>LR990040.1:23070569-24270569 GCA_905147135.1 Blastobasis lacticolella
GTCAATCCGGCTTATGTGATCGAATCGAGCCCTGCGTAGCGTCCTTTTGCAAGACTTGGCGGCGAGGTTAAAGGCTCTCTTCAGTTTGCGAGTATCCGGAGACATATGCGCTCGAGCCTCAGCCCAGGCAGAGTATGCCGCCCGCTTCAGCACTTCAGCGCGACTACACTCAGCACTAAACCATGGACGAGACCTGCCGTTCATCGCTACGTCAGAATACGGAATAAAGTACTCCATACCCTGCCGTATAACCGCGGCAACGGCTTCGGCACAATTCGACGGATCGCGCGAAGAGAAGCATGCCTCCCGCCAAGGATAGGACGAAAAGAAGTGGCGCATCTCATCCCAATCTGCTGACTTGTATCGCCACACCCGTCGGGGGTTGCATGGGGTTTGCTCGGGTGGGGAATAAACGGATACAGATTTCACCAGACAGTGATCGGATGTACCCAGCGGTGCAGAAACCGATACTGAGTGCCTGTCCGGATCAGTTGTCAGCAGAAGGTCTAAGCAATTGGCGGTATGGGAGTCAACATCAGGTACCCTCGTGGCACAGCTTACCAGCTGGGTGAGATCTAGCGACAGAGCTAGTTTACGTGCCTCTCTCCCAGCATGATCCGTCATCTGGTATGGGAAAAGCCACTCTTGGTGGTGGGCATTGAAATCCCCCAGAATGACTAACTGCGCCGCGGGGTAACGTTCCCTCGCTTCATCCGCCACTTCTACGAGATGGTCACATAAGCGAGTCGTCTCCTGATCCCCGCTGTGCGATCGGTAAATGCACGCATACAGGAGTTGTTCTTGACCTGTATCCACCAGCAACCATAAAATGGAGAAACTAGACCCCTCAAAGCTCCTTAGACGCCGAATGCAGATGTCTTCGCGAGCGTAGACACAGACTCCGGCACGAGGTACAAACCTGTGCTCGAGAGTATACCCTGGGTAGCTGAGGTACGCCGCGTCAGCCGGACATCTGATCTGCGTCTCGGTGAGGAACAGCAGCTGTGGTTGTTCAGTTTCAAGGTGGTAGTGGACTGCATCGAGATTTGAGTGCAGGCCTCGGATGTTAGTGAGGTGCACTTTGAGTGGGAGGGAGTGCAGCCGCTGTTTAACGTTTCTCTTTTTTTTACTGATCATGAGTTTGAGTGAAAAGGTTGTTTTAGGAGGATGGCAGTTGGACGAGGTGGCGCTCCGCCCACCAGCAAACATGCTCACCAATACCGCACGGGAAGGTGCCTGACGCGGAGACCGCGGGGACGCCCGAACCCCCCCAAATTGGCTATCTGTCTGTGGCATCGTACATAGCACCAAAATGGGTAGAATGATATGAATACGGTTTTCTTTAATTGAAAGCCTGATTAATCGAGATAGTTCTTAGCTTTGTTTCATTAAAATCGGTCCAGTACTTTAGAAAATATCTGAGTATATGTTAACTAGGTCGGAGGTTATCCGACGTTTTCTGTCGGTTAGGTAACATTTCTATTGCACTCATTGCTCCACAAATTCCTTTACAAATATGCACTCATTGAAAAGTCAATGTTTATTAAGCAGTGAAGTTCGCCGACCCGTCGACCCGGCATCGATTTCAAGCGGAATGCGCTATTAAACATGTAACAAGCCATTTGACACGTAAAATACATCGCACGCCACCTTTACAAAGCAATTTCGATAATCGGTTCACAATGATACACTATGCTGTCTGTGTTGTGGACAGTAGTGGCGTATACAGTGACAAGCATAAGCTGAACTGTCTCAGCTTATCGAAAAGGTTCGTCTGAAGTTTTAGTTAGTTTTGTCACGTCACATCGCACACGCATGCACTCAAAATACAATAAACATCATCATCATCTTCTTCAGCGTCTATCCAGGTTTCTGCCAGGGTCCGTTTTCCTACTCATTCTACTTCACTTCGCCCGGTCTTCGGCATCCTCGCGTAGTAGGCTGTAGGCTCTCGCATCCGACTAAGCTATGTAAATACATCGGTTTTTAGGCCGATCTTGGGGGTTTTTCCTAATACCGGAAAGTTAAGGTACCCCTTCACAAGTATCCTTGGGGCTTTCGCAGCATTTAACAAAACTAGCGCAGGCGAGCCTCTTCAAATCTCTCTCACACCACTCATTTAAGTAGATGGACAAGGAGACTTAATATTTATAGAATTTTATTAAAATGGGCTGCCTAAAACCTGCTTTCAAGTTTAAATTAAATTAACGTTTGCACTTTATACACCTTTTTTCGTACAACATTCGGTTTGTTTCTAACTTTTAAGTTTTATAATTGCAGTCAGGCTTTTTTGGTTTCTGTACTACTTTTTTTTATTTTTCGCTTTTTATATTAAAGGTCGGTACCATAAAAGCGTTAGTAAAATGAACAAGTGAGAATGGATGCTAACTAACTTTAAATCGTTATATATCCGGTCATTCGGTCATTTTAAACAAAAAATTGAATGAGAAACCTAATGATGATTGTTCAACACCTATTCAACGATATCTTACATGACATAGATGGTCGACCTTCATTTTTTCATTTCAATCAAAATGGCGGCTGGTAGTCGCCATATTGATTGGGGTCTGCCTTGACTATGATAAAGGATTTGGCAGATCAGGTAGTTACAGTGGAGCGACTGCCATCTGATTCAAATGACCCTGCTACCAGGGAAACCTGACCAAACCAATCATGGTTACACATTCAGTCGCCTAAATGTGCTGGTTTCATCGCGATGTTTTCCATCACCGTAAGAGCATCGGTTAGTATTAAATTAACGTACATAACTCAGATAAAAGTCATTGGTACACGGCCGCAGTCGGATTCGAATCCGGTACTTCTCGCTTACGAATCAAATATCGTAACCACTCGGCCAACGACGCTCCGACGGTAAGTATGTACGTATAAATCGAAACCCTTTGTGTGATTCGACGCTCTGTATCTGTTGAATATCGAATAGTATCGAGTACTTAAGTCTTCTCGCTAGAGACGTGACGGAGGAGGTTTTAAGGACCCGGATTCAGGAATTTTACCCTCATCTCAAGTATTTGTAGACAATGAGGAGTTTTCCAGTAGGTATAGAAAGTTGGTTTCAAAAAGCGTCAATAGATGGCGCTCCTACAATGTTGGTAATCTTTTTATAATCTGTATGATGGTGGCAGTGATTTCATGCAGACAACTAATACTAAACTTAAAATAAAATGTTTATTAATATAAACTTAACTGTTAAAGGTTGAACGAAGTGTAAAAATAAATATTTATAGAAGTTGGCACTATGTTCCATTATTATTAGAACCTCTAAAATGGTTGAAAACTATTGACAAATACAATATTATCCAATACAACGTACCCAGTGTTTATATCCTGTTCGCTAAGAACCTATTTTAAGCGATTGTCAATTACCAAAATTGTCGGGGCGCCATCTAGTGAGTGGTTAGGAATGCTTTAGATACCTATTGGAAAACTCCTCATTGGCCACGCAAATATCCGATACGAATGTAGTACAATCACACAATGAATTAGCTGACCACTTAGATTCATCATCGTCATCATTCGAGTAGTCAATCCCGGCCTTTACCAGGGTCACCGGCTCGCGCGGGGGACATGCGTTATCCATGTACTTTATAAATGCACTGTGTACTCGTCGATGCATCTAGAAAGATGTAAGCACTACTATAAACAATATATGTAAGGACAGCATTAAAGTGCGATTTCTTTAAAAGTTGTATAACAATCTTACAACCTGGGTGACATGTTACAAACGCGAGCACTCTAGTGCTAATGAGAAATTATAGCACTCGTCGAAATCTACATTTCGGATGATTGCTGTCATGTAGAAGACACTAGGTGATTTGAAAAATATAAAATCGAAGTTTTCTTTTTCCTGGACTCGTGCTGTACAAATGTCTGAGATAATCAGAATCTAAATAAGAAACTGACGGCCTCAGAATTTGATCAACATCTACAGATGCACGAAAACTCTCTTGTAGATTATAGGGAGCACATGAATATAAGAGGGACAGCATCATCGGGGTAATAGGGTAGGCCCATGTTTAGCAGTGAAATTAAAAAATATTATACTCTTGTTAATGTGTCGGTGGTGCTCTCTCGCACGAGGGCCTGGGGTCCGGCTGGACCATCCAGGATTTGAGAGATCAGATAATTCCAGTGGAGCAACTGCCATCTCACATCTGTGACCTAGCTATCAAGGGAACCTGTCCAGATTGGATTATTGTTACACATTTAGTCGCAGATTTCATCACGATATTTTTCTTCACCGTAAGAGCATCGGTGAGCATTCAACGAATGTACATAACTCAGAATAGAGACATTGGTACATGGAATTGTGCCCGCAGTGGGATTCGAACCCGGTATCTCTCGTTTACAAATCGGAAACCGTAGACACTCAGCCACCGACGCTCTTGCATGTGATTGCTGAATATTGAAGCAATCAAAGATCAAGTCTACACCCCTATTGTAGTTCGGGTCTTAAGGAGACGAAACCTGGTAACGACATCCCTATTCCACGCATACCAAACAGCTAAACCGCGTTAGATGCTGTAACTACAATGTCAAAGTCGTGGTTTGAAAGCCAAGTGGGTTTTCATAGCATACGAGTAGGTGCCTACAGTTAACGTTTTGCCTTCAATTGGCAAATTCAGGTATTTAGGACCTTAGTGCCTACAGTTAATGTTTAGCCATCAAATGGCAAATTCATTCATGCAGCGTTATCTAGTCATTACAAGTTTTTATTTTACTTGCAATGTTTGTATCTTCGTGTCAAATATTGCAAGACTAATTTGACCCACTTCCAGGCGTTCAAGGACAAACAGCTAGTTAAAAAAGTGTAATTCGGCGTGCCTCACTAAATAGCGTTGCTTAAATAGGACTCTCAATTGTTGAATTGGACGGCCGAAGTTATTCGAAATGGTATTTCGTAAAAATATACCTTGTTATTAGTACATATTCTGACAAAAAAATGCAAAAAGCCCTCCCTCACTGTGTTGAAATTTTGTAAAGGTAATTTGGATAACAAAGCGTCGAGTGAGCGTCGGTGGCCGAGCGGTTAGAGTATCTGACTCGTAAGCCAGAGGTCTCGGGTTCGAATCCCGCTCCAGCCGTGTCCCAATGACTGTTTTCTGAGTTATGTACATTAGTTGAATACTAACCGATGCTCTTACGGTGAGGGAAAACATCGTGATGAAACCGCGCAGGTTTCAGGCGACTGGATGTGTAACCATGATCCAATCTGGCTAGGTTCCCCTGGTAGCAGGGTCATGGAGGTCAGACGGCAGTCGCTCCACAGTAATTACCTGCCAAATCCAGGATCATGGTCACGGCGGACCCCAGGCCCTCGTACGCGAGAGCACATCCGGGATATTAACGCCAAGATTATTATTATTTAATTTGGATAACAATTCATTAATATGATACCATAGAGCTGGTCTGATGATCGAGTCGGAAGGTGGTCATAGGAACTAATGAACACAACAAGATAACCCCATAGTATTTGTGCTTTGTAATGGTGATGATGAGTAGCTAGGGGTATAGCTTAGCTAGATGACATTCAAGATCTGATGATGATGACTTAGGTAGATTACTCACCGCTTTCCATCAGGTAGGCTGTCTGCTCGTTTGTCATTGCGTAGAATAAAAAACCTGTTTATATCATGTTGAATACAAAAGTTTCTGTTTGGTATTCCATACCATAAGTTCTCACAGTGCTCGTCAGCTAAGTGAACGCTCTACGTTCAATACGGCTCTATAATTGGTCAATTTACGGCGCATGGTGGCGATCGCCACTCAAGTATTGTCGGTTGGAACCCTGTGCGCGCACTGTGAGACCTCAGTAACGTTTCTGAATGCGGGTGTGAACACCGTATAAAGTATAATAATAATCATCTTAGCGTTAATGTCCCGGTTGTGCTCTCGCGCACGAGGGTTCGGGGCCGCCTTGACCATGATCCAGGATTGGGCAGGTCAGGTAATTACAGTGGGGCGACTGCCATCTGACGTCCATGACCCTGCTACCAGGGGAACCTTACTAGATTGGATCATGGTTACACATCCAGTCGCCTAAATGTGCAGGTTTCATCACGATGTTTTCCCTCACCGTAAGAGCATCGGTTAGTATTCAACTAATGTAAATAACTCAGAAAACAGTCATTGGTACATGGCCGGATACGAACCCGGGACCTCTGGCTTACGAGTCGTATACGCATACCGCTCGGCCACCGACGCTCCTTGTATAAAGTAAACAATAGAAAATGCTATAAAAAACGATCGTTACCCAAGTAGTTACCGTTAATTAGTAGTACCGTCTTTGAATACGAGTGTCATATATAGCATTGTATAAAGTAAGTAAACAATAGAAAACACCATGAAAATCCGTCATTCACACGGTGCGCTCAAACACGAGTGAGCAATGAGACATATTTATGGCGTCAATACCGGCGTGACGTCACGGCCGATAGCTGGCTGACACGTATCAAATACACGTATTAATTTCCGCCCCGTTAATCACATGTTGGCGTAAATTACGCCCACATTTCCAGATTAATAGATTAAATGAAGCTTATAAAATTAAGTATAACTATAACTAAGGTGGACAAAAATAGAATTTGCTGCCCTATTTTTATTGATTGATTTATTATTTAACAGTTTATTGTTCACAAGATAAAATAAACACGTTATGTTACAAAAGTTTAAGACACAACAGGCACTGCTTATCCCTACTTTTCGAAAAGTAACTCAATCTGGGTAGCATTAATTTAATAAAAAGTAAGCTTCTTTTCATACAAAACAAATTAGTTAGATATTTATTTTTGGAGTCTGTGCCAGCATTGTCATGTTTGTCGAGGAAGATGCGTGGCACCGACTCCAAAAATAAATGATTCCTATACTACTCGTAAATTACGTAGATATGAGTAAGTATGTACTCATATCTACGTAATTCGACGACTCGCTCCCCGTCATCCAAAGGTTTTACCCCCTCCCCTTAATTACAGTGCTGGCGCAGTGACTCCAAAAATAATATCTAACTTTCTGGTATTGTTTGATCGTATTGTATTTGAATGATAAAAAAATATTTTTACTTTTTTGAGTTTTGAAGTCGGTTTTATTTTTTAATTAAAATTTTACACGAATGTTTTGGTGGGATCCATGTTTACATGGTGTTGACGTGTGGCGGCGTGACATGACAGCGACGCCAAGCCACGCCATGCACCGCTCACAGATGTCACGAAGAATTCACGTCAGTGATTTTCGATTGTGACCTATGTGTACTATAGGCTGTTTTTTAAATATTTACAGTTTTGGCCGAATGGTGTGGGAATCGCTTATCTTCTTCTTATCGAGTCGATATACTAAACTTTGATGGGAAGGTTTCTAACAGTTTCTAGGTTATCTATTCAATACAAACAATTTTATCTGGTACAGTATAATCCCATTGTAACTTTTAGGTACACCCCTTTCGATCACACCGTCGAACTACAGGGCATAAAGCTTTAATAAAAAAAAAAATTTTTTTTTCTTTGGGATGCACTTTTGTAAGGTTCTAATCAAGTAGCATGTAGTTACTATATTCTTTTTTTTGTATGTGCATTAATAACCTTTATTTAAATTAGTAACAAACAAATACTTACTTCTTATTATTCTGCAGATGTCCTTGACGACGGTGGCCACTTTCTGTCAGGTGGGCCTAGGCAATAAAAAATATTGTTTTATTGCGAAACTACTCCGAAAAAACTTCGCTGGCTCAATTCATTTAAGACTTTGTTTTTTTATATCTCACAACGGTTGCAAAAAGTTTACGGCAACCACAGCCTAACCAGCAGTCACCGCGGCTTATTGACGTTTGCATTGTCAGGGGTTAACCCACCCGAACCCCGCAAAACCCTTTCCCCTAAACATAAAAATATCAACTGTATCTCTGACAGTATGTCAGGATGAGCCGTTTATCTGTATGTAAAGCTCAAAGATCAGCCGCCCAATGTATCCAAATACTCCCTGACACATGTCAAGCGGCCGGACAAACGTGCCATGGGGCAGATTTATAGAGCGCTGCCAATACAAAGCTCGTCAACCGATACTGCAACTGCCATTGATTGATAAATTTGAAATGCAAGGGACTCGCTGTATAAAACATTGGCTGATATTAGTTATTGATAATACCAAGGGATGTGCAATTATGCATGTGCTCGTAGTAACAAACAACTTTTACTTTAGAGATTTCGGAGTTAAATCATAAATAAATAAAGAAGTTAGGATAATTCACATAGGACCATCAATCCCTTAACTAAGCAAAGTTTGTGTTATAAGTGCTAGATAACTGATAAACTACTTATTTAAATATATTCAACACCCACCAGTAACAGAAATTAAATTTTATCATTTCGATTTCTGCTTGGCTGAGAATCGAACCCCGAGATCTCTGCATGGCAGACTAACCAACTGAACTGAACCATTCAAGTCGCTAAAAGGATTTGAGTAAAAGTTGTTTGTTATCACTTCCATTCAAGAATTTAATTTAATGTCACCTATATATACCCACGGTGTACAGGAATAAATGTTTATAGGATTGAGTGGCACTTCAGAGGCCCTAGCACATCTGTGACCGCGATAACGCTCGCGCCTCGAGGAAGCGTTTGTGTCCTTCTTTCAATACTAAAATGAAAAAGATAGCAATATCTATGTCGCGCTTTTTATCGCTTATCGCGCGCGAGAGCAACTTGTGCCAGCCAGCCAGTTTACAGAACCAAAGAAGAGGGTTATGATCTTTCGTTGACACGGGTCGTATTACTGGAGGTATTTGGAAAATATTTACGTTCGGAATCCACAATGAATGTCGATTTTGAATTTGTATTTTACGTAAAATTAAGAAAATTGTGGCGTCGAAAAATTCGTAATATCATAGGTGTCACAGGTATTATTGATTGCATTTCAAAATTCTCCTATTTTGCAAATACATTATCATTATCTTGGCGTTAATATTCCTGTTGTGCTCTGGCGCACGAGGGGCTGGGGTTCGCCTTGACCAAGATCCAGGATTTCAATAATTACAGTGGAGCCACTGCGAACCTATCTCATTGGATCATGGTCACATATTCAGTCACCTGAATGTGCAGGTTTCATCACGATGTTTTCGTTCACTGCAAGAGCATCGGTTCAATAGTATTCAACTAATATACATAACTCAGAAAAGAGTCATTGGTACATGACCGCATTGGGATTTGGATCGGATACCTCTCGAGACCGACGGTCCTTTATTGCAAACACGTGCCTGATCGAAAAACCCGTAATGTCATAGATAGACCTATTAATTACAGCATTTTGAAATTCTCCTATTTTCTCAGGTTTAACTATTTTCCACATTTACCACATAAAATAATTCCTATAAACGGTAATACTGAGTTCACCTCTTGTTCTTAATTTATGCTTTGCCATAAAGGACGTTACATAATTTTATTAGCTTTACTATTTGTTTTCATGAAAAGGCCAAGAAGTAAAAGGATTGATAAAATAACCCTAAAGTTGAATAGGCACCAAACTACATCTCTATAGCCATTCGGTCTACCTTTCAGCTATTCTATGGGTAATCGGTATTACTTTTATTATTGCAACTTACTTAGCAAAAGATCCATTAACAAAATTGAAAGAATTGAGTTCTCCATAGTAGGAATGAGGATCAATCATATGTTAGAGTTTTATTTATAGGTTTATTGATAAAATCTGAACGCATTTTCATAGCAATGAAACCCAGAAAAATAATTTATGAAGTTCACATTGAAATGCCTTAGCTATGTGGGTTTGAAGGAAATGTCAAGCGCAATGTATGTAATAATGTAATAAGGTTTTTGGCCGTATCGTGTCCGGCAGAGTAGAATAGCACCAACCTCTTACATTCATGGATGTCGTACAAGGCGACTAATGTTTACGAGGCGAAAGAATTAATCTCCGAAGAATGGAAAATGGGCAGCAGCAGTTTCCGTTGTTTTATGTATAACCCTGCGATCTCCAACCCGCCTGCCGAGCGTGGAGATTATGGCAATAACCTCCCGTTCCGTAGGAGAGGCCCTAAGTCCTGCAATAGACTGTTATGAGCTGTGATGATGATGATGATGACGTAAGGTTTACCCGGATGTCAATTGACGTCATCAGACATACCAAAATCACAGTGTTTTAGACATGTTTTACATATATATCTTCTCTGGTTTAAGAGATATAGTAAACATTTTTTACAGTCATTCATGAGGCATCGTAAGCTAATGCAAAGGTCACTAAAACAAAATTTGTCCTGATCCTCTTTAAGTTAAGTCAAAGCAAACGCGCGCCCAAAGTTGCCAGCACAAAAAAAATCCTAATAAAAAAAAGCCACGCGAAAACAAAACAATTAATAAACCAGTCGGTTAATTCTGTAAACAAGCTACGCTCATAAAGAGTGTATTAAAAGAGGGGTACAAAAGGCGGCTCTTATTCGGTACTTTTAGGGTCCCGCACGTCGATAGGTAAAAATAGAACCCGAGGTTTATTTTTAAGGAAATTAGACATTGAAGCTTAGAAGGGCCTACAGAGCGTACTTACATCTGCAGTCACAATCTATATTTTGTTTCTTTTTTCATGGTGCATATAACATGTCCAATAGGGACAGCTATAAGTTGGCAATTTTTTTTTTTACCACGAAGATGGCAAACAAGCTTGCGGCCTGCCTGATGGTAAGCAGTCACCGCAGCCTATAGACGTTTGCAATACTAGGGGCATCACCCACGCGTTGCCGACCCCGTAAAAACCCTTTAACCCCTTTCTTGAAATATCCATAACCACTGATATTGACAAATTTGGTGGCCTTGGTCATCTTAACGTACTAGCTTTTTGTATGACTTTGGGTCATTTGTATAGAATTGTATCAATCTATCACAACTGTGTGTGTCTCTTTATTCTCCAATTATGCTCTATATCCAATATTTTTGATTATGTATTGTCCGTTTGGCTGGCTATCTAGCTTGCTGCCTATCTGTCAAACATTGTCTTTTCTCAAGAACGAATGTTAAATGAAGAGCTAAAATTTTAATAAATATAAAAAAAACTAAGGTTGACTTCATCAAGGTGTAAAGAATCATGTTACTAAATCAACACATTCAAAGGACATTACTATAATTAGTGATTATTTTTTTGTCTCTGTAAATTTTGTATTTACCTTAATAAATTATTTCTCATCTTTCGATAAAATCAGCAAACTCGGTTATAAATAAATACGAGATCTAGCTAGTTAACAAAATAATTATAAAAAATATTTTAATTGTTGCATTGAATTAGGCCTATGCGTTTTAGTTGCCCGTCCTTCGACTGAGATGATGATGATGTAACTGATTTTTTCTTACAACATCTAAATAATAGCTTTACTAACCGCAAATGCTTTTAAAATACGAACCAGCTCAAGATACTTAAACGACACTTATTTTATAGTGCGGAACCTTTAACTCGTTAACCCGGCTCGCACTTGCCAGGGTTTTTATTTTAATGAAATCCAAAGGTTTGGTCCCTGGGGTCGCTACATCAGACACGGGTGAAATTTACACGGACAATCTAAGCGGACGGCACCGACTCTAACCTTCGCTTCTAATTGGCACACGTATTTTGTGTAGATACGAGTAACGTACCTATTAATTAAGTGACTGGGTTCTTTTGTAAATATGATGATTCTTTTTGTAAATATTATGACATTCATTAGTGTATTTAAGCGTCGACGAAAAAAGAGAGGTGTTATAACTTTGATGTGTGTGTCTGTGGCTTTGTATGTCTGGTCTATGCCATCGTAGCTCCCGAAAGCCAGTTTAATCTAGATGGTTCTTAGCTTTATTTCATTGAAAACGGTTGGATAGATTTGGATGCGGTTTTCATCATTTTTGATGTAAATCTTTACTTAAGTAGTAAATAATCACATCAACTTTTTCGGCTCCGTAGAACGTCCGATGAGAACCGATGTGAGGGAAACCGATCTGCCAAATCCTAGAGGGCAAGACGAACCTATAGACGACCTCGCGCACTACTGAAATATTAACACCAAGATGACTACTACAAATATGTATCGAAGTTATTATAAACACAAAAACTAAAACTGCCATATCTGGCCTTACAAGCGGATATTGCCTGTAGACCTCTCTTAGTGCAGGGTCGCTGTATCATCCACATTATTGGCCCACATTAGGCGCATCTGTTTCTGAGCACTCCAATACATTGGGAGTCACTAAGCTGCCGAACGACGTACTCACGATTATTGTAATTCCTTATTGACCGTAAAAGAGGGGCCTATCTGCCACGCGTGTAAAGTTTGATGAAATTAAGACTAAACGTTTACTGGTGTGGTAAATATGCTTCGACAAATTCACACAGCGCCATCTAGCTCCAAAGTAATCAAAGCTTATATAATGGGTGTTAGATTACTAACAAACTACGTATTTATAGATTTTAAATACAAACTTATTATTCATAGTCATACAGACCCGTAACAGGCAGAAATTCATCATCAAAGTAAGCAAATTATCATTATGGCGCTGTGTGACTTCGTCCAAGCATATTAATATATTAAAATTTCTGCTTGGCCCGGAATCAAATCCGGGACGTCTGGTTCTGGTGTCCCCTTATGAGGATGTCACCGAAATGTCGTTAACTCGCTGGTGTCCCCGTGCGGGGGACGTCGACTTAGAAAAAATGATGCTAGGCGAGCTGTAGAGAAGATGCTCTCGTAAAACTTGTAGAAATTGCTAGCAAATGAACTAAGGCGAAATGTTTTTGTCTTCATTCAATAATGGAACTTGTAGACCGTTTTTTATCAGTCCGTTCACTTTTTTTTTTGTTTGTTCAATGTCTGTTTTTGCATAAAAAGTAATTGTATTATGTTTATAGTATCTCAATATCAAAATAAAACACGCAGATCTAGTTTTTTTCTTATGAACTGTTTTGGTAGGTGAGAAGGACACCCTGGACATCAACGCCAAGATGATAATGATGATGTGCTCGGTAGAGCATTGAGTAAAGTAAAGTACCAATCGCCTGGTGACGTATAAGACAGTTAACTTTTAAAAATTCATTGTTAATAAATATAAATGGATAAGAAAAAGTATAGGCTGCAGTTTTTCATAATATGTATCTTCCATTATCCATCGAACACATTACATAGATGCAGCCCAAATAAAAATCCACTCGCCAGTGCTCGAATCAATTAAAAACTACTCAACACTGGCTAGGCTTGACAATTTCCAATTAAGCGAAACAAAATATACCAGCAAAAACAGAGCTGCATTCCGCATACAGCTTAGATAGGACTGAAGAGGAGGTGAACTCGATTCAAAATTCAAAACCGTAACGGGACTGGTATAAAGGACTATGCACACACGTACAAGCGGTCGCCACCAAAGCCTTGCCCACCTCTAAAATCCCGGGGCTCGTTGCTTTGGCAGCGAATAGGCCAATGCTAGGCTCCTCCACTGTCAAAGCCACTGGAGACCTTACTGATCTGCAGAAATTACTATTTAAAATAAGGTTGGCACTGGTATTCTGGGGACTTACCAAGAGCTCTTATAGAAGGGCCTAAACATAACTGCCCTACTAACAACGAGACAGAGCTATACGTGCCACATAAGCTTCTATCTTCTTCTTTCCCAACTGAACTGCGCGGAACTTGGACGGTTTTATAAAGTTCATCGTAAGGCCTCTGTAAAGTGAGAAATTTTCAAAATGTCTATATATGGCGCAATTCAGTGCGAATATGTCAAACGTACACACAAGCACCAATCATATTGAATAATTGACTGTTTGGACTTTTTTAAATCGGACATGTTTTTACAGGGTAATGATCATTTAGCACCATGGGCTAGCTATACTCAATTTACGACGTGACAAGAGTGATATCTCCTCCTGTCAAACTCTAAGGACACACTTGACATAAGAGCTTAGTACAGCACCATCTATTTATAAAGACATTTGAAAGGCAAGCAAAGACAGGCAATCTAGTTATTTTACTACAACAGCTGTCAAATTGAAAACCTCTCATTCGAACGGGATATCCCGCTATATCCCACCTCTCCCAAAGGCCGATGCGAATAGACCTTTACGCTGCAGACTCGTCCGGCAACACGAAACCAGATAAAGAGGACAGCGATTCGGTTATCGTTCCGGCGGATCACAAAGCAAGTCCTTTTTAAACGTGTATCGGTAGAGGGTTGCCAGCGAGGGAAACCGAAAGATTGGGTGGCCGGAATCGAACTGCAGGGTATTAAAGCGGCGTTTTTAAAAAAGCTTTTGCAAAATACTCGTACATACAAATATAAATAACGTCATGGCTTATCCCGTACGGGTAAAATAGGTTGAGCAAGGTCTTCCGCTAGGGACCCTGATGGTTGAACAATTTAGGGCCCCGGATCAGTATTTTACAAGCTGGCAATATTTGTATGTAACTATGTATGCTTGAGTCAAATCTTGGAAACCTAACTTGATCCACTTCCCGGCGTTCAATTGACCTGAAATTTGGTACAGCTATTTAACTTGGATGACAATATATTACAGTAGGTCTGATGATATAGTCGGAACGTGATCATAGGGACTAATGAACGCAACATGTTAATCCCATCGTTGCTCTTTGGAATGGTCTTGGTGAGTACCATACACCTAGATGATATTCAAGGTCTGATGATGATAGTGGAAGGTGGCCATAGGAACTACTGAACGCATCAATATAAGCCAATCGTGTTTGGGCTCTTTGAATTGTCATGTCGAGTACTATTATATACACCTATCATATTCAATCTAAAGCTACACGATAAAAGCTTGTTATGAAAAATATTTTTGCATTTGAGAACTTAATATTTATTATTTACATTTTTATAAAGAGATAAGCTTGGCAACCCTAACAGAATTGACTGTCATGGGCCCCTGAGGCCCGTTGACCCCAGATTCGGAGTTTGTAACAACACTGGCTTATGATCGGTCGCCTCACCCCAATCCGAATTTCACATTTGTACGTTTACCTACATGAGTTACAACCGTGTTATCGTAATCTTACTTGTTAGCCGACTGCGCAACGCAAAGGAGGGTAATGTGTTTATCAACCTATGTATGGATCTTCAATAGTTTGTATGTGACGTTCTAGAGAACATGTGGGCTAAAGGGAACCACAGTGAATAGCGGAATAAATTTTAGCTTTGGTACTAGTGGACTCGGCGCGACATCGTTCGCTTACCTACCTTACCCCTTCCTACCCTTTTTTCTTGTTTTATTTTCATACCACTAAGGTGGCAAACAAGCTTGCGGCCTGCCTGATGGTAAGCAGACAAATGAACAAACTGCACACGATGATAAGCGGCAAATTTGACGACCTGAGTGGTTCAATGGTCAACATGCCGGTCTGCCACGCAAGAGGTCCCGGGTTCGATTCCCGGTCGGGCAGAAATTGAAATGATGAATTTTAATTTCTGTTTCGGGTCTGGGTGTTCTATGTATAATAAGTATGTATTTAAAAAAAAAAAAGTATTTAAGTAGTATATCAGTTATCTATCACCCATAGTACAAGCTTTGCTTAGTTTGGGGCTAGATGGCGCTGTGTGAATTTGTCCACGAATATTTATTTATTATTTATTTATTTATTAAATATGCAACCAAACTTCCATTCTTACTAAATTTCGCATTTTAATATTTGCAGAATAGGTTAGAAAGTAATATTTGGAGTGTACCTACCAAATATGTAGGTATTAGTTATTTGGAATAATGACAACTCGTTTTTTATTTGCGGACTTGTAATTGGCACAAACCAATCATGATCCAAAAGATTTGATCAGATCAGATCAGTCCACAAATGAAAATCATGATCAAATCTTTTGGATCATGAGTTTCCCCTGTTACCTCATTCCCCTGCGACATATATATATATATATATATACTGACACAAATTCTTACATGTAGATTACAAAAGCTATACAGAAGTGTACACTTGCAAACCTATGGACTGTGTTCCGTTGTTGTATCACGTACAAACTCGTGTGACGGCGACCAGGCGTCGATCCCATGACGTATAATAATTATAATTAAAATATTACGCTTTATAATATAAGTATAGATTTATGGAAACCGCAGTTTACGCATAGGTAATAGAACATTCCACAACCTTAGTGTGGGTGGGAGAAAGTTCCTTAGGAACTGCACAGTTCGCGCCCAAGGTGTGAGGATGGCGAGCGGTGAGATGATACCCTGTACTATAGGAGACAGTAATCCCTGTTTTGAGCATTTTAAAAGTATTATATAAATAAATAATTGTGGACAAATTCACACAGCGTCATCTAGCTCCAAAGTAAGCAAAGCTTGTGTTATGGGTACTAGCTAACTGGTATACTACTTATATATTTTTTTAAATACATACATATTATACATAGAACACCCAGACCCGTAACAGAAATTAAAAATCATCATTTAAATTTCTGCCCGGCCGGGAATTGAACACGGGACCTCTTACGTGGCTGACTGGCATGTTGACCACTGAACCACTCAGGTCGTCAATATATACATAGCCATGGACGGTTTGAATGTGAAACAATGCACTAGACACCATAGATTGTTCCACTATGTTGTATCACGTGCAAACTCGTGTGACGGCGGCCAGGCGCCGATCCCATCACGTAGAATAATTAAACGCAAACAAACGCGACGTCCGCAGTCGATTGAGATAGTTAAGTTTATATTCGATATCTACTGCACTTGATATCGATTCAGGTCAATTTCTTTTTTCTTGTTTAATAATTTGATAGTTACTGTGATGTGGTTTAATGTGTTTTGCGTGGTTGTCGGGGGATTTGAATTTTTATGGGTCTTAAATGGAAAGTTAGAAATGCGAATATTTGACAGGGCAGACGTTTGGTTGGGTGCTTCTTATTATTATGATTAAATTTGGAATATTTTTTGTAACACAATTTTAATTTTTATTAAATGTACATAATTTAGTCTTTGCTTTTTTTGTACATAGTTGTCGTGTCGTGGTGTCTACTTTCTTATCTACGAAGACGTTGGCAAATATTAGTTATTTATACAATGTGTACGTAATACGTAAATCATTATTCTAAGGTTCCTTTCTGAGTGTTCTCAACAAACATGCATTTCAAAGCTTTTATTGTTATGGTTTGTTTTGTCTTGAACTCGTGTCCAACCAATTACCTACTTCCGCTTTAATCGATGAAATGTTTTTCGTAAACAAACTTTTGTTTTTCAATCCGGGTGTCGATTGCCAGTTGGCAAACAGAGGCCAAGTCTGCTAAAGCGTGCTTGCGAGACCGTTCACGAAGGTTAAGCAACATTCATAGTCCGGGAACTGGATGGGTGACCATTTCATACTTTGTTGAGACTAGTACCGCAACCACCTCGCCAGTCCTAGATGTGCCTCGTAATACCTACCGTCGGCGCACAAGATTGTCAAAAGTCTTCGGTTCGAACTGCTAATGATACACAATTCACATGCATTCAAACACACGAACGTGTACACACACACACACTCACGCAATAATTAGGTTAAGTTATGTTAAAAAGTGCTGTGTAAGTTGGTACTGCTACGAAAGTTTTGATATAGAAAAGCGGAACCTTCTAACACAAGCAATTAGCTTAAAAGACGACTCCAATAACTGTGGTTTTATGGAAATTTTGAGAAAGAAAATAAATATTTTTCATTTCACATTGTTCTTTTTAAATGACTTACTAACTTAGGTATAACTTACTGACAAAAACGAGTCTTTGCTACTTCGTTTAATAAATGAAATTGAAATTGAAAATTGAAATTATGTTGAATGAGACTAAAACACAGGAGTGACGGTATTACTATATTAAAAACGTGTTAAATATATATTTCAATAAAATTGAACCAGTCGTAAATTAGCAGACTTGGCGGCCTGTTGAGTTGAAGGTTGTTGTCGTTAATGTGAATTGATTGATGAGGCTCGCCCCCAAGAATCTGCGCAGGTCTGCACTCGACCATGGAGATTGTTCACAAATATTTATCCACTTTGTAATTAGCCGGTGACCCTTTTACGGTCCCAAGTATAGATGATGGTGAAAAGTACGAAATTATTATATTCAAATTATAATTATAGGGCGTGAGTGGGTATGTATATGACGCATCCAGATGGTTAAATTAGCCAGTTAATCAAACGGCTAGCTTTTTATGTATGTATGTATGTATGTAATCTCTTTATTGCATTAATTTATAACATTACAGGAAATAAAAATACAGTTTATAATGCAAAGGCGAGCTTATCCCACAACGGGATTTCTTCCAGCTAACCTTTGATAAGCCGAGAAGACCTTTGATGAGCGGTGAAGGCAATTAAGAGTAAAAACAATTAACTTTAAAGAATTTAACCCCATATATACATATGAGGATGTAAATATAGGCAGACTATAATATACTAATTACTAATCAAATACTAATACATGATATATACCAGTACATAAATTAACAATTCCTAATATACATAAATAACATAAATACATAAATTTTATGCTATTATTTAATTGAAAATTTGCCAATTACAAGAAATTTTAAAGTTATGTTTAAAGAACGAAATTGACCCGAGTTTACGGAGCTCCTCCAAATATTGTCACAATGGTAAGTTAATCACAATAATCTCAAACAATAATAATAGTTTGCATTAGGTTTTCATTAGGTTGGGTTAGGTTAGTGTTGTGACAATGCATGGAGGGACTCCGTAAACTCGTTGCAATATCGTTTGTTAGACGTGACTTTCAAAGTTCATGAATTTGGCAAATATTCAATTAAATAATGGTTTATATAACTAGCCATTCAATTAACCGGCTAATTTAACCATCCGGCTGCGACATATATATGTTGAAGGGTAGAGAGCGCGGCAGGCAGAGCGTTTCTGTGGCTATGAGGTTCATGCCTCATGCCTCATTTTGTAGGTGAATCGGAATATTCTTTTTCTTATATACCACTTAGGTGGCAAACAAGCTAACGGCCTGCCTGATGATAAGCAGTAACCGCAGCCTATGGACGATTGCAATACCCACGCGTTGCCGACCCCGTGAAAACCTTTTCACCCCTTTCTTGAAGAACTCCATGTTGTACTCTCCATTGAAAACCTCGCCTTCTTCCATTCTTTATTCCACAACCAACTGTGTTGTATTGATATAGCCATTCGGCGGGGGAATGCAGCCAGCCTTATGGAAACTCGCCCACGGTGGTAGCGACATTGAGGACCCATGTAGATTTAGATTTAAATGTTATTTAGTTTTGGATTTGATCGATGTTTATGTGTTTTACTTAAATTCAATGCACTTTTAAAATATTACTGAAAACTAAATAAAACCGGTATTGGTAGTTTTTTTACCTGTGAATCACTTACTATATTTGCCAACGTCCTGTATATTAGACGGGTACCTACGTTATGCTTAAAAACAATTTAAAATTACGTGCGGTATCGATGTTGAGTGTGCATACAATATATCATCAATTTAATAAACACTTGTTCGCAAAGCTTTATTCACAGGATTTGGCACAAGTGTGTTTATTTTACCTATCGTATATTATACCCAACAATACGTCATCGTCAACATGATCTTGGCGGTAATGTCCCGGTTGTGCTCTCGCGCACGAGGGCCCGGAGTTCGCCTTGACCATGCTCCAGGATTTCACAGATCAGGTAATTACAGTGGACCGACTACCATCTGACCTCCATAACCCTGCTACCAGGGGAAGCTGACCAGATTGGATCATGGTTACACATTCAGTCGCCTAAATGTGCAGGTTTCATCACGATGTTCCACCTCACCGTACGAGCATCGGTTAGTGCTAAACTAATATACATAATTATAAAAAGAGTCATTAGTACATGGCCGTAGTGGGATTCGAACCCGATACCTCTCGCTTACGAGTCGTATACCTTAACTACTCGGCCACCGACGCTCCTGGTATCTGTGTTGAATATGCATACAATAATATATCATTAATTGAATAAAACACTCGTTCGCAAAGCTTTAATTACAGGCTTTGGCATACGTGTGCTTATTACCCGACTGCGCGATGCAAAAGAGGGTTTTTTAAGCTACTCAGTGACAAACGAGCAGACAGCCCACCTGATGGTAAGTGGTAACTGGCGCCCATGACATCTACGATTCTTACATTTAGGTTGCAGGTAAAAATGCAAAACCGCAGGTGCGTTGTCACTGTGAGGACTAAGATGAAAAGCCTCATGCCTGTAATTGCGCTGGTAATGTATTCATTTTACCCATCGTACGTTTTACCCATCAATACGTAATCTACGTTTATGGCTGGGGTTGTTAAAACATCTCGCTCGCATGCAGATGGCACTCGTGCCACCAAATTCCTTGCAAGACTCCGTTAATTAAAAGGGTATTTGGCAAACCGACACTCGTTGACTGCACCTGTGGCTCGTACACCGAGTACGGACCCACTAGAGGAGCGTTGTATAGCAACCAGTTAGAAATAAATTTTTACCAGTAGCTGAAGTACATGCTCTAACTTATGTCACCAGCTATAATTAGACAGTAATAATATTTTCGTAGGCAATTTTTGTAGCTCAGTTCTTAAAATTCTTGTCATATCCTGTCAGTTTGTGTCTATTTTCCCATATTTCACAAAATTGTGGGTTCCGATTAAAATGTTTGCGTTATTAGCATTATTCGAATGGTGTTCTTATTGTCTGAGTCACAAAATGTATAGTAGGTTTTAAACTTTCATAAGCTAAAACACAGATAAGATCTATGTATTTGAAAATTACTTATTCATAAACGTTCCATAAAGCTCTCTTAACTAAAGGTAAAATACTTTATTCTATTTATTTATTTATTTATTTATACACATAACAGATAACAGTCACTTGAGAATTTTATGGTTATAACAATTACAAATTCAGACTGAAATCCACTGAGAATGTGTACTATTTAGAATATAAAGAAAGTACATGCTCCTATCCTACATAAGTTTACAATTTAGGCATACAAAAAGAAAAAGGGTAACATCATGCCGTCGTCGAATTTATAGACAAAAACATATAATCACTTGTACCTAAACCTACAAATAATAAAAAATAAGCTTTCTGTTATTAGTCCAGAAACCAATATTGCAAAAACATTTTAAACAAATCATGCGGAGCTTTGTATGGACTCTCGTTCAGGTATAAGATTTTACGAGGTGTTGTAACAAAATGGCCGCCCTAATCAGCTCCTCTACTGGCTTCACACTCTGTGGGCCATACGACTTATTAGATTTCACAGTAGTTAACAGCTGTTGTGATTGCTGCCAGCCACGACTTGACTTGGCTTCAGTCATGCTTACTGAGGCACATTCCACTCTAATTACAACCATTATGAACTAGTAGGTAATATTAGCTAGTTGGCGGTTTATCACAAGTGTTATTAGCTGTTTATTTTATTGTAGGAAGTGGCGTATGAAATAGTGTACCATTAGCAAATATAACTAGTCCATGACATATATGACAGTATTTCTTAAACTGGTAAAAATAACTACTAAAAATAAAAAAAAATTACACTGGGCGGGCTTTGACCGCCATCTCGCCTGATGGGAAGCGTTTTGCAGCATGCCTGTTTACAAACAGCCTATTCAGTCTGGCAAATGTGTAAGACCATGATCCAATCTGGTCAGGGTCCCCTGGCAGCATAGAGGACAGATGACAGTCGCTCAACTGTAATTACCTAATCTTCCAAATCCTGGATAATGGACAAGGTGGACGAGCACCATCGGAACACTAATACCAAGCCTATTATTTTATTTATTTTTATCTGTGCAGGAAGGCCTTAAGTCCTGCAGTGGACTGTTATGGGCTGTGATGATGATGATGATGTGCAGGAAGACCGCTATCATTATAACATGACGGGGTGGTAATCGGCTCTCAAGACTGTCCATCAAGTCTCAGACTACTCCAGCGAAACACCATGGTCATCTTCGCTTTTCCATCGGTATTAGGAGGCACACCTAACGAGTGTCGAGTCATTCCGGTGCTGAACTTCGACTATCCTCAAAATACGGAACGGTCACCCATCCAATTCCCGACTTGCAACCATTGCTTAACCTTAGTTATCGGCCCCGTACGCTGCCACTGACCGCATTCACCATGCAATTAAAACTGCCAAGCTTCATAACCTCATTTAGAAAACTGGCCCACCCTTGAGAACGGACGGCGATCTAAGCGAGTTTTGAGAGCGTATGAATTTTAAACTGGAAACTGGGTAACAGTAGCTGTAGATATGAGAAAGGCCAGCGTTCTGTAAACACTGCTAGCTCGCTGCCACTGCTTATATGCAAAAAATGGATAAGTGCCACTAGGGTTCGCGGCTGGAGGGTTTCGAACTAACCAAAGTTGAACATTACAACCAAATGAAAGAAAGGAATAAATTACAAAGGACGCCACGATATGATAATTTACATTTAACACAAAAAAGTACATAAAACAATGACTTCTAATGACATAAAAACAAATCTATTCGATATAAAAGCAAAATTTATACTTTGATGGTTTCGAACTAACAGATTCAATAATATTCCATCCTAATCTGCTCCGCTGCTTACATCTTGAAAGCAATTTTATTTTGTACGATAGCACTCCGGGGCAATAATGTCCATTGTTCAAAATGTAACGATTACAGTACCAGTGCACGTCCACTAAGTGAATGCACTAAATGGTTCCACACTTCTCTCGTTCATTTTGACAGCCGCAAAGTGTCGACCGCCACGCAAGTACTGTCAGTTGGATTTTAATGAACCAAAACTAAGAGCCATCATTAACCTGTCACGTCCCAGCGACACAATAATGGGTCGCGAGAACTATTGATCACATTAGATGAGCGGATACTTGGGAAGTGAGCGGTTAAACTGGCTTACAAATACAGAGAACAGCGTCGAAATTGGTCCATCCGTGCTGGAGCTATAATGCCACAGACAGACACACCTCTACATATACACAGAGCCACAGATACACACGTCAAACTTTCTTCGTCGAAGGTTAAAAAGGGTTACTTTTCGCTCGGAATTCGGAACCCTAAAACGTGGCTCGGAGCGGAAGCTTCAGTGCACTCCGGGAATAAAATATTCATAATATTAGAAGTGCAGAAAATTTTTACCCCACTCTTAGTGGTGAAATTGAAAAAACTCGCCTTTGACTCGGCTGTTACATTTAACCGAGAAGTTATCGTAGCGTTTCCTGGTTTAATTAATAGTGGGAATTATTTGGTTTACGTTCCTTTTTCTTATTTTCGTTGAATTAACTTGTTTTTGCGTATCTCATTGCAGTAAGGGTGAATTTTCAAGTGTAAATTGGGAAGCGCGCCTAAAAGAATTGTAGTTTTTGTTTGTGGTAGAGAGAGGTAAGCGAGCAAGTCACTTGATGGTAAATGAAAAATCGATGATGATGATTCATTCGATACCACCCGCAATATATTAAGTTTAATTTAATCATAGTGGTCTCCAGTGCTCCATGGAGTGGGGATTTAGGGAACCGTGGCTTTGGCAGTGGAGGGGCATTTGCCTTTTTACTGCCAGAGCAACGTGCTACAGAGGTGGGCAACGCATTGGCGATACACTTGGTGTTGCTAATGTCTATAGGCAGTGGTGACCACTTTCCATCAGGTGGCCCGCTTGCCTGTTTGCCTACCGTATAACATTAAAAAAAAACCTTGTGTAAAAAAGGATTTCAATTCTGAAATGTAATTTGTTTAATGTATTTTTGTCTGACATTTATTCATTCTTGCAGAGTAGTATAAAACCAACTCCTTACACCCGTGGGTGTTGTACAAGGTGACTAATATTTTTGAGGCAAAACTTCTAGTCTTCGTAGGCTGTAAAATAAGCAGCAGCATATTCCATTGTTATATTTATAACACTGTGATCTCCAACCCGGGTCACGCCAAGCGTGGAGATTATGGTAATAACCTGCCCGTGGGAGAGGCCCTAAGTTCTGCAGTGGACTGTTATGGTTTGTGATGATGATTCATTCAAAATTAATTCCCCTTTGATTCTAGGTGAGCGGTTCTAAAGTACATTTACACATCGATAAAATAATAGGTATGGCAGTCAAAACAAATCTCCGTAGTATTATTATATGTACCTATATATAGGATCGGACGCTTATTCCTTCGGCAGGCTACCCTTTTAATATCGGAAATGTAGGCCTATTTTGCATTTAAAAAGCGAGGGTCATCTTCCGTGGAGTGGCGTGGAATTTTGTAAATTTATTTTTACATTCAGGCGGCTAAAATGAAATGTACTTCTAACATTTGCTACAGGGTTTCATATTTTATGTATATGTTCCCTGCTATTTTGGAAGCGTACCTGATTTAGTGGCAGCGTGCTTGCGAGACAGATAACCATGATTAAGCAACGCAGAGTCCGACTGGATGGGTGACCATTTCGTGCTTTGATGATTATCGAACTTCAGCACCGCAATAAGCTCGCTACTCGTTAGGTGTGAATCCTAAACCGTTGGCAAAGTGGACCCTGAGACTGATTGACCAGCTGGAATCTCTAGACACGATTGGAACAACGTGACGGCATATTTATTACTCACTGTTAATGAAATCAAATAATGTTTTAGTGTAAAAAAAAATTTTTTTCTTTTATTTTTTCCGCATACAAAAACAGGAGCTATAAAAGAATCGAATATATTAGAATAACTCATTTTTAGAACTTATCTATTATTTTTCTTATTCCTGTGAATCCAGTATTTATGTCGGGATTTTCTGTAACTTGGTCCTATGTTTAATAAAAAAATACATTTCTATTTAAACAAATCTACATTATTACTTACGCATAACCTAAAATGGAATAGACGCTTTGTCCATAACATTTGACATAGACATTGACATAGACAACACTTTATTCCGTTCCACATTACTTCCATAACTCAAGGTAAGTACAGTAAATTATAATAATTATTGAAAATTACGTAAGACCAGCCAGTGATGTAACTGAAACCGAAATGGACCAGTCTCAGCATAATGCTGTGAGGGCTCATGCCTGTCACAGCGCTGATTTTCAGAAAAACCCATTTGCAAATACTGATTTTATTTTTAATCTGAGGGAACATCATTATAATCAACCTCTTGGCGTCAGTCCTGGTCATGCTCTCGCGCCCGAGGGCCCGGGGTCTTTTCAATTTGAGGGTACATACGTAACCATAAGTAAACGAATAGGTACATAGACCACAAAAACCAAACCCCATCAAAACCCCCTGCTTTTGACATTGCAGTAGTCAGGTAAAACAGTCTTTGTGTTCACGTGCTAAGTCACACTAATAATAATTTTATAACTACTACGATAGCCAGCAACGAAAACTTTAAACCACTATTCCCATGGGCCCACAGAATATTATTGCTGTGAGTCGCTTCTTGAGCCTCACAGCACATGCTGAGTGGATACCATTTACGCTGGCTGCCGCGGTACCGACAGTGGCATCGGATTGTCTTAGATATTTAATTATTTATATATTTAACATTTTGTGTTGTCACTACATGATGGAAATCCATTATTATGAATTTAATCACTTTTTTGTACACTAGTTCCACTTTATTATACAATTTTATTAAATTGCAACCGGTTTCGAATTACTCATCTTCAGGCAATTATTTTATATTATTTTAAATATAAAATATTTGCAATTTAATAAAATTGTATAATAAAGTGAAACTAGTGTACAAAAAGTGATTTAATTCTTAATTATTTATGTTTCCTTTGTCTGTAACTGTAACTCTTATTGTGTCGTGGTGTGCAATTTGTAATCAATGTATTTTTCTTTCTTTCTTTTTTCTTTCTTTTCAGGCTAGGTAGACAACTCGAATGCGTAACTTCTGCCCCGTTGCTCACAAATAGTAATCCAAAGTAAACTTAAACAATACTGAACAAAATGCTTCGTGTCTTCATTTTTTGACAATGCCATTGATTGGTCGCCCAACAAAGGCGATCCAATGAAATGGTAAATCTTTTCGGTCATTCAAGAGTTGTATTAGGGGTTTTTCTACGAAGTTTTTTGCCACTATTTACTGAGTATTGTCTGATATATTGGCTGCTAATACAGGGTACCACAGAAGTGGAACGTGGCATAAAACAATATGTTCATGATAGGGTTCCGCGTTCGGTAATTTACAGGTTGCATTTCGGAGTGTGTGCGATCTGATATTCCGCCGGCCCCTTTCTGCCTTTGGGGCACAATAAGTGGGCATATATTCCAGCCTTATGTAGTAGATATACCTGCTATCCGCACGGGTTGGCTCGTCCTTTCTAATGCGCTTATTACCTTTACCTAAATACAGTCGTCTAAATTCAGAAGCAAAAAGCGTGAGAGCAAATTAAAGTGGAATGTATTGCTCATAAAATAAGCTCCATTTTTGTAACACGACATTTGAAAACGAATATGTATGAAAGAATTGTGGATATATACGAGGCTAGGGAGTTGTGTCAGAACAAAGTGGCGGTCCATAGTCTCTGCGTACCCCTCCTGTGGGACAAAGGTCTGAATGAATTGAAAAGTATCTCATAATGTACACGTGCTTTATTTGAGGGCTTACAGCAAACTAATTTTATCAGGTGATAGGACTTTTTGGAGCCTGAGGAGTCCGCCTAGGTTAGTACCACCGCATTATCTAATGCCGCCAAGCAACAATGCTTGCATTACTGTGTTCAGGTTTCAAATATAAGGTAGCCATCGCAATCACAGGCATTAGGATTTCATCTTATATCCTCACAGCGACAACTCAACCTGGTTCTCAACGCTTACCATCAGGTGGGTTGTTTGCTTTGATTTGTCACTGCGTAGCATAAAAAAAATCAAAAAGCTCTAGTCCACGCACCTTTCCAATAAGAACTGCCTTAGTACGCCACTGTACTCAAGGGACTGTCTCAAGGGATCAAATAAGGGACAGTGACACAAAATTCACGAAACTAAAGGTAGTCCCTTTTGGTTTTGACGATGATCGACGGCTCCTAAACAACTTGTTGAAGTTTTCATAACTTTTTACTGACAAACTTATATCCTAAGCATTAGGTATACTTTGAACCAATCGTGGAGTAGAGCAAAATCTATCTGGGCACGTCACATATGGATACGATGCTAACTGAATTGAAACATAAGTCGTACTAGCAAACCGGGCACGACTTCGTTCGCGTACACCTACTTTACCTCTACCTACTCTTTTTTTCTCACTTAAAACCTTCCTCGTGAATCAGTCAACCAATTGTTGAAAACCGCATTAAAATCTGTTGCATAGTTTAAAAGATCTAAGTGTCCAAGAAGCGATGGATTGACATCGCTGAGTCGGATGCGAGATCCAACGGCTTACGTCGCGAGGATGCCGAGGCCCGGGCGATGTGGAGAAGAACTTGTAGGAAAGCGTACCCTGGCAGAGGCCGGGATAAGCGCTAGGACGATGTTGATGATATTTACATAGGGACAGACGGCGGGAAGCCACTTTGTTTTATACTATGTAGGTATAGAAGACTATTAAGGACTCCATTCTTTAATAGTATTGCATTTAAAATATTAAGTTAGTATATAAACGCTACGGGTAATCGCTACGAGTTAGATCTGCTAGGATTTTGATCTGAAAATGCGGTTTCTGTTGCGGTAATTTCTCTTAGTGAACCTGTTCCTTTATTCCCCATTTATTGGAGAAGCAATAATTTGGTACGCAATGTATAAGTGCAAATAGCGAAGAATTTCAGGTACACACAGAAACTGTTGACAACGCTCTCCAAGCTTGCAATCTAGCTGAGAAGTGTTCACTTATTTAGTGAATTTTACATCTAGACATTTTTAATTTTAATTAAATTTTTGTAATTTTTCTTGGATACTGTGAATTTTGAATACTGTGAAACCTATTTTTAGCCGTGTGGTGACCGGTAGAGTAGAATAGCACCAACCCCTTACACTCGTGGGTGTCGTACAAGGCGACTAACGTTTAGAGGCAAAATATCTAGTCTCCATAAACTGGAAAATGGGCAGCAGCGTTTTTCATTGTTATGTTTGCAACACTGCGATCTCCAACCCGCCTGCCAAGCGTGGAGATTATGGCAATAACCTCCCCTTTTGCGGGAGAGGCCCAAAGTCCTGTAGTGGACTGTTATGGGCTGTGATGATGACTGTGAATTTTATATCTTGACATTTTAATTTTAATTACATTTAATTGTAATTTTTCTTGGTTGACATTGTGAATTTTATATCTTGACCTTTTTAATTATAATTACATTTAATTGTAATTGCTCTTTGTAACATATGTTATTCTTGCGTGTATGACATTATTATTATTATGTTATTATTATTATTATTAATAATTTATTTCAGACCATACAAATATTATTTTTAACAGTCCATATTATGTGTGACATTATTAATTATGTATTTATGGGACCTATGTACCTGAAATAAATAACATTTAATTTTTAATTTTAGAGTTTTGCATCTACAGGTACCAAAAATAAAGGCAAAAAAGAAAAGTTTGCAGGTGCGAGTACATACAAGCTAATAGCTTGTATATTTGTAAGAAACACGTGGGGGGAGGCCTATCTAAGTACAGTAGTGGATATCCTATATTTGAGATGGTGATGATGATGCATGTTTGTATATTGGAATCTGTTCAGTGATTAATCTCCTAAATCACTGAACAGATTCCGAAAATTCTATCATATTCATTAGTAGGAAGTTATTCCATTCCCGAGTGTCTTGGTTCTTTTGATTCTGGAAAATAATAGGGTCCCACGGGATTGTTAAATGTGTACTGACAGACAGGTATTTATTTTCCTTATTTGTTCCTTACTTGTTCCGAGCTCAGGGAGCGAAGCGGGGGCGGCTAGTGGGTGCGGGTGTGCGTCACTAAATTAAATAATGTAGAAGTTTACAAAGTTCCCATATAGTCGCTACCGCCTGTTGCTCTGGAGCTGCAGCCTCTACTGCTAAGGACCTCAAGCGACGGAAATGTTTATTTATTCATTAGTTCATATTACAGCATTTAAATACACTTAAAGTATAAGTACATAATTGTTAAAATGCTAATGACAAAACTGCATTTTTAGAATTTGAAAGCCTAGCCCAGAATTTTCTATTTCAGCCGTTTGCGGTCGAGACGATTTTCAGAAATTAGTAAAAGACTAATACACGCCACAGGTGACCGGAGAGCTGGCTCGCTCCTCGGGCAGAGTAACGCCAGTTTTCTGGGCACAATTCCGGGGGGCAGCGGTGTGGACGACATTTCTTGACGCAATTTCTATGTATAGTGCTTTTATGTATTTCCTTTTTTTCTTGCAATGTAAATACCCTTTCATTTTGTCTGTTTTATTAATAAAAACAATTTATAGATAGATACACTATTTAATGCACACAAAATGACAAAAAAAGAAAATTTAACAGGTAAATTAGTTTACAAAAGTGGAAAAAACGTCATGTAAACCGCGGATTGACTCGAAGTCGTTTATTCAATTTATTGCAACCTATACCGTCGCCACCAGCGAAGCAGATACGACAATCATTTTACGTTAAGTTGATTTCCCGACCTAGTTCTGGGTCAACAAAAACCTACACAGCACGATGCATAATTTTCCGCAGCGACCCACCCGCACTTACAATCCAATTTGGTGGCAGACCCTGTTTGGCGAAATTTACTCAGTAATTTCTGCGGGAAACAAAATTTCCTGAACCCACAGGCCTTTTATGGGCGTTTGTACCACTGATCGAAATTGTGGCCAAACTTCCGTTGGCGATAACTTCTTTATTTACCTTGTGACGCAGTTCATAACAAGTGCTGGTAATATTTCGTTGTTCATTGTAAACTCCAAACGCAACAAGTTCAAGAATAAAAAACATAGTTTATGAAAAGCGCACATAAAAGTAAGTATTAAAACACATATGTGCTATTCTACTCTGCTAGACACCACACGACCACTTATTATGGTTACTAGTAACATAAACTAAACAAACAGCTAGCTACTTCTCTTAAGTCAACTCCATATACTGAACGAAAGCCAGGATTTAAAAAATAGTGTTTCAAATTCGTCAGGAATTTAATCTCACGTTATTAAATTCTCTAAGGCGTACATTTCTTCAGTTTAAAAATTATGAACAAATTGTACAGTTTTTCAGCGATGTTCGCGTATTTGCTCTTATTACGAGTAGAAACAATATTTTCTTAGAACTTTTATGCCTTACTGTTTATGGGAAATACAGTTTACTTAGATAATATCAAAGTCGGTTTGTTCCATTCTGCATCGCTGGCTTTAGGAGTAACCTAGGTAAGTTTTCAACTTTGAATCGGTTACAATTTCAGTTTAATAAAATGAGCAAACTTATGGACATAGATCTATTTTACGATTTCGCTGGAACAATCAAAAAGAAAATTGTGACCTCTCTATCTGTCGGTGAACCCTAACAGGTCTCCGATATTGGTGTTTTCAAGGTTGTAGGTATATATCGCAAAATTTAATAAACCGCCGTCCACGTTGCTGATATTTCCTACATATTTAAACATTTAATATTTTATTATATACGTAACATCGTTTTTCCAAAAAATATATTTAAAATACTTTAAGTAAGTTAAACAATAATGTACGTTAAGTAATATGTTAAACGAAGTTGTCTATATTCCTTGTCGTGGTAACCTATAATTAAGGCTGCACTTAGAAAGAGAAAATATTTTAGCTATAAGACGTTATAACTTTGTTAGTGTAAGTCTTGTTGGTTGTCCTAAATAAATATATAAAATAAAATATAACTTACATACAAGTTTCACATCAAACAAGTTCTCAAATGAGATACGTTTTTTCATAGCAAGCTTATATCGCGCGTTCTCTATGATTAGTCAGAGTATAAAACGTTAGAATAATGGTTTTATTATCTTTATCAGAGTACTTGTGAACACAAATCAAACGACCCCAAACTCGATGGGTTTATCATGGGTAATTTAGGAGTTCTTATGGCCACCTTCCATCTCTCATGGTACCAATAACACTGCATTGTCACCAACCTCACATAAGTATTCAAAATACAGCTCAATCGTAAACCGGGAAATGGGTCATATTCAACTTGCAAAATTTTATTACGTACAAACATGTGGACATGTGAAAATTAGAAACGCTTGTAAAAAGAAAATAGATGAATCGATCTATTACAACACACATGAATAAAATTAACAAATTGCAGACGATTTGAGTGGTTCAGTTGGTCTGCCACGCGGATGTCCCGGGTTCGATTCCTGGCCGGTCCGAAATTAAAATGATGAATTTTAATTTCTGTTACGGGCCTGGGTGTTGTATGTGTATCAAGTACGCATTTAAAAATAGATTAGTAGTTTATCGGTTTCCTGTCACCCATAAAACAAGCTTTGCCTAACTTCGAGGCGACTAAACAACAAATTTTACGTTGTTGTGTTACCGCACTAGTGCGGTTATTACGACAAGCTGTGTTCCTGTGCGTTCAGTAGTACGTTAGAAGAAATTTAATTTAATCTCATATTTACTTCTTTCACTTATGTCAATGTTTTCCTGTTAAGTAGCACCTACTTAATCACTCTCTGCATGATCTGCTGGTTGACTGTTAGACAAAGCCTCAATGGCTTTAAGTCCGCTAATTGCTGTAATTTGGACAATAAAGTTTTTAAATAAAAAAAATTCAATAAGAAGAAAGTTCTGAAACGGTGTCGATGTCTGAAAAGTCATGCTGCGGGTATCGGTACAGTGCAAATGTTACGTCAAACAATAGCTAAATCAAGGAGGAAACAATAACTAAGTAATATTTGACAAGAGGACTCTCTTATCACTATAAAACTGTGATACAAAGCTGTGCAAGCAAGAAAGTCATGCTCTTGCTCCCATGAAAGTCATCCTGATACCTACACACTTCGATGCTCATGACTCTGACTTGTTTCTGGCAAATATTATAAGAAGCTTGTAAAATAATAATATATGTTGGGCATAATCTTCAAAAGTGCTAAAAGTACAGAAGAAGATTCTTTATTCTAAGCTATACAACCCCTGAGTGTCATAGCATTGGATAATTAGAGCCCTGAAATGCATTTACAATATTAAAAACTAGCAAGACCTACAAAGCTACAAAGCTAAGAGATACAAAGCTTTAAGTCCACCTTTGTACTATTTTGTGTATAAAGTATTAAATAAATAAAATAAATAAATAAAGACCTGCAGTTTTCACCCGCACACAGTTCAGATTTCTGTAAACATTCAACCCTATAACAATATTTTTTCCGGAATAAAAAGTAGCCTATCCCACTCGGGAATAATATAGCTTCCTACTAGTGAATGAATTTTGTAACTCGGTTTAGTGTGTTTCAGAGATTACTCCCAACAAACAAGCTTGCAAACATTTCCTCTTCATAATGTTAGGTATAACGCTGGCATCAGATATTCGCAAACATTTATAAGCCACAGACATCAATACTACACTGCAGTGGAAGCCTGTGCCTAGTATTTACTGCGAGCGAGCTCCAGCGAGCTCAGTTAGCGTAGTTTCATCATATTTTCAATATTACACTGTCAAAGCCAATGAAATATTGAAAAAAGGGAGACTCCACTTAACTTCGATTTCTGTCCTGTATATGCATGTGTCTGTATTTGTCGTTATATTTTAAAAAGTATTTCTTCTAATACAAACTACCTACTTACTAAATATTGAAATAAAATAACGCTGTTACATTTTAACGGCTAAACCGCTCCACATAGTAAGATAGTATGGCAACCTGGGCCCTATATTTTAACCGATCACCTTGAGTCGTTAGTCGTACGAGCGTCGGTGGCCGAGTGATTAAGGTATCCGACTCGTAAGCAAGAGGTACTGGGTTCGCATCCCACTGCGGCCATGTACCAATGACTCTTTTCTGAATTACGTACATTAGCTGAATGCTGATTGTCTTACGGTGAGAGAAAACATTGTGATGAAACCTACACATTCAGGTGACTGAATGTGTAACAATTTACCCACTCCATGTATCGATGAGTTCATTTGAGTTATGTACTTTAATTAAACCCTAAACAATGTTCTTTTGGTGTCTGTAATTGGCTCTGTGCTGCCAGTATTATTTCATACTGTAATCATTGCTGTTGGTTTTCCTTAAGTAAAAAAAAAAAAAAAAAAAAAAAAAAAAACACATGTACTTATTACACACCATAAAATGTGTATTATAACCGTGATCCAATCTGGCCAGGTTTACTGTTAAAAAATTCACGGAGGTCAGATGCTTGCCACTCTACTGTAATACCTAGACTGCCGAATTCTAGATCATGGTCAAGACTGACCCCAGCCCTCGCTCGCGAGAGCACAGCTGTGATACTGAAATAATTTTGATAAATAAAGAAAACCTTACACACACGCACTTACACACACATAATATATACTATATTAAAATCATTACGTGGTCTACTAAATTCTTTATCACGGTCAAGGCGGAGCACAGACACTCGCGCGCGTAAGCACAAGCGGGATAATGACGTCAAGATAAATAAAGAAAACCACACACACATACACACACACCACACACTCATCTTTAACTTAGGGACTAAAAATGATTTTTTCCTCCTCGCAGACGTAATCGCCACCACAGCTCCGTTATTAAACCTCGTAAATATCGACAGTTCAGCCCACTAAAAAGAAACTCGAGAAATTCAGCTCATAAAACCGCAGAAGTTTCAAACGTGCTGTGTTTCAAATGTGCTCCATTTTGGTACAGGTTGCTCTAAAATAAATTTGTAAATCCTAGACAGAGAATAGTTTGGTCAGAATTACGATCGTTTTGTTAATAATAATTAATAAAATACAATAAAAAATGAAGTATTATGAATTCTCCGGAATGGCATGGAACCATTCGCATGCGACTCCGACGCGCACTTTAGGTCTCTTAAATATTAAATACCCATTGACAAAAACCTAAAAGTTCTCAAAATCTTCTAAATATTAGTTTAAAATATATATATTTTAACTTCAATAAACGATAACATTTACCTTATTAATAAATAGTAGGCCAAGATTTGAATATTGGAACACCGTGAAGGAAAAAACGATGATGAGACAAAGAGGTTGGCAAACACAAGAGAGGAGTGGCGATTGTTCTACCGACAAGCGTTACACTTTTAAATATAGAATGATAAAGAATGTATCACCGTAAGATTGCAAAAACGTTAGATTTTAATATAATATATTCATACGTTACATAATAAAGTTATCAAACTATTAAAAACCACAACAAAACCACCTTATTTACCAAATTCGTGAAGTGGTGCTCCGTCAACTCGGCCCAGTACGGAATTGCGTTAGAACTAACAGTGCACAATTTTTCAAAAGTTGATATTCCAACGCAGTCTGACTTCGTATACTAATAGTACAGAAGATTAAAAAGGAGATCATAATAGGATTTTTTTTGTTTTTTGTGTGTATCTTTTAGACATACTAAAAATCTATAAATATCTAATTGTGCACAACGACATTTTCTGATCGCCATCTTGAAAAATTGAAAAACCAGCTAACGAAGAACTAATACAATCAAATCCCGCCTTTCTGGCAATTAGTTTTACCCATCACCTATTATTTTTCATATAACTCCTGTACGACGATTATTAACAACTAAAAACCCAATTTACTGGATCACTCGACAATCCTTCTTACTGATTTACTGAATCACCCACCCGGGTTTTGTGTCAACTAGTATTAAGAAACAATATATTTAAAATGAATTAAATAAATATAAAATTAAAAGTCTCACCAAATCCCGCAACCATCCTGTACACTATGCAGAAGCTAAGCGAAGACGTCTGACATTAGCAACTTCAGTGCGCTGCGTAGACCGAGCATGCACCGAAAGTTGCTACGCTCAGTCGAGCTACGGTGCCCCGCGAGGCCGCACGTAGCTATCGCTACGCCACTCCGACTACCAACTTCTACGCGACCGTACTATGATACGCGACTGAAGTTGTTAAGACTACGCGCGAAGCGGAATTGTTATGTGAAGTTTGAATAATGTGTAATTGAATAATGTCGTTGGGAAGAATACTGTTCTATATACACTTTGGACTTGTCTTCCACGTCGTGATATGTTTCAAAGACTCTGTAGGTAAGGGATATACTATTTTGTTATCTATTTTATTAGTGGTTTAAGCCGTTTTGTATCCTATTATTAGTCGAAGGTTAATTAAGAAAAACTGTAAAACGTTTTCCATGTTTTGGTTTCGAAGGCACAGTTGGTAATGTACTAGTCTACTTTTAACGTACTGAAATTACTATTCTGATAGTTTTACATCTAGTAATATATCTATCTAAAGAGTAAGGTATTCAAAGTTGTCATTTTCCTCCATAGACTTTGGTGTGGGATACATCTATCCTAATATAATTCAGAGACAAAATTTTCATTTTTGTTTGTAATAAACAGTCTCAAAAATTACTGGACCAATTTTAAAAATTCCGTCACAAATCTCTGACTAACCTAGACTTTCCCGCGGGTACAATGATCGTTTACAGAGATTCGAACTGCACGTGGGTGGAACCCTGTAAAAACAGCTAAATTGTTACATTTCATTACAATTACCGCGGCTTTGTAACCAGTTCTTACCGGTTATCCAGCCCAAAAGTTAATGGGAGCACGGCGGTCTCAGTTCGTGACCAAGCAACATAAACTCCGGAGGTTAAAACGTTTAAGTCTATTCGAAAATTCGCGCTAATTGGTAAGGCATTTGCTGAAGCTCCGAGTTTGAATGTCCTCAGAATTGTAGGCTGTATGAGGAAAATAAAAAATGCGAAGACTAAAAATACTGAGTACTATTAAAAAACTGAGAAGTTAAAAATGAGAAGAATGTTGGATGTAAATGGGTGTAAAATTCAATGTAGTCCCCACAGGAACGTCCGAAACGTAAACCGCATTTTATGTCAACGATGTCACGGACTATTGCTTGTACTTCATATTTTAAGCCATCTATATGCTTCAGAAGTGCTAAAATTCAGTTTAAATTGTACGAAAATTGATCGGAATTTTTTTACCAAGAATTTATAATAATCAGGAAATCATAATAACCGAATATGTGGGAATAAAGCAAAAATGTTTAGATTTTTGATTAATCACAAAATAGTTTAAATATGTAATAATGAAAAATATAATGGGTCGTAAGTCGCTTGCAAACTCACGACACATAACTTTATAGAAATCTAAACAAATCTGATTCTGACATGGGAATATTTGATCCTCAATAAATAATAGGATACCGCGGGATAGTTCATTCAACTATCCCGCGGTATCCTATTATTAACTCAACTACCTGAACGGCTCTGTTGAATTCCGCGAGGAATGCACAGTTCGGTAACTTGGGGTCAAATATAAAATTTAAGCCATGTTTCATCTAATTCAATTGAGTAGAACCAGATATACAGGTTGACCTTAGTAGTATTCTCATACTAAAGAGGTCATTGTCACTCAAAATCCGCACGCGAAAGCTAAACTATAATAACAACCGACAGAAAAAGTCAAATAACCGCCGACCAAGTTTACTTAATCTCCAATATTTTCATAACTACAAAACCGATTTTAATGAAACAAACATTAGAACCAATTTGATGAAACTAGCTTTCAAATAAAGATAACCGCATCCAAATTGGTCCATCGGGAGCTACGATGCCGCGCACACAGACAAAGCCACAGATACGCACGTCAAAGTTATAACACCCCTCTTCTTTCGTCATGGTAAAAAAATAATATCCACGCGGACCAAGTAGCGTCCAAAAGCTAGTAAAATACATGTGTATGTAAATAGCACCTGTATTTATAAACAATGCTTGTATAGGTAAAGTTTTTTTTTTATTACATACGGTGGGTAATCAGGCAAGCGGGCTAACTGATGAAAAGTGGTCACCACTGCCTATAGACAGCTTGATAGGTTTTATCATAAACAATATTTGTATTGTATAGGTAACTAGTAGACCCGGCGCGACTTCGTACGCGTACACCTTTTTTCTTCTTAATAAACCTTCCTCTTGAATCACTCACCATTGTTGAAAACGGCATTAAAATCCTTTGTTCGTAGTTCAAAAGATTTAAGCGTACGTAGACACAGACGGCGGGAAGCGACTTTGTTCTACACTACGTATGTAGTAGTAGCATTACTATGCATCCATACAGCACATGTTTGTTAAGTAAACGCACTGTGTGCAATACGGCTCTATGATTGGTCAAATTCGTCCATTATGAAGGACACATAGTGCCGATGGCCACTCAAGTATTATCAGTTGGAACCCTGTGCGTTCGCGCGCACTGTGATACCTCATAGTAACGTCTGTGAATGTACGCTTCTATAAATTGTAACGCGACGATAATATCGTGGACGTCCACGATATAGGGGAGATGTGGCTTGAAGGGGACGTTATTTAATGTGACAGGAGTGTGGCATTTTGGGTGCCAATGGTTGTGATTCGGGGTTGCTACTGAACAAAAATGTTGTCGTCTCGAGACGTTTCTTATTTTACCGATTGCTTGACTTATCCCTTTCAATATGTGTCCCTTTCATGCCACCTCCACCTATATCGTAGACGTCCACAATAATATCGTCATGTTACAAATTATATCAGCTGGAGCGATTGGAGAGTTGGTAGCCGAGCGGTTGAGTATACGACTCGTAAGCGAGAGGTATCGGGTTCGAATCCCGCTGTGGACATGTACTAATGACTCTTTTCTAAGTTATGTACATTAGTTGAATAGTAACAGATGCTTTTACGGTGGGGGAAACATCGCGATGAAACCTGCACATTCAGGCGACTGAATGTGTAACCATGAACCAATCTGGTCAGGTTCCCCTGGTAACACGGTCACGCAGGTCAGATGGTAGTTGCTCGACTGTAATTACCTGATCTGCCAAATCCTGAATCATGGTCAAGGCAGACCCCGGGCCCTCGTTCTCGAGAGCACAATCGGGACATTAACGCCAAGATGATTACTATTATTTATTACAAATTATAAAAGCATCCAATACAGGTGTATAGTTCATCTAAATTTCTCAATAACAAGCAGACAACACAGCACCCCTGTACGATGAAGTTGTTCCGACTCGCATACAAGACAATTTACAATGTAAAGAAACACGTTCAACGTAGTTTGGGAAGCAAACAACTAATTTGGTGTACACATGTTGAGCCCCGCATGTTTAGTTAGCTATACGGAAAAGGGCATGATACACTCAGATATATCTTTAATCTATAGGTTTGGTATTCTGAAGAGGAAAGATTTGATTGTTGGTCGGTGTGTTTGTTTATGTGTTGGTAATGGATGTATTTAAAAACTGCTTAAATTTAATTTTATTTAATAACCCAACCAACAGAAAATATACGATAAACCCCGGCCAAATTTACATGTACTAAAATATTTTCTAAACTATTAAACCGATTTTAATGAAACATGTAATTGATGAACCGAAGGAATGACGTTACAAAATTACGTCATAACATTATGAACATACGATTATCATCATCATCAACAAATCAGACAAAAGACGCCCACTGTTGGACATAGGCCTTCCCCAGAGATCTCCACAAAGGCCCGCCCTGTGTCTTCCGCATTCAGTTGTACCTGCGATCTTTACGAGGTCGTCGGTCTACCTTGCGGGATACCTATCCACGCTGCGTCTGCGGTACGTGTTCGCCATTCGAGAACTTTACTGCCTCATCGGCCATCTGTTCTTCGAGCTATGTGCCCTGCCCACTGCCACTTCAGCCTGGCAATTCCTAGAGCTATGTCGGTGATCTTGGTTCGCTTGCGGGTCTCCTCATTTCTAATTCTATCGCGCGACCACACTCCTAGTATAGCCCTTTCCATTGCCCTTTGGGTAACAGTGAGCTTTCTTATAAGGCCCATAGTGAGCGGGATTAGTATACTTAGACGTAATGGACATACGAGTAAAGGCCGTGAGGGGGCGTCAGTGTCTTGTCATCTGTAGTTTCCCTATGGGTGGCATGTTAGGTCAATAATGAATGTGGCGTAAAAAGGTAGGTATACCTACCCACCTAACATTTCGGTGATACTCATCATCACAGCCCATTACAGTCTACTACAGGATTTAGGATCTCTCCCACAAAAGGGGAGGTTATTGCCATAATCTCTACGCTTGGCAGGCAGGTTGGAGATCGCAGTATTATAAATATAACAATGGAAAACGCTGCTGTCCATTTCAGAACCAACGGAGATTCTTAGATATTTTGCCTCGAATTAGTCGCTTTGTACGACACCCACTAGTGTTAGGTGTTGGTGCTATTCTACTCTGCCGACACCACACGACCAACGCCGATACTGGTGACGTTGTTTTATCACCCATCTCTAATACTTATTCGAGTGAAGTTAGTCCGTAACAGTCCGTCCTATTCTTATTTTAAACGCATAGTATACATTGGGTTTGAAAAATACAAAAAGTAAAATATTACCAGAGTATTTCTCCTCCTTGCTCAACAAAAAATGCTAATTCGACACCAAATATTAGGTTACACTGGTACTCGATATTGTTTTAGCGAACAGTTGTTATTGTACAAGATATATCAGGCCTGGACTAAAACAATGTAAGAAGCAGTATGGATTTCGTATCCCAAATCGTATTTTATGTGATATCGACTTTATTGTTTTAAGGTTCCGCTATAGGATTTAGTTATAGGATTCCGTTATGGAACAATTATAGGATTACTTTGTTGTCCGTCCGTCTGTCAAGATCCTTATTCTCAGGAATACGTAGAGGTATAAAGCAATCTGCTATCCCTTGGAGCAGTGACAAAATCAAATTATTTTGGCTCTCAGAATAGAATCAACATGTTAGGGTAACTTGACCGTGTCTCAAGACGAAGGTCTTTGACCAATCTGTATTGCCAGTCATGACCTACGGAACTAAAACGTGGCCGCTCACTATAGACCTTATAAGAAAGGTCTTATAATTACTGTAACTCAAATGGCAATCTATATGGCGATCTAATCAGAAATGAGAAGATCCGCAAGCGAATCAAGGTCACCGACATAGCTCTAAGAATTGCCAGTGGCAGTGGGCAGGGCACAAAGCTCGAAAAACAGATGGCCGATGGGGCAGTAAAGTTCTCGAGTGGCGACCACGTACCGGATAACGCAGCGTGGGTAGGCCTCCCACAAGGTGGACCGACGACCTGGTAAAGATCGCAGGTACCAGCTGGATGCGGAAAGCACAGGACCGGCCTTTGTGGCAATCACTGGGGGAGGCCTATGCCCAGCAATGGGTGTCTTCTGGCTGATATGATAATAATGATGATGAGAACTTGACCTAGAACCATGGAATTTGGCAAGAAAATGCCATGTATAGAAAATAATCCAAAAACCGTAAATGCCTAGAAATGCCTTACATCACAAAAAATAGTCAACCGACTTATAAAGTATTGTTGGATACGCAAATATTTCATGCAATTTGTAAAGGAGCTAGGTGCATTTGTAACTTTGCAATGTGTTTTTATTATTAAAAAGCCCTATTTTATGCTACGGAACCCTGTACTGGACGTGGCTCGACACGTCTTGGTAAATTTTTTACACAAAGCGGTTATTAGTTTGTGAAATGTTAGCTTACATATACAAGATTTGTGCAGTATATTCTGTAAGGACTAAGATGAAATGCGTCATGCCTGTAATTGCGCTGGCTACCTTATCCTTCAACCGGAACACAACATTGCAAACATTGATGCTTGGCGGCAAAAATAGATAAGGCGGCGATTAGTCACATAGGCGAACTCCTCAGGCTTGACAGAGTCCTACCACCTGATGAACGTGTACTTATCTTTATCCAGTTTGTAGGTATTTTTGTTAAAGTCACAAATTAAAAGCCCTTCAGAGTCGAGATCTCTGGAATAATGATTCAATATTCGAATTTTCCCGACGTCAGTCGGTAGCTATTAATAATTTTTAACGGATAATTAATGAAGTACGTACAGTAGTTTCTGTATACAGAATAATTTAATTTAATCAACCCAGATAAGTTGTTCAGTACACGCCATACCCGAGCTTTGATACAACTTTATTTCCATTAACTAATAAATAAACTCCAGGGAATTTTGACTGGAATTAAGGAGAAGTGTCCATTCAAGAGTTTTGCATCGGAGTTGTGTAACTTTTGAATTACTTACAGTTAACGTCAGAGATGCCTGTTCAATATAGCAAATGGATTATTCATTTTGTTTATTTGCCTCGAGCAGGGTTTTTGTAATAAAAACCCAAAAGTCTTGGACCATATCCTGCAAATTATATATAGACGTCTACATACTGTCCGTGTGGTGTCCAGCAGAGTAGAATAGCCACCAGCTGGAATACGCAACGCATTTTAATTCGGTTTTCACCAATAGATAGAGTGATTCAGAGGAAGATTTACAAACAAGAAAGAAGGTTAGGAAATCGCGCAAAGTCCACTAGTATAAGAATAAATCTGTAGTTATATAGGGGTTTCCATCAGATGGCCCACATCTCTATGTAGCAAATGACATAGTAAGTTGTCACTTACGACCTTCATGAGTAGAAGGAGTTGGCCTATATTTTACTCCGGACACCACACGGCCAATTTCAAATTTCATCGCTCCACCAACGCATTATTACATAATCATACAACCCTAGTCCTGGGGGGAGCAAGGACCCCTTTCGAGAGCCAAGGTAAGGGTTATGAAAGGGAAGTGGATAATTGTTATTATGGCCAAATTATAGCCCACAGTCGGGCTTACCGTCCCTGTGGAATGTTGATGTTACTTTAACCACGCTAAGCCGGCTTAAGCTCAAACCCTCACGTGTGTACAGAGGATGTGAGATCCGGGGAAAGAAGGGCTCTTATAAAATTCACATGTGAAAAAATTGAGCGAAAATTATTCTGTGTTTGCGGCGTGAGTGGTTTGTGCTACCGGTTCTTGGACTTATCCGTTAATGCAGTTTCGAGTCGGTAGGCTGTACGGTTAGTTATGTAGTAAAGTTTCCTGATATTTTCCGTTACCGCAAGAGCATCGGTTTGTGTACTACTTGTCTACCTATATATAACTTAGAAAAAGTCATTACTACATGGCGGCACTGGGAATCGAACTCGGTACCTCTCGCTTACGAGGACGACCCGCTAGCCATTATTCCACTCATGCTCTAGTTATCGATCATCTTGGCGTTATTGTCCCAGATGTGCTCTCGCGCACGGGGGCGGGGACCCGCCCCGACCATGATCAAGGATTTGGCAGATCAAGTAATTTCTGTGGAACGACTGCCATCTGACCTCCGTGACCCAGCTACCAAGGGAACCTGACCAGATTGACTCATGGTTACTCATTCAGTCGATGTTTTCCCTCACTGCAAGAGCATCGGTTAATGTTTAACGTTTACCACCTAGGCCACCGATGCTAGTTATCAAACAAAATATAGTATACTAGCGGACCCGACAGACGTTGTCCTGTCCACACGTCTTTAATTTGAAAATTTCAAACTTTTTTTACAAAATTGTGAATCTAAACCATTCCCAGATCCCCTTGAACACACACAAAAAATTTCATCAAAATCGGTCCAGTCGTTTGAGAGAAGTTCAGTGACATACACACTCACAGAAGAATTATATATATAAAAGATATTATATTATATTAATATTAATATTAATATTATTATAAGATATTTTTTTAAATAACAAAGAATTTTGATGATAACTTAAACTTCCTTATTTTATAACGATGCCTTTCAATATCTTAGCCGGATGCTTTATTTTCGTCACAATTATGCAGATAGACACTCTTCCAAGAATATTGTTTTACGTCTAAAAATAATTTTATCGAGCACTCTGGAATTCGATCCTGCGAGAATTTTTGAAGAAGCCCAAGTTCTACGTTCATCCAAGTAATATAATACGTACTTTTTCATCGTTATTTGAATACATCCATCTATAACAAGTTCTCAAACATTTTTTTCTCAACAAGCTATTTTAACGGGATACCATATAGGATCATTCAGGGGCAAGTCAAACCAGCCCAAATTCAGCGCTTTTCCGCAGTATATCTGTCACCCTTTTCTGATTTTAATCATCATCATTACAGCCCACAACAGTCTACTGCAGGACTTAGAGCCTCTCCCACGAAAACGAAGGTTTTGGCCTTAATCTCCACACAGGCGGGTTGGAGATCGCAGTGTTGTAAATGTAACAAAAGGGCTGTTGTCTATTTTCCAACCTGCTGAGACATCTTTTGACTCGAAAACATAAGTCGCCTTGTACGACACCCACGAGTGTGAGCGGTTGTTGCTATTCTACTCTGCCGGACTACACACGGCCGATAAGACACTATTATCATACATAAGTTTCGTATTTGCATGTTTTGTCCTTATTACTGTGACAGACAACGAACATACAGACGCACATTTAAATATTTGCGTTTTGACATTTGCAATATTCTAAAACATGGCCGTATTTCAAATCCGTATATATAACCATCCTCACAGTTACCAGAAGTTTTTAGTTATGAACGTGAACCAATTCAGATCTTAATAGAATAGAATAGAATAGAATAGAATACATTTATTGCACAGAAAAACAACACCACAAAATAAAATATACAAAGTAAAGAGTAAAAAAAAAAAAAAAAATTAACAATAAAAAGAATATACCATTAGAAAAACACAGTTTTTTTTTTTATATTATTGCCATACAGTGACGTTGCATATGCATGGGTGTGTTGTGGTGTGGTGATGTGTGCAAAAGGGACCCCACTCAGCATAAAGCTCCGGCGAAACCGAAGCGCTGGTTTTCAGTGAGCCCTGCCGAGTGAGGTACGGACGAAGAAGCTATATTAAATTAAATATAATATAATAATTGTGTGTGTAGTGTTCTAACGAGTGCAGTGTCATACATAATATTTAAGTAAACATAAATAAAGGTAAAGAGAGGTTTGGAATTACTAAAGGATTAAAATAATAATTCGCTACTGTGTCAAGTGAAAATTTACTATACCTACAAAAATTATTTATATTAGAATTACCAGTTCGATGTCTACTGAAAAAAGTATAATGTTAATTAAAATGTCAAAACAATAAATAAGTCAAATAAGTCAAAAGCGTGTTTTCATTTTGCCATGCGACAAAGCGTACCGGAAATGCCAGAAGTCAGCCATGCTCAACCCAATGCGGAACGATCTCACCATCGTACCACTACGATTCTGCAACCTTGTCGTGAATACTTATTATCATTTCTGATTACTTTGCGCGTTTAATAAAAATATTTTAAGATTTTTCCTAAAGGTATACAATGATTGCAGCCTGCGAAGAGGCGGCGGCAAGTCGTTCCAACATTTAGTCGCTGCGAACCTGAAACTTCCGCGGAAAGCCGTCGTACGGTGATGCGGCAGCACCAGCGAGTACTGAGATGCTCGAGTCATGTTATGAATGTCGCTCGTCCACAGAAGCTTATCCGCCAGATACGGAGGTGTTCTATACCTGACTATGCCAAACAGGAGACAAGCTAGGTGTAACTCTCTGCGATACTGCATTTTTAAAATATTTGTATTATTCAGGTACGGTGTAATGTGTGTGCGGGGAGGGATATGAAAACAAAACCTAGCAGACGCGTTTTGCACCCGCTGGATTTGCTTCTGCGTCCGAGCTAGCAGTCGAGGGCCATAAACCACGTCCATGTAATTTAGTTTGGATAGGACAAGCGCGTCACAAAGTTGGATGCGTATCTTTGTGTTAATATAAGGTCTGATTTGATATAACACCTTTAGCCTGTAGTAGCATTGACTTATCACATTTGACACATGTTTTTCGAAGCGGAGTTGCTCATCTAAGATAAGCCCTAGGTTCCGTGCCTCACTGACTCGCTGTATTGGTTCGTTTAAAATATGCACTGTTGCGTTCTGCGCTGTAATTTTTTGAATTTGCTTCGCGCTGCCGAGAATCATGAACTTAGACTTATTACTATTTAAAACTAATGAATTAGATTCTGACCATCTGGCTATCCTATCTAAGTCGTCGTTCAGCCCTGTGACAGCAGAATTTACATCATCTGGGTCACATGGTATGTATAGTTGGACGTCGTCGGCATAAATGTGATACAAGCTACGTTGTATAACCTGTGTGATGTTTGTGGTGTAAATAATGAACAATACTGGGCCCAAAATTGATCCCTGTGGGACACCTCGTGTAACGGCTGTTGGTCTGGACTCGTGAGCCTCCCCATTTGCATCCACTATTTCCACATGTTGCTTCCGGTGCTCGAAATAGCTCGTGAACCATTTCAACGTGTGACTACTAAATCCGTAATATTTCAACTTTGCTAAAAGTAGGGAGACGTCCATACAATCGAAGGCTCTGGAGAAATCCAGGAGTACCATAAGGGTACCTAGACCGTTATCTTGAGCTTCTAATATGTTGTCCACAACCTGAGCCAATGCTGTCGAGGTACTATGCTGTTTTCTGAAACCTGACTGTACCACGGGCAAAATGTCGTTTTGTTCTAGATACTGCCGGACCTGGTCCGCTACCGCCCTCTCCAGAACCTTGGACATGCAGGGCAGTACGCTAATTGGTCTCAGGTCGTTAAGCGACGATGGATTGTCGTTTTTTGGAAACGGCTTAACTATTGCATGTTGCCATATAGTTGGAAATATACCAGTTTCTATCGATTTATTTATAATTGCAGTAATAGCTGGCAAGATATGTGGCATCATCATTAATATCATGTCCAAGGATATCCCATCGACCCCAACTGCGTTAGAACTAAGACTCCTGATTATCCTATTGACGCTGTCCTCTGTTACCTTTTTAAACTCAAAATGACAAAGATTGCCGCAGTGCAATCTAAAATATTCAACTTCTGAACTAGCAGCCATTTTAGTCCCCGGGACATCCTGAAAGTGGTCATTAAGCGCGTTCGGATCTTTTGAGAGATTGTTAGGTATTACACTGACACTTTTAATTCTTACATTACGCTTGATATGAGACCAGAGATTACGCGGATCGTGTATATTTGAGTTAATATAAGTGTTGTAATAAGCTTGTTTTTCCTTCACAAGTGCCTCATTCACAAGTTTTTTCAGTTCTTTATAGTATGCGACATGGGTATCCAGGCCAGATGCGCGGGCACGAACCTGTGCCTCATCGCGTTTAGACATCATTTGCCTAATGTTATATGTAATCCACGGGCACTTGTGATCCTTTACCCGTATATTTTTTAATGGTGCGTGCCAATTAAAAATCATGAGCACTGCTTGGTTTAAAAGCGTCACCATATCTTCAACCGATTCTAATGAGCAAATATAGCTCCAATTAATATTAGCCAAATCCAGGTTGAAGCTTTCTATATCTATGGATTTGAGATTTCTTCGTAACAAATTAACAGGTGTCAATTTGGGCTTGGCGATATTAAGTTCGCAGGTCAAAAATGAGTGGCTACTAAGGTCCCGAATATAGTCTACCTGCACCAAGTTCACCTTAAGGTCAGTTGCTACTAAGTCGATTAAGGTCGCACTTGTGTTGGTAAAATGCGTTGGCTGCGTTACACATTGCGATAGACGAAACAGTGAGAATAGATTTAAAAGCTTTTTGGTATTTGTACTGTTTGTTTCTAATAAGTTAATATTAAAGTCACCCAATAAAATAATATTATCCGCCCATGAAAAAGACCCCAGTGTGTCCGACAGTGCGTCAATAAATACATCCACATTCAACCACGGCGGCCTGTAGGCCGTACCAATCACTATGACAGTGTCGCGAACCGAGAATCGCAGCCACATTTGCTCGACGAGGGGCGCGGGTGGGTGGGGTAAAGTCTTCGCGGATAGGCCGCACGCAACGTAGAAGCCCACTCCCCCGCCGCGCGAGCGCACGTCTGCCGGTCTCGCGACATAATAATGTACCATCATTAATGTTATAAGACGAGCGTCGGTGGCTTAAGGGGTCCAACTCGCACTCAGAGGTACCGGGTTCAAACTGAACTGCCACCATGTATCAATGACTCTTTTCTGAATTGTGTGCATTAGTTGAATACTGACTAATACCTACTCTTGAGGTGAAGGACGGCATGGTGAGGAAGCCTGCACTATCCAATCTAGGCGGGCTCGCCTGTTAACAGGGTCACGGAGGTCAGACGGCAGTCGCTTTACAGTAATCCTGATCTGCTTAAACCTGGATCTTGGTCAAGACGGACCCAGCGCTCTCGAGTGAAAAAGCATAACCGCGACATTAACGCCAATATGACCAGAAAATCATCGCCATTAGTATCTTTTCGTGCCCAAAAAGCAAACCATACCTACTTTTATTGATCAAAAAGGGCGATTATTTAGGATGGAATATTGTAGAAAACTAGAGCTTTTCGAATAGCTAAGCCAAGATTAAATGCATTAAATATTTATTCTAACATAATACATCTTGTTGATTCAGGAATAATCACTTACTTAACCGCCTTCCAGGCAAAAGAAAAAAAAAATGGTCCAAAATAAAATCTCATCCAATCCAGTTTCAGCCGGTTCGCTCAGACGCGGTGCCGCGCGGCTAAATTGCACCGTAATCACAGCGGATAAAACGGCAAAGGGGGCTTAGGCCCCCTCTTGTGTACCTCCCCCCCCCCCTCCCCACCTCAATCGGCGAGGTGCATCCCTACCCTCATTATATTAAAACCCGCATTTCACGCCAGTATTTAATTTAAATTAATTCTCGATACTCTGAAACGGTGTTTACGTTTATGATCGTAAAATGTGTTAATGAATTTTCGTGGTGTGGTTCGATGCAATGGTTAAATCTTTGCGGAGTCTGCGATGGATCGCGGTTTGGATCCCGGGCCGGGATACCATAATACAAAGGCATATACGAAATAAAATGTGTGTAGGTACATATCAGTACCTACATTCCTCTTTCAATTGCTGTTCTCGGTTACTTTCGAGTTTAGTTCGTTACCTAAGCGCTTATTACACTTGGCTGCATTCAGTCGACTAAATTCAGTAACAAAATGCGTGAGAGTAAAGTAGTTTTTGCTTCCAAATTCAGACGATAAAAATTAGTTTACAATCTGCAAGGCTAATCAGAAACTCTTTATTAATAGATAATTATCTTTACTCAGAATAAAATAGAAAACGTTTTCATTTACTTACAACAACACACCACAAACATATAACATATTTCAATGGCTCAAAAATGCTTGGATCTAAAGCTACCTGACACTTGAACATTAGTCGTACCCAGAATTCCGCAGCGTTTACTAACGAAAGAATGAGCAGTTTTCCAATAGGTATCTAAAGCATTCTTAACCACTCACTAGATGGCGCCCCGACAATTTTGGTAATTGATAACCGCATGACATAGGTTCTTAGCAAAGAGGATATAAACACTGGGTACGTTGTATTGGATAATATTGTATTTGTCAATAGTTTTCAACTATTTCAGAGGTTGTAATAATAATGGAACATAGTGCCAACTTATATAAATATTTCTTTTTCCTGTTCGTTCAACCTTTAACAGTTATGTTTATATTAATAAACAATTTATTTTTAAGTTTAGTATTAGTTGGATGCATGAAATCACTGCCACCATCATAAAGATTAAAAAAATATTACCAAAGTTGTAGGAGCGCCATCTATTGATGCTTTTTAAAACCAACTGACAATACCTACTGGAAAACTCCTCATTATTTTGGAAAATAAAGTAGATAAAATCCATGTTGCTAACAATGTATCTAATAATGCTATTATTATAGCAAAAACAACATAAGAATTTATCTGTTCATTAGAAACGAACATCCAACAAATGCCTTTTCTCTTTTTAGTAGTTTTGATAAATACTCGAACAAAATATCGGTGCCTGCGGCAAGGATCATAAGATGGATGTAAGACTACCGCCTTCATTTTACATTTATCAAGCAACAGAGAAAGTATTTTAGCCGGAAAGGTATTTGTGTACTTAACCTTTGCGGCAAACAAGGTTGTTGGGAACAATCGTGAGATAATTTACGTTTATGGATAGCTTGAGGCGAATTTTGGGGGAAAAGATCGCAATCTTATTTTCTGCTAGCTTTTGTCCGCGATTTCGTCCGCGTGGAAATCGTTTTTGGGGCAGTTTATCTTTCTTCTACGCGACCATTTTAAGGCTCCCTAATGTGTGAAGGCTTGTACTAAGGAGAGGTAATGCTGTATCTCAGGTTTTACCTAACCGAATTAGATGAAACGTTACTAAGATTTTTAATTTGGACCCAAAACTGCCAAAGTATCAAAACCGAATCAAATTCCGTTCAGTCGTTTAGCGTGATGCGCGAACAGCAGACAGACAAATATTTAAAAATATTATACATAGCTACGTCCCAGAATCCTATCCCAATTAGTATTTCCGAAATATCTTCAATTTCCAGACACGGTATTTTACAGTCTTTTATTTACACCTATAGACAAGCTTTGGCATGCAATTTCGCGGAAAGTGCTTTGTAGCTGGAGCCTGAACTGCTACAAAATGTTATTAAAAGAAAAACACTAAAAAAAAACCTACGCACACTACATTCTTTGTGTCAATCTGTAAAGTCTGGTAGACAAACAGCCAAACGGGCCACCTGATGAAAAGTAGCTTCCTCCCGAAGTCTTTCTTTTGCACTACAACATGGGGTTGTCTTTTTATATATTTACTAGCGGACCCGACAGACGTTGTCCTGTCTACACGTCTTTAATATGAAAATTTCAAACTTTTTTTAATAAGCTAAAACATTCTGGACCATTTTGAATCTAATTGAATCTAATCAAAATTGTGAATCTAAACCATTCCCAGATCCCCTTGAACACACACTAAAAATTTCATCAAAATCGGTCCAGTCGTTTGAGAGAAGTTCAGTGACATACACACTCACAGAAGAATTATATATATAAAGATATAAAAAAATTCAACATTCAAAAATCAAAATTTCTTTATTGATTAGGACATTAAATATCTCTTTCAATCGTCAAATAGGAGGGGGGTAGGAAAGTAGGAAGGAAAGACACAGTGACACGCTGACCGCCCTATGGCCGTAGATAAACGTATCCCTCGCTAACCACGACCGAACCGTGCTCGACAATGCCAGGCAGAGCCGGAACGCTATATTATATTATATAGGTATGTCTGGTATAATTAAGAAAAACCACCTAAAACTACAGCAAGAGTAAGCCAGTCCACCAAGGCAGCACCCGTTCACGAGTATAACGCAGGGCCCAGCCATCGTCCAATTCAACCATATTTGAGGGAAAAGAGCGACCCGGCCCCCACGCCACCGCCAGACAGACTTTAAGGTGAGCGTGCATCACACATGCTGCATGTGATAGGTAGTCTCTCCCACCCTACTCTATCCTATCCCTACCCTATCGCTACCTTACCCCTACCCTATGCTACCATTGCCTTAACCCTACCCTACCACTACCTTACCCCTACCCTACCACTATCTTACCTCGACCCTACCACTATCTTACCGGTAAGGCGGTAAGGTAGTATAGGGTAGGGACCCCACCCTATACTACCTTACCGCTATCTTACTCCTACCCTACCCTACCCTACCCCTACTCTAACTACTACCCTACCCCTACCCTAGCGCAGACAGGAGACACCATGTGTGGGATAGGAAGGAAAATTAACGCCGCTTCCAAGGTGTTTCTCCGTGGGGGAAAGAAACGGCATGAAACCCACAGAGCCTACGTTAATTCTTTTTTTTTTAAACATGTCTTATGTACTAATACATTATTGGTCCTATATACTATCTTAAAAGTAAATACCTGTATAGAACAGCAGTTCAGTCCCATGGACTTTTGTCATTTACATATTCAGATATACTATAATAACTTTTTTGACATAATTTGTTTTTATAGCGACTTTAAATTTATTCAATGGTAAATTCTGAATATCTGTTGGAACCTTATTATAAAAGCGTACACATAGACCCATAAATGATTTGTGGACTTTGGCTAGACGACAAGCACCAGCAACAAGCTTATCTTTATTTCTCGTATTAATATTATGAACATCACTATTCTTCTTAAATAAGTGTTAATTTTTATGAACATACATTAAGTTCTCATATATATATTGAGACGGCATTGTCATTATATCAATGTTCCTGAATTTATCTCTTAGTGAAGTTCTAGGTCTCAATTGATAAATCGCGCGAATAGCCCTTTTCTGCAATACAAATACATTGTGCCAGTCGGCAGCGTGTCCCCACAGCAGTATGCCATAGGCCATAATACTGTGGAAATAACTAAAGTAAACTAATCTTGCTGTAGCCTCGTCAGAAATACCCCGTATTTTCTTTACAGCATATGCTGCAGAACTTAGCCTTTTCGCCAATTTAACAATGTGAGGACCCCATTGCAATTTATTATCCAGAGTAAAGCCTGAAAATACTGTAGAATCAACAAGATTCAAATTTTCGCCTTTTATTTGTACATTAGTGGGCACTGATCTATCATTTGGCAAAGAGAATTTTAAACATTTTGTCTTCTTGCCATTCAGTAATAAATTATTAACCGTAAACCAGTTTACCACTTCTGCAATAGCCTTGTTCACGTCTTCATATGTTAATTGTTGTCTTTTTACTTTAAACACGAAAGATGTATCGTCAGCGAACAATACAATTTCATGGGTATCTTTTACAAAGCACGGTAAGTCATTTACATAAATAAGAAATAAAAACGGGCCCAAAATAGATCCCTGGGGGGCACCCATAGAGACAATAGACCCCATAGATCTCTCTCCATTCACATCAACTTTTTGAATTCTATGACTTAAGTATGAAATTAGAAAGTTCAGGGCCAAGTCCTTTATTCCATGATGTTGTAATTTCCTGACCAAAATATCATGATTAACGCAATCAAAGGCTTTTGATAAATCACAAAAAACCCCTAAGGCATCACGTGATTCCTCCCAGGCCCCAAAGATATGTTTAATAAGTTCAACACCTGCATCAGCTGTTAAACGACCGCGAGTAAAACCGAATGTTTATGATGCAATAGGTTACTTCCATAAAAATGAGCTTTTAGTTGATTTAATATGATTTTCTCAAATATTTTACTTAGAGCCGGTAAAATTGAAACTGGTTTAAAATTTGTAGGACCAATTTTATATTCAGTTCAGTACCAATGGGGTTCAGTTCAGTACCAAACCAGTACCAATCACTTTACTGTGCTTCATCAGGTCAGGAAATTCACCATTATCAACACAATTATTAAATATATTCGCTAAGTGGACAGCAACAACATCAATTACAGAGCTAATAATTTTTACTGACATACCATCAATGTCGGCAGTTGCTTTCATTTTTATGGTTTTAAAAGCCTTAACTATATCTTGAGGTGTTGCATGCTCGAACTTAAAATCAATATATCATTAATGTAATATTGAATAAATCTAAATCTATTGTTGAATAAGAACTTTGTTCACAAATCTCAAGAGGTTTAACCTTTAAAACATTGAGCAACATCAGAAACCTATTCAAGTACGTACCTAATCCATTCTAGATATACCTTCCTTCCTTTCGTAAAAGGGGAACACAAAGCTTTCCAGTTTGCCGAGGGACCTACAATACTTTATCGTCTTCATAATGCTCTTTCTATTTGATACTGTCCAGCGCTTTCTATATTTACTCTTGTTTTGAGGTACACTTCGTCCGATTGCATCTAATATATATTAAACGGTTATTATGAAGAGTACCGTTGTGAGTAATTCCAAACCAAATAGTTATAATTACCTATAATGTACAAACGTTACAAAAGACATTGGGCATATTAAAAAAGAAAATCCAGTCAAGTGCGAGTTTTAATGTTTGTTTGTTATGGGGGAACGTTTTTCATACTTTTATCATTAAACAACGCCATCTAACGGCGATTTGTGTTTTTTAATCAGTTTAACTGCTTTATTATAAAGCAACCTATAGAAACCCACTTTATGCACCATTGATAAGATTTACTTAGAGTATAAATGGCGCACAGTTTTCTATTTCTTCCACGCAGATACTAGGTAGGCAAGGGCGCAAAAAGAAAAATAAACATACAGCCTACGCTTATAAATTTTTATACTATATAAAGGCAATCCGACAACAGCAAAATGTGTAAATCCAATCGACATTGCCTTTTTGTGTCAGAGGTTTAAAACAATGAAAATGTTACAATGTTGAATTCATTTCTTTGTGAGATCTCTTCCAACTAACCACAGAGTTTGACAAATAAACTGAAAAGCTTCAAGAAATCTGGATAAAAGCTGATAAAAATGCATCACCATTCCCTCTCAAGTTACGGCAAATGGTTACGGCTCCTTGGATCGCTCACAAAGAGGATAGATCGGATCCAATTCCAGTTTTTACCGTATCTAACCAGTATAAACCAGTCTCACTATTGTGTATGAAATGGAGAAATAAAGAAACTCCAAAGAAAAACAGATTTCCAACGGTACTGTGGCCCGAAAGCGTTGAAGATAATCTTTATTGTTTCGTGGTCTCGGCGTAAAGAGTCACATGGGAGGATTTGTGTCGTTTCGTTCGCGAGTCGGTAAAGGGTATTTTAAATGTTTTACGTCTGTGTTTGCTCTGTGTATATTATATTCTGGTGAGCCAATGTGTAATCCACCGTCCTGACAAAAATACGGACGCAATTCTACGTACGACAAGTTCTTAACAATTTTGTTTGTTTTACACGCCTTACATATACACCGGCGGTCTAGTTCAAAAATGGAAGATCTGTACAAAGTACAAATGAATATAGCTTTTTGCCTACGGCTCCGTGAATACACGTTATATCGCGTGAGTGTGTAGGGAGTGGGGAGGAGGGGGGGATATAAAGTAGCCTATGTCTTATTTCAGACCCTAATCTATCTACCTACCAAATTTCATCAAAATCCAGTCAACCATTTAAGCAGGAAGAGATAACAAACAAACACATATACAAACTTTCGTATTTACAATAGGTATTAGTATGATTTTCAAACTGCTGGTTGGCTTAAATCTTATTTCTTTTAGGTGCAAACATATTTGTTTACATGTGTTTTGGGTTCGATACCCAGTACCACCATATACCAATGATTTATTTCTGAGTTATTTATATTAGTTTTAAACTAACTGATGCTATTACGTAGAGGGAAAACATCGTGATGAAACCTGCACATTCGGGCGACTGAATGTGTAACCATGATCCGATCTGGTCAGGTTCCTCTGGTAGCAGAGTCACAAAGATCAGATCACAGTCACTCTACTGTAATCACGTAATATTCTGCCAAACCCTGGATCATGATCAAGGCGGACCCCGGGCCCTCGTTCGCTTTAACCGGGACATTAACGCCATGATGGCCAACCAACGTTTGTTTAGTGAAGACTGAAATGTCCGTTAGTGAAGACTCAGTTAAGCCTGAGGATTCACCTAGATGGATAATATACATGGCTTTAGTAATTCCTGCTGCCAAGCAATAATGCTACAATGTTGTATTCCAGTTTCAACGATAAGGGAGCTGTAATTACAACCTTACAGCTTTACATACATTGTTTGGCTATTATAAAGCATACATTGGCTGGTTTTGTTATGATCAAAGTAAAAGCTATCTCTTTGCGTTAATATTCCGGTTCCGCTCTCGTACGCTAGGACCCAGGGTCCGCCTTGAGCATGATTAAGATCAGGTATTTAAGCAGATTTGGCAGATTAGATCATTACAGTGGAGCGACTGTCATCTAACTTTCGTGATCCTGTTGACAGGGGTTGAGATTGGATCATGGTTATTCTGTTGCCTGAATGTGCAGGTTTCCCTCGCCGTAACAGCATCGGTTAGTGTTCAACGAATGTACTCAGAAAATAGTCATTGGTACTCGCAGAACCCGGGACCTTTTGAATCGGATCCTTTCACTAGGCCAACGACGCTTTTTAAATTAAAGTCGCTTTACGCGTAAATCTAATACCTCTCTTATTGAAATTATAGTATGAGATGATCCACTTCAATGAAATCACGACACTGATATGTTAATAATAATATATTTATATTTTCACATACAGTGTTCAAGGTTACAATTTTCAGTTTACAGTTCAAGATTGTGAGACTGGAGCCTAATCTAGACTTTCGTCTGCATCTTAGGTCTCCAGGTCCCAACCTCAAGCAATTGATCAGTTCTAGATAACATAAGAGTCCATCAGAATGTCCAACATGGAGAAAATAAACATTATTAAAAAAAAGCTAAATTTGAAAAAGAAAAAAGGATGTGTATAATGATGATGTTTTCATCTTATAAAACGTCTTCAAACTCAGTGTCCGCGATCGTACAAAACAAATAAACAAAACGCCTTTCAATTCCCTTTAGGCTCCCATCGAAACCCATAAATATTTAGCCCAACAACGTCAATAATATTGGCACGGTAGAAATTACAAAATAAATACTCCAACGGAGATACGACAAGGTTTATACTGGGCTCCTACTCGTAACAAGGCCTTTACGATCTTATCGGGCTCTGTACAGCGTTGTACGCGAACCCTTACATCCCAAGGGAGGCCTAAAGATTAGCGTTTATTAGTTAATCCAAAAAATATACAGCCCATAAGTAAGTAAAATGAACACGATATTGGCGAGTAAAAAACTCTTTTAACGTTTTTGCAGGAGTTCAAAAGGTTTTGAGGAGACGTGCTAGTTTCTTTTGACTTTTGCGCTTATTGCATTTGGTTAAACTTAGTCGTCTCAATTCAAAAGCAAGAACCGTGATAGCAAATTAAAGTGGAATGTATTGCTCATAGAATCCGCTTCTGCTTTTCAAAAGGCAAGACACAAAAATTTACCATATTCTATGAGCACCATTCCACTTTGGTTTGGTCTCACTGTATTGCTTCTGAATTCAGGCTGCTGATTATCATGATCTTGGCGAGTAAAATACTCTTTCACTTTTTTGTAGGATTTTTTTATAACAGGCAAGCGGGCCATCTGATGGAAAGTGGTCACCCCGCCTATGGACATCAGCAGCACCACCAATGCCTTACCCGCCTCTGAAGATACCTCTAATATACCTTTTGCATGATCCCATGTCATAGCCTTAAGAAAACACTGTGGCTAGGAGCTCTTTCCACATTCAAAAGGTTTAGACTTTGTCATTCTGACTGTGTTCTAAATTACCACAAAATATTATTTCGAAATACCTTTTTGCACTATTATGATTCTTCTGTTCCGACTATATATTTCTGTTAAAAACTTTAAGGTTAGAATAACGGACTAAAAGTAAAATGTAAAATTAGTAAACCAGCAGTTCTACCGTTTATTTATGTTGGCTTCTTGCCAATGTTCGTGATTCTGAATCAACGGAAAGTTCACCGACTTTGTATTTTGTATTCACTTGATAAGGGGCACAGAAGTGCCCACAGCCAAGTCGAACACGGCCGTACACCCTTTTCTCGAAGCAACTCGTTGCATTTTCGAGCTCTTTATATCTTTGTTAGGGACTGAAGAAAATGCCTTTATAATATTTTATGTGGCGTTGTCTATCTTTTATCGAAGGTTCAATATTTTGTCACTTACTGACTCGCTGACTTACTCATGGATCATCAAAAAGATAACCCACTTCCAGTTGACCTAGAGAGTTTAAATTTGGCTTGGTGATAGGTAATTGGTGGTTTATAAAGAAAAAAGTCTGAAAATAGCAAATATCCACCTCTGAGGGGGTGAAAACATATTCAAAGTAAAAGTTGGCCGTGTGGTGACCGGCTGAGTAGAATAGCACCAACCCCTTACGCTCATGGGTGTCGTCGGCAAAATATCAATTAAAGTCTTCGAATTTTCACCCCTTAGTAAAGAATAAGAAATATAAATAAATAAAATAGAAGTCTGAAATTATTGAAAAGATATGAAATTAAATATTTAAAGACTATGGGATATTAAACATTCCATACACAAATTTCCCCATCTACAATAATAAGAACTTGACAGTAGTTGCCTTGTCTAAATTGAATACGTATAAAACCTAATAAAGATCGGGAGTGCCACGAGCAACCAATAGCCATAGTACAAGAATCAGAACCGCCAAAGAAAAAATGTGGAAATTCCTTACAAAAAGAAATTATATCTGTACCCGTTCCTGTGAGATAAACTTCTTGAAAGTCCGACAGACAGTCATTATTACATACAAGAAAATGATCTCCAAAGGCATAAGATATAATATACCTACAATGCTTAATTAGAATCAGAATTGTCTTTTTTATTAAACTGTGTAAGTACACAGGAATGCAGATGTTATTACATTTGTAGTTCCGACAGCTTGTCCATTACGGAATTACAATAAATTTAAAATAGAGTAGTGTAGGATCTTACTTTGCCTTATGTAATACTTACGGTTTTGAGGATTCCTGTTTAAACGTTGTTTTCAACACGTTGACACTTTTATTCTTAATTTTTTCACCTTTATTAGTTTATTATGGGCATCTTTGGATCTGGCCCTTCAGGCTCTGATTGTCAATCATTATTTCCTGGAAAATATGTTAATTCTGTATTTGATGTAACTACGTTTTTACTAATGTGTTTAATTTAAATTGAATATAATAGAATATAGGGTTTTGCTTTGACTTGTGTTAGTACTTACGGTTATTAGGACTTTTAGACACATTTTTGTGTAGCATGTTGATGCTTTTTATTTTCAATTTGTCATATTTGTTACTTTTTATGGGTATCTTTGGATTTGGCCCTTCAGGCTCTGATTGTCCATCATTCCTCCCTGGAAAATTAAGTTTATTCTGTATATCAGACTATGTTGATTACTACGTTCTATTAATGTTTTGATTCTAATAGATTTTGGGGAATGTTCTTTTGATATATAGACACCCAAATGATAAAAGTAATGATGGTTTCCGAATGAAAAGCAGGGGGCAATGGCGTGTGTCTGGATTCTTACCTTCGTAACTTCTTGTTTTTTAAATATTATGGATCCGGACGGGCCCCAATGCTTCGGAAGGTTTTTTTCCATCGTTAGGGTTTGATTTATATATAGTTTCCAATACGATTTATACACATAAACCCGCATTTTTATTGGGAGCGGGTCCTTTGTTATTTTACTCTTGTCAAACATTTGATGTCAAGTGGGAAATTTTTAATAGTCAAAGGAGATTTTAATCTTTTTTGTGCCTCTCTTATTCTAGATAACTGCTGGATCCAATTCCTCATCAGGTCGGCATGAATTATATTCTTGGCTGTCGAACACCAGACCGTCCGAAAATTAATATGGACCATTTCTGGAACTGGCTGGTTGACTATGACTACTGGCTAACAAGATATTATCTTCTTTTGTGCCAAATGGTTCTAGAAGGTGTTTAAACGAGGACCCGAGCCTTCAATAGAGGAAGCAGAGAGGGATTTGGTCAGAGTTTTCCCAGCCTTCGGCCATGGAGGTGAATAGATTATAACGTGATGTTACTATGAGATATTAAGTCTCTCAGTATGCGCTATGTGAGTAGGTCGGGTATTGTCGATTTAGTAATATTTATATCGTATTACTGAAGCGGCGGCGCAATCTGCCGCGTGTGCTAATAATAACATCGTTGTGAACGAGCTCCTCGCGTTTCTGCAGCAAAAGTTGGACGTGATGGACGAAGTCAGTGCTATGCAGATCTGCAAGTCCAGCTTCTCGGAGAAGGACATTTCCGAAGCCAAGGTACTGCTGTTCTCATCACTCAACATGATGGAGAAGATGGTGTCTCGAAGACGTGACGGGACACCGAGGAGCGTTCAGGATATAATAACGCTACTGAAGGCGACCGATCCCGACGACGTGCCAATCTTTGTCGCGAGGGATTTGAATAAGCTCCCTCCCGTTACGTTCGACCACGTCGACGTCACCAGGTTCCTGAAGGACATCGTGCTCCTGAAGGAAAACCTTGCGAAAGTTGAGGCAAAATTCGAGGCCTCTCATAAAACTGTATTGGAGTTGCGTGAACAAATGAATACATTGCGCAACTCTATGCCAGTCATCGGGTCGCCTGCTGACACAGCCACAATGAAAATTCTGCGCGGTGGTGCGAGCGACACGAGTTTCGAGTTAGCAGTTTTAACACCGCCGCCGTCCACGCTGGAACTCAATACGTACGCGGCTCGCATCGGCGTACACGTTGCGGATGCGTCACCGCGAGGCCATGCGCCCGCGGCGCGCCCGCCCGCACCCGCCGCTCGCCGGCCCGTACCCGCTGCCCGCCCGCCAGCGCCCGCCGCGCCCGCGGCTCCCGTCAGCGCACCGGCATCGCGCCAACCTCGTCGCGTGGTGGCTTCAGCTCCACAAGAAACGGGGGTGTTGAAGCCCCCATGTGCCCCCGACGTGGACTGTGATGAGGAAGGATTTATCACGGTCCAGAAGAAGAGTAGACGTCGTGCTGCTCAGAATTTTCGCGGCACTGCAGTAACCGGTCCCAACTTTCTACTGCGCCCTGCGACACCGACGACGGCGCTTTACCTGTCCCGCCTTCATTTCACAGTGACGGCAAAGGACGTGGAAGAGCATATCCGCTCAACCAAAAAGTACCTCGTGAGAGTCCGGCTCTTGGAATCAAGCCATGAACGTACGTTCAACTGGTTCGTGGTGTTGGTTCCCACCGCAGATTTGGATTTCTTCATGAGGGACGATTATTGGCCGAAGGGTGTGGTGTACCGGCGATTCCGTGGGCGTCCCAGAATTTCCGGTGCCGCCGAAACGACATTAGGTATCACAGAGATTAAGTGAAAAGTGTTAGAATTTAGTTTTGAAAATTATTATATTAGTCTATTGTTAATTTTTATAAGTGGTATTGTTGTATAGGTTATATTATTTTGTTTGGCTATAATGTATTGTTTATTGTTATTATAATTTTGTATGTTATATGTATTATATCTATGGGCCTCTGTAGCCTGATACAAATAAATAAATAAATAAAAAAAATTAAATCGCCAAAATTATTATGTGTGCAGTATAAATCTAAAGTATATGCTACGAAGCATCAAATTCTATCTCCGAAGACCCAGTTCTAAGAATATGCACCTAGTCGCATGAACCAACTCCTATAAAAATCCCAAGCTGACGTAGTCGCTTAACCAGTTCGCAAACCGGTACTTTCGGTCTGCGTTGAAAAGTGAAATAAGTGTTCCAGCCCGGACAGAAGGTTATGTGGACAAACTCTTTTTTTATAACGTTTGTGCTTTTGTAGATTATTTTGATAAATTCCTTGTTTTAGATAGATTACAGATGGACTGAATACAATACCCACTACCCTGATTCTTTTGTTTTCTTTGCTCAAGGGGTCGGCTACCGACCTCCAATTAATCTTCTACTATATAAAAATAAGTCGGGTTTTCCTTCCTGACGCTATAACTCCAGAACGCACGAACCGATTTCCACGGTTTTGCATTCGTTGGAAAGGTCTCGGGCTCCGTGAGGTTTATAGCAAAGAAAATTCTGGAAAATTTTGAAAAGAAAAGCGGGAAAATCGTGTAGGGTAGGTGTAGGGTAGGTGTAAGGTAAGTGTAGGGTAGGTGTAGGGTAGGTGTAAGGTAGGTGTAGGGTAGGTGTAGGGTAGATGTAGGGTAGGTGTAAGGTAGGTGTAGGGTAGGTGTAGGGTAGGTGTAGGGTAGGTGTAGGGTAGGTGTAGGGTAGGTGTAGGGTAGGTGTAGGGTAGGTGTAGGGTAGGTGTAGGGTAGGTGTAGGGTAGGTGTAGGGTAGGTGTAGGGTAAGTGTACGGTAGGTGTAGGGAAGGGTAGAACTAGAGGTAGGGTGGTGTAGGTTTAGAACGCTACGCGAACGAAGCCGGGTCCACTAGTCTCTCATAAAAATAGCTTGCTATTGACCTCTAACAGAGCATTCCTTATTTTACAACTGAACCTGACCCACTGCTAGGCAGTTCGTTACGTTACAGTAGTTCTGAACTAAGAGTGATATTTTTACCTTTTCCACACTTAAACTGGAACAAAACGTCATGTTACACTGTTAGTTGTCACTATTACAGAACACTACTACCACATTAAACGCTTTACATAACACTATTGTGGGTTAAAATAAATGCTGTTGAAACACAAATAGCTGACATTTAAACCTATTGGAGGCGGTATTAACTCCTACACAGAACGAATGAGATTTTTCCTACAATCTCGCATTAACAAACGCAAGTAAGTTCCTTCAGAGTTGGCTTTCAAAAGACGTTTAAAACACTCAACTGGCTTGCCTTAGTTAGTACTGCAAGAGGCTTTTATGCAGATTCCTTTGCATACAAATAGACAAAGCGATGGAATTTATTCATAAAATAATCAGTTACCTCCCCAACTTCCAGTTTTCTTCTACCCGCAAAAGGAAATTATTTTCGCTTAATAAGCGTGAAATATTCTAACAGAAGTTTAGGTATGCGGAATAATGGCGGGTAACCGGATTTTAAGCCCACTTAAAACTTAGTGCCGGTACTAAACAGTTTTAGTGCTGTTAAAGACTTGTTAATAAGCATTTGGCTGTTATGTACCTGCCTAATGACAATGAATGAAGGAACGTAGCTAAAGTTTAGTATATAAACTTACTAGGGACCTGCTTCGGGCTCGGACGGGTGTTATTGGGTATTCTCTATAATAATATACATAATTATAATTATTACTCAACCTCCCCGAAGAAATGATCTAAATGATAGTAAACTGATAAGGAATATTGAAACAAATCGGTTCGAATAGCTGGCATTTAGTACATAGAAGTCTTTGGCTGGCATTGTTTTTTCTTTTTACTAAAAAGTAACAAACGACCAGAAATCCCATTTGAAGCGTAACTAATGGATGGGCTCACATTCATACGTTTATGATAAGAGGGTTACCCTATGCTAGAAGCCTACCTATCTTCGAGCCCAACCTAACTTATGGTCTGCCAGAGCACACATGCTAGGAACCACTACCACACTTTGACAATACAAAATCGTTCTGCAGGGTTAATACTCATCAGGTCACCTTAAGTCAGGTTAATAATGTTATATTTAGTTCGATGTACGTTCAGTACAAATGGGATTTTGTACGAAGCCCTGTTAAGGGTAGGTACTCATAATTGGAGTATTGCTCCCATCTATAGGCGGGAGGCATCGGCATATCAGCTTGGTCCTTGTGACTCGATCCAAAAGCGCGCTGTGAGAATTGTCGATGATACCATGCTCACAAGTTGTATTAAGCCGCTGAGTCAGCGTAGGGATTTTACCTCCCTTTGTGTGTTCTACCGCTTGTACAACGGTGTTTGTTCTGAAGAACTGTTTGACTACTGTTTGATTACTATAGGCTACATTCTATCATCGCACCGCTCGCCACCGACAGGGAGTTCATTCTCACACCTTGGAGCCAAATTGGTCTCGAACTGTGCGGTTCCAAAGGAAACTTTCACCCACGCACACTAAGGTTGTGGAATAAACTACCTTTAGAGGTTTTCCCTGGAGAGTACTACATAGAGTTCTTCAAGAAAGGGGTGAAAAGGTTTTTACGGGGTCGGCAACGCGTGGGTGATGCCCCTGGCATTGCAAACGCCCACAGGTTGCGGTGACTGCTTACCATCAGGCAGGTCGTAAGCTTGTTTGCCACATTAGTGGCTTAAAAAAAAGTTCATTACCACTTTTGGAAAAAATATATTTTGTAGCTACTGACACATACAGAATATTAGGTGTATTTTTAAACAAATGTAAGTGGCTAAAAGAAGGCTATTTATTGTCTAATCGGTGTGAATAAATATTTTATAAACGGCAGGATTTTTTAAATTGAATAAATTAAAATGATTTAATTAGACAACAAAGAACATTGACATTAAGCAATTGGATAAGGATTTAATAGACATAATACATGAAGGAGCTAATTTTAACTTACATCACCAGTCCTTTACACTCGTGGGTGTCGTACAAAGTAACAAATGTTTTCGAGGCGAAAGTTCTGGAGTCTCCGTACGCTTGAAAATGGTTTTCGTGAAATTGTTATGTGAATTAAACTCAGAAGTATGGTGTTATACATTGTGTATTGAATAAAAACGTAAATAACTTATAGAACAGCTGTTCTTTATTCAAAGAATACCAGAATAATAAGGAACCAGGTACAACGTTGTACACGATTTTGTAGACACAAACCTTAGTAATGCCATTTTGTCGTCGAATCGTCGTCGTCCGAATAGGATAATGCAATATATTTTCTACGGAGAAGGACAGGCAACACAATCCACAATTGTCAAGTTTGACAGTTTATTTTTTACTTGTTATTAATTAAGTAGATTCAAGTGTTCATAAAAAAATACAACAGTAAACTAATTGCAAGTAATAGATTGGATAATAAAATGTTACATTTCATTATAGAATATTATTGAATTTGCATTTTCATTAACCAGCAATATTTAGAACACTGTGATCTCCAACCCACCTGCCAAGAGTGAAGTTTATGGCAATAACCTACCCTTTTCTAGGAGAGGCATTAAGTCCTGCAGTTGACTGCTGTTGAAGGCTGTGATGATGATGAAGAACACAAGATGAAACAAAACACGTCAACGGCCAACACAGCTAGCACAAGTAGCCCGCGAGACATCTCGCGCCGCGAGAGAGCGTTTGTTTCCTTCTGTCAATATTAAGATGAAATAGCGGTATCTATGACGCCTTGTCTCGCTTATCGCACGCAAGAGCACATCATATTTGTACTATGTAACGTCAGACGTAGAAACGAACGATTAAAACCGGCACAAATCCGCCTAAAACGGGAAAGAAGCTCTTTGGTTACAGCGAAAGTTCGTAGCAGTAAAAATGTTAGCAACAAAGAGTAATTTGATAAGAGCCCCCGACACCGTTCCACGAAGTCACGGCCACGTGCCTATCAAAACTTTTTACACGAAGTAAGTAACTTATTCAATATAGCCGCGAAAATATTCGACAGCATAAATCATGGCTGCTACAAAACCCAGTTAATCTCAATTTGGGTAGCATTGTATCGGTTCTTAGTTCATTTTCGTGCAATATTGAAATTATGGTATTGACAGGCGATATTTTCCGTTTACCGGCCTACAAGACTACGCTTTCAGGGGATGACTTGTGCCGTGCTGGTATCAATATTTACGTACAGTGTCATAAAGTTATCTGACCCTTAGGCTATTTGCGTAACTTTGTTGCCAACAATTCTCTGATTTCAATAATTGAAATCGTTATCTTTGTGATTAAATATTATCGATTTAATAGTTTCAGTTTATTGCAATGGAACTTTGTTAGCAACTGAACCCATGAAATCAAATACGATACGATAAGTGACAATTTCAGATATAAGATAATTGTTAGTAACAGCGTTACGTAATTAGCCTACTGGTGGCCAAAACTGGAACTTTGTAATGTAATTTTGGGTATACTTAACATGGGTTACACTTCGTGACAAGGTCTGACGGCGGAACAAGCAGATTTTTTTTATATTGTATGGCAGTCAAACAGGCATGGGGGCCACCTGATGGAATGTGGTCACCGCCGCCTATAGACATCAGCAACACCAAGGGCGCTACCTCTTGAATGATCCCTTGTCATAGTCCAAAGGAATCACTGTGGCTGGGAACTCATTGCACTAACTGTCACGTTGATGCAATTCAATAAACTTAGTGGCAATGATCATGCGCTTGATCACATAGTGACATTTTATCCTATTAAAGCTGTCGAATTTCGGCTCATTTAATTTCTTTAAATCAGTCTTACTCTTACTTACTATTACTATTTAAAAAACTAAAAACACGCTTCTATAGAGTACTACATAGTATAAAACATATCAAACCATTACCATAATGTTAGACATAGGAAATTATAATTAAGTAGCTATAATAATGGGTCTATGAGCGTGGTGCGCTAATAATAACTGATTAGAGATCAACCTTATTTCCTTACGAATATCGTACATAACAAGACTAATGCCTTGTAGGAAGATCCCACCACTTAAGCGTGGACATCATCATTACAGCCCATAACAGTCCCCTGCAGGACTTAGGGCCTCTTCCACGAAAGAGTCTCCAGACTACGGAGACTCTAGATCTTTTGCCTCGAATACATTAGTCGCCTTATACGACACCCACGAGTGTAAGGGGTTGGTGCTATTCTACTCTACCGAACACCACACGGCCAAGCTTGGACATTTCTCCAAAATCCTCTACATGTGGAGGGGACTTTCTACTAAAATAAATAAATAAATATGCTCGGACAATTTACACAGCGCCATCTAGCCCCAAAGCAAGCAAAACTTGTGTTATGTGTGCCATAAAACTGATAAACTACTTATATATTGTTCAAACACATACTTATTATACATACAACACCCAGACACGAAGCAGTAATTAAAATTAATCAATTCATTTCTGCCCAGCCGGGAAGTTAACAAACTAAACCACTCAGGTTGTCAATCTCCGGGCTTTTGTACAACAGGTATAGCGCCCCTAGATTTTACACCCATTATTAATAACTCTTAATTATAATTAACTTAAAAGTTACCGGGCCCACGGCCTAATTTCTCATAAATGTATTTTGTAACATTGTATTTCTATGACGTTGAGAGTTTTGTAAACCGAATTTGAATAAATTGTTTGACTATGGACGTATGTCTAACATTATGGTCCTTAAACATAAGACAGAAATAACGGTTCGATATAATTGCCTACTTTTTACTACATTATAGAAGCGTGTTTTTAATTTTTAATACAATTTTTTTCGTAGATCGTTTTTAGTCACCACTTACCTCAACAGGATAGAAGTGTCGCTTCTGTATTTTACAACTATTCTATATTCTGTGGCGTCGCCGTGGCGGTGTCACGCGAACGTTCGCGGCAACGAGCTTATTCCGCTTTAAATACCTATGCTAACGATCGATTCTTTGAGAAACTTATCGCACGTTCAAAGCTTCCGTTGTAACTTGGTTGGACGAGGTTTTTATTAATAACAATAATATTAAATAATCTACCTATACATGGTATAAAACTAATTTATTGTAAATATAATAAATGAGTTCCATTTTCTGGTATAAGACAAAGTCGCTTCCCGTCGTCTGCCCCTGTTTATATGTACGTTTGGATGTTTTAAACTAAGCGGGTTTTAATGCGGTTTTCAACAATAGAAAGAGTGATTTTAGAGGAAGGTTTATAAGCTAGAAATATATTTGATATTTGACGACATATTATTAGGTAAAAGTATGGCCATTTATTAAATCTGCAGTAAAACTGAAGTATCTAATGGAAAATGAATAGAAAAAACATATATTGTGCACGTCGTATCTGCTTTACTATAGTCTAGCATCTCTCTTCTGTAGGCCTGCTGGAAGAAATTTCTTTTTAGAAATAAGCATCGCCTTTTATTCTGTTATATTTCTCTGTATATCATTATTGTGTACAATAAACAGTTAAATAAATAAATATATGGCCGTGTGGTGTCCGGCAGAGTAGAATAGCACCAACCCCTTACACTCATGGGTGTCGCACAAGGCGACTAATGTTTTCGAGGCAAAAGGTCAAGAGTCTCCGTAGTCTGAAAAATGGACAGCAGCATTTTCCATTGTTATATTTAAACACTGCGATCTCCAACCCGCCTGCCAAGCGTGGAGATTATGGCAATAACCTCCCCATTCGTGGGAGAGGCCCTAAGTCCTGCAGTGGACTGTTACGGGTTGTGATGATGAAATAAATATATGCATATTTAAGTTTTATATAGTACTAGTGGCCCCGGCGCAACTTCATTCGCGTACACCTACTTTACCTATACCTACAAACCTTCCTCTTGACTCATTCTATCTAGTTGAAAACCGCATTAAAATCCATTGCGTAGTTTAAAAGATCTAAGCGTACATGAAACAGACGACGGAAAGCAACTTTGTTTTATACTACGCAGACCATACCGCGATCTTGCACCTCACTAATTTTTATGCACAATCTTAAGCCAACTGCACAAAAACAACAGAGCACCATTATTGTTATCATTGCATTATCATCATATTACCAAGCAACATCAACAATATCCGAGTCCAATGTAGACTGTTATATCTCACCATGGTAGCGTTCCCCGCAGTTGTCGTGAGGATCGGCAGTAAGAGATAGCGTCCTCTAGTGTTGTGAAACACTCGAGTCCGGGATTCTGAAATTGTACACTCGACTCAATGTCAGTGATTTTGGCTCGCCGGGTCTAGAGAGTCGAGCGCGAGTCATCAGAGTACGGACTTGAGTCTAAAAAGAACTCGAGTCGTAAACATAACTTGAGTTTTATGCAATTCAACATAATTGGGTTGAGTATTGGTTTACATTTCAAATTTTTAATAATCTGTAATGTAGGTAATGACTGTGCATTCACAATGTGCTTTGTAATAATTAACCTAAGTATGTGTAAGTACAGTGCAGTGCCCCTACGAGGTGTTACATTTAAGAGCGATCATTCATAAGACCACCTGTATTGTAACCATGTAACATGCAATAAATGTTTTGAATTGAATTTTATTGAAATCGAGTTCGAAACCTTGATTCGAGCTACTATTACTCAGTCTCTTGAGTACAGCAAGCGTATTATAAGATTAACCAAATTATACTTTAGTTTACGACACTGTACTACTTCACCGCTCAGTAGATACTTAAAGGCTCGAGCGAGACTCGTTCCATGAACAGACTCGAGTGCACAAAATATTCAAGCACTAATCTCAAACTCGAGTCTGTTCGGAAATTGGATGTAAATATATACATCGAGCAGTAGTACCTGTCATCATCACCATATATTTAAGAGTATGACTCTTGTCGGTGGAGCAATCGACACTCTTCTTTCCGTCACTGTCATAATGAGTCAAAATTCAAAATAGCTTAATTGAGTTGCATATTAAATATCCCTTTCAATCGTCAAAGATGAGGGTACTCGCATGATTATGAGTCGAGTCCTAAAATAAAGAGACCCGGACTCGAGTGCTTCCCAACACTAGTCCCACCGCAGTCTAGGCTAGCAATCAACACCTCAAAAGATAATACTGCAGCGGTAAAGAACGATATCTGTGTAATTAATTAACTGTAAAGAAATAATCGCCTCGAGTCGTAGTGTCAGATAGTGTAGGCCCCTAGTGGACGGCGGCTAGGGGACAGATTTAGAATGCCGTGTGTACTTTGGTGATTGACCAAAGCCGCCGCCAGCACAATTTCATTGTTTTTTTTTTTTTTTTTTCCACGCAGTGACAAATGAGCAGACATCCCTCCTGATGGTAAGCGGTAACTGTCACCCCTATCCCAAGTAGACTTAAATGTTTCATAAACTAGTGAAATAATTCTTCGACGCCGGCAACACCTGTACATTCCCTGATCTTACGAAGCCACGATTTCTAAGTTCAGCGCGACGTCTCCCCTCGACTTTGCCCACCATAATCAATGGGAGAAGCTGATACTTTCCGTGACGTAATCAGTGGACAAGATACTGTACTTTCCTCTTTTTGACGGTCTGCAACAATTCTCGGCTCTTACCGACGCGCTGGAGAACCTTCACGATGGATAAGTTATATTCTCCGATAATATCACATCTCGAAAGCTTCGAGAAAGCTTCGAGTGCCAGCTTTTAGAGTCCAAGCTTCGCTACCGTACAGTTCCACAGGCCAGACGTACCACTGGATCATCCTCACTCGCAACTTAACCAGTAATTTGCGACTGCACCAAACTTTCTCCATTTTCTTGAAGGTTGCTTGAGCGATTTCAATCCGTGTCCGAACTTCCTGTTTGCTGTCCGATTCTTCATTCACCCAAGCGCCGAGATATTTGTACATTGGCACTGGGTCGATATCTGATCCAGCCAATGTGATTTTACGTTGTGACTTAGAGTTGCTCTCTGATTCCAGTCCGTCGGGGTTTAGAAATAGGACATAGGTGCGGATACAGTGCGTAAAATGCTCTGGAAATTCATTAACCCTTAGATAAAAATAATCTTTCCTGCCCTCTCGGGCACGAGGACCGGGGTCCGCTTTGACCATGATTCAGGATTTGGCAGTTCAGGTAATTACAGTGGGGTGTCTGCCATCTGACCACCGTGACCCTCCTACCAGAGGAACAAGCTTGGATTAAGCATTCAGTCTCCTGAATGTGCAGGTTTCATCACGATGTTTTCCTTTACCGTAAGAGCATCGGTCAGTATTCAACAAAAGCATACAACTCAGAAAAAAATTATTGGTATATGACTGCAGTTTTACCCGGTTCCTCTTGCTTATGAGTCAGATACCGTAACCACTCCACTGGCGCTCCGAATTCGTTAACCATTAGACAAACCCCAGAAAAGCTATAAAACAACGAAACCTGCAAGTCAGACACCTAACCCGATAACGGCTTACGAAAGACAGTAACTAGGTATTTAAATTCTAAAATATCGGCTAACAAATTTGCGGCCGATCGAGCGTGATTGGGCAACTTTTTGCACCAGTTGCCTCGGAACTTCCGAGTCGCGCGGAGTTTTGGAGAGTTTGGGAGTAGCGGGGAGTTGCGGGGAGTGGGGAGGAGTGGGGGGCAGCCGGCGTCTTATCGTGGCGAAGTAGGGAGCAGAGATAAATGAACTTTAGTTGCTCTTAATTTAATGGCTGCGAGGTACTGAGGAAGTTCGCGCACGTGACCGGATAGACGGGAGGGCGTCGAGACCAATTATTGTCCAATTATTAATAAGATCCCAATTATGAACGAGATCCAAACGTGCGTTGTGTGTGAATACTGGCATTGTGCTTTCGCTCCCTGATAGGCGGAAGGGGTGCGTGTTCCATTTGTTTTGTTGTGGAGAGGTGTATTGTGTACTGATATTGTGGTGTGTTTTACTGTGGGATGATGTTGCGGATTCCGTGGACTGCATTCCGCATACATGAATCAGAATGTCAGGACTAGGCTCTCCAGCACCTGTCTGCGAAGGATGATGGAATTTTTTAATCACATAGTCCATACAGGTGGACATAATTTCGAGCAGTGAATGGTGACAGACGAGATCGACAGCAGACGACCAAGATTTCGCTGCCCTACTAGATGATCCGGATAAATCCGCACAACGCTTAATTTAAAGCTGCATGATGCTAATGATAGATGCCGTTGTAGAGACATCGTAAAGCAAAAATGGGCTGTTCATAGGGGTGATCACGACCCTTAGCATGGACATGATGCGAGGAGGAGGAAACTGTGGGTGTTGGGTTTGAAGATTTATCAAAAATATTGAGTTTCCATAGTTTGGCTGAGACCTCTCTGCCGTCTGCCGTCGATCTTGCCTGTCACCATGCTGCTCGAGATTATGTCCACCTTTACGGGCTATGTAGCCAAATAATTGTAGGATCCTTCGCAGGTAGGTGGACTGTTTAGATTATTTTTCCACAGAATTTTTGGTTCCATTCGCGTTTTTCCCCACTCGGGTTTGTTTTCGTTAATATTGGATAATTAATCTATACTGGAGTACTGGTCCTCGCAAATATGACCCGCCACTAGTCGACACGCAAAGAAGAAAGGCCTTGCTACACACAAAGCTCGGCGCGAGCGCGGTGCGATAGTTGCTAAGCAACTATAGCGCGGTGCGAGCTCGGCGTGATAGTTGCCTAGCAACTATCGCACCGCGCTCGCGCCGTGCTTTGTGTGTGGCAAGGCCTGAAGAATCTATACAGTCGGTTCAAAACATAGTCCTAACATTTAGGTCATTTAGGTACCCACATCTGTTCAGAGGTTTAGACGTGAAATAATAAAAGATCATAAACAAAGACGCATCCCGTCGTCTGTCCCTATGTATCTATGTATGTATCAATGTAGCATCCTTGACATTATTATCCCAATATAAACGGCTTTTTTTAACTATTCTATAGCATCCTGTACCATGCCGCCTATATATATAAAAAGGCAATCATAATTCCCAACCTTAAAAATACCCTAAAAATCCATTCCTGTTATCGTCCCATATTTATCTTACCTCTTTTATCAAAAGTACTGCATCGAAAGTGATGCAAAGAAGATTTGTCATGTTGAATATTGACCTTGTTTGAGATTGGATACAACAAGAAATAATAGATAATTTGTGTTAAATCAAATAAAATTATTACCACCAGCTGGATAGCTGGCTCTTTTGCCTTTAATACCTATAAAAAATATAATAATCAACGAATGATCACTTTATTGCATAAATACAGGATAAGGTATGTGGCATATATCGGTAGCAACAGAGAGCAACTATAGGCGGCTTTATCACTTCATGAAATTTGTTCAAGTTAACCTAGGGTAGGCAACCGAGAAACTGCGAGCCCGGTCAACGAAATTACATGTTTGTGTTGTATTTGAAATACTAATAACGCTGTACATAAAAAATACTATTAATATCATAATACGTACCTATCTTTACATAGTGTAAAACAAAGTCGCTTTCCGTCATCTGTCCCTATGTATATACTTTTAGATCTTTTAAACTACGCAATGGATTTAAATGCGGTTTTCAACAATAGATAGAGTGATTCAATAAGACTTTAACCAACCTTTTGTGTAGTGAGTAGCTGGTTTATTCCACGTCCTTCAGCTGCAATAATGAAGACGACGAAGAATATAAGTTACGCCTTATTCTGTAGATATTTCCGGAACCATTATTAAAATTACAGCAAAGGAAAACTGATATTTTTCTGCGGCCCTATGAAGTATGATACGGACCCGGAAAAGTTGCTAAGATATTGAGCGTAATATAAAAGTTTAGCAAACATAGGAGAGGTTCTTTTCCCGTTCTACAGCTTCCTTTAAATAATAAACGTGATACGGAATCACAGAGGGGTAAGCACCTACCGTCACATAAATTTTTGACGTCTGAAATAGACACTAGTGAAAAAATAATGTTGTTATTTGCATTTGTGCTTAAAATATTCCCAGGGTTGTTTAATGGGCAATAGGTAATAGAAAAAAAAAATATTTTTTTGTATACGATATATATTTTAAAGGTTTCTCCTGTGTGTAGAATGGACAATATGTAAAAAAGAAATTTGGTTTGTATATGAATACGTATTTCGAATTCTGTAATGAATGTCCAAATCGAATGATTTAGTGTGTTCTTTAAAACAAGTCCGATCTTGCATGGAGTACTGTTGCCACCTCTGGGATGGATCAGCCAAATACCAACTGGCTGTTTTGGATTCGGTGGAAAAACGGGCAAAGAGACTAATTTGTGAACCGCAGTTAATTGAGGCTAAACTGCAGAGCCTCGAGCATCGGCGTAGGGTTGCGCGTTTGTCGGTTTTCTACAGGTTGCACTTCGGAGAGTGTGCGAAGCAGTTGCACGACCTCATTCCGCCGGCCCCTTTCCGTCATCGGGAGACGCGATCCGGGCGAGTGCTTCATCCTTATGTCGTGGATCTTCCAACTATCCGCACGAGCCGCTTTGGCTCGACTTTTATAATGCGTACGGCTAAGGAGTGGAATGCGTTGCCTGCGAGTGTGTTCCCTGATCAATATAATCTGGATGCCTTCAAGGCTAGAGTGAATAGGCTGTTCCTAGACAGGCATGCTCCATCATAGACCGCATCGTCACTTACCACCAGGTGAGGTGGCGGTCAAATGCCTGGATAGTAAAGTAATAAAAAAAAAAAAAAAAAAAAACGCTTTCATACTTTATGCGCGTATTAAATTTGGCTAAATTCAGTCGTATATTCAGGAGCAAAAAGCGTAAAAGCAAATTAAACTGGAAAGTATTGCTCATGAAATAAGGTCCATATTTTTTTTTATGTTACTCAGCAGACAAACAGGCAAGCGGGCCACCTGATGGAAAGTGGTCACCGCCGCCTATGGACATCAGCAACACCAGGGGAGTCACCAATGCGTTGCCCGCCTCTAAAGAGACCTCTAATATACCTCTTGAACGATCCCATGTCATCATCACCATCATCACAGCCCATAACAGTCCACTGCAGGACTTAGGGCCTCTCCCACGAAAGGGGAGGTTATTGCCATAATCTCCACGCTCGGCAGGCGGGTTGGAGATCGCAGTGTTTAAATATAACAATGGAAAATGCTGCTGCCCATTTTCCAGACTACGGAGACTCTTGATCTTTTGCCTCGAAAACATTAGTCGCCTTGTACGACACCCATGAGCGTAAGGGGTTGATGCTATTCTACTCTGCCGGACACCACACGGCCAATATCATAATATCATAATCCCATGTCATAGTTCAAGGGAAACCCTGTGGCTGGGAGCTCATTCCACATCCGAATCGTACGAGCGAGAAACGTTCTTTCGAACCTTCTTTTGTACCTCGCCCTTTGAAAAGTGGAGCTATGATAATACAAATTATACTAAAGTTTCAGTGTTTTCCCTCCCTAAATTTTCTAAACAACCAGCCTCCACAAACAAAACTGACAATTCGTAAATTAGGCCTAAAATCGCGTAACACGATTCCCGTAATCGAATGGTTCAACCGAGCTCCTACTTAAGGATTCACAACAAAGAACAAAGCTAAGGTACTTGCGTAAGCGTAAGGCATCTAAGATACTATTACTTGGTGAACCTAATTGTAATGGAGTTTGTTGATCGTTGTGTAGCTGAGTTTGCTTACCTCAACCCTAAATCCGTTGGGATTTGGATTAAGTTATTTAGGGAGCGAAGTTTTGTCTGCAATTACTTGGCGTATTTGAATGGTTTTTGGTGTGTTTACTAGTGGACCCGGCCCTACTTTGTTCGCGTGGATTTTCCCCTACCCTTTTTTTTTTTTTTTTTTTTTTTTCGTCAGGAAATCCTTGCTACAGATACCACCTGCCAGGGGAGCAGATGGTTATGTGGGACTCACCAAAGGTCCTACCCACTAAAACCTGACGGTGCCCGTCTCACCGCATATAGGCAAAGCCACGGTACTTGCGCGGAGGAGCTCTACGCATACCCCGATGACTCCGCCAGCGGACCTCGTAGAGCGAGTTGTTGTACGGGGAGCGAGCTTTGTGCTCACTCTAAACAGCTTCTTATGGGGCGTGCCGGGACATACGGTACGCCAACCATCACGGGATCTGTTTAACAAGCGGCAGGTGATCCCCATTCCCACCGCTCAAGCTCCCGTTAGGGGGGAAGGTGGCGTGCATAATCACGCCTCCTGCGACCGACTCTCCGGCGACGAATTGGGAGAGCTAGTGCGTCGTCCTCTCTCTCCCTCTCCGCTGCCTCCTTTTGTGACATTACCAGCTCACAGAAGGTAACCACCGCTTGCCATGATCTGTCGCTCTCAACCATGGATTTTACCACGGCCGGGAGCGAAAGATCGTTTCCTACCACCACAATAAGTGCCTCGCGTGGCGCCTCCCATGCTTGGCACTCAGCCAACGTATGCTGCGCCGTATCATTGACGTACCCGCACTCGTGGCAGGCTGTCGTGGCTTCCCTCCTGGCTGTGTTGCACAGGTACCTCCCGAAGCATCCATGCCCCGAGAGGACCTGCACGAGCCTAAAGGTAAGCGCACCCCTCCTGCGCTCCGTCCACTCCTTTAGGACGGGGCAGATCGCCTCTATTGTGCGAATTCCCGCGGAAGGCTCCAGAAGTCGCTGACTCCAGCTTGCAATCGCCCTTTCTCGGGCACTTTGTCGCCATTCTTTCGTGACCTCAGGCACAAGATCAACCCCGTCGCAACGTGCTTCGGCAGTCCGCCAGTATAAAAAAGCCAAAATCTCAGCATCCAAATCCCAAGGCAGCGTTCCAGCTAAAACGCAAGCCGCCTCAAAGGAGATGGTACGGTAGACACGTATTGCCCTGACTGCCATGACTCGCTGCGGTCTTCGTAGAAGTGTTTTATTTTGGGCAGACAAAGCTTCTACCCACACAGGCGCTCCATACAGAGCCATGGTATGGGGATTTTCCCCTACCCTATCTTAACCCTACGCCTACTCCACAACTACCATATACCTACCCTACACCTAGGTCAGATGGCAGGTGCTCCACTGTAATTACCTGATCTGCCAAATCCTGGAGCATGGCCCTTGCGCGCGAGAGCACAACCGGAACATTAACACCAGGTTGACTATTTAATACATAAACGATCGGTGATTGGTGTCTCCTTTTAGGCATATTCATATTTCTTTATTGGTATTGTTCATACATATTAAATATTAAACATAAGATAAAGATATTAATAAAAAATAATCATCTTGGCGTTAATGTCCCGGTTGTGATCTCGCGCACGAGGGCCCGGGGTCCGCCTTGACCTCGATCCAGGATTTGGCAGGTCAGGCAATTACAGTGGAGCGACTGCCATCTGACCTCCATGACCCTGCTACCAGGGGAACCTGACCAGATTGGATCATGATTACACATCCAGTCGCCTGAATGTGCAGGTTTCATCACGATGTTTTCCCTCACCGTAAGAGCATCGGTTAGTATTCAACTAATGTACATAACTCAGAAAACAGTCATTGGTACATGGCCGGAGCGGGATAAGATAAAGATATTAAATGTATATATTCCTTTCTTTCAATAGAATACTTGTTATTTAACAATGAATCCTCAGAACAGTTCAATTGAACAGGTTTCACTCTCAGGACCAACGTACTGGAACATGAGAATATAAGCACAAAAACAAAGAGATCGTTTGAACGCACACATCAAAAGAGAGAGTTTCTTTCTCCATTGATCTCCAGTTATCGGGCTGTCGTTGACACTGGACTATGAAATGTGTCCTTATTCCTTTGCTTTTATCATTGGAGGCATGTAATTCCGTTTATATTGATACTCGTAACTAAAATTCTTAAGAGGAAAAGTTTGTAAGTTTACTTGTTGAAATTAACACATGAAGACGTGAACAAGGCAAGACATACCTACATAATGTGTCGGACGCGGTCCGGCTTTGCTTGGCATTGTCGGGCGCTGCTCAGCTCTGGTGCTCCGGTTTCTTTCGTACTTTTCTACCAAAGGGGGGGGCCCTTTCTCTTTCGAGGATTGAATTACAAAATTTTAACTTGAGTTTAATAATATCCGAAACCACTGCAATGGTTTTGAAGTATTTTACTTGGAAGCTATATCATTCCCTAGTGTCATAGGTTATTCGTGATCCCGGAAAAAATAGTAGGATCCCGCAAATTGAAGGTTTACAGATTCGAACTGCCTGCAGGTCTGCAGGGGCTGGCTAGTACGACAATTATATACAGGGTCCTCCTCTCGAAGTGTGATCAATTAAAAACGCTGTCATCATCACAGCCCATAACAGTCCACTGCAGGACTCAGGGCCTCTTCCGCGAAAAGAGAGGTTATTGTCATAATCTCCACTGTTGGCAGACGCCTGTAACTAAGCTTATTCTGTGGCAGCCGAGTTTCGAAACCGGCTAGCAAGCGGGCGATCAGAATCCATACCCGAGACAGCTAATGTTTTTTATAATCCATTTTCCGCCGGCCCCTTTCCACCCTTGGGAATAGCGATTCGAGCGAACTGTTCAGCCTTATGTCGTGTATCTTCCAATATCCACACAAACTGCTTTATTTCCACATTTATATTACATGCGGCTAAGGTGTGGAAAACGTTACCTGTGGCTGTATTCCCTGGTCATAATTATTCCGACTCCTTCAAGGCAAGAGTGAACAAGCTGTCTCTAAACATGCATGCTCCTTCTTCGGCCGCATCGTCACTTACCACCGGTGAGATAGCTGTCAAACGCCTAACCTAATTTTGCTACAAGTTTAAATTTCTTTATTAAATCGACCCGACCTTATTGAGGTCAAGACGACTCAATTAAAGCGTCTAATCGTAAACGCACAACCGTACCAAACTGGCCTCGCTTTGACAGCGTTAGTGTCAATAAACTTTTCACTGAACCCAGTCCTATTTCGGACAATTTGCACAGTCCTAAACAAATAAATTTGCAAACAAATTGTCCCGATCTAAGCTGGCCCGTTGTATATAAATGTTATCATTGGATTCTGCCATGTGCTTCCCATATATGTATACGTATGGGCTCCAGTATTCACGCACTGTATTCAATTCGAGTATGAAAAAATGCGAGACGATATTGGGGCCTATAACAAAAAGAGGTATATTAGAGGTCGCTTCAGAGGCGGGCAACGCAATAGTAATTCCCCTGGCGTTGCTGATGTGGATAGGCAACGCTGACCACTTTCCATCAGGTGCTCCACTTGCCTATTTATCTACTGAAAAAGAAATTAACTATAGGTAGGTACTACACATTTCTTAAATACACTTTTTGTTGCATTTGAAGCGTCGGTGACCTAAAGGCAAAAGAGTCCGACTCGTTCTAAGAATATCAATGACTCTTCTGAGTTATATACTTTATTGTGCTGACTCTGGCAATCAACATGCCTGGTCGACAAGGGTTGACTATAGTCAACCTTTACTAGGTCCAGTAAACATAAAATCAAAATCAAAATCAAAATTTCTTTATTGATTAGGACATTAAATATCTCTTTCAATCGTCAAAAAGGAGGGGGGTAGGAAAGTAGGAAGGAAACACACACATAGGTTGATTGACCAGGATTGTTCTTATAGACCCTTATTAGACCCACTAAAATGTAGACGCCGGTCGAAGTCTACGTTTAGGTTACAACTAATCGTTTTAAGAAGTCGTTATTTATTGGTCTTACCTTTTTCTAAAGAGGCCAAAGCTTTTTAGGATTGTTAGGTTATGGATGTCAAGAATATAATTTTGGCGTTGTTCACGTATTTTTATCATTTATATTATGTTGTATTTGTTAACTTGTATAATGGACTGGCATTATCTTTGGACAAAGCTCCTCAAATAAAGATAAAAAACGAAGTCGTCATTCCAAAAAGTCATCATTTTAAGAAATCGTCATTGACCGCCGTCGTAATTTTAAGTAGTCGTCATTAAACATCCGTATTTCCTCCGATTCCCATCGGACGCAGTGCGTGGATACTCTAGCCATTATTGTGTCTAGAGCAAATTTGCTTGCGGGTCGCAATATCGACGCCAACACCCCCTCGGGAGCTATCCTGTTTTATTTGAACGCCAGAGTCGATAATGAACGCTTTTTTCTCGATACCTATTCCTGGAAGTCAATATACTAAAGGTGTAATAAAGGATACCATTTTAGTACCTCTCCGTGTGTGTACTCAAATTTTATTGTATTGTAATCAAATCGTGCATCTGTGGACGGCGGATGCTACGCCGATATCGCCCTTATTAACTCTTTTTGAGGTACGAGTCTGGGACGGAAGTTGATTGGGACGAAATAAACAATAAGGTAAGGTATAGAATGTCAATGAGCTTTGGAGGATTTTATGGATATAATTTGTGTTGATCTTGCTGTTGTGGGCTGATGCTCGCGGCTCTCGGGACCAGCTTATGTGCGTCGAGTCCTTATAGGTGCTCGACACACCAAGGGGGTATTGCAGAATTATTTTTTGGCACAGAATATCTATAGGTATGTATAGCAACATGGAGCCAAGCCAACCACACCAACCAAAGGTTTTTACGGGGTCGGCAACGCGTGGGTGATGCCCCTGGTATTGCAAACGTCCATAGGCTGCGGTGACTGTTTATCATCAGGCAGGCAAAAAAAAAACTCGTGGTGCTCCTGCTGCCAAAAGAAAATTAAAAAAAACAGGACAATGTCGAATTAACGGATGTGTTTTATTTAAATCTACGTACGATACTTGGGCAGGACCGATCGATACTGTTGGTAGGGTAAAAGCCGGATACTTGCACCAGTGGGATAGTTGCCGATGTTTTGAATACACTATGTTAGGGATGTTTTTAGCGTTAGCTCTCTACTTTAATTGAAAGTGTCCCTCCTGAAAGCCTTAGTGCCATGTAATCCATCAGCGGAGGCGTACGCGTTTTGTCCTTATGAGTAAAAAATTTCCGCGGCGAAGCTTTCACGGGCGTCAAAATTATATTTGTAAGTAATTTCCATGGAATATTTTTATTACTGATTGTGGAATCAATCTACTTTTTGTTTCTTTGCGTGCGTAAGAGCTTAAACTACATTGTTAATTATGTTTTATTGTTGAAAAGTTCTTATTTATTGCACAAATAAAAAGCGGATTGCCCCTATATTGTGGGCAACTATAGGAGCAACTATATTGTGATATTGCTCTTGGTGTGTTGCAGGTTTTAATGAAGCGTCGCGAAGGAAATTGCGAATTGAAAGTTATTGAATATGTCTTTGCTGGATGGAGCGGATAAGAGCAGTTGGAAGAATAAAAGCTCTTGAATTCTAAACTCAATACAATATGTTTGAAATACAAACACACGATCAAAGTAATATGAATGGTTGAAATGGACGTAAAATACTGTATTCTTTCATTTTTCTTTTTTTTTAATCAATTATTGTAGATATAGGTGGCTCAGCCGTGTAGTGTCCGGTAGCCGTGTGGTATCTGGAAGAGTATAATAGCACCAACCCTTCACACTCGTGGATGTCGTACAAGGCGACTAATGTTTTCGAGATAAAAGATCTAAGGTCTCCGTAGGCTGGAAAATGGGCAGTAGCTTTTTCCATTGTCATTCATTATAACACTGCGTGGAGATTATAACTTCCCCTTTCGTGGGAGAGGCCGTAAGTCCTGCAGTGGACTGTTATGGGCTGTGATTATGATGACTGTAGGTACTATTACTCTTGATATGTCGAAAGTTTCAATGAATCCTCGCAAAGGAAATTGCGAATTGAAAGTTATTGAATATGTCTATGATGGATGGAGCGGATAAGAGCAGTTGGAAGAATAAAAGCTCTTGAATTCTAAACTCAATACAATATGTTTGAAATACATACATACGATCACAGTGTTATGAATGAATGAAATGAACGAAAAACACTGTATTCCTCATTTTATTTTTCAATTATGGTATCAGTGACTTAGCCAGGCTTGCACCAAATTCATAAACACATTAAAGAATGACGTTTAGGGTGGCTTGACAAATAAAAAACTTTATAAAAAAATCGTTAAACGTGTTAAGAATTTGGTGCAAGCGGTGCTTAATGTCATTTTGTATGAAATTTTGTGTAATTTCGTTTCAGAATTTAGTGCAAGCCCAAGGTCGTATGAGTCATATTTAACAATAATGAGAATTTGCTTTATTATAGTTTGAATTATTAATGTAAATGTCCTTTCTTTGGTTTTCTTTATTCTATTACGTAGTTAATAGGCTTACGGCCTGCCCGACGTTTGGGATACCATAGGCATCATCCATGCGTTGCCGACCCCGTATAAACCTTTTCACCCCTGTCTTGAAGAACTCCATGTTGTTCTCTCCAGGGACAACTTCTCTAGCGGGCTTATTACACAATCTCAGTGTGCGGGGGAGAATATTCCAATGGGACCGCACTTTGGTATATACTACGACGTCAACAAAAGCAAAATCGTAAAGACATTGTTACTGTGAGCAATGTAAAATTTAGAAGAACAAAGCGTAAGAACAAATCATTGCTCATGAAATAAGGTCAATTTTGGTATCACTTATATTTTCAATTCAATTCATTTATTCGTGGTACACAGGTTATGCAGTTGTTACAATTTTAGTAGATGGGTCCTCTGTGACCTGCCATCGGCATACAAAGTTGGAGTGGGTAATTACAATTTAGAATTTAAATAATTTCATATACATTAAACATTCAACAATATAAAATTAGTCTTAAATAATCATTATAAAATTTCACTATTCAATGTTATTATTAATTAAAATGTCAATAGAAGATAGTGTCAGTAATAATTTGAATGTCAATAAAATATAATGTCAAAGTAATTTAAAAATATATAATCCTCAAATTATTAACAATATTCACAATGACAAAAATGTCAAAATAATAAAATTTATTATTAATATGCATATAAAATATGTCAAAATAATTAAATAATAGTATTAAATGTCATAACATATCACAAGTCACATTCTTACTGTTTATTTATACTCCTTGCACATTTTTGTGCACATATTATGTTACGCATCGCCCCGCTTTTCAAAAGGCTTAATACACAAACTTTCCTTATTCCATGAGCAATACATTGTAATTTCATTTGCTCTTACGCTTTTACGTTCTGGATTTAGACGACTGAATTAAGCCAAATGTATTACATTATTTTAGCGCATAAGCTGATATTTAAGCCAAATGCTTGTCACTAAGCTGGCTACCTTATCCTTCAAACAGAAACACTCAAACGTAACCATTGTTGATTTGCGGCAGAACTAGATAAAGCAGTAATACCTTTGAGGTTGAAATTTCAAGATTGAAACAATCCATCGATCTGATAATTAGGAAAAAAATATCCAGTGAATGGTTTATATAACCAATTTACAACTAACCTAAACTTCGATTCCTGAATTCCTGAAAACCTGGATTCGGCGCGACTTCGTTCGCGTACATCTACTTAACCCTTACTTACCCTTTTTTATGTTTATTCACTTTCCTGTTTATAGAATAATTTTCTATTTATTGTTTAAAACCGCATTAAAATCCGTTGCGTAGTTTTGATCTAAGCGTACATAAATACAGACGGAGGAAAGCGACTTTGTTGTATGCTACGTATAGTATTCTTATAATTAAGTTCTTATAATTAAACACTCATCTGATAATTAAGAAAAAAAAATATCACGTGAATAATTCATAAAATCAGTTTACAACTGACCTAAATCTTTGTTCCGACTAAAATGTCCACAAATCATTCTTTTTGCTATTTTATTATGGTCCACAGACGTTTAAGATTACAGAACGCTGAGTAGACAGCCTTCCAGAGTTTATGGCTCAGTGGGAATGCAGAAAATAATTTCAACTTTTTTTTGTTCCAGAAATTCCAAGATTTGAAGATAGCTTAAACAATTTGACCGTGTCTTTGGGGCGCGAAGCCGTCTTCACTTGCGTCGTCAATGACCTTGGCTCGTATAGAGTGAGTATACAATAATAAGTTCTCAAATGGAACATATTTATTCGTAACAAGCTTTTATTGCGCGATATAGCATCACACAACATACACATACACCCCACAAATCTTAACACTATTCCACATTCAAACTGTTCATGGCTATCATACTTTTAAGCTTAAAAGAGGGATTACTGTCTCCTATTTTACAGGGTAACCTAGTTTATATATAGTATGGCTCATGCATTTTTAGTGCCTGAATTGTTTCGTACACATATAGTAATTAATAGATTTATTGCCATTTGTTGTACTGTTATATTGTGTTTATTGTTGTAATATTTTTCTAATAAATATTATTTATCATTAAAACTATACCAAAGAGTCCAAACACTTTGTTGCATTCAGTGGTTCCTAAGGCCACCTTCCGTTATCATCATCAGACCTTGAATATCACCTAGGGGTATAGTAGAAGAGAGGTAGGGCATAGCGGGGTATCCCGTTCGAATTGGAGCCGCCCGACTGGGGAAGAACCTCCACCTTACAGAATACCGCAGCTAAACAATACTCTCTTAAATAGAGTTGTGTTTCTGCCGGTGAGTAAGGTTTCCAGTGCTCCATGGGATGGGGATTTGATTAACCGTGGCTTTGGCAGTGGAGGGGCATTTGTCTTTTTGCTGTCAGAGCAACGTGTTATAGAGGTGGGCAACGCATTGGCGATACTCTTGGTGTTGCTAATGTCTATAGGCAGTGGTGACCACTTTCCAGCAGGTGGTCCGCTTGCCTGTTTGCCTACTACATGACATAAAAAAAATAGTACTCATTAAGATCAATCCAAAGAGCCCAAGCGCGACGGTGTTGTCTTATTGCGTTCATTAGTTCCTAAAACTACCTTCCATCATCAGACCAGTAATGGTACCATATTAATGAATTGTCATCGAAGTTACATAGGTATACACAATTTCGGCTTAATTTACCTTACTTGCAAGATTTACCCTGAACAAACATACCCACCATAGTTGCAATATTTGCAAGTTAAATAAAAGCTTGTAAGCTCTCTCCTTTACTCATGTAGTATTTATTTATCTATCTATACAGTTATAGTTGCATAAACGGTTTCCCTCCTCCATTTAGTCTCGTAGCTTCTCTTGCAGCGCTACCTTTTGGTTGACTTATGTCTACCAGAGATATGACTATTTTATTTATTTATTTTTAATTCATGCACCAACAGTACAATAGCGGACTTAAAACTAAAATAGCATAATCTACCGGACCAGGAGAGATAACAATCGAAAAGGTATTCAGTGCAGGAAGACTACAGGCAAAGATTATACATAGACTAGCTTATTCAACGACAATAAAAAAAACTAATTTACATAATAAATACACTAGTAGTTAAAAGTAGCAATAGATATTTTTAAACTAGTAAATTAATGAATTAAATGCATGAATTTTTTTAAATTATTAATGTATTTGAGGCTTTATGAAGAAAAGGGATAGAAAAGACGCAAAAGGCAAAATAAAGTAAGAGCTAAGGAGCATTCAAAAAATGGACTCTCTTAAAACAGAATTTGCTAGATATTAATCTTATGTCAAGGGGGAGATCATTCCAGAGTCTCATCGCTGTTAAAGAAAACGAATTATTATTTTAGCTTTGTCCGCCATCGCACCATTTTGTGCATGAAGTTTCAATAAATAAATAGAGGTCACAACTCTTTTGTGTAGTCATAACTCAATTCGTTGGTCATAAACGTGTTTGTGTTTCCAAGTTTTCGTAACGGTTTATGAGAGTTATAAATATCTGTTAAAGCGGCTGCCCTATTTGGCTTATCTGGGGTCGGATCGTAGCGGCTGGGGCAATTACACAATTCTCTCGGCTTCGGGTCGGCATCAGATCGAGGCATCAGGGCCACCTGATGCCACCTTATTGCTATAAAAAAATTAGGAAATAAAAAAAAATTTGGTCATTTATCGTCCAATAGTTGATGGACCTTAGGAAGGCACGGTATCGCCCTCCTGCGCGCCGACTGGTACTGTATCGTCATTATTGGCGGGACTGTGGACAAAAGATTAATAACTAAGGGATATCATCATCACAGCCCATAACAGTCTACTGCACGACTTAGGGCCTCTCCCACAAAAGGGAGGTCATTGCCACAATCTCCACGCTTGGCAGGCGAGTTTAAGATTGCAGTGTAGTAAATATAACAATGGAAAACGCTGCTGCCCATTTTCCAGACTACGGAACCTCTAGATCTTTGCCTCGAAAACATTAGTCGCCTTTTACAACATCCACGAGTGTAAGGGGCTGGTGCTATTCTACTCTGCCGGACACCACACGGCCACCAGTTCAGGATCAGGGCCTCAAGTTACTAAGGCGCTAATTGTCTATGGCTCGATTGAATCAGACAGTTACCTTACAAAATAAAAAGTGTAGTCCGACGTGTCTCACTAGATGGCTCTGCTTAGACAGGATTCTTAAGTATTGAATTTGGTAATGAAAGTTACTCGGAATAGCGTTTCGTGAAAATATACTTAGTTTTTGTTCCTTTTTGTATTATATACATACATCGTTTTGATTTAGTTTTGAGAATCGTGTCTAATGAACGCCATCTATTGCAATTATTTAAACTTATTTATCTTTTTAATCAGCTCTCGGAAATCTCTCATTGTTAAAACATCTCACAAAAAGCATTAATGATGCGCGTGCGAGTTCATGTCCATCGGGCACGACCGGGTAACGCGAATGAATTATACATTGCTATCTCACTCGCTCAAACCGCAACCGAGTGAGACGGCAATGTGTCAAGCCTTCAATAATTGAGTTCTAACATTACTCCAACTATTTAAGCAATCATACCCAATAGACATGAACTCGTGTGCACACTGTAGCTTGTTGACTATGCGTTAAGCACTTGAACAACTTTTTGTGGCGAGTGTACATTATACGATCTCTATTGACCGTTTCAGGCGCCTTTAATGTTCGTTCATGAACGAAGTTCTCGTTAACGACCATCGCAAGAACAAAAACTATCCGATGCCGACGATATGGGGTAGTATTCCGTAATCGCACCACTGGTTCAACACACGGAGGGGGCTAGCTTCCACGCTGTGCATCCCTTACTAACTACAAGAGAGTGAGGTAGACAGCGCGAATTTATCGTGCTTTGTCGTACCTTGGTCAGGTGATGACGTGTGGTAGGACCTTGTTGGTATGAAACTGTGGATTCGAAACAAAATGTTTTGACGGCATTGCGTGTAGAGCAACTAACTTGGTTGGACGACTACGAACAAAGCTGAGTAAAAGAATGCCATGTTTCATAAAGCAAGGGTATTCTAAATTTTTGTAAAAAAGTACGAACCAGTCACGTTCGTAAGTGTATTACCACTTTTAGAAAAAAAACTTTTGTAGCCTCTGCTACATACACAGGATATTAGGTGCATTGTTAACAAATGGAATTGGCTAAAAGAAAGGCCTATTAGCTATATCTAGGTACCTATAACTGATTCTTAAACGGTTTTCTTTATTTAATAAATGAATATTGCTTTAATAAATATTGTAAATAAACTTAGTTTATAAATAAAAATATAAATTATATTGATAATTTAGCCTCAAATTTTATTTTAAATTTAGAAAGGATTAATGTATGGGTTATAATAAATTAAAAAATCATTTTAACTTGTGACTTGAAAGGCAAACTGACGAATTTATTTTGAATTGTAGGTAATAAAAAATAACTATAAGCGATACTGATATTATTTTAGAGACTTCATACAAAATTGTGAGTGGAATTTAAGCTAATTATATAAGAAACTTACTTTTACATCAGGGGGCCTGAGTCCGCTAATTTTAATTAACTCATATACTATAAGTTCACATCACAGACGTAATGGAATCGGAAATCGATTTCTGTTGTTTAGTTTTTGGTGTAGCTTTTAGAATCTCCCAAGAGACTTCCGTTTTAGTTCACAATCGAGCTACAATCAGACTAGCAAATAGTCCAATGGCAGATCAATGGAATATTTTTGGTCTTAAATCAGTAGCAGAACACCAAAATAGTGTCAAACTTCTTATTGAGTTCCAATTAAGATGCAATTGAGCCATTGGTAAATTAGCAGACTTGAGACTCCGTTAAACTTTTACTCGTTTGCTCTTTTATAAAAAATAAATGTTATAAAATTGGTAACGAGCTATTTCCTATAAATACATCGTCGAAAGTCGAGCATAAGCGAGTTAGGTAAGCAGTGTTTCATGAGGAACCATCGCTTTGGTAAAAATATCTCTTTTGAAACAATATTATTCTGAATAAATTCAGTTAAATTTGAATACGTACAATTCAATTCTGGATCATCGCTGAAATTGTAGAAATACATTTCAACGCCCAATATTTTCAACTTCCAAGTTTTTCCTTGTGTTTTCAACGCGATGCGTATCGCAGTATTATTTACACAGAGCCGTCCAAACCGCATAGATACCTAGTCGTAAATTTTATATGGTTGCTCCAACAGAATTCGCAGATATGACAATAAAATTTTTATTGATTTTCACTGGTATTTTAAACAGATCCGGTTTCGACAACTCTGTTAATACCAAATGTTGGTATTTTATGTGTGGCTTCAAACTTCGCGAAAATAATACCAAACTTTTCAAACCGGTACATTGTTTGATAATTGGTCACCGCCGCCCATGGACATCAGCAACACCAGGGGAGTTCCCAATGCGTGTACATGTCTGTGTTCCAAGGAGCTGGGTAGTTTTTGGTGCCATCCATCCACGATCCAACTAAATTGTACTTACATGGCGAATATTTTTACCGCGCACCTGCAAGATTTGCAGTTATCCCTTTCTCGAAGCATTTCTTTTGCACTATAACTTCGATCTTTGGATACCTCAAAGACAAAGGCCGGCACCGCATTCGCTCCGCTTGCAGATTGAACAACGGTGGCTGCGTACTATCAAACGGACCATCTGACCGTCTTTTCCTAGGCAATACATCTTTAGATTCAAAATGTTCACAGTGTCTGAATGTCGACTATATCACAATATCCACAGTATTACTATGTCAGCCACTATATTTGCTGTGTCAGAATATCCACTGTTTCAAAATACTTACTGTATCAGAATATCCACTGTATCAAAATATCCACTGTATCACATAATCCACTGTATCAAAATATCCACTGCATCATAATAATCTCTCCCTACAGGTGGCGTGGCTACGCGTGGACACGCAGACGATCTTGACGATCGCCTCGCACGTGATCACCAAGAACCATCGCATCGCGGTGAACCACAGTGATCGCCGGGTCTGGTTCCTGCACATACACGACGTCAGGCAGGCCGACCGGGGCTGGTACATGTGCCAACTGAACACGGACCCTATGAAGAGTCAGACGGCGTATTTGGATGTCGTTGGTGAGAATTTTTTTTTCTACTTCATGATAAACAGGCGAATAACCCACATGGGGTTCAAGACTGCGGATTGTATTTAACTGACATGCGTACACAGTAAGTGAGATCAATTGTGTCAATTATATCGGAACTGAATCGTCATTGATTCACAATTAAATAGTTATTTGTGTCGCCTTCTGAAACCAACCAAGAGAATGCTGTTTTATTCCATAAACGAGTTACTAGCAAATAGTACAATGGCAGTTTTATGGAATGTTACTGGAAAATTATATGTCAATCTTCCTATTGCGATGAAATGATTAACAAGGACACCACATTACAACAATCACAGAATAAAAAATAAAAAATAATGATACAAATTAAAAACATATATACCAAATTACAAAATTAATATATCGATTCGGAATTCTCGGATTCGGGATTCTTCGTCGATGCGATTGAGATTCATTTGCGCCATTATTAAATTAGCAGACTTGGGCCCTAATCATCATCATTATTTTATCCATCTCCTCGCACCCCTTATTACTCGGACGTGGTCGGATGTCCGACCAAGGTCAGCTCGCTCGCGTCACCGAAAGCGGCTTTATTTTATACAACGTAAGGATTAGTTTCAACTGTCTAGCTGCCTCCTAGATTTGCGATGCCGCATGTTGCAACAGTATCTTACCGGGTCCTCCGTCTCGTATGGCCGTCTGGGCTGTACGCCCACTTGGACCTCGAGTCCACTAATTTACTTGGCTCGATTGAAATGTAATTCGATCGCAATAGCAGCTCAACGGCAGTTTTTATGAATAGCAGAATACCAGAAACGTGTCAAACTGCCTTGACCTGCGACTGCGACAAAATTACAATTCAATCGAACCATTAGTAAATTGACGAACATGAGTTTCTGCCCTGGTTCAAACAATAGTTGATAAAGTAAAGTAGCGTTGCTATGCCTTCTTACAGTCGTCTGCTAAGTGAATTCCCTGCCTTCAATACGGCTCCATGATTAGTCACCTAGTTGATAAAGATAAATCATAGTACTCGTTGATACCTATATTCCGGTTGTTAGCTATCAATCTTAAAACTGTTATAACTCGGGAACTGTTGGTCCTCAAACAAAAAACAAAAAAGACTTAGTCTGAGCGGATGCGACAGTTGAAGGTGTCCCATATTTTTCAGTATGCAAATTTGCAAGAACGTCGTAGACGAGATCTGACGCTATATTAAAAAGGGGAATTACATCCCTGTGCAACGTACCTAAAATTTAAATAAAAAATTGTAAAAGAAGATGTAAATCTTTTACAGTATGCAATTCTTTGTTTCGACATTTCTAGTGTAAGAAGGTATATCTACGTTTGCATACTTTTCGCACGAGTACTTTATTGTTACGCGAATATCCAATATTTGTCAAAATTACGACGAAACGTTGTTTTGAAATAATGACGAGGAAAAATATTTACGTCCCTGAGATCCCTAAAGAGGTTTAAGCGACTGGCGGCTTAAATACCGTTAACAAAATGAACAAGGGTTGAAACTTGCTCCGAGATTATAAGAGACGGAGGCTGAATGTTGCGGACTCATGTTGTTTATGAGTTGATTTTAGTCAGTGGTAGAATAACTTCGGGCGCAAGCTGTGTTTTCACAAGCTTTTTTTATAATTAGACTAGCCTGGCAGTTGACCGCCATCTCTAATGGAGGTAAAAGACGATGCGGCCGAAGATAAAGCATGCCTGTCTATGAACAGCCTATTCACTTTAGCCTTGAAGACGTCTACATTATAATGCATTTTAAAGGTATGTTCCGGATTTCCTACGCGCGGGGCTACTCGTCAACAAAGGTACGCGGTAGGAAACCCGGAACATACCTTTAAAATGTATGATCGTAACCGCGATAGTTTAAAACATTATGTTAGATATTAATGATTAAGGCGCATTTTCATTGGTCGTTAGCGCCCGTATTCGGGGTACGGGAGATTTCTGTAACGCATGCCATAGGGCCCGCATGCGGGAAACCGTTTACATTGGTCGTTAGCGCCCGTATGCGGGGTACGGGAGATTTCTGTAACGCATGCCATAGGACCCGCATGCGGGGAACCGTTTACATTGGTCGTTAGCGTCCGCAAGCAAGGTGCGAAAGAACCGTGTTGACTGATGACGTCTAATGACCGAGGTGCTATGAGGGAGTCCCCGATTGCTTTGTATCGACCAAGTTATCGACTGACTAATTTCATTGGTCGTTATCCCGAATGCGGTAAGCCCTCGCACGCATTGAATCGACCGAGTTATCGACCGATGAATTTCATTGGTCGTTAGCCCGCATGCGGGAAGTTCCCGAATTCGGGCTAACGACCGATTTATCGACCAATGAAAATGCGCTTTTAGGGAACACACTCGCAGTTAACGCGTTCGATTCCATAGCCGTACGTATTATAAAGGTTGAACGAAAGCGGCTCGTGCGGATAGGTGGAAGATCCACAACATAAGTAGAAGCGATAAAATAATTCGCCTTTTATTTATCTCCACTTGTAGGTATGTATGTCCTGGAATTTCGCAAGCATAATGTGTCACTTCATCATATCAGCCAGAAGACGCCCACTGCTGGGCATAGGCCTCCCCCAGAGATCTCCACAAAGACCGGTCCTGTGCTTTCCGCATCCAGCTGGTACCTGCGATCCTTACCAGGTCGTCGGTCCACCTTGTAGGAGGCCTACCCACGCTGCGTCTACCGGTACGTGTATGTGTCACTTACCGGCGTTCAATTGAGTTGAAATTGGTATATCTATAGAACTTGAAATTTTTAGCTATCTGTTTCTGTATCTTTGTAACTTTGTAATGTACGTACCCTACACTGGAGCCAATGGAGATAACAGATGTCCCAAAAGAAAAAACAACAATTGGTACAAATGGAACCAAAAAAATGGTGCAGCAAGCATTCCATCCAAGCCTGTTTGTACAAAGAACAAGAAGCTCATCACTGAGCAATTATCCCACAATGGCATCAGAAACCTAGAACGCTGCTGAGGATACTGCCCTCATGGATTCTGTTGAATGTGATCAGGACCTTAAGCTACAACCTCCACCATGGCAAAGAATACCATATCTGCGTAATCCAAAGCGGAAAAAGCCGCTATATTCACATTCAGTAGATATAGTGACATCAAACAGGTTCAGCCAGTTACCAGTAGATCCTTCTGATGAACATGAGCAGAACCACTCTAAAGAAAAGAAGCCTAGCAAGCCTCCTCCAATAATTTTATATGGAATTGAAGATGTACTCAAGCTCACCCAACTGTTAGAATCAGCAGTTGAGAAGACCCAATTCACATACAAAGTAATAAACAGAAACCAGTTGAAGATCTGTACTGAAAACGCAGAGGTATATAAAAGCCTGATAACCAAAGTTCGTGAAAGTGGACTTATCGGTCATACCTTTAATAAGAAAGATGAACGGTACTATAGAATAGTTGTTAAGAACTTGCACCATTCTACGCCTCTAGGCGAAATAAAACTAGCTATGGAAAAAACAGCCAACACTGTTCATGGCGAAATCATTAATGTAAAGTTTGGTAAAGATAAAAAACCAACCTCTACGTTTTTTGTTAATTTACTGCCCAGCCCTAACAACAAGGCTGCTAAAGAAGTCAAAATAATTTATCATTAGGGAGTCACAATAGAAGATCCCCGCAGAAGAAACACTGTTGTGCAATGTCAGAGATGCCAGCAGTACGGCCACACGAAAAACTACTGCATGCGACCGTATCGATGCGTCAAATGTGCTGAAGCTCACAAAACCTCGGAATGCCCAAAAACCGACAGAAACACGCCAGCTCAATGTGCTCTGTGCCTGGGCCCACACCCAGCTAACTACAATGGCTGCCAAGTCTATAAGGAAATAGAAGCAAGAAGAGCGAATCAAGCACCGTTTGCCAAAAAAATACCACCGACAATACCACATCTGTCCAACCATGATACTAGAACACCCAAATTGACACAATATAATAATTACACGCAACGTCAAGGACCAACTTACGCTGATGTACTCAAGACCGACAAGACTGAAGATAAAAATATTGAACAAGAATTACTACCTAAAAACTCGATAGAACAATTACTCCAGAAGCAGTCGGAACAATTTCATCTTATCCTACAACAAATAAGCTCCTTAATAGGACTTATAACTACACTCATGAATAAATTACAAAAATGACCGCACTGAAAATAGCTACTTGGAACATCAACGGCCTTGCTCCTAATAAACATGAGGTAGAAATATTGTTGCAACAGCATGATCTAGACATTCTTCTAATATCAGAAAGCCACTTTACTGAAAATAGTAAGACTACAATTAAAAATTATGGCATATATAATACAAACCATCCAGATGGTAAAGCTCATGCGGGGTCGGCTGTGGTTATAAAATCATCAATAAAGCACTACGAATGCCCACAATTCAGATCGGACCATATCCAAGCAACGACTGTAGCCATACAAGATAAAAACGGCGAATTCAATGTGTCTTCAGTATATTGTCCCCCTAAACATAAAATTACTGAAACCCAGTTTAATGAATATTATCACACATTGGGGCAACGCTTTATAGCTGGTGGTGATTGGAACGCAAAACACACCCACTGGGGTTCAAGACTAATAACAACGAGAGGTCGGGAAATGAAGAAGAGTATCGACAAAAATAACCTTACTACCCTAGCAACAGCTGAACCAACCCATTGGCCTTCAGACCCTAATAGACTTCCGGATGTATTGGACTTCTATGTTACCAAAGGCTTAGCAAGATTGTTTTTCCACATTGAGTCTTGCCTCGATGGACCCTCGAACCACATACCCGTGTTCCTCACCGTGAGTACCACAATCATCAGGTGCCAGGGAAGGCCTCGACTTTATAACAAATGTACCGATTGGCAATCATTTAGAAACATGTTGGATGAAACTCTAGAGCTGAAAATTGCTCTAAAATCTGGTGAAGACGTGGAAGCTGCTGCCGAAGACTTCACTAAAAGAATCCAGGCTGCTTGTTGGTCGTGTACTCCTTTCAAACTCTTGCATCATAAGCCGCACAATATACCAACACATATAAAAGAAAAAATTCTAGAAAAAAGGAGATTACGACGAAAGTGGCACACAAGCCGACACCCGGAAGATAAGACTGCACTAAACAAAGCCACGAAAGATCTCAAACAACAAATTTTTGAAGCAAACAATAGTACCCTACAGGCACACCTAGAATCACTTACAGCTACAAGAACAACAGACTATTCCCTGTGGAAAACCTGTAGAAATATAAATAAACCAGTAAATCCTAAACCACCCATCAGACTGCCAGGGAATACTTGGGCTAGAACTCCTAACGATAAAGCAGAAGCATTTGCTAAATATCTCTCTACAGTCTTTAAACCGAACATATTTGATGAAAGTGACGATTCGGAGATTACAGATATCCTTAACCAAGATCTGCAACTGGATTTACCACTCAAAGCTGTGACACCTCATCAAGTCAAGAGAAATATAAATAATATGCTAGACCAAAAGGCTCCCGGTTTCGATCTAATCGACAAGAAAGTGCTGCAAGAACTGCCTCGGAAGGGAAAAAAATAAAAAAATTATATCTTACTATGTTATTTAATGGCATAATGAGAACCAATAAATTCCCTAGCATATGGAAGGTCTCGCAGATAATAATGGTGCTCAGGTGCCAGATAAATCAGCAAATGATGTGACATCTTACAGACCAATAAGCTTGCTTCCGATAATGTCCAAGCTTTTTGAAAGAATTCTTCTGCACAGACTACAGAAAGCGCTTTTAGAAAGAGGCGTTGTGCCCGACCATCAGTTTGGTTTTCGCCAAGAACACTCCACAATAGAACAAGTCCATAGAGTGTGTGATGTCATCAGGAGAGCCCTAGAACGTAAAGAGTACTGCTCTGCCGCTTTCCTGGATGTAAAACAAGCATTTGACAGAGTGTGGCACAAAGGCCTCCTCTGTAAAATTAAACAGCTCTTACCTCACAAATTCTACATCATCCTAGAATCATATTTGAACGAGAGACTATTTCAAGTAATAGAAGGCGACTCTGAATCAAAGTTTCACAGTATTCTGGCCGGGGTTCCACAGGGCTCAGTACTGGGACCAATTTTATACACAATTTTTACTTCAGACCTACCGCTAGTTCCTGGAGTGACAGTTGCGACGTTCGCAGATGACACAGCAATACTTGCTACTGATTCGTGCCACATCAACGCTTCAAGGTCCTTACAAAAAGCATTGGACGCAATCAATGAATGGTTTTTAAAATGGAAGATCTGCGCCAGCCCATCAAAGTCCGTGCACATAACTTTCACGCTACGCAAAAACGACTGCCCACCCGTCATCTTAGGTGGAGCTGAGCTACCACATGAGAATACTGTCAAGTACTTGGGAATGCATCTGGACCGTAGACTAACATGGAGGACGCACATACAAGCTAAAAGAAATGAAATCAACTTTAAATGTAGAAGATTTTACTGGCTCCTTGGAAGAAATTCAAAGCTGTCTATTGACAACAAACTCCTCATATATGAAGCAATTTTGAAGCCAATCTGGACCTATGGCATTCAATTGTGGGGCTCTGCCAGCAACTCCAACATTATAATGATACAACAAACAAATATCGAACGCTCCTTGGTTTATAACCAATCTGGAAGTCCACAAGCTCTTGGGAGTGAGAACAGTACAGGAGGAAATAAAATCATGTTCCTTAAAATACAAAGCTCGCCTTGAGAGGCATCCTAATAAATTGGCGATGGAACTCACCATCCTGGATGATATGAGACGTCTTAAGAGACGCAAAATAATGGAAATCGACGACAGTTAAACTAACTGACGAGGCATTACCATTGGGGAATGTTCTCAGCACGCCGTTTGTCCTTCACCTCATCTGCTCATAGTCCTAGGATTGATTGCAAGATCATATAATATTAAAAAAAAAAAAAACCTACACTGCGCGTGGATCGACTCGTCTAAGCCAGTTTTTCTACTGCGTTCTCTCCAAACATTGGGTCGAAATAAAATTCTCCATCGCTCTTTACGAGACCTCCCTTGGACGAGTCTTTACACGATTAGGTACAGACGACTAATGAAAAAACAGCCAAAACTCATTTCGAAGTTCCAATCTTTCGATCTACAAAGTTATGACGCAATTGGTTCTGAGCATTGACAAAGCTCTGTGTCCGTGCACAAATTAATTATTCCATTCCTACGGGGCGAGATCTTGCTTTGACGACTTGTTTGAGCTGAATTATTGGTTTGAAATGCTCTGAACGATTACGTTGACAAAATTTCTGCGTAAATGTTATTCAAATAAGGTAAGCAATAAACCGACCAGACAAGATGGAATTGTTTTGTACGTAATCAAGTTTAACAAAGTACTTTCCAACTAGGCGCCTTCAAGGCAGAGTAAATAGGCTATTCCTGGTTGGATGCTCCATCTTCGGTCGCATTGTCACTTCCAGGTGAGATAGCAGTCAAATTTATTGGTAGTCTAATAAAAAAAAAGCAATGCTCAGTGTAGCACCGACTAATGTGGTTTCAGATGCTATGCAATAAGTATTGAGTTAAGCTTTGCGGAATGTCTAGGGATGTCCTTATTGGTAAAGGCACTAATATAAACAAATAAATCATACTAATATTCAAAATGTGAAGTTTTTTAAGTATAGATGGATGTTTGTTGCTCCTTCACGCAGAACTATTACGGATTGTCTTAAAATCTTGGTGGTAAGGTAGGCACATAATCTATAATTTATCCCGAAATTCAAAGTCGTTTCCGCGGAAACGGGTCTGGAACAACTGAATTTTGCGCGGACAAGTCGCGTGCAAGTGTTTTCATACAATCAAGACAATTTGGAGACCTTGGACCTCCCCCTGGGAACTATCAATCTGATTATACATGTCTAGAGACTGGATGGTGGAGGTATAGAGTTCCTGGTAAGGTACCTGGTCGATTGTGTGAAAAATTCCCACGCACCAGTCTTAATTGCATTAGGATTTAGACACATATATATGTTATTGATGCAGTGCCACCCGACATCCTGGACTACCCGACGAGCAGCGACCAGGTTGCGCGCGAGGGTGCCAACGTGACGCTGCGATGCGCCGCGCACGGGGTGCCCACGCCGGCTGTGGTGTGGCGAAGAGAATTTGGCGATGTGCTGCCCACTGCCAATTTCAGCGACGCGCTAAGTAAGACCAGTATGTGATGTTTCTATTATTATTCTCTCTATTTATTGTCTTCCTTAAATTTATTTTTTTACAATATAAATATAAAATATTCCTACATCTATAAAAAATATAAGGTTTTTACAATAAATACAGGTTGTTATATAATATATGTATGAAGCCTATGAAGACAGGTACAATTATTTCTGTCGTACGTGGAATTTTTGTACCTATCGTTTTCATACATTTAGCACTCCATCCGGTTCACGGCTTCATACATATATTATGTAACACCCTGTATATATGAAAAATAAATACTATAAGAACTAAATCTAGAGAGCCGCCAGCACCGGATCGAAACCCAAGCTACCAGTGGTTAGGGCTACAGAGACAGGAACCTCCTAACGATACGCGCCCTTCTGACTCTGGCCCTTGACCCAACCATCTAGCGAGAGACTCTTATTATTATTATTCTTTTCGACGCGAAACGTCTTTAAAATGACATTGAGTAGCAAGGCAGAAAATGGACCGTAATGACAAAAGTCTATTTCGTCTTCCCTTAAAAACTGTCTAACTGCAAAACTGTTAGTCTTAGAAACATAAATCTAGTGAGAGTGATTCAAGGGAAAGCTTTATAAGCAAGAAAATATGGGTAGGTAGTGGTAAAGTGGGTGTAGGGTAGGTGTAGTAAAAGGGTAGTGTAAGGGTAGGACGCCACGGGATCGAAGTCGTGCTGGGCCTACTAGTTAAAAATAAAATAGCTTTCCGCGTCTGTCTTTCTTTCGGAAGATTAATATTATAATATGTACGGCATACATACATGCATATTATCATAGAGAACACCCGAGACCGAGAACACCGTGCGGAGCCGGGGCGGGGTCGCTAGAAAACAATGAAAAGCCCTAAAAACAACGCCACATAATTTCAATCATACATGTTAAGACTTCTATATAAGAGCGTAGGTACATTAATGTAAAAAATATCCGTTTCAAAAACTTTCTATAAAGCTGCGTATGAAGCTTTCTGTGATGGAGGTAGAGGTTCAAACAAAAAAGAAAAATGGTAAGAAGAAAAGGAAAAGGAACAGGGATATTATAATACCGGCGCACAACGTGCCCACATCGGCCGTACACCGAGGGTACGACTCGTAAGCAAGAGCTACTGGGTTCGAAACCCGAGTGCCGCCATGTACCAATGCCTCTTTTCCGAGTTACGTTCATTAGATGAACACCTACCGTTACTCTTACGCGGAGGGAAAACTTCGTGATGAAACCTGCACGTTCAGGCGATTGAATGTGTAGCTATTATCCAATCTGGTCAGGTTTCCCAGTGAACAGGGTCACGGAGGTCAGATCACAGTCGCTCCTCTATTTTATTCTTTTGTACTCACTACATTTTCGTTTCACGGAACTGGCTGAAAGGGAACATAAACAGCTATCAAAAGGCCCTTACAAAATGAACGCACAATTATTTTTAAAAAACATCTCATGTCACAATGTAAAAATTAATTCAAGAAGACACTTCAAAAAATAAATTTATTATCGCTTGTTACTAAACTGCACTTCACATTAGTTGAACAGTAACCGATGCTCTTACGGTGAGGGAAAACATCGTGATGAAACCTACACATTCAGGTGAGTGAATGTGTAACCATGATCCAATCGGATCCAGACGGTGGTCAGATAGCAGTCGCTCCACTGTAACTACCTGATCAGCCAAATCATGGACCATGGTCAAGACGGACACCGGGCCCTCGTGCTCAAAGCACGACCGGGATAAATAATTAATAATAATAATTGTGGACAAATTCACACAGCGCCATCTAGCCCCAAACTAAGCAACGCTTGTGCTATGGGTGCTAGCTAACTGGTATACTACTTATATACTTTTTAAAATACATACTTATTATACATAGAACACCCAGACCCGTAACAGAAATTAAAATTCATCATTTAAATTTCTGACCGGCCGGGAATCGAACCCGGGACCTCTTGCGTGGCTGACTGGCATGTTGACCACTGAACCACTCAGGTCGTCAGGATATTGACGACAAGTTGATTATGTACTAAAACGCACTTCATTGTTTTACAATATATAAGTTGCACAATTCCACCATCGCACCATCCACCGGTGGCTGGTATTAGTATACTAGGTAATATTACCCTCTCTTGGTGTCCACGCAAAGGTTGGAAAGAACGTTTCTTGCTCGTACGATTCGCACGTGTAATGAGTTCTGAGCCACAGGGTTTCCTTTGGACTGTGACATGTTATCGTTCAAAAGGCATATTAGTGGACTCTTTAGAGGTAGGCAACGCAGCGCCCCTGGTGATACTGATGTCCATAGGCGGCGACCACTTTCCACCAGGTTCCATCAAATAACATAAAAAACTAAACTAAAAAATCCCATCTCTTCACCTTAAACGAGTTATCCGGCCTCCAAACCCGACTTACACTAAATCTAGTATTTTTTCTCTGAACGCTATTAACTGAGCAACGTAATTACACGACCAACTTATAATTCAGGTCGCTCGTTAAATGCGTAGTAAGTAAGTATTATGAAATGTAAGCGCAAAAGTTGTTCAATTTAATAGTGATAAATTTAAATATTCTCACGCCCAAACAAGAATTACGACTAATGTCTACAAGAAGTCAGGTAATTTAACTAATTGGGAATAATTAAACGAGATTGCTCATCAGTAGGCTCAGCCAGACAATGGTAATCACGCCACGTGAAGATAAGCGGCTACACCAAATAAATTACTATTGAAATGTGGGCTTGGGCGTCTAGGTAATTTTATGTAGTGGCACCACTGTCGATAGACATTAGCCACACCAAGAGTATCGCGAATGCGTTGCCCACCTCTATAACACGTTGCTCTTGCAAAAAAAGGGAAATGCCCTCCACTGCCAAAGCCACGGTTCCCGAAATCCCCACCCCATTGAGCACTGGAAACCTTACTCACCGGCAGCAACACAATACTATTTAAAAGAGTATCCAAATTACAGCTCAATTGGATACCAACAAATGGTCGAAAAATTGTTGGTAAATTTTGTCGAACAATTCACATGCATACGAACAGTGCAAGTTAAGTGCCTCGTAGCCATACCAAAAATAAAATATCATAAACTACAACATTCAAAAAAAGTATGGGAACAAAAAATAACGAAAATGCTAAAATAAGTAAACAAGGAAATACAAAGATAACAAGGAAAGACAATCATAAATCACTGGATTCAAACACTTTGAAGACGCACATGATTCCTCTGATAAAACATTGAACCCTTGCCTTTGTTGCCGTAGACAAACAAAGGGATCCGCCAAACCCTAAATCTTCCCCAACATTTTAAATGACATTCATTAATAATAATGAGATTCGATTCGAAGACCATTATAATCAGATAGAGGAAAAGCTCCCAGTTGTCGATAAAATCCGCTTTGCCAGTGCCTTTTCATGTTTTAGAAAGCGTTGTTATAATATTACTAGCTTTTGCCCGCGATTTCGTTCGCGATAAATTTGGTTATTGCGTTCCGGACGCCTTCCCGCGGGAATCACATTAAATTTCGGGATAGACGATTTGTTTTTCTGGTTCAAAATCTATATTGGTGTCAAATTTAGTCAAAATCCATTCATTAATTTTAGCGCGAAGGAGTAACAAACATCCAAACATCTATTTTTACGATATTTCGCATCAATCTATTGACTTTATTATATATAATTTTGACATTGCTATTATAATGACTCGAATTTTTTAATTGGACATGCCAATGTTTGTTATTCGTAATCTTATTATTTCAATTGTATTTTGATTGTTGAAATTAACTATAAATAATAACATCATTTATTATTATGACGATGTATGTAAAATACTATAAATAAATATGAATACCTGTCTATAAAAGCCGTGTCTATACATTGAAAATATTTCAGAAAGAGTAGTCGGGTTAGAATTCTGGGACGTAACCATGGCATAAAATTTTGAATTTTGAATGTGCTGGTATCATCACGATGCTTTCCCTCACCATAAGAGCATCGGTTAGTGTTCAACTAATGTACGTAACTCAGAAAATAGTCATTGGTACACTGCGGCAGTGGGATTTGAACTTGGTACCTGTTTTATATATCAGACAAGACAGGCATTTGACCGCCATTTCACCTGTTGGTAAGTGACGATGCGACTGAAGTTGGAGCATGTCCGTCTTGGAACAGCCTAAATATTCACTCTAGCCAACGCACTCGCAGGCAACGCGTTTCATTCCTAAGCCGTAAGCTTTATAAAAGTCGAACCTCTTGCTTGCGAGTCGAATACCATTACCACTAGGCCACCGAGGCCCTTATTCTGTAAACATGTTGATAGTCATTAAATTGTTGTCAGTGGTCGGTCCAGATATTGGGGGAATTTGTGATAATGACTGTGAGGGGAAAGGTCTAAAATAATGGCGCGGAGTTTCATCCCTAGTAATTAGTGTTAATGATACAAATATTTCACAATCGGGTTCTTAGTTGATATTAAATATTTTGATTCGTATTTCATTTTGCAGTTGATATTACAGTTTATTTATCCTATACTAGTATTGAACTGTAAATATGCCGTGTCTGTAGATTTTTTAGATAAAATGGTCGGGTTTCGGGGTCTGAGACAGACAGACGGAGATTTTTACATTTTATATTTGTCTGTCTGTTTGATTTTGATTCGGTTTAGAAAGTTTGGTAGCTTGAAATCTAGAGTACAATTTAAAAAGGTATTTCATCCAATTTCGGTTGATAGAACCAGAGATACAGCTTGAGCTCCCCGTAGTGCTATGATTCATACAATACGGAGATTCATACATACATTTAAAATAGTATAGCGGGCAAAAGCAAAACTGTCATAACAATTATTTCCACGCGGCGAAGTCGCTGAAGTTAGTTTTATAATATTTATAGTAGGAAAAGATGTTTATGTTTGTTAGTACGGCTAATACCTTCCTACGGAGTTGTTAGATCTCTGTAAACATTCATGATTATTATTTCACAAGCAATGTTTGTATGTAAGTACCCTATGTTCGGGTCACATCTTAAAAGTCTAATTTGACTAAGCTTATGTAACTTGGAGGACAATGCTATCTATATGGTATCACGGAGCTAATGAACGCAAAAAAATAAGCCTATCGTGTTTGGGCTCTTTGGTGACTCAATGAGTACTATAATAATACCGCGCGATAAAAGCTTGTTATGAAAAAAGTGGAGGAAAAAAGTTTCATTTGAGTCCTTATTTTGTTCAAGATATATCCTCATATGCTCTTTGCCTCTGCTCGAGTATTCGCAGGTCCTAATTAGGGTTGCCAAGTCGCTTCCCGCCATCTGTCCCTATGTATCTATGTACGCTTAGATCTTTTAAACTTCGCAACGGATTTTGATGAGGTTTTCAGTGTCACTATAATTTAGATAATTTATTTCGGTAATATAAGTTTTATAGCTGGCCGGCCGCGACTTCGTTCCCGTATCCGTTTCAGTTTCTTAAATAATTATTTCACTACTAGAATACTACGTGATAAGTAACAAAGGCAATTGTTTATCCCCGGAAATAATAGGTTCCCGCGGTAAAGTTGATTGTTTACAGATATCTGAACAGCGCCGCGGGTGGAAGCCGCTGAGAACGGCTACTTAGTACATAAAGATACACCACGTCATACTTTTAAGTTTTTACCTTTACCCGTAAAAGGAAGCACTTCTTGCTCCCACATTGTCTGGGACAGAGTGCAAACACAAATAGTTATCCGACCGTGCCAACTCAGCTTTACGGGTTCCAACGGCCATTAGGGACATTGTCGCGCGACATTAAAACCGCTAATGCTAGCTTCGTTGCTGATGATGACTATTAAAAATAGAAACAACGGTTAGGTCGGCTAGGACTAGGGTTGCCAAGGTATTAAAATTTAGTAAGAATATAGAAAATTTTCATTTAGGGTGTCCTAATGAAAATTTTCCTAATGAATAGTTTTTTTTATTAGGGTGTCCTAATGAATAGTTTTTTTTATACGGATAAAATACAAAAGTATTTTATCCGTATAAAAAAAACTAGTGGACCCTGCGCGACTTCGTTCGCGTACACCTTCTTTACCCCTACCTACCCTTTTTTTCTTGCTTATAAGCTTTCCTCTTGAATCACTCTATCTATTGTGTGAACCGCAATTAAATCTGTTCATCATCATCTTGGCGTCCAATCCCGGTTGCGTCCCCGCGCTGCACGCGGGTGCCCGAGGACCGCCTTCCTGCTATACCTAAACCACTTTGCTCGGTCTTCGGCAGGCTTTGTAGTGAGTCAGTTGCGTATTTAAATTGGTAGCGTAATTTAAAAGATGTACATGGAAGAAAAAGTTCATTCAATGCCAAGATGATTCGAAGCGTACATAGTTATATACATAGAAACAGGGATAGACGGCAAAAAGAGACTTTGTTTTATACTATGTATAGATGTAAAAACTATATCAAAATATTTTACGTGGTTAAGGAGTTATCGGAAATACATACAGACAGACAGACGCGGCAAGCAACTTTAATTGATATAGACGAGAAACGAGTAACATAAGTACATAATAATCATTGTAAAATACGGATCAGGCGTCTTTCCATAAGGCGTGATATGTATGTATGTATGTAAAACACGGATATACATATTATTAATGAGATAATCTACCGTTAAAGGTCACGTGATGTTTTAAACATTAACCAAGTCCATGTCTAAATGTCAGCAGTCCTAACCAGTGCTAGTTTATTTCGAAACGACACTAATTTCTGTTATTACTCATACATAACAAGGCAGTTACTAATTCATCCTAAACGGTATTTTTTGTGTGAGTGTGAATGGAAAGGTTAACAGGTGGCGCTCGAGGAAAACAATACAGGGTCATCATATTCGGGTCTGCTCCGGTCCTGGGGCGGCCAACATGTCACTGTGTGTTTCCTTCCCACTTTCCTATCCCCTCCTCTTTGGCGATGGAAAGAAATTTTGAATCATCATCATCAACATCCTAACGCTTATGCCAGGGTCCGCTTTCCGACTCTTCTTCTTCCATTATTCCGCATTCAGGCCCAGGAAGCGATGAATTGACTCAGTGATGTCAATTCATCGCTTCCTGGGCCTCTCGCGGGATCTCTTTCCTCATACCGGCAGGTTTAGACTTCAATGTGTCAAAATGTCAACTGCATGAAATTGTCCACTTTACTAAAATGTGCACTCTACCAAAATGACCACTATATAAAAATGTCCACTGAATAGAAATTACCACCTTAACAATATCTGCAATCGAAACGACCTCCCATAGAAACGAGTTTACTCAAAAACTTTAAGCATAGGTATAGTAAACATCCGCGCCAACGCTAATTAACTATACTAATTGGGTAACTCTTTAGGCGTTTTTTTTTTGTTTAAATTCAGTTTGGATAGGTTTGTGTTGTGTCAAAGCGTGGAGGAGGTCCATGTCGAATTACGATAGGTATATAGAATGGAACAGCTAAATACTTGTCGTCATAATCTAAATACACGATAAAACTGATTGTTACTGTTGTTGTTGTTTAAAAAATAAACAATATTTTTCTCCCTCCAGATACTTCAATAAGCGGCGCGGTGCTGCCACTGGTGAAGGTGTCGCGGCTGCATATGGGCGCGTACCTCTGCATCGCCAGCAATGGAGTACCACCGTCGGTCAGCAAGCGGGTTATGCTAGTCGTGCATTGTGAGTACAATACAGGAGCATAAGTGCATTACCGTTTTTAGTAAAGTTAATCATCAAAATCCTCTGCAATTTAAAAAGTTTTTTTAGCAACTATTACAGTAATTTTCATTTACAAATTAAAATTTTATGCCGGGGTTCAAGGATGACTTACTGGGGCCTAAAGGGTCAGCCAATTGCGACCTTTTTCAGTAAATTAAATTAATAAATAATAAATATTCGTGGACAAATTCACACAGCGCCATCTAGCCCCAAACTAAGCAAAGCTTGTACTATGGGTGCTAGAGATAACTGATATACTACTTAAATACTTTTAAATACATACTTATTATACATACAACACCCAGACCCGTAACAGAAATTAAAATTCATCATTTCAATTTCTGCCCGGCCAGGAATCGAACCCGGGACCTCTTGCGTGGCATGTTGACCATTGAACCACTCAGGTCGTCGAATGATGAACTCGCTAAATTCGCTGAACGATGTACCCAATATCCTGTATATTACTGTAGCAACAGTTATTTCTTTCTAAACGCGGTAATGCACTTGGCTTGAACCTTTAACAGCGAGTGAGTGTCTTGTATTATCTTGCTTGCCTTGATTATATGTTCAATTACTATTTTTTATGGTTAAACTACCTCTCAGGTACCTTTTACTTTATGCGTTGTATATAATTGTTTCCTGTAAATGTAGTTTAGTTGGAAATTCGATGCTTGTCTCATTACCCGACTGATAGGTGGGTTATGTTTTTCAAGCGTATGTATGTATGTATATCTATTTCTTTGGCTACAGCCCTAATGGTCCAATGGATTTTAATATTTGAGGTGTTGTTAGATTCGTCTTGGTCGCACGAGAGTGCCTACTGGGTACATTTAAATTATAAAAAGTCATTTCGGATTTCTGGTTCCGTATTGTGACTTTCGAAAATCCAATTTTTAAACCAATTCTGGGGTGTCATAAGGTCTTCAAAATATACAAATACAATATATACACAAAACGAAAGTTTTGCTTTTAATATTTTTAACAGCAGTCGGGGCTTTTAGTTTTCGTACTCCTTACTTGTTTCCAATTCTTCTTTGTTAAGTCTATTAATAGTTAGAGGTAATCGTTGTTTATTTATTGATAAGACCCATAGCGCCGGTATTAAATAGCTTTTTCTTCAAGGCGACAAGAGCGATTAAAGTTCAATATTCAGGGTACCATAATAAAGTAAGTATAGTTCCTACAATATTACATTTGTAATCGTTACTATGGGGTCTCAAGTTGTATCTCTGCTTCTACCTACCCGAATTAGATGAAACATGGTTAAGATGGGTACCCTGGACTTCAAGCTACCAAACTATCAAAACCGAATCAAAATCCGTTCAGTAGTTTTTGCGCGATGCGCGAACAAACAAACAGACACATAAAAATGAAATAAACATTTTTGATCATAGTAGTACGTCCCAGAATACCATCCCAACTATTTCTTTTGAAATATCTTCAATGTACAGACACGGTTTTTACGGTTTTATATTACTTCTAATGGACCTGGGCTCTTAAACTACCATCCACCGCTGAAAACCGCATCAATATCATAAGTGTACATAGATACACTTACATCTAACCGTACTTAGATACATAGGGACAGACGGCGGGAAGATAGATAAACTGTAATATCAACTGCAAAATTAAATACGAATTAAAATATTGAATACCAATTAAGAAACCGATTGTGAAATATTTGTATCATTAACACTAATTACGAGGGAAGAAACTCCGCGCCATTATTTTAGACCTTTCCCCTCGTAGTCATTATCACAAATTCCCTCAATATCTGGACCGACCACTGACAACGATTTAATGACTATCAACATGTTTACAGAATAATTCTTACGGCCTTCCGAAGGTATATCTATACGTATAAGAAAATAGTAAAAAAGTGTGTCTGTACATCTTTATATAGTATAAGACAAAATCAAAATCTCTTCCCGCTATCTGTCTACTACTACTACACAATGGATTTTAATACGGTCTTCAACAATAGATACAGTAATTTAAGATGAAGGTTTATGTGTAAAAAAGGTTGGATCGGGTAGAGGACGCGAAGAATGCGCGCCGGGTACTGTAGTTGAAAATAATTTAAAAAAAAAATGGTGTTATGAAGAATGTTTGTCTAGTTGTTGTTTCCTCATGTCATGTTGTTTGTTATTAATAATTTTGTTTGTGCATTTTTTTATTTTTTTTATTTCACTTATTCTTAATACTTTCTTTTTTAATTTTTTGTTTTACGGCTCTGGAGTCGAGCCACTGACCTCAAAAAATACCTATTTGGAGGTCAGTGATTCTACCCCTTTGAGCCATTTGTAATGTGTTTGTGGTGTTATTGTGTGTAAATAAATGTTTTCGATTCTATTCTATTCTATTCTAAGAATTAGTAATAGAAGAAGTATTTTTTAAGATTTTGTCTGTCTGTTTGTACACGCTAATCTCCGAAACTATTGGATGGATTTGAATGAAACTGTTTTTGTCGTATACCTATTTAGCCTGGGCAACGTATAGATTGACATTTGATTTTTGATTTTGATTGATCCTTGATTCTAGAAACTATGGAACACCTGATGTAGGACTATAATAGACCAGCTACACTATAAGAAATATGTAAATGGCGCCTAATGCATTTTTATGGGTTTTCACAGTTTGATAGTTTGGGGTCCAACTTAAAATCAAGGCCATGTTCCATCTAATTTGGTTGTGTAAAACCAGAGATACAACTTGACCTCTTCGTAGTACGTGCTTTCACACATTAGGAGGTCATTTATAATGGTCGGTCGGGAAAAAGATAAACTGCCCTAAAAACAATGTCCACACCGACGAAGTCGCCGGCAAAAGCCAGTTCAGAAATAATTTTGTCGGTTTCCACAAAATCCATTTGATTTGAGGTGAAATTTAACCGTTTAAGGCTCTTTCCGCAGTCAAGGCCGCTTTGTTTTCTTAGTTTACAGCGTTTGGATCGTATCCATTTCCTACATCGAAATTAGTTTCGTATTTCACGTGATTGGAGTAGGTACGTACCGTTCTTAATTGGTGGGCTCAAACTAATTCGCTATTAGGGCGGTGTGGAGTTTAGGAGGAACCCGAGTGGTTCAGTTGGTTAACATGCTGATCTGCCACGTAGAGGTCCCGGGTTCGATGGAGATCCGGGCAGATATTGAAATGATGAATTTTTGATGTACTGTTTAATTGAAAACACTATCTGTAACTTCTCAGCAAAAATTGGTAATGTTTTGGCTTTTTATAAAAGCGAAATGCCGATTTGCCATAACTTCCTACGTCTCTGAACAGGGGGAGATGGCGATCGAGTCGGTGGGGTTGGTGATCTAGGAGGCAGCTAGACAGTCAATTCTAACCCTTACGTAGTAAAAAACAAAGTCGCTCTTCAGGTACGCGTTCGAGCCGACCTTGGTCGGACGTCCTACCACGCCTCCACATCCAAAAAGCGACTTTATACTGTACTACATAAGGACTTGTTTTTAAGTATCTAGCTGCTAGGTCCCAGTCCCAATATTGCATGAATTGAAATTCTTCATGGTATTTTCCCTTATCGTAAGAGCATCGGTCACTGTTCAACTAATATACATTGAGTTGTATATCTTATAGTTATAAATCTTTGTCCACAGTCCCGCCAATAATGACGATACAGAACCAGTTAGTCGGCGCGCAGGAGGGCGACTCCGTGCAGCTGGACTGCCATTCAGAAGCCTTCCCAAGGTCCATCAACTATTGGACAATAAACGACCAAATCATATCCCAATGTAAGTCAGTTTTTTATTCCTATTTTTATCGGTGGACCGTCCGTCCGTGTGCCTCCCTAACCAATGAGAACCTAACCGACAGAAAAAGTCGGAATACCCCCGACCAAGTTTACTTAAACTCAAATATTTTCTACACTACAAAACCGATTTCAATGAAACAAAGCTAAGAATCATCTCGATTGTACTGGCTTTCAAACCGCATCCGAATTTGCCAATCCGTTCGGGAGCTACGATGCTACAGACAGATACACAGAGCCACAGATACACACGTCAAACTTATATCATCTCACTTTTTTCGTCTGGGTTAAAAATGGTGGCAAACAAGCTTACCGTCGTATTATTGTATTTTAGTTTCTACGCACACCTGTGATAGGAGTTGGGTCGGCCAACTGGTCGGATAACCGATCGGCTAATGGTCGGATTGTACAGTCGGCTGAAGAGCCAACTGTCTCCTGAACTTATTGCCCCCTGTAAAAGCTCGGCATGCTGTTTAAAATACACGCAAGGAAATGTCTACAAATACTGTCACCGGGTGCCAATCGGATCCCGAGACTGTGAAAATTAATATTAAAAAGTAATTATTGAATTTGTTGATTAATCTTTTTTCAAATGTCAAAAATCTAATAGAATCCAGTTCTCGGACTTTGCGAGCGTTGCTAAACCTCTGTTATCGGTCCCGCAAGCACGCTGACACCAGTACCGCTTATATTCTTCTAGCATTACCTTCTCTTCTGTTTAGATGTCTCGTTAATATCTCTTGTTTTACAAGCTTTTGTTTAACTGTTCGTGTGTAAGTTGTCCGTCAAAATTTGTGAACCATTTTTCGACCATTTGTTATAATCCGATTCAGTTGAAATTTTGAATACCTATGTAACTTGGACGAGAATGCATTAATATGATACCATGGAGCACGTCTGATGATGGAGTCCGTAGCTGTCATAGGAACTAATGAACACTATAAGATAACACCATAGTTTTTATGCTTTCTGGAATGGTCTTGATGAGTAGATACCGCGCAATAAATGCTTGTTACGTTTTTTTTTTCATTTGAGAACTTATTTATTTGGATCTATAGTTCTACTTCCACTTCACTTGTATGTTAGGGTTTAAGTCTCTATATTAATCTTGTAGTGAACCGCAATGTAGCAGCGATCAGATTGCCAATTAAGACTCTGGCAAAGTCTAACGAAAATTGCTTACACATTGTATGAAATTCTGTTTTCACGAGAAACGGAGTCAAACTTTAAGAGTTCCCTAAAATCTTCGACTTTTCTCTTTATAATGGCGGCCACTCACCTTTATACCGATCGACAAGTGGCATGATAAATTTAGGCTAGATACATGCCACTTGTCAATCAGGTATGGAATAGAATGGCCGCCATGATGCGCCATCGTAATGCGGCCTGTCGAGCTTGACCGCTTTATGCTTTAACACACCGTCAAGTAGTCTTGTCACATTTCAAATGGCATGAAGGTGAGTGGCCGCCATAACGTCTTAATGGTGGCCACTTACCATCACACGGCTTGTCGATCACGCCCATTTTACCCCACACACCGTCATATACTTGTCGAGCTGCATAAAGGTGAATGGCCACCAACATCTGTCTTATCGATCCCGCCCATTAGGCTTGATTAGGCCCACTTAGCCCCCCCTCTCCCTAAAGCTGTCATGGCAGTTGCAGATGCCAGCCGTCCTTGTAATGGCTTAATGAGGCCCACTTAACCCCCCTCTCCCTAAAGCTGTCATGGCAGTTGCAGATGCCAGCCGTCATTGCAATGGTTTAATGAGGCCCACTTAACCCCCCTCTCCCTAAAGCTGTCATGGCAGTTGCAGATGCCAGCCGTCATTGTAATGGTTTAATGAGGCCCACTTAACCCCCCCTCTCCCTAAAGCTGTCATGGCAGTTGCAGATGCCAGCCGTCATTGTAATGGCTTAATGAGGCCCACTTAACCCCCCCTCTCCCTAAAGCTGTCATGGCAGTTGCAGATGCCAGCCGTCATTGTAATGGCTTAATGAGGCCCACTTAACCCCCCTCTCCCTAAAGCTGTCATGGCAGTTGCAGATGCCAGCCGTCCTTGTAATGGCTTAATGAGGCCCACTTAACCCCCCTCTCCCTAAAGCTGTCATGGCAGTTGCAGATGCCAGCCGTCATTGTAATGGTTTAATGAGGCCCACTTAACCCCCCCTCTCCCTAAAGCTGTCATGGCAGTTGCAGATGCCAGCCGTCATTGTAATGGCTTAATGAGGCCCACTTAACCCCCCCTCTCCCTAAAGCTGTCATGGCAGTTGCAGATGCCAGACGTCATTGTAATGGCTTAATGAGGCCCACTTAACCCCCCCTCTCCCTAAAGCTGTCATGGCAGTTGCAGATGCCAGCCGTCCTTGTAATGTCTTAATGAGGCCCACTTAACCCCCCCTCTCCCTAAAGCTGTCATGGCAGTTGCAGATGCCAGCCGTCATTGTAATGGCTTAATGAGGCCCACTTAACCCCCCCTCTCCCTAAAGCTGTCATGGCAGTTGCAGATGCCAGCCGTCATTGTAATGGCTTAATGAGGCCCACTTAACCCCCCTCTCCCTAAAGCTGTCATGGCAGTTGCAGATGCCAGCCGTCATTGTAATGGCTTAATGAGGCCCACTTAACCCCCCCTCTCCCTAAAGCTGTCATGGCAGTTGCAGATGCCAGCCGTCATTGTAATGGCTTAATGAGGCCCACTTAACCCCCCCTCTCCCTAAAGCTGTCATGGCAGTTGCAGATGCCAGCCGTCCTTGTAATGGCTTAATGAGGCCCACTTAACCCCCCTCTCCCTAAAGCTGTCATGGCAGTTGCAGATGCCAGCCGTCATTGTAATGGCTTAATGAGGCCCACTTAACCCCCCCTCTCCCTAAAGCTGTCATGGCAGTTGCAGATGCCAGCCGTCATTGTAATGGCTTAATGAGGCCCACTTAACCCCCCCTCTCCCTAAAGCTGTCATGGCAGTTGCAAATGCCAGCCGTCATTGTAATGGCTTAATGTGACAAAGAACTAAAACATTCGCTATAGCTCAAAGAATATTTTTTTAATAGTAGTGAATTTCCCCGCGTGATATCCTCGACGCGTAGGGTACAACATAACTGACTCACAGCTTACTTCCAGCAAAGTTGAGAAAATTATAGGTACTGTAAATTTTAACATGAAAATTTTATTACAGATAGAGTGTATGCAACTGCATATAATTAGGCATTAAAACACTAGTGTTTACGCCTCGTATGATAAAGAGACACTCGTGTTTTAATACCCCCTTTACCCTCTTTTATATGCAAGTTTGATAATGACAGTCGTAAAGAACTAGCGGATTCACACAGTCCGCTTTCTCTTCGCCGACTGAGGAGGTGGCATCGTCGTCTCCCGGTTATGCCCACAGAATAGCGACAGGGCGATTGTGTAGTAAAATATTGGGATGGAATTATTGGAATGATTTCGAATAGGTATTCGAGCTTTGAGCGTCGTCTCTGTTGCATGTGTGCGATTAAACACCTACGTGGGTGACTAAGTAAGTTCTGAAATACACTATTTAAAAAAAATTATCGGTGAAAAATTATTTTAACTTGTTTAAACATCATTTATTTATATTTCGATTTCTGAAAGCCAAATGGCGTTCATGGTCAAAAAAGGAACGACAAAAAATGTGTCGATATCTTTTTTGCATTAGGCGCATTTTTCCTTGCAACAATGAAATTCGAACGTGAGCATTTTCGTACTAGGATGTTATATGATTTAATAGTTGGTTTAAATGAAAGGGACAGTCATAGAAGATTGTTATCGGCTTTTAGGCCTGGAGCACTTCTTTCTTTTTCCAAAAGTGAAACTAGAAGTTTATCATTTAATTTGATAACCCTGAGGACGCTCAGAATGCTTTTATAGCAACGGTTGAGGAGCTTTCTAGAAGACCTGACCTCGCCAGTGCTTATAATCTTGGTTTTAATGATTTAATCACTATATAGAGACTGATAGAGAGTATTATGAAAAGTGGTATTCAAAGGTTTATTTCTAGCCTATATATTTTTTGTATCACAAAACATCTCTAGTCACGTATGAAGTAAAACTAGATGATGTGCATTATTTCCCGCTGATTGTTGTGTTTGAAGCGTCGGTGACAGTTTGTACTCTATCCGATGCTCTTACGGTGAGGGAAAATATCGTGATGAAACCTGCACATTCAGGCAACTGAATGTGTAACCATCGTGAAATGTGGTCAGGCTCCCCTGCTAACATGGTCATGGAGGTCAGAGGGCAGTCGCTCCACAATTTTTTTTTACCTGATTGGCCAAATCCTGGATCATGGTCAAGGCGGACCCTAGGCCCCCGCGAGCCAAAGCAAAACCAGGACATTTACCTATAAGATTATTTTTATTCGAATAAAAGCTTTGCTGTTCAATAGTTTCTTTTACGAATGAAAAGGGCAACGAATGACATGTTTATAAGTTTTTTTTATATTATACAAGACAGACATTTGACCGCCATTTCAACTGTTTGCAAGTGACGATGCGGCCGAAGTTGGAGCATGCCCGTCTTGGAACAGCCTATTCACTCTAGCCATTTTATTTAACTTCACTTGTTTCTTGCCAGCCTAATTTGACCCACTTCCCGGCGTTTAATTGACCTGAAAGATCCTGAAGAAGACTATGAGTAGACTTAGTACGGGGTGTTTGTTCCGTATGTGGAGGTAGTTAATGTACATCTTTGACTTGCGATATCTCGCAAATTATACAGTTTTTGACATTTTTGACATGAAGTGATCGATAGATATTAAAGTTTCCTATCGATTGGCATAAGATCTATGAGAAGCCACAAAATCGATATTTTTTCAAAATGGCGGAAAGTGGGTGGTGACCAAAATGTTCAATGCTTTTTGGTATATCTATGTAATTTGAATGACAATCCATTCATATGGTAGGTACCATACAGCTAATCCGATGGAGTCGGAAGGTGGTCAGAGGAACTAATAAACGTAACAAGATAACCAAATCGTGTTTGGGCTCTTTCAGATAGTCTTGATGAGTACTATACCACTCGAAAAAGCTTGTCATAAAATTTTTTTACATTTGAAAACATTTTACAATCGAATAGTTCGAATTTATGTGTCCATTAAAATCATTCACATTCTTTCATCATTTCACGGTAACAGAATTTCAAGAAAGCGAAACCGTGGGCGGCGTAATTAAGTATTAGGAACGTGTACACTGCTATAAGTGGGCGGCAACTTTGAATTCTGGATACAATATTATATACTTATAATAAAACTGTCGGGAGGGGTTCAGTCTGTAGAAATAATTTAATTGTGTATATTTTTGTCTCAAACTAAACTCGCGATCTGTACACATATTATTATATCAGACAGGACTCACACGCGACGTACCTTTTCGATTTGCTTTCCCTGATGTTTCGGCAGGGGACGCCCACCGTGGTCACGAGAAGACTCCGAAGGTCAAATATAATACTTTTATTATGGAACCAAAATAATTTCTTTTCGAGGTTGCGTACCTTGAAAGAAAAAAAGCGGAACCCTTATAGGATAACTTTGTAGTCCGTTCGTCCATCCGTCTATCAAGGCCCTTTTTCTCAGAACGGGTGGAAGTATCAAGCTGAAATTAATATCAAATATTGTCAAGTCTGCAATCCGGCGAGGATGTCGAAGACCGGGCAAAGTGGAGAAGATTGAGTAAGATTGCGGACCCTGGCAGTGGCCAGGATAAGCGCTAGGACGATGATGATGACTCAGGTCTGCAATCTCTTGGAACAGTGAAAAATCATTCTTCTAAATCAACGCAATCAAAAGACACAGCTGTTTATACCGCATGTGTGACACTCCCAAGGGAATCAAAACCTATAGGGTACTTCTCGTTGACCTAGAATAATGAAATTTGGCAAAAAGAAATTTCCAGCACAAGTAAATCCGAAAACCGGAAAATTTTAGTTACATCACAAAAAATAGTCAACCAACTTATAAAGTGTAGTTACATTAGAATATATTTCATACAATTTATACACTAGCTAGGTACACTCGTAACTTTGTAATGTGTTTCTAGTATCAAAAAGCCTTCTTTGTAGCATGCATATTGACTAGAAACCACGGAACCCTACACTGCACGTGGCCCGCCACGTCTTGGCTGGTTTTTTTATTGTCTAGAAAGGCATACGGTCATTAGGTCTACCTGATGAAAAGCGGCCACCGTCGACCAGGATATCAGTAACCTAAGGGGAACGTATGCGGTGCCGGCCTTTGCGGTACCTGTAAATATGTAGAAGAACCACAAGTTATAGTGCATAAACTTCGAGAGCTCAATCCTGTACATGCGCCGTAAAAAGGCTCGCCATGCTCGTACGTTAGTTGGAAGCCAGACAAATAACGCTACAATACTCCCGTAAGGACCAACGGCGAATTCATGTATCGGAGGCGAAGATCCAATTCGGGTCGCTGTGCCAGCGAAGCAAGCAAGCAACTCCCATTCTACTAAAATTATAAATGCGAAAGTTTCTAAGGATATGTACTACTAAACTGATGTTTATTAAATTTGGCAGTAATATAGCTAATATCCCGAAATTCTATGTGGTGTGACAGGAGCGAGTGTGGAATGTCATAACCGATTTGTACGCGGTCGAATTCGTTGGCAAAAACTCGTTTGCTATAAAATTACGTGATATAAGCTAATTATAAATGTAATATTGTTTTAGCGGACAAAAGGTTCGAGATCGCTGCTGTGGAGAGAGGATATGAAGTAGACATGAAGCTCAAAATCAAGAAGGTGGGGAGAACAACCTTCGGCACATACAGCTGCATATCGAAAAACTCTCTTGGTGACACAGACGGCACCATCAAGTTATATTGTGAGTATAATTACGTGGATCTTTTTAAAACTGCATTTAAGCAATATGTTCAATTTTATCTTATCATGATTTTTATTTATCGGTCTATCGTAGTAAGTAAGAACAGTAAACAGGTTGTAGGGCTGTAGGGCAGGTTTTATCTAGTGCGGCTCTGTCAAGCCTGAGGAGTCCGTCTGGGTGAATACCACCGCCTTATCTATTTCTGCCGCCAAGCAACAATGCTTGCGTTGTTGTATTCTGATTTGAAGAATAAGCTAGCCAGCGCAATTATAGGCACGAGGCATTACATCTTAGTCCTCACGGTGACATCGCACCTGCGTTTCTGCATTTTTGTTGCCTGCAACCTGCATGAATCGTAGATGTTATGGGCGGCTGTTACCGCTTACCATCAGGCGACGTCTGCTCGTTTGTCACTGCGTAGGATAAAAAAATATAGGTATAAAATTTTCGCACACATCATCACTTATTAGCAGATGAGAAGGTCAAATGCCCGGCAGTAAAATTTGTACAAATATTTTTATATTTCCGTTTATTTCTCGTACCCTGCTAATATATACTAAAGAAGAAACAGCGCCAAATTGTGTACAGGTACCAGCATTTTTTGTTCAACAAGACAAAATAAAAAGGGTACACTAATGAGTAGTTAAATTCCCTGCGAGTTAATGGTCCGGGGTCCGGGTAAGCTGATATTTTGCGGGGCGGTGAGTGTTCTCCCCTTATCCGGGTTTACTGTTACTGGCTGGGCATATACGTTATAAGTATCTAGCAGGATGAAGCTGTGTGTTCAATTACATATTCCGATATTCTGATATTCTGATATACAGGCTCTGGGCTCGGGGCTTGAATTTCGAGGGATGATTCTACTTGTAACATAGAATGCCTTGCCTTTTTTAATGTTCTAAATAAACGGAGTTTTGATGTTAAATTTTAACTCGGTTAAGTTGAAATTTATTATCACAGCAAATAACAGTCCACTGCAGGACTTAGAGTCTCTCCCTAGAGAGAGGGAATTATTGCTATAATCTCCACGCCTGCTAGGCGGGTTGGATATCGCAGTGTTGTAAATGTAACAACGGAAAACGCTGCTGCCCATTTTCCAGCCTAAGCCTCCTGAATTTTTGCCAGTGTACATTCCCTACTACAGATATTACAGTAATAGCACATATGATAGTTGGTTTTCTTCCTAATTTGTATTAAGCAATTAGTCAGCATAGCTTTTTTCTTTACCTTACTCGAAGAGCTCCATGTTGTACTCTCCAAGGAGCTTTAAGTTTCACAAACTGAACCGGGTCTGGAACCTGATCAGATTGGATCTTGGTCACATACTCAGTTGCCGAATGTGTAGGTTTCTTTACGATGTAAGTGCATCGGTTAGTATTCAACTTATGTACATAACTCAGAAAAGAGTCATTGGTACATGTCGGCAGTGGAATTCGAACCGGGTACCTCTCGTTTACGAGTTGGATACCTTAACCACTATGACACCAACGGTCCCCTATAATATAGCCACTAACCAAACGATAATTAAAATATATGCATATTTTAATTAAAATACACAGTGAAATCAGCTATCATCATAATCCCTATACTATTAGTGAAGAGAGAGCCCACATTAATTTTACATTGCTTACATTGGCACATATTCAAAGCAATTTCATTTTATGGGTATAAATTAATGCCGCAACCCACGTGACTTTAATTTTGGAACTGTTATGGGTGCATTGTACTATCTATATATATATTTTTAATAAGACTAGCCAGACATTTGTCCGAAATCTCACTATATAGCATCAATATTATATACCTGAGTGGTAGGACTCTCTCAGACCTAAGTGGTCTGCATGGGTGAGTACCGCTTTATCTATTTCTGCCGCCAAGCAACAATGATTGCATTGTTGTGTTATGGTTTTGAAGGATAAAGCAGCCTGCGGAAATTTGGCATGAGGCATTTCATCTTAGTCCTCGCAGATACAGCGTACCTGCGGTCCTGCATTTTGTTGCTTGCAACCTAAATGCGTGAATCGTAAATATTATGGGCGACATTTACAGCTTACTATTAGGCGCCTATAATAAGAAAAAGTGCCAGCAAAAATATAAAATTTTCAAATTATTAGGCCTATGATTGCGTAGACAACAGTAACGTTGGGTTCTGCACCGTAAATCGAGGTTTTCAATCATCGTTCGTAATATTGTAAAAACGCTGATGCCGAGCGAAGAAACTACTATTTCGGCGGACCTTCCATTTGTAATACTTTATACACACAAACCGATTTACGACCAGGCGATTTTTTATGCTACCTTTTCCTCTTAAAGGAGTACCGCACAGATGCGTTCGTTCTCGTTCAGGGTGGGCCAAAACTGTTAGCAAAAATATACATATGGAAACTGTTAGAGGGAAAGGACGCAAAAGTGACCGAAAAATATGCGTTACTACTTACAATTACAAATAATTAGATGTAGGGTCTGATTTGACATCGGAATTTATGGGAACATTGGCATTTATTGATCAGATCTATATGGGATACTGAATAGAAAATTAATTTTGTGACATTGCACAATTATCTACTGACATAGTTAACTTAAGCATTCATCATCATCATAATATCAGCCGAAAGACGCCCTGCTTGGCATAGGCCTCCCCCAGAGATTTGACCACTAAAGGCCGGATTTGTGCTTTCCGCATCCATCTGATAGGTACCTGCGATCTTTATCAGATCTTGCGAATATAAGCAATATTGTTAATTTTTACTAACACATTATGAAATATTTATTCTGAAATGAATCATTTGACTTGAATTGAAATTAATTAAATAGGTAGGTAGGTGATGGCGTGCTTCACTGGGCAATGGCGTGCTTGTGATAAACAATTTCACAAAAGCCACGTTTTCTATTATACAACTCCGGTTTAGAAGTACTTAGTGAATGTCAAAGTGGTAATTTAATCAAAGGTCGAATCGGAACGATCGAGCAAAGCGGTTACATCACGGATCGGCCAAGTTGAAAAAGAAGCGACTAGCACTTTCAGTCAGAATGTTTGTTTTGCGAAGTTTGCATTTAGTAGATAACGATGGTCTTTTACTAAGCGAGAATTCGCTTTTTGTTCTATCTATTCAGCATGGTTAACACAGGAGTGTATGCTCCGTAAGTGTATATATCGCGATGTAGCTCGCGCTGCTAGAGAGCTTTTGTTTCCTTCGTATTGAGAAACACTAATATGATAGAGATAATAGTATCTATGTCATACGCCAATTACGCCGTACTTCTCTATAAATAAATAACTGCTGTGTCAAGGTAACCCTATAGGAGAGCCAAGACGAGGCAGGGAATAAATGAATGAATGAGTGTGAATGAATAAATGTGTATTAGTGCATAAATACATTATACAGTCGGTATACAGGCTGTTCTTGCGCTCTGGACAAAGTCGAATACTACTAGTTCAGTAGGGTATTTAAAACAAAACTGCAAAGTATCATAATAATCAATCCACTATTTATCGAAAAAACAACGATTTTAATTTTATCACTCAGGAACAGCTTGTATGTTGCATGGTCTAGGAAGTACCCTAAACTCTTTAAATTTAAAAAAAAAACTCTTAAAATTAAATTAATTAATAATTTAAAGTGTGACATAAAGTCACTTGTGGTTACTCGCTTCTCATGTGTCATGTCATGGATGTCAATTAATTAATTCTAGATCAATTCATTCGTATTGTCATGATACAGGATATTGTAATTGTTGCCGATTCAGTTGCAATGTAATTTGTTAGATAAAATTGTTTTATGTTTTTATGTCTAATTAATGAAATATCTATTTTATGATTCTGCGTAACAGTCTTAAACATGGTTTCATTATATGTCCAGAGGCTAAGGTCACCTGTATATTGGTAGCAACAGAGAAAACAACAGATAGCCTTATCGTAATTATAATAATAATAAAGTAATAACTCCCTATTATAATTAGAACTAGTGGACTCGGCGCGACGTCGTTCATATACACCTACTTTACCCCTCCATATGTTTTTTTTTGCTTATAAACCTTCCTTTTAGATCACTCCATCTATTGCTGAAAATCGCATTAAAATCCGTTGCGTAGTTAAAAAGATGGCGTACACAGATACATAGAGACAGGTGGCGGGAAGCGACTTCGTTTTACTATGTATAGATGGATGATCAATGAAATAACATTTCGTTGTTTAATTATCATTTTTAAACGAGCTAGTGTTATTGATCTACCCTGCAGCTCGGTAGCGGCTATAAAGCAGCATTACGCTCTTAAGGCGTCATAATATTTTGCTACAAGTCACATTGAAGTTACGTAGTGTGGCCTGTAAGCTCGCAGATCCAAGGAACACAATACGAACGACGTGACCGCTTCCTAGTTGGCAAATATGTTTGTTTCATTTTATACTTACCAGGCATTTGATCGCCATGGGTTAGTGGCAGTAATTTTGGATGGAACTTGAAAGCTATGTTAATGGAGTTGAATTTGTTTTATTTATTTATTCGTATGGCAGAAATAAAATATTAAATCAAGCGAACTCAGCCATTTGATTGCTTCCTCACTAAGGGTGATCAGGTCCTCCAGTGGGCCAGGAGTTGAATAATAGTAAACGACGTCATAATATCGAAGAAAAAGATATGTGCTTAGAAAATATTAAAAACTGTGTAAGAATCCGTTTTTATTCTAAAAAGACGTATGCGAACGAATGCAGTTATTATTATAATTTTTGCTATATATGGGGCTATGGGCACTATTTAGATAAATACAATCACGTGTAAATTTGCGTAAATATTATTTCCACTGAGCATTTAGGTTGCTGTTTATATATTTTTTATACAACGCAGTGACAAACGAGCAGACCGCCTATCCCGTAACTGTTGCGCATAGCATCTACGATTCATGCATTTAGGTTGCTGGCTACAAAAATGCAGAATTATGAGATAAATATGTTACCCTATCCGCTAACTAATAACAAAACCGTAATTGTATATCTTTATTACATTTTATAGAACTGCTCTGCGAAACTAACCAATGACCACACAACCTAATATTTTTTATCCAAGCAAAGGCTTTTTGACTTTTGGTAAGCGTATTTCTTGCTATAATTATTATAACTCCTATTCTTTTCTAACAGCATTGTCGGGGAAGTACGACGATATGCAGTACAACGAAATATCCGACGAGCAAACGCCAGACGTGGGTGAATTAGAAGCCTTGAAGAGGAGTCCCTCAGGGCGGTGTCTTGGGGCCTCTATATTTTCCTCTATAGCCCTAACAACTCTAATAGCAGTGTTATAAGTGTGCTTGAAAACTATGATGCAATGCGATCTATACTCGTAACGATACCGTGTTGTGAAATTGGAAGCTCGTTGTAAGGCGGAAGGGAAGCTGGCAATATAGACCGATGTAGCAAGTTTTATGGTGATTGGAAACTGAAAAGCGTTGGGATTTTTATAGAACAAAGAAGTGATTCAAAAATATTCAAATACGGACACAAATGTAGTAGTATCATAATGATTATAATATCATATGTTATGATAACCGATCATATCATTAACGATCATAATTCAATTTTGAAACAAATTTCGGGATTGATAAGATGAAATATTGTGGGTATGTTGGGTAGACACTTTATCCCTATTATTGATACGATCAGTAGGCTAATTATGTAACGCTGTTGCCAACAATTATTTGATTTCAATGATTGAAATGGTGACTTTTGTCGATTTCATGGGTTAGTTGCTAACAAAGTTTCATTGCAATAAACCGAAACTATTAAATCGATCATACGTAATCGCAAAAGTAACAATTTCAGTCATTGAAATCAGATAATTGTTGGCAACATAGTTACTTTATTAACCAACAGATATTTTTTTTGGTAAATAAGTTACCAAATAAGATCACAATTCACGATTTGACATCCCTTACATTACCATACTTCATTGTCTCAACTTCTTCAACAAAGGAAGTACCTAACCGTATCAAATCAGATTTGAGATTACTTGTTGTATCTAAGTCTAAGAATTGCATGGCCGGTCATTTTGCATAGCTTCCTTTACGATTTGGTTTACGACGGAGCCTTGGGACCTGCTCTGCTTCGAGCGAGAGACGCGCGCGGATTCTCGTTCATTGCTGGCTATTCAGGCATTCCGTCGTGCGCGCCACGTACAGTCTGACCCTTGAGTCTGCTACTCCGCTACTTGGCGCGATTTGATTGTAATTGGATTGGCTTACGGCAGTTTTAATTGTAGTAGAATACCAAAACTGCGTATAATTTTCATTGAGCTGCGATAGCGATTAAATTACAATTATATCCAGCCGTTAGTAAAATATCGGACTTGAGGCCCAGTTCCCTAACTAATGTCACCAGGCATATTGGTTGTTATGAATACATATCATAAACTGCACCGTTCAAATTACACGATTTGAATTATATTTGAATCGACAAATCATTGTTATTCAATAATCTTGCAAAATATAATACAAAAACAGACAGATAAAAAATGTGTATCGTTTAGTAGTTTTACACCTATTTTTATTTTAAATAAGTTTTACATTTCATGTTAGTAAAGTCACCGAAATATCTTACTAAATTATTAGTACAATCTTAAGTGGCAATTTATTGCAATTCATGATGTGCATCCAAACCACCACCAATCCACCAATGTGCCTATTGACCTAAGGGAACAGGCTGTACTAACCCTTCAATGCATTACGATCTGCGCGCGGTTCCCGCCCGGCGCAGTGCAGGGCCGTACTTAGGTGCTTACGAGATCGCAATCTGCGTTACGGCTCTGGATGGCTCAGCTAGCACACTGGGCAGTAAAGGGTTAACTTTACCGGTTCCTAGAAGGGAATTTAACAAGTATGGGAGTGGTTGGAGTGTAATGAGAAGAAGGAAGAACCATGAAGGTGGAATTTGTAGAAATCAGAATTTGTCAGAATTGAATACCTACTCACGGAGAAAAAAAAACAAAATTTCACTTCGCATGCTGAAAAGTTAAATAACCTGGCATTCCATAAAAACTTAAGTTTTGGATAGTAAATTGTCATTACAACTCAGCCATATCTGTAATTAATGAAAAAAAAGAGAGAAAAGATATAAGAATAGGATGAAGGGATAGAAAAAAATTATACTTGACGAACATGTTCTGAAAATGTACAAACATTTTCCGAAATTGTATAATTAATAATTGAGATACAAAACCAGTGGACGATTATCAATCCTCTTTTGTATCAAGGACGAGCGTATCATGTCTACAAAATTTCATTGACTTTGATCGATATTTATGATTGTAGTTTATCAAATTTTTGTTAATATATTATGTCATTTCAAAGATTGAAATTTGTATAGAAATCTTAAGTCAAGTAACTTTGAAACGATAAATGGTTTCTGGATCACATCTACAAAATTTCATTGACTGATAGCTTAATATTGAAAATGTCATCAAAGTACCTTTGTATGGAGCGCGCTCGGGGGATACTCCTCTTAATAACCGGTTCGAACCAGTTTGCTAGCTAGCTCCCAAGCCGTACTCACTCGCGTTAATAGCCATCTTCGCCTCGTTCCGTATGAGTTCACCGGCGACGAAGAAGCCGTATTATAACAATTTGTATATACAGAATATATTGTTACTTTTAACTTTTCGGTGTTGTTTTATTTATTATACCCTTGGAGCCAAAAATAGCGGACTGTGCTGTTCCAACGCACACTAAGGTTGTGGAACTACAGGCAGGCCTTAGGCTTGTTTGTCACCTTAGTGGAATAAAAAAATATTATACCCTCAACCGACGTAAATGTATGAGATGTATGAATGTGGAAGAGGCATCATCATCATGTGACAGTATCATCATCATCATATCGGCAAAAGCCTCCTCCAGAGATCTTCACAAAGGCCGGTCCTGTGCCTTCCGCATCCAGCTGGTACTTTAAGTGAGTGAGTATATATGTTAATTTATTATCAAGTGCCGTCAAGACTTGATCTTCCTTTGGATTTGTGAAGAGATTGCTGGAGTATGTGGTGTGCATGCGAATTAGGTTTAGATTTTTGGAAAATATTTCAAAATTCAATGCCAATGGTAATTACATGGTGAGATTAGTATAGCCTTTAATCGTTAGTATTTCGTCTCTCTCTTTCAAAACAACGTATGTACAGAAGTCGTAGAGACGTCAAGTAGCATACGTAACATCGAATTAAATTTTCATATTTAAGTAGTTCAATGCTAACGGATGCCCTTACGGTGAGGGAAAACATCGTGATGAAACCTGCGCCTGAATATGTAACCATGTTCCAAACTGGTCAGGTTCCCCTGGTAGCAGGGTCACGGAGGTCAGACGGCAGTCGCTCCACTGTAAGTTATCAGATCTGCCAAATCCTGGATTATGCTCAAGGTGAAGACAACACAACCAATACATTAACGCCCAGGTTGTTATTTTAAAATTTTTAGGCTGCAATAGGGCCTAGGGCCTCTCCCACATAATGGGAGGTTATTGCCATAATATCCACGCTTGGCAAGCGGGTTGTGGCCGGTGGTCGGTAAATAATGCACATCTTCGGCTTTGTATTTGTACAAGACTAACAGAAGAAATAGCGATAGAAATAGGTATGGCAGTGGTACCACATAGGCGAATTCCTAAGGCGCCATACAGCTACCGTTGGTATAAAGTATAGGTAAATTACGTGTGGGTAAGTCACTTAATAGTAGTAGTAGTAGGTAGTAATGCACACTACAATAGTAGATGCGAAATAGATTGGCGATAGCGGTCATTGATCCCAGTTACTATAATGAGGTCCCAAAGTGTAACTCAATAAAATAAAAGGTTGACAACCGACTTCAAATGAGCCTTTTATGTATAATACGTAACGTGGGTATCATTTAGTTGGGCTCTATTGACTCATCTATTTGGCATCCACTAAAGTTAGGAAAATGCTGATCGGGCCCGCCTGTGTACGACTTAAGGGCCATTAACAGCTTTGAACCATCTCGATTAAACAGGTTTCCAAATAAAGAAAATGTTATCGAAATCGGTCAATCCGTTTAGGAGTTACGACGTTATAGACACACAGATACACCTGTCAAACTTGTGTGACTTCCTTCTTTACATGTGATGTTAAAAATGGTGAATCATCCTACATAGTAAAGAATAAAGTATTTTTCCACGTCTGTATGTCTGTATGTTAAAAAATTCAATGCCAATTGTGATTACAAAACCAAAATTGGTGAAGGCATGGATGAATTTAATATAGCCAGTAATAGTAACAGTTAGTCTTCCGACTCTTTCTTTCAAAACAAAGTATATACGAAAGTCATTCAGACGTCAAGTGTGATACGTGACATCAAAATTCGATACATCGAATCACGCGTCGTCGAAAGTTCACCACTGCGAATCACATAGCACAACGATGTCACAAGCTGTGTTGGAATTCCTTCTAAGTATACTGATTTATAAAAAGAGGAGCGTCGGTGGCCGAGTTGTTAAGGTATGCGGCGAGGGGTACCAGATTCGAATCCCACAGCGGCTATGTACCAATGACTGTTTTCTGAGTTATGTACATTAGTTGAATGCTAACCAACGCCCTTACGGTAAGGGAAAACATCGTGATGAAACCTGCACATTCAGGCGACTGAATGTGTAACCATGATTCAATCTGGTCAGCTTCCCCTGGTAGCAAGGTCACGGAGTTAAAATAACAGTCGCTCCGCTGTAAGTATTTATCTGATCTGCCAAATCCTGGATCATGGTTACGGCGGATCTCGAGCCCTCGTACGCGAGACCACAACCGGGACATTAACGCCAAAATAATTGTTTTAATATTATTCTCGTGCGTCTCCCACGAAAGAGGTTGTTATTGTCATAATCTCTACGCTTGGCAGGCGGGTTGGAGATAACGGACTGTACGCCAATGGCCAGTAAATCAGTAAATAATGGACATATTCGGCTTTATATTTGCTAAAACAAGACTAACAGAATAAATAGCGACAGAAATAGGTACGGCAGTGGTACCAGATAGGCGTATTCCTCAGGCGGCACACAGCTATCATCGTTATAATGTATGGGTAAATATCGTGTGGGTAAGTCATTTTATGGTAGTAGTAGTATTATTATAATAGAAACCTTTTGACGACCTGAGTGGTTCAGTTGGTTAACATGCCGGTCGCCACGCAGAGGTACCGGGTTCGATTCCCGAATGAGCAGAATTTGAAATGATGAGTTTTAATTTCTGTTACGGGTCTGGATGTAGTATGTATTTTAAAAAATGCATATAAGTAGTTTATCGGTTATCTAACACCCATAACACAAGCTTCGCTTACTTTGGGTTTAGATGGCGATGTGTGAATTTGTCTAAGCATATTTAATGCACATTGGCAATAGTAGATGCCATTACTGATTGGCGATAGCGGTGATTGACCTAAGTTACTGTCATTTTAATATAATTGAAATTCGACTTCAAAATGAGCTGTTATATAATGTAAAATATAAATACGTAATGTAGATATCATTTACTAGGGCTCTATTGACTCCCTGCTCATCTATTTGGCACCTACTATAGTTAGAAAAATGCTAAGGCCTGTAGGGCCCGCCTGTGGACGTCTTAGAGCCAATAATAGCTGAGAATCATCTCGATTAAACAGGATTCCAAATAAAGAAAACCTTAACGAAATCTGTCCATCAGTTTGGGAGTTACGACGTTATAGACACACATATATGACACCTGTCAAACTTGTGTGACTTCCTTCTTTACATGTTATGTTAAAAATGACGAATCATCCTACATAGTAAAGTCGTTTTCCACGACTGTCTGTCAATATGTTTAAAAATTCAATGCGAATAGTTATTACACAGCCAAAATTGGTGAAGGCATAGATAAATTTAATAAAGCCTTTAATAGTTAGCCTCCCGACTCTCTCTTTCAAGACAAAGTATGTACGTACAGCGGTCGTACAGACATACAGTGTGATACGTGACATCGAATTCGTTGCATCGAATCACGCGTCTTCAGAAGTTCACCACTGCGAGGTAGTATTTCTGTTAAGTTATTAGTATTTCAGTTTTGAAAAGAGATTAATTAACGTAATCCTAATTCAATAAATACTTTTTCATTTTCATGTTCACTCGTAAACCAAGGCTACAATTAATAGGCTGTTTCTAGACAGGCATGCTCCATCTTCGGCCGCATCATCACTTACTTTCGGTGAAATGTCTATCTAGTCTAACATATAAAAAAAAACACGCAACGGATTTTGATGCGGTATTCAGTATCAAAGAAAACCCATGCGAAGCCGAGGCTGGTCGCTTGTTATAAATAATCCTGCTTGCACGTTTGCCTACCGTATAACAATTAAAGAATTTCGTCGCCAGTTATGTAAAATAAGAATCGCGCTAACATCACATGGCTCTACGGAAATTGGGTCAAACAGAAGTTTGAGTGACAGCATTATATTTCACATCACATAAATTATTCTACAAAATGTTTTTTTCGTACTAGCTTCTCGCTCTAACATTTCGGGATAAAACACAATATTAAACTCTTTATTGCACACCAGAGAACACGAGTGCAGATACAAAAAATATGGTAGATAGTACAAGGGGCGGTCTTATCACTAATGTGATCTCTTCCAGACAACCTTTACTTACTCACTTAAATACTTAAAGCCAAAAATGTATCATTTTATGATACGTTTTAATTTTTATGATTTGATCATACTTAGTAATTAGTTGCGACTAGCTTTTGCTCGCGACTCAGTCCGCGTAAAATTCGAGTATAACGTTCCAGACCCGTTCCCGCTGGAACCACATGGAATTTCTGGATAAATTTGATAGCATATGTGCTATTTTGGGCTGTAATCTATACTGCTAAGTTTCATCAAAATCCGTTCAGTAGTTTTTGCGTGAAGGCGTAACAAACATCCATTCATCCTTACGAAGTATCGCATTTAAAAAAAAAAATTTAAAAACTCTTATGAGATTTAAGGTCTATTCACAGAGCGATATAATGCAACAGTTTGAAACTCTTAGAAAGAGTTTACTCCCAACATAAAATGCAGTTTAAGCCAATACATTCCGTGCAGGTATATTTCCAGGTTAACGTTCCAGTAAGCAAGTTAAGGATTTTCGAGGCTTCCAGCGATTTATAAATGTTAGGCGCTGAATGCGCTGCAGCGATGGATCACGTATCCCCTGGTTGCCAACTGCAACCTCTTCCGTGGACGTTTCAGTAACTAATAGCGACATCTATCTTGCAGCGCAAAAGGTCAACGCTTCGACAGGAATACTAAATCGACAGGACGGTTGGACATTGGGTTATTGGAATTGGGACAATGTTAGTTTCGCTTCGTTTTTGTGGATTAGAAATTGTGTAAGCAAATAGCTACTTAGCTTTACACAATGAATAAAAATAAATTAAATATGTTAAAAAATGTTTAAGTGTAACCCTTATTATCTGTTAAATCAGTCGGTAAGTTTTTATTATCTTGGTGTTGATGTCTTTTGTGCTCTCGCGCATCAGAGCCCAAGGTCCCCTTGACCATGATCCAGGATTTAGCAATCATATAATTACAGTGGACACATTAAGTCAGTCTTTCAGTGGTACACATTCAGTCGCCTGAATTTGCAAGTTTCATTACGATGTTTTCCCTCACCGTAAGAAAATCGGTTAGTATTCAACTAATAACATATCTTTGAAAAGAGTTATTGGTACATTGCCGCAGCGGGGTTCGAACCTCTCACTTGGATACCGTAACCACTCGACCTAAACCGTCTGTAAGTACTAGGATTAACTTAGGTAATATAAACTGTAACTGAATACGGAAAAAGACCTGTGTGATGGAAAAGTATCACCCATTTTAAAAGCAATGATCTGAATTTGGTCAGTAATGAACAATAATGAAAAACGCAGGAGAATTGTCAAAGTGGGGACTAATCTTTAACGCCTCAAGCCTTGTACTACTGGCTCGCTACTACTATTTCAAATAGTCTCACAATAGTAATAATCATCTTGGCACCAATATCTCAGTTCTGCTATCGCGCTGGGGGCCCGTCGTTCGCCTAGCTAGACCATTATCTAGGATTTAGCAAATTGGGTAAATACAGTATAGCTACTACCGAGCTCCGTGACGCTGTTAACAGGCGAACCTGACAAAATTATATAATGGCTACACAATTTCAGTCGCCTGAATATGCAGGTTTCATCGCCATGTTTTACCCTCACCGTGAGCATCAGTTAGTGTTCAAATAGTGTACGAGTGCATAACTCTGAAAAAGGTAAATGGTGGCACTGGTGATAACTATCCATTAGGTCACGATCGCACCGAAATCGAAATACAACGTATATAAATTCTTCAATTAAGGGAGATGGCACCACAGAACGATACTAGAAAGGACCTCCCGAGAGGATGGCACACTCGAACTGCGAACTTTTGCGAACACGCCACTGTATTTGCGTGTAACGATGCAGTTTCTTTTTTTAGATTCTAAATTGATTTCTCTTTATTAGGTAGGACAATACATATCTCTTTGGAAATCCAAAAAGCGCAAAATACAACAAAAGTTGTTTAGTATAAAAATTTATAATAAGTTGCCGAACTATATGAAAATGTTAAATGACATATTATTAAGGACAAAATTAAAGAACTGGCTCTGTGTACAAGCCTTTTATACAATTAAAGAGTTCACTGACAATAAGTTGCGTATGAAAATTATGATATAATTTGCATGCTGTAATTCTGATAGGCTAAATGTGATTGATACGAATAACTCCACCTCTGCAAGACCATGTTTATAGCAAATAAATGATTATGATTATGGAAGGAAACACACTGTGACACGGTGGCAACCCCCTGGGCCAGAGCACACATACACCACGCCGACAACGGCCGGACCGTGTCCTACAATAGCAGACTCATCTCGCTTTAGTTGCATTAACAATGCACTAGGCGAAAAAAAATTGTTCCACCCGTCCCGTGGCTAGATCTGTGCGTTGATACATTAGCCAGTTACCTTCTACATTGTGTACTTTTTAACTCCCGATTAAAAGAGAGGCGAGAGAGGATAAGTTTGACGTGTGTATCTGTGGCTTTGTTTATCTGTTTGTGGTGTCGTAGCTCCCGAATGGATGGACCAATTTAGAATAGAATAGAATATGTTTATTCCAAGTAGCAATACAAATACATAGTATACAGAGAGAAACAAATTCATAAATTCAACATGGAAAGTATCTTGCAATGCTCAAGGAATCGGAGCCGACTCAGCATATTGTTGCTAGTCGGTGAAACTAACAACACTGATATTATGTCAGCACCAGAGTTGCACAGCTAAATATAAATGTTTAACATGTCCATAGGCTGCGGTGACTGCTTACCATCAGGCAGGCCGCAAGCTTGTTTGCCACATTAGTGGTATAAAATAAAAAAATAAAAAAAAATGCCGTTGGACTCACCAAAACATTATTTGAAAGATAAGTTAAATATATATTAACAGAGAATTATGGAAACGACTTTGAGTACCGTACGTGTGTGTAGAGATAAAATAATAAGAAAAAATTAAAAACCTGTGATTCAAAAATATTCAAATACGAACACAAATGTAGTAGTATCATAATGATTATAATATCATATGTTATGATAACCGATCATATCATTAACGATCATAATTAAATTTCGAAACAAATTTCGGGATTGATAAGATGAAATATTGTGTGTATGTTGGGTAAACACTTTCTCCCTAATATTGAAACGATCAGTAGGCTAATTACGTAACGCTGTTGCAAACAATTATTTGATTTCAATGATTGAAATTGTGACTTTTGCGATTCCGTATCATCGATTTCATGGGTTAGTTGCTAACAAAGTTTCATTGCAATAAACCGAGACTATTAAATCGATCATACGTAATCGCAAAAGTAACAATTTCAGTCATTGAAATCAGATAATTGTTGGCAACATAGTTACGTAATTAAACTATATAATTTTTTTTTGTGAAATGAGTTACCAAATAAGATCACAACTCACGATTTGACATCCCTTACATTTCGATACTTCATTGTCTCAACTTCTTCAGCAAAGGAAGTACCTAACCGTATCAAATCAGATTTGAGATTACTTGTTGTATCTAAGTCTAAGAATTGCATGGCCGGTCATTTTGCATAGCTTCCTTTACGATCTGGTTTACGACGGAGCCTTGGGACCTGCTCTGCTTCGAGCGAGAGACGCGCGCGGATTCTCGTTCATTGCTGGCTATTCAGGCATTCCGTCGTGCGCGCCACGTACAGTCTAGGTCTTGAATCCGCTAATTTACTTGGCGCGATTGGATTGTAATTGAATTGGCTAACGGCAGTTTTAATTGTAGTAGAATACCAAAAGCGCGTATAATTTTCATTGAGCTGCGATAGCGATAAAATTACAATTCTATCCAGCCGTTAGTAAAATATCGGACTTGAGGCCTAGTTCCCTAACTAATGTCACCAGGCATATTGGTTGTTCTGAATACATATCATAAACTAAACCGTTTAAATCACACGATTTGAATATATTTGAATCGACAAATAATTGTTATTCAATAATCTTGCAAAATACAATACAATAACAGACAGAAACTGTTTCATAAATGAGGATAAAAAATGTGTATCGTTTAGTAAGTTTACACCTTTTATTTTAAATAAGTCTTACATTTCATGTCAGTTAGTAAAGTCACAGAAATATCTTACAAAACTATTAGTACAATCTTAAGTGACAATTTACTGCAATTCATGGTGTGCATCCAAACCACCACCAATCCACCAATGTGCCTATTGACCTAAGGGAACAGGCTGTACTAACCCCGCAGTGCATTACGATCCGCGCGCGGCTCCCGCCCGGCGCAGTGCAGGGCCGTACTTAGGTGCTTACGAGATCGCAATCTGCGTTACGGCTCTGGATGGCTCAGCTAGCACACTGGGCAGTAAAGGGTTAACTATACCGGTTCCTAGAAGGGAATTTAACAAGTATGGGAGTGGTTGGAGTGTAATGAGAAGAAGGAAGAACCATGAAGGTGGAATTTGTTGAAATCAGAATTTGTCAGAATTGAATACCTACTCACGAAGAAAAAAAACCAATATTTCACTTCGCATGCTGAAAAGTTAAATAACCTGGCATTCCATAAAAACTTAAGTTTTGGTTAGTAAATTGTCATTACAACTCAGCCATATCTGTAATATATGAAAAAGAAGAGAGAAAAGATATAAGAATAGGATGAAGGGATAGAAAAAAATTATACTTGACGAACATGTTCTGAAAATGTACAAACATTTTCCGAAATTGTATAATTAATAATTGAGATAAAAAACCAGTGGACGATTATCAATCCTCTTTTGCATCAAGGACGAGCGGATCATGTCTACAAAATTTCATTGACTTTGATCGATATTTATGATTGTAGTTTATCAAATTTTTGTTAATATATTATGTCATTTCAAAGATTGAAATTTGTATAGAAATCTTAAGTCAAGTAACTTTGAAACGATAAATGGTTTCTGGATCACATCTACAAAATTTCATTGACTGATAGCTTAATATTAAAAATGTCATCAAAGTACCTTTGTATGGAGCGCGCTCGGGGATACTCTTCTTAATAACCGGTTCGAACCAGTTTGCTAGCTAGCTCCCAAGCCGTACTCACTCGCGTTAATAGCCATCTTCGCCTCGTTCCGTATGAGTTCACCGGCGGTGAAGAAGCCGTATTATAACAATTTGTATATACAGAATATATTGTTACTTTTAACTTTTCGATGTTGTTTCATTTATTATACCCTTGTAGCCAAAAATCGCGAACTGTGCGGTTCCAACGCACACTAAGGTTGTGGAACTACCTGGAGAGACTTTCCTTGGAGAGTACAACATGGAGTTCTTCAAGAAAAGGGTGAAAAGGTTTTTACGGGGTTCGCTACGGGTGGGTGATGCCCCTGGTATTGCAAACGCTTATAGGCTGCGGAGACTGCTTACCATCAGGCAGGCCGTAGGCTTGTTTGCCACCTTAGTTGAATAAAAAAATATTATACCCTCAACCGACGTAAATGTATGAGATGTATGAATGTGGAAGAGGCATCATCATCATATGACAGTGTCTTCATCATCGTATCAGCAAAAGCCTTCTCCAGAGATCTCCACAAAGGCCGGTCCTGTGCCTTCCGCATCCAGCTGGTACATACGATCTTTAAGTGAGTGAGTATATATGTTAATTTATTATCAAGTGCCGTCAAGACTTGATCTTCCTTTGGATTTTCCTTTGAAGAGAGGTAGGGCATAGTGGGGTATCCCGTTCGAATTGGAGCCGCCCGACTGGGGAAGTACCTCTACCTTACAGAATACCGCAGCTAAACAATAGGATTGTGTTTCTGCCGGTGAGTAAGGTTTCCAGAGCTCCATGGGGTGGGAATTTGGGGAACCGTGGCTTTGGCAGTGGAGGGATATTTGCCTTTTTGCTGCCAGAGTAACGTGTTATAGAGGTGGGCAACGCATTGGCGATAGTCTCGGTGTTGCAGTGGTGACCACTTTCCATCAGGTGGCCCGCTTGCCTGTTTGCCTATCGTATAACATAAAAAAATAAAAAAAATAAAAATTGTGGAGGGATTGCCTGAGTATGTGGTATGCATGTGTTAGATATAAGGTATTTTAGTATGATTTAATTGGTATTAAATATCGTGATTATTAATAATTAATATTTCAAAATACTTCCGTAAACATTTCACCAACTTCAAAACGAAGTGTGGTGTTTCTGAACGATTGTTTGTCTTTGTTCAGTTAAGTACTGTTTATGAGAAACTTCCTTAATTAATTATGTAATAAATTTATAATAATGTTCAAAGTATTGTAATACATTAAATTAACATCTAATCAATCTATCAGTAAATTTAGGAGACCGGAAATGAGAATAGAAAATGACATTTCCGGCTAGAAGGTAGTATAAAGGTCCAGTCAAAAGACTGGGTGGTACATTTGCTCCAGAGCCGGCACAGAGTTAAGTACAAACTTGCATTGTATTATTGTTGCTTTATATTTTGTATTGGTTAATTTATTTATATAATTGTTTATTTATTTAATCATACGTAATACTACTGTCCCATTTTAAAGGATAAATATTGAATTATGTGATCGATAATTGTGTCTTAACATTTGGTGAGAATTTTGTATAAATGTGGTTTGCCTATGGTACTTTGTTTGTATTATAAAATCTTGTTTAATTCAGCTAATGCTGTTTAAATAAATACCTCATTTTATAATGGATTATATTGCTTATTACAATATACCTAATATCTTTAAAACATTTGTTTGATTAAATTATGTCCACTAGAATCATACGTTATCCTAGATAATATATTTTCTAGTAAACTCCTACACAAATATCAGCCTTGGATACTTCATCATCATCGTTGTCCATATATTTCACTGGGATTTTGGATACATACTCACATTCTGTTATTATCCTGTAGCCTAATGACTAAAATAAAGGTTTTACTAATGAAAGACACTGTAGTTATAAGTAGGACTTATATTAAAGCTGACATCAGAAGTGGGATTCGTTAACTCTTGATATCGATATAAAAATCACTATTTTTCAGATTCAGCGTAATGGACGAGACCATTTCACGAAGCATCTTGCAAATCCACGACGACGGTGTATGGAACGACCAATCGACGTCTGAAGGATCGAGAGACCGAAAAACCAAAGGAAATGTGCTGTGCTGTCTTCGCGGACCATCGCTGTCAAGAGCTTCGCAGATCCTGGTTGAAATCGTCACCCGGAACAGCATCACCAAAGCTGCCATGACAGGTAACACCCCGACCGGTTCTGTATCTGAACATTTCGGACGCCAGGACATCCACTGCTGGACATACTCCACCCCCTGGCCTTCCGCAACGATCGGCTTGGTGCCCTTACATCCACCAGCTCAGTCTTATCTCCTGGGGCTGTTTTACACTATAATTTTCGGACGTGCTCCCCATTCGAAGACCTTTGTGCCTCATTGGCCATCGGTCCTATGAAATTTTGTGGCCTGCCCACTGCCACTTTAGTTTTGAAACTCGTGGAAACTATGTCGGTGACTTCTGCATCTACTATGGCACAAATCCTGGACACTATGGAATCACGAATTGTTTCTTGCACGTCGAGCGTCACTACATCGAGATATAAAACGCCGCTTTTATTATAATATTTTTAGAAATGCAAAACATTTATATGAGAATAGCATCCTCAATTAGCAAAGAAAGACCACATCATAATTGTTTAACCTTCTTTTCCATGCCAAAAACTACGTTAACGAAAGTAAAATGTTTCAAAAAAAATTCTTGTTGGTAGCTGGACAAAAAAAAAAATTTAAAATTTTGTGCGGTTGACCGATGAAAACTTGCTAAGTTTTAAAAATATTAAGTTAAAGAACATCGGAAACTTTCTATTCCCGTAAATTTTGATGGGTATATTTATATGATAGGCAGCTTTAGTACCTACTTGTAATAATTGGACCTAGTTTATCGAAAATGAAAACACATCTTTATTTTCCATTATTGTAGGTAGTCTTCGCATTTCTACTCAGTCAATCCAAAAATTAGTATAAAAAGAAATAACCGATATTAACCGCCTTTAACATAAGATGTGAACGTAACATACCGGTTACCCACATTGGAAAATATTAAAATCATTGACTGGATGGAAATGTTGTAGATTCCACCTTCCAACATTGAATTATGTTTGGGTTGATGTTTATGAGACAATTTTTCGAAGCTTCTGCTCCACAGTTTCCAATGAAAGTGTTGTTTTAGCAATTGTCCATAATTTACGAGAAAATTTATTTTTCCTCTCAAGAATACTTAACATGTTGCAACATGTTGCATATCTTTAGAAATCACTAAAATTTTATATAGGTTTACATTATTATTAATATTGGATTATTGATAACAGGTCAAAATCTTATTTCAGTACGTACCTTGGCCCCACCAAGGATACATCAGTTGAATATTACGAAACTTCGCATTTATTGCCCTTTAGATACAATTCATTGTAAATATTCTTTTTACGTTATATCCCGTAAATACTTAAATTTTCGTTTAAAATTCCCGAATTTACTCGTAACTCACGAGTAGCTTGGTAGCTATTTTACAAGGTGGCTCAACCCAGCCGAAAAATAAGTGATGGAAAATATTTATATAAAATCATTTCTATATGACATAGGGTCGGCACAGTAGATATAATCCAAGGTTGTACCGTTATAATACTTTATTACGTTTAGCAATTTTTGGTCCTAAATCAACTAGCTACTTAAATCATAATGTTCATGATAGGAAATTGAGAAAAATCATAAATAATCCATTAAATTTCTTGACGAAAAATTAGATGTTGCATAAAGGCGCTTCTACGTCTAAAGGACATTTTGTTATCAACACGTGTTGACAACACAAGTTTTTGATCGGTGGATACCTAGCTTAACGCAAAATATTTATTTTGTTTACTTCATTTTTATTTCAACAAACTTTTACCATACAATAAATATTCAATTCAAGCTATTTATTAAAGTACCTACATAGACACGATTCGTATTTAAAAATAATGTTTGCCTACCTTTGTTTCCATATACTATATTCGGATTATCTACCGCTAGTAGTCTCGAAATAAAACGTCAGAATTGGCCGAGCAAATTGAAAACGTATGTACCTACAATAACATGATTCACATTTTCTATTTTCTTGTCTGCTGACCGTATCGTTAATAATATGCTATTTCAGTAGCACAGTGGATTCGATTCCCGTCCAAGTAGAAATTGAAGTAATTACTAATAAGGTACTATAAAAATCGTCTCTGTACCTGTGATGTACATTTCATTAACCAATATTATTTGAATTGATATTTTGGTGATAGATAAATATTATAGGTATAAATTGCGATGTGGGTCTATAAGAACAACGCTATTGAAGATGCTATGCTAGTTTGAAAAAAATAGTATTCGAAGAAATTTTGTGTATAATATTTTATAGAAAATCATGCTAATGATGTACAAGTTTTGAAATGCCACCAGTTATTCAGTCACATGTATTAAGTAAATAATTCGATAAATAGAAGTAAAAGTGAAATGTTAACTTGAACTTTCTATAATTGAAAAATGCCAATTATGACATGATTATATAGATTGTTTGAATCCAGCTGTGGGAAACCGTGTTACAATATGGCTGCTAGGTAGTAAGCTTGGTGTGGCTTTGGCTTCACGGGCAGCGGTGATTGCAGCCAGCACCTGGATGCTTATACTGAACGTTGCTGCTAGGTAGTGAGCTTGGTTAAGTCCAATTCTCGGGCAGCAGTGAATGGACCATACCTGGAAGGCTACTACTGAATATTGCTGCTAGGTATTTAGCTTGGTGTGGCTTTGGCTTCACGGGCAGCGGTGATTGCAGCCAACACCTGGAGGCTTATACTGAACTTTGCTGTCTAGGTAGTTAGCTTGATGTTGGCAAGACGACCTTCACCGGGCAGCAGTGACGCTGCCAACATCTCTATGCGTCTACCGAAACTTAGCTGTGCTAGGTAGTAATCCTGATGTTTGGCCATTGTATCACGGGCGGCGGTGATGGGGCCATCATTACAGGTCACTACTCAAACCAAATAATAATATTGTAATGCGATTCTTCATGACTATATTTGAACTTGGCTATAATTCTGAAATCTCGAGAATAATATTTAATAATTCAGCATTGAAGGTTACATTGATAAAAAAAGTTTTGCTAGTCCCATAGACGATGCTAATCTGGTTCTCCGGTGAGACCGGTGGTGCCGGTGCACTGGTGAGGAAATTGGCATGACGGGACAAATGACTTTGAAAGTACAGACCAGTATTTGGTTATTTACAAATGTGCACAATAAAAATAACTGCAATACATTTTAATGGTTATAAAAGCTGATTACTGATATGATTTTTATACTTTGCTGGTTTGTGATTGAATTATTTGTGGCATTGCAAGAAGTTATTATATTCTGAAATTCTGAATGAATTTGGTAATCAACTTACCTATTTGTGGTATAATAATTTAAGTCGTTTTAAATAAGTAAATGACACAAAATGTTACATTATTATTTGATTCACAAATGGAAATTTGTCCTAAGTTTGATATAAATAGGTACTTCAGGGACGAAGTACTTGTCAGTATGGCCGTGTTAGATATAAGGTATTTTAGTATGATTTAATTGGTATTAAATATCGTGATTATTAATAATTAATATTTCAAAATACTTCCGTAAACATTTCACCAACTTCAAAACGAAGTGTGGTGTTTCTGAACGATTGTTTGTCTTTGTTCAGTTAAGTACTGTTTATGAGAAACTTCCTTAATTAATTATGTAATAAATTTATAATAATGTTCAAAGTATTGTAATACATTAAATTAACATCTAATCAATCTATCAGTAAATTTAGGAGACCGGAAATGAGAATAGAAAATGACATTTCCGGCTAGAAGGTAGTATAAAGGTCCAGTCAAAAGACTGGGTGGTACATTTGCTCCAGAGCCGGCACAGAGTTAAGTACAAACTTGCATTGTATTATTGTTGCTTTATATTTTGTATTGGTTAATTTATTTATATAATTGTTTATTTATTTAATCATACGTAATACTACTGTCCCATTTTAAAGGATAAATATTGAATTATGTGATCGATAATTGTGTCTTAACATTTGGTGAGAATTTTGTATAAATGTGGTTTGCCTATGGTACTTTGTTTGTATTATAAAATCTTGTTTAATTCAGCTAATGCTGTTTAAATAAATACCTCATTTTATAATGGATTATATTGCTTATTACAATATACCTAATATCTTTAAAACATTTGTTTGATTAAATTATGTCCACTAGAATCATACGTTATCCTAGATAATATATTTTCTAGTAAACTCCTACACAAATATCAGCCTTGGATACTTCATCATCATCGTTGTCCATATATTTCACTGGGATTTTGGATACATACTCACATTCTGTTATTATCCTGTAGCCTAATGACTAAAATAAAGGTTTTACTAATGAAAGACACTGTAGTTATAAGTAGGACTTATATTAAAGCTGACACATGCGAATTAGGTTTAGATTTTTGGAAAATATTTCGAAATTCAATGCCAATGGTGATTACAAAACCAAAATTGATGAAGGCATCAGGAGTTTAGTATAGCCCTTTAATCGTTAGTATTTCGACTCTCTCTTTCAAAACAACGTATGTACAGAAGTCGTAGAGAAGTCAAGTAGCATACGTAACATCGAATTCAATTTACAAATTTCATTAGTCAATGCTAACCGATGCTCTTACGGTGAGGGAAAACATCGTGATGAAACCTGCGCCTGAATATGTAACCATGTTCCAATTTGGTCAGGTTCTCCTGGTAATAGGGTCACGGAGGTCAGACGGCAGTCGCTCCACTGTAAGTTATCAGATCTGCCAAATCCTGGATCATGGTCAAGGTGCAGACAACACAACCAGGACATTAACGCCCAGGTTGTTATTTTAAAATTTTTAGGCTGCAATAGGGCCTAGGGCTTCTCCCACATAAGGGGAGGTTATTACCATAATATCCACGCTTGGCAAGCGGGTTGTGGCCGGTGGTCGGTAAATAATGCACATCTTCGGCTTTGTATTTGTACAAGACCAGCAGAAGAAATAGCGATAGAAATAGGTATGGCAGTGGTACCACATAGGCGAATTCCTAAGGCGCCATACAGCTACCGTTGGTATAAAGTATAGGTAAATTACGTGTGGGTAAGTCACTTAATAGTAGTAGTAGGTACTTAATAGTAGTATTATTATTATTATGCAATGCACACTACAATAGTAGATGCGAAATAGATTGGCAATAGCGGTCATTGATCCCAGTTACTATAATGAGGTCCCAAAGTGTAATCCAATAAAATAAGAGATTGACAACTGACCTCACATGAGTGAGTGAGTATCGTTACTTGGGCTCTATTGACTACTAAAGTAAGGAAAATGCTGAGTGGACGACTTAAGGGCAACTTGTGTGACTTTCTTCTTAACATGTGATGTTAAAAATGAGGAATCATCCTACATAGTAAAGAATAAAGTAGTTTGCCACGTCTCTATGTCTGAATTCAAAACATTCAATGCCAATGGTGATTACAAAACCAAAATTGGTGAAGGCATGGATGAATTTAATATAGCCAGTAATAGTAACAGTTAGTCTTCCGACTCTTTCTTTCAATACAAAGTATATACGGAAGTCATACAGACGTCAAATGTGATACGTGACATCAAACTTCGATACATCGAATCACGCTTCGTCGAAAGTTCACCACTGCGAATCACATAGCACAACGATGTCGCAAGCTGTGTTGGAATTCCTTCTAATTATACTAATATATGAAAGGAGGAGCGTCGGTGGCTGAGTTGTTAAGGTATGCGGCGAGGGGTACCAGATTCGAATCCCATAGCGGCTATGTACCAATTACTCTTTTCTGAGTTATGTACATTAGTTGAATGCTAATCGACGCCCTTACGGTAAGGGAAAACATCGTGATGAAACCTGCACATTCAGGCGACTGAATGTGTAACCATGATTCAATCTGGTCAGCTTCACCTGGTAGCAAGGTCACGGAGTTAAAATAGCAGTCGCTCCGCTGTAAGTATTTATCTGATCTGCCAAATCCTAGATCATGGTTACGGCGGACCTCGAGCCCTCGTGCGCGAGACCACAACCGGGACATTAACGCCAAGATAATTATTTTAATATTTTTCGTCAGTAATATGCATTCAAAGTTGGAGAACGGGCTATGCGCCCGCCGTCACAGCCTCACACACTTAGTGCCTCTCTCAACGAAAGGGGAGGTTATTGCCATAAAATCCACGCCTGGGCAGCGGGTTGTGGCCAACCAATTGTACGCCAGTGGCCGGTATACAGTGCACATATTCGTATTTGTACAACACTAACAGAAGAAATAGCGATAAAAATAGGTACGGCAGTGGTACCAGATAGGCGAATTCCTCAGGCGGCACACAGCTATCATCGGTATAAAGTATGGGTAAATATCGTGTAGGTAAGTAACTTTATAGTACCTTTTTTTATGTAATACGGCAGACAAATAGGCATGCGGGTCACCTGATGGAAAGTCGTCATCGCCGCCTATACGCAACAGCAACACCAGGGGTGCTACCAATGCGTTGCCCGCCTCTAAGGAGACCTCTAACCCCTACCTTCACCTACCCTAGTAGTATTATTATTACTATCGGCAGTAAACACTGCACATCGGCAATAGTAGGTGCCATATGGATTGTCGATAGCGGTCATTGACCCAAGTTAATATCATAAGGTCCTAAAGAAACTCAATAAAATAAAATTTTACCAACATTGAAAACCGACTTCAAAATGAGCTTTTTATTTAAAATACGTAACGTGAGTATCATTTACTAGGGCTCTATTGACTCCCCGCTCATCTATTTGGCACCTACTATAGTTAGGAAAATGCTAAGTGGGCCCTTCTGTGGACGACTTAGAGCCAATATTCGCTGAGAATCATCTCGATTAAACAGGTTTCCAAATAAAGAAAACCTTATCGAAATCTGTCCATCCGTTTGGGAGTTACGACGTTATAGACACACGTATACACCTGTCAAACTTGTGTGACTTATTTCTTTGCATCTAATGTTAAAAATGAAAAATCATCCTACATAGTAAAGTCGTTTTCCATGACTGTCTGTTAATATGTATAAACAATGCCAATAGTGATTACACAGCCAAAATTGGCGAAGGCATGGATTAATTTAATAAAGCCTTTAATAGTTAGCTCGGAAAGGCCGACTCTCTCTTTCAAGACAAAGTATGTACAGTGGTCGTAAAGACATCCAGTGTAATACGTGACATCGAATTCGTTACATCGAATCACGCGTCTTCAGACGTTCACCACTGCGAGGTAGTATTTAAGAAAGAAAGAAAGAAAGAAAGAAGACATTTATTACACGTAGACACCACGACACGACAATTAGGTGGAACAAAAAAAACCAAGATAATAAAAGTACATAAAAAATAAAAATTAAGTTAGAAAATAAAAAAACAGAATAAGAATAATAAATGTACCTACCTACAGTTAACTATTCCCAGTGACATTGTAAAAACTCCGTGTCGCGGCTTCCAGTGCAACTGGACCCCCTCAGCATGATGTTGTGGCCGCTTGACGCGTACCACAACGCTGGTTTTCAGTGGGCACATTTCTGTTAACTCCTCGTAAACCAAGGCTAGAATGAATAGGCTGTTTCTAGACAAGCATTGTCCATCTTCGGCTTTCTACTTTCGGTGAAATGCCTATCTAGTCTAATATACAAAAAAAAAACACGCAACGGATATTGATGTGGTATTCACTATCAAAGAAAACCCGTGCAAAGCCGGGGCTGGTATCTAGTTATAAATAATCCTGCTTGCCCGTTTGCCTACCGTATAACATATTAAAGAATTTCGTAGCCAGTTATGTAAAATGAGAAACGCGCTATATACTTAAAGCCAAAAATGTGTCATTTTATAATACGTTTTAATTTTTATGATTTGATCATATTTAGTAATTAGTTTCGACTAGCTTTTGCTCGCGACTTTGTCCGCGTAAAATTCGGGTATAACGTTCCAGACCCGTTCCCGCTCGAACCTCATGAAATATCCGGATAATTTTATAGCATACTAGCTGACCCGGCAAACGTTGTTTTGCCATATAAATAAAAAAAAATTTAGGGGTGGACTACCCCTAACATTTAGGGGGATAAAAAATAGATGTTGGCCGATTCTCATAGATACCGGATAAGCACAAAAAATTTCATCGAAATCGGTCAAGCCGTTTCGGAGGAGTATGGCAACGAAAACTGTGACACGAGAATTTTATATATTAGAAGATGTGCTATTTTGGGCTGTAATCTATAATGCTAAGTTTCATCAAAATTCGTTCAGTAGTTTTTGCGTGAAGGTGTAGAAAACATCAATTCATGCTTACGAAGTATCGCATTTAAAAAAAAAATTATGAAAAACTCTTATGAGATTTAAGGTCTATTCACAGAGCGATATAATGCAACAGTTTGAAACTCTTAGAACGAGTTTACTCAGCGATGGATCACGTATCCCCTGGTTGCCAACTGCAACCTCTTCCGTGGACGTTTCAGTAACTAATAGCGACATCTATCTTGCAGCGCAAAAGGTCAACGCTTCGACAGGAATACTAAATCGGAAGGACGGTTGGACATTGGGTTATTGGAATTGGGACAATTTTAGCTTCACTTCGTCTTTGTGGATAAGAAGTTGTGTATGCAAATAGTATCTACTTAGCTTTACACAATGAATCAATATAAATAAAATATGTAAAAAAATGTTTAAGTGTGATATTCATCATCATCATCATATCAGCCAGTAGACGCCTACCTACTGCTAAGCATAGGCCTCCCCCAGAGATCTCCACAAAGACCGGTCCTGTGCTTTCCGCATTCAGCTGGTACCTGCGATCCTTACAAGGTCGTCGGTCCACCTTGTAGGAGGCCTACCCACGCTGCGTCTACTGAGTGTGATATTATTATCTGTTAAATCAGTCGGTAAGTTTTGGGATTAGTCAAAATTAGCATCCTGGCGTTAATGTCTTTTGTGCTCTCGCGCATCAGAGCCCAAGGTCCCCCCTGACCATCATCCAGGATTTAGCAGATTAGGTAATTAGAGAGGACATATTCAGTCAGTCAGTCTTTCAGTGGTACACATTCAGTCGCCTGAATGTTCAAGTTTCATTACAATGTTGTCCCTCACTGTAAGAAAATCTGTTAGTATTCAACTAATAACATATCTTTGAAAAGAGTTATTGGTACATGGCCACAGCGGGGTTCGAACCTCTCACTTGGATACCGTAACCACTCGACCCCGACCGTCTGTAAGTACTGGAATTACTTTGGTAATGTAAAGTGTAACAGAATACGGAAAAAGACCTATGTGATGCAAAAGTATCATCCATTTTAAAAGCAATGGTCTGAATTTGGTCAGTAATGAACAATAATGAAAAACGCAGGAGAATTGTCAAAGTGGGGACTAATCTTTAACGCCTCAAGCCTTGTACTACTGGCTCGCTACTACTATGTCAAATCGTCTTACAATAGTAATAATCATCTTGGCACCAATATCTCTCGCGCTGGGGGCCCGTCGTCCGCCTAGCTAGACCATTATCTAGGATTTAGCAAATCGGGTTAATACAGTATAGCTACTACCGAGCTCCGTGACGCTGTTAACAGGCGAACCTCACAAAATTATATAATGGCTACACATTTTCAGTCGCCTGAATGTGCAGGTTTCATAGCCATGTTTTACCCTCACCGTGAGCATCAGTTAGTGTTATAATGTACGAGTGCATAACTCAGAAAAAGGTAAATGGTGGCACTGGTGATAACTATCCATTAGGTCACGATCGCACCGAAATCGAAATACAACGTACATAAATTCTTCAATTAAGGGAGATGGCACCACAGAACGATACTAGAAAGGACCTCCCGAGAGGATGGCACACTCGAACTGCGAACTTTTGCGAACTCGCCATTGTATTTGCGTGTAACGATGCAGATTCTTTTTTTAGATTCTAAATTTTTTTTTTATTATGTAGGACAATACATATCTCTTTGGAAATCCAAAAAGCGCAAAATACAACAAAAGTTATAATGTAAGTAATATGTATAAAAATTTATAATAAGTAGCCGAACTATTTGAAATTGTTAATTGACATATTATTAAGGAAAAAACTAAAGAACTGGTTCTGTGTACAAGCCTTTTATACAATTAAAGAGTTCACTGACAATTAGTTGTATACCTAATAAAATTATGATATAATTTGCATGCTGTAATTCTGACAGGCTAAACGTGATTGTACATATTTACGAATAACTCCACCTCTGTAAGACCATGTTTATAGCAAATAAATGATTATGATTATGGAAGAAAACACACTGTGACACAGTGGCAACCCCCTGGGCCAGAGCACACATACACCACGCCGACAACGGCCGGACAGTGTCCTACAATAGCAGACTCATCTCGCTTTAGTTGCATTTGGACTGCGCTAGGCGAAAAAACATTGTTCGGCCCGTCCCATGGCTAGATCTGTGCGTTGATACATTAGCCAGTTACTTTCTACATTGTGTACTTTTTAACTTCCGATTAAAAGAGAGAGGCGAGTGAGGGTAAGTTAGACGTGTGTATCTGTGGCTTTGTGTATCTGTTTGTGGTGTCGTAGCTCCCGAATGGATGGACCAATTTAGAATAGAATAAAAAATAGAATAGAATATGTTAATTCCAAGAAGCAATACAAATACATAGTATACAGAGAGAAACAAATTCATAAATTCAACATGGAAAGTATCTTGCACTGCTCAAGGAATTGGATATTGTTGCTAGTCGGTGAAACTAACACTGATATTCTGTCAGCACCAGAGTTGCACAGCTAAATAAAAATGTTTATCATGTATAAAATGCCGCCAAGACTCACCAAAACATTATTTGAAAGATAAGTTAAATATATATTAACAGAGAATAATGGAAACGACTTTGATTACCACACGTGCGTGAAGAGATAAAATAATTAGAAAAAATTAAAAACCTAATACGAATACTATACATATTAAATACTATATTCTTGTCTCAATTAATAAATACCTACTAGCATATAAAAAGAAATCTCTATCATGATGGATCACGTCCCACGCATTAGTTCGTTGTTAAGTAAATATTCACAATACGATTTTTTTAAAGTAAAGTTGGACTTAATGCTACGTCATGGCGGAGGAATGTCATTCCAACATTTAGATGCACGATAACTGAAACCTCCTCTAAATGCCGCAGTTCTGTGTTGCGGTATGGATAGAACAATGGAACAGGATCTTACCGAATATCTAGTTGAGCCACAGTAACGCCAAGTGAGCTTATTGTATAGGTATTTGGGCTTATTGAACTTTATTATGTCGTGCAATTGACAAGCATACATTAGTTTTAAGCGATGATGCATTTTTAGAAGATTTGAATTGTTAAGGAAAGGAGAGACATGTGTACGGGGTGGTATAGGGAAGCAGAAACAAGCACTTTAAATGCGGTTTTCACTATTAGAGAACCAGTTTAATTAAGATAGTTCTCAGCTTTGTTTAATTAAATTCGGTTTTGTAGTTTAGGTCTGGTCTGGGGTTATCTGACCATTTTTGGTCGGTTAGGTTATTTACGTCAGACGGTACCCGATGAAAAGTGGTCACATTATCAACACCAGAGGCACCGATTCCTGATAGCCAAGCAAGAAAGCCCTATGTACAGACCGAATAAAAACGCACCCAGCCAACCTACTCCAGTTATGAAGTGCAGTGGTACGGTGACAGCACAAAAGCCGAGGCTGCAGCAATGAATCAGACATATCCGGGAGTTGGCAAGTTGTATATTTCATGCGCACCGTCCACGCTGAGCCGGGGAGGCACCTGCGACCGATACTGCGGGCAGCGGCGGCGAGTCGGGCCATGGAGCGAGATGCTTTCACAGGCTAGATTAGATTATCGGTTCCTATCCGCCATCGGAATTCGCGAACCGAGCGAATGCTTCATCCTAGGTAGGTAGGTGTAGGTACTTACCGATTATTTGTTGTTCTTGACGTTTTAATGTTATATTGTTATTGTGGTGTTTTTCTATGTGAATAAATATTTTCTATTTATATTTCTATTATATCGTGGATATCGATCGAGCCGCTTTGGTTCAACCGTTATAATGCGTAAGGTTAAGGAATGTAACACGTTCCTGCGAGTGTATGAATCTGGACGCCTTTAAAGCTAGAGTGAATAGGCTGTTCCTAGACAGGCAAACTCGATCTTCGTCCGCATCGTCACTTCCCCGGGGAAATGGCGGTCAAATGCCTGCCCGTTTGCATAAAAATACTGGTAGTATGTGGAGAGAAATTATAATTTTAATGGGTAACTCCATGCTCCATCTTCGGCCACATCGTCACTTCCAACGAGGTGCCTGGTTTCTGGTAGTTTTTCTCTACTTCTCTATTAGGTGAGATGGCGGTCAAATGTCTGGCAAGTTCTATTTTTTTTAAATGTTATGGTCGCCGGCCACTCACCATCACGCCGCATGATATATTATACATGATCAAACAGACTTGATCACTGATTGACTTGATTGTGCGGCCCCTTTCCGCCAACGGGAAAGACGATCCGGGCAGGCGTTTTATCCGTTTTATGACGTGGATCTTCAACCCGCACGAGCCTTTTTTTGCGACTACGGTATGGGATATAATGGCACCCTCCGGACTAATGAGGGAGGTTCGCAGAGAATACTCATATTATGATCAACTCAATACTCATATGTACCCTGGAATGAGACCCATGAGACCTAGGCGCCTACCAGCTAAATTGTGCCTTGGGAAAGTTTTGCCTGGTTTCATCAAATGCGACACCCCGTAGGCATGGGGTGCTTTGGTTCCATCTTTATAATGCATTCCAGTAAGAAGTGGAACACGCTACCTGAGCGTGTGTTCCCTGATCATTATAATCTAGACGCCTTCATGGCTAGAGTGATAGACTGCTCTTAGACAGGCATGCTCCATCTTCGGCCACGTCGTCACTTCCCCGGGGAAATGGCGGTAAAATGCCTGCCCGTTTGCGTAAAAAATCTGATAGTATGTGGGGAGAAATGATAATTTTAATGGGTAACTCCATGCTCCATCTTCGGCCACATCGTCACTTCACTTACACTTCAGGTGCCTGGTTAGTCTAATAGAGAAAAACTACCAGAAATCTTGCACTGCCTTGAAAACTGTCAGCCCGCCTTTCATGGCCCCGCGTCCTCGCGCCGCATGCAAATTTGTCAGCGGCTGCACAACACTGACACGTGACAAGTGTTATCTCACTTTAGCCCCTTCGCAGTGGCCCCTAGTGATGGGCGAATGTGTGTTATTCATTCAAATTATCATTCGAATGGAAATCAGTAGTAATATAGTAGTTGAAAAGTATCACAAACCATCCATGGATGGAACCACCGGGAACGGTCCATTCTCTAAGTCTTAGCGAATCGACCGGCAGTTACAGTCTAAGATAATATTCGTGAGCGCAACGATGAAATGAGAAAGATCGTGGTAAGCCATAGCAACGCGCAAATTCCTATTGAAATGTTGTTATCATCCACATCATTCAGTACATCGCTGCAATCAACGATGTTTCTTAGAGAATCACAATGCTGATTCGCAACCCGTGACGTTACACAATATCATTCAATCGCCCTTTCATTTCGAATGAATGAATTCCTGAATAAAAATATTGTAATGGAAACATTTTATTTGATTGCCAAAATCCCTGGCAAAACTATTATATACCAGGAGACCAACTAATTAACGACCAAGACAGAAAATGGTTTTAGATAAGGTTCGGCCGAAACAGGTTTTTAAGTATCGGCTGAAACTGAAATCGAAACTTGCATACACATATTTAACACTTCTATTATATACTGGAATCTAGTGTATTTTTTACACATTTATTTGCACATACATGCAGATAGTTAGAGCTCGTCTAATCTAAAATGACGCGCCCCACTATCGCATTAACGCACACAAGCAAGTTTAAAATATGGACGCAATACATATACAAATGCCGTTGTAATTGGTCATTCAGTTGCCGGTGAGACACCAACGTAGGAGCTCGCGTCGTTCGATTGGAGTAGTCGACGCTCCTACACAGATGAAGTGTCGTTATTAATATTTGCACTCACACATCAAAATCAACTAACTAAGTAGTGGGGCGCGTCATTTGAGACTAGACAAGCTCTAACATATTATATTGAATAAAATAAATAGTAATTAAAGTACCTACGTATGTAACATCTGATGTTACGACGCGAGCAAGCTAATCGATTCACCCGTTTTCCATAAAATAAAAAAAAATCATCTTGACGTTCATGTCCCGGTTGTGCACTCGCGCACGAGGGCCCGGGGTCCGCCTTGACCATGATCCAGGGGAACCTGACCAGACTGGATCATGGTTACAAATCCAATTGCCTGAATGTGCACGTTTCATCACGTTGTTTTCCCTCACCGTAAGAGCATCAGTTAGTATTCAACTAATGTACATAACTCAGAAAACATTCATTGGTATTCATTGGTCATGGCCGGAGCGGGATTCGAACCCGGGACCTCTGGCTTACGAGTCGCATACTTTAACCGCTCGGCCACCGACACTCCCCAAGCCGTTTTCCATATACCCTCATATTTACATAATGTAGGTACCTAGTCATTAATCATAAACCTCTCTGTCGACAATTCACGAACACTGAGTTTCGGTACGGCCGAAAGTTTTGGCTGTAACCGAAACTAAGGCCTAAAGTATATTTTTTTGCTGAGTCTAGCCGAAACCGAAATTTCTGTTGTTTTAAACTTCTATCTACATAGCCATTTATTGAATATTTGAAGCCTCTATAATTGGCAACGTGGTACCACGAACTTAAATTATTCGAATAAATCAGTTATTATTCGTCAAAACAGTAGCCCATCACTGGCTCAGACGGTGAGGCGGGATCATCGGTATTCAGTGCGCGCTAAAGCTAGCGATATTCGCTTAGAGAAGCGGTGTTTCTGTGTCTCAGACTCTCAGCTGATTTTATCAACCGTCACATTTGAGATGTTTACGCGGGAAGTGTTTTGGTACGAGATTAGTGTTTGATTGACTCTTGGGGTTAGGCCCTTACGACACTGCAGCTGGGTCAAACTAGAAGGCAGCTAGACAGTTGATACTAATCCTTACGTAGTATATAATAGAGTCGCTTTTTAGATGCGCAGGCGAACCGACCTTGGTCGGACGTTTGACCACTCCCCCGCATTAGATAATAAACTTTATTTAACACTACGTAAGGATTAGTTTTAACTGTGTAGCTCCTAAATATCGTAAGCAGAGTACTTTATAAAGCCATACAACACCGCTGCCCTCACAAATGTAGTTCATTACTCGCCCTTCACAGTCCAAAAACCGTGGGCTTTTCACCGTCTGTATTTCTTTCCCACTAAAGCTTTCGAGTCACGCGTCTCAGTAATACAGTGTCTGACTGGCTGAGTTTTATCGGACGAGACCTTCGCGTGATTTCTTGTCCATTGCTGGTGTATAAGGTATTACGTCGCATGCGTCAGTTACTAAACTCGCAATGGGTTAGAATATGTTTAGGGTCCCACTTGACATAGTAAAGGGCTTGACTGCTTGCGCCGAATGCATCCGGATTTGGGACCCTCCGTCACGTGATCATCCCTTACCTGAGTTGGTGATTAATATTGTCGTGCGTGTGAGACGTCGCCTTATATAGACAGAAATGGTGATCCACGACTTATTCCTTTTTTTTCGGCCGTATTTCTACCACGGTTAGTCGTCGTCGGCTAACGGATCTGACTCTTAAGCGAGGGTACCGAGTTCGATTCCCAGTGACGCTATGTAGCAGTAACTTTTTCTGAATTGTGTACATTAGTTGAACACTAACCGATGCCCTTGCGGTGAGCGAAAACGTCGTGAGAAAACCAGCACATTAAGGCGATTAAATGTGTAACCATGATCCAATCTGGCCAGGTTCCCCTCTAATGTAATTACCTGATCTATCAGATCCTCGTGGTCAAGGCGGACTCCAGGCATTCACGCGCGAGATAAAACCAGGATATTGATGCCAAGATGGAAGAAAGACTAAGAAAGCCCGTGCAAGGCCGGGGCCGGTCTCTGGTATTATTATAAATTAGTTTTAATATTTAAGTATACTTTATTCCCCGAGTTTCTTACTATTATGGTACGATCAAAGTGGATCGTTTTGATTGAAAATAGCCTGATATTTTAAACAGTTTCTCAAAGTTTTGACGATTGAAAGAGATATTAAATATCCTAATCAATAAAGAAATTTTGAATTTTGAATTGAATTTTGAATTTTGAAAAGTGGCGTACGCGAATCCCTAGGGAATCGCCATTCGACTTACGTAATGAAACATTTACGTAATGCTGGCTGTATGACTGGTAAGTGCATGCGCCATGCATGTTGGTGCAAAGCGGTGAATTTCCTTTTACCCTTCGCTACAATCTAGGTACGTATATGAGACTGGGTTTTAACACTTGGCCATGCATGATAAAAACGAAATACAGAAATCAAATTTGTCCGATATTACTTTTAAACTTTACATATTTTGCGACATGAAATCAGCCACCCATCATATTCTATAGTTTGCACTTTATGTGTTGCCTCTTATTGAATTAAATAGTCAATTTTTTATTTTCTTGGGGGTGGTACGTTTAGCTAAAACTTAGTTTGAGAAACGCTGGCTTAAAAGAAACTAGAACTAGCAAGAATCTAGATCACACTAAAGCAATAGGGATCTGTAATTTACCGCTTAAATTATAGCTACTAAAATTCTACTGTTGCACTATTTCACAAGATTTACATCCACTCGTTAGTTTCCGGGAATAGTCTCGGATGTCGTCTGTTTCGCGTTCAAAATTGAAATGCCTGCTCGGCGCCACCGAGAGGCTAGTATATCGCTCAACCCGGGACTCTCGAACGTTCGCGTCTATTTCGAAAATTCGGTTGCCATGCGTCCTAACGTTATAATAATAATATAAATTTGTTTCAGACGAAAATTATTTTATTCAGATGAACAGTCCATTGTAGTTAGTAAATTTTAATATATGTGGAACAACATACTAGGAGTCATTGTGTCTGATTGCATGGTACACCTCCCACTTACAAACCTAACCTATTGACAGGCTATCACTAAATGATACCCACAATTTTAAAGGTATGTCACGGGACAGGTCCCGTGAGCATGATGCGTGCAACTGCATCAAAATATCGGACTAGTCATAAACAAAGGTATAACCCGCGCCACGAAAGAAGAGACTTGTCAAATGGCAGTGGAGGGGATTTCGGGGACATGTGACCCGCCAAGTCTCTTCTTATTTGACACTAACTATAATAACTATATGCGGTAGGAAACCCGGAAAATACCTTTAAAATGTGTGATAATAACCGCGATAGCTTAAAACATTTCAATCCCCACAATAGCCACTACGTCACAGTCCCATGAAAGCAGCAAACGCACTAATAATACTATCGCACAACACGGGGGGGAGTGCGATAATTTTATAACTCGTTAACATCGTGATTTCAATTTCATGCGGCACCAAGTCGGGGTTAATTCAACCCCTAACGGCCATTTATTTAGTAAATCGGTGCCACCCATGGCCGACATTAGCCACCTAAGGGCTAATTAAATTAGATGTGACACGCATACCTTGGACCGGACTATTTTTAGGAACGCAGTTAATAATTCTTGTATTAGAAAGGTTGTTTGGTGATTCTTTAGCTATTTAGTTCAAGTTTGTGTTGGAGCTTGTGTAGTGGCGAGGTGCTTATGAGACTGATAACAAGGGTTAAGCAACGATAGCAGAGTCCGGGTACTGGATAGGTGAACGTTTCGTACTTAGAGGCTAGTCGAACGTTCAGCTCCCCAACGAGCTCGCTACACGTAGGAGTCCCTCCGAACCTTTTGTTCGACGAACCTTTGGTTCGACTAGGTTGACCAAGGTCTTCTGCTGGGGTCCCTGAGACTGTTTGAACAGTCTCGGGAACTGGTTGGGGTGGATTTGGTGCGATTTAGCTCATGTATTTTTACCGTAGGTCCAAATCAGGTTGGATACGTTTTTGCGTTTGTTTGTGTAAAGCCGAACCAGGAATAGGGATATGAACGAGGTATCGCCTTAATGAGGATTTTTTAAACTTATTTTTTACACAGCTCCTTCTCACACACACTATGACACACTGAACAGACCTCATATATTCCTGTTTTAATAATTGTGTTCTTATTATGTCTTTTTCGTTTATTGTTTTTTATGTTGCGGTGTTTGTGTCAATAAATGTTCTTTCTTTCTTTCTTTCTTTCACCATGTTGAGTGTAACAGACGCAGCGGCTCAGATGCGTGAATTAACTGACGTGACCAATATAAACGTGGTTTTTATTCTTTTGGCGAGGCAGGTAACTTTCGTTGACAATAAGGGTAACCGTTTTTGTGCTCACAAGTTGGCGCCATTGGCGTGGCATATGTTGTCACTGTTAAAATACCGCCGTTTTATTGGCTGAAATCCGACCGTCAACTTAGAGCGTTTGATTCCGACCAAGAGTGCGACGTATTTTAACAACGAACCTTACGCGCTAATGGTGCCTTCTAGTGGAATTTCGAACTTGCGTTAGTACTCATTTCAAAAAACGGAAAAAAATTAACATCTACTAATAGTTTCACGTACCCAGATTGTGTGATCTTACTCCATTACATTATTCTACACCGATAAACCAGAGATGATCGAACACATCATTTGATATCTAGATTAGGCCATCTACGCGCCAGTCAAGGCCGAACATTGCCGAAATTATATTCAAACACGAATGCCATAAAATTATCTTTCCAATAAAGCTAATTTCACTGATATTAAATACATTTTTCTTTGTTTTATTTCAATTTAAATTTCTAAGCCTCTAAAAGAACATCCTTTACTACGTATAGATAGATTATTCACAGAAAAATAGATCCAAATTTCCCCGCACTTCGGACTTTCTTGCAACGGACGTCATTTAATATTTATACTGTCTCTTTAATACTTTCAAGAGATAAGGCCAGTGACAGAGGCGGCCGCGACGGTGTAATAGGGTCCCTTGGGCAACCCTTTGCGGTATGACTTGAAGCGAGATAGTCAGAAAGTTACTTTATGCAGGTACTTATGATTATAGTATATTGCACAGTTGTATTCTAATATTAAGTTACTATTACAAAGTTGACAGTATTATTTACTAGCTAGAATGTTGTATCCCACCTAAAACATTTCATATAAAATTTGTTTAGCCAAGCTTCGTAAAAGCTCTTAACCGCTTCTCCTGCTATTAATTTTAAGTACCCATTGTATTTTTTTGATTGTGCAATAAAGCGTTATTCATTCATTCATTCATTCACAATAATCACCATCATCATATCAGCCAGAAGACGCCCACTGCTGGGCATAGGCCTCCCCCAGAGATCTCCACAAAGGCCTGTCCTGTGCTTTCCGCATCCAGCTCACACCTGCGATCCTTACCAGGTCGTCGGTCCACCTTGCAGGAGGACTACCCACGCTGCGTATTCCAGTACGTGGTCGCCACTCGAGAACTTTACTGCCCCATCGGCCATCTGATCTTCGAGTTATGTGCCCTGCCCACTGCCACTTCAGTCTGGCAATCCTTAGAGCTATGTCGGTGGTCTTGGTTCGCTTGCGGATCTTCTCATTTCTGATTCGATCGCGCAAAGAAACTCCGAGCATAGCTCTTTCCATTGCCCTTTGGGTAACAGTGAGCTTTCTTATAAGGCCCATAGTGAGCGGCCACGTTTCAGTTCCGTAAGTCAACACTGGCAACATACACTGGTCAAAGACCTTCATCTTGAGACACTGCGGTAATTGGGATGATAATATGTAGCAAAGCTTCCCGAATGCTGCCCAACCGAGTTGGATTCGTTGATTGACCTCTTTTTCGAAATTGGACCTACCTAGCTGGACTATTTGTGGTATGTGTCAACAACTTCAAGTGGAGTGCCTCCAACTGTCACTGGAGTAGGCACAACATGGACATTCGACATAATTTTGTGATCCATGTTCATTTTAAGACCTACTTGTTGAGAGGCACTACAGAGGTCATCGAGCATTTCGCCCAAGTCTTCCAGGGTTTCAGCCATGACTACGATATCGTCAGCAAGTCTGAGGTGAGTGAGGTACTCGCCGTTAATATTGATGCCAAGTCCGCCCAGAAGCCTAAATATATCCTCCAGCGCAGCGATGAACAACTTCGGTGATATGATATCACCTTGTCTAAAACCTCGCTGCAGCTGAATAGGTTCTGTAGTCTTATCCTGGAGATGAACTGACATCGTGGCGTTTCCGTACAAACACTCCAGTGCTTCGATATATCGATAGTCAGTTTGGCACCGCTGTAGAGATCCAGTCTCTACAGCGGTGCCAATTTTCGATCGAAACGAAGGCTTTCTCATAGTCCACAAACCGGCCGGTTATACTCTTCGGTCTTCTGTATAACCTGCCGCAGCATATGTATGTGGTCTATGGTACTAAAACCTTTTCGAAATCCGGCTTGTTCGGGAGGCTGGAAGTCATCAAACCGTGCGTGCGAGATGATTCGTAATGACTCTCGAAACAGCTTATACACATGGGTCAACAGCTATATTGGTCTGAAGTTCTTCAAGAGAGCCTTATCACCTTTCTTGAAGAACAATAGCACTATGGTTCTGTTCCATGCTTCCGGCGTTTTTCCCTCGAGGATGACGGAATTGAACAGCTTCTGAAGGGTCTTAAGCACAGGTGTGCCGCCAGCTTTCAGAAGCTCAGCCGTAATTCCATCATCACCCGGCGCATTGTTGTTCTTAAGCTGAGAGTCATAATAAGCTCGTATAGGCTGATGTCCGGGATATCTTGGCTCTGGGGTCTTTTGCCATACTGGTAACAGATGCCCGTGTTGTCGTGTATAACTGTCCATAGAACCTCTCGACTTCCCTCAAAACCTCGGACTTGGTCGAAACAACTCTGCCGTCATCCGTTTTTAGTCACGTCAACTGGCACTGTCCAATCGACAGATCTCTCGCAAAGACTTTAGAGCCTTTGTTCCGCTCGATCGTCGCCTCAATATTAGTAGTATTGAAGCGGCGTATGTCGCAAGTCAGAGACTTGGAGATCTGTCGATTAAGTCGCCTAATTTGAGAGACATCATCAGGGGATTGCAGAGTCATCCCGCGTCTTTCTTCGATGAGTTTGAGGGTATCGTCAGAGATTTTGTTTGTCCTGCATGTACGGCAGGCTTTATAAAACTTTGACCCAACCGTATGGACAGTTTCCACGAACCTGTTATTATAGTCGTCCACATCGACGCACTCTCCTAGGCACTCGAAGCGATTTAGTAATTCGAGTTGAAAGCTCTCGGGGTATTGGATTTGGATGGGTATAGGCCGGAGCGTGGACCTCATCAATCTCGATCTTTCCAGCTGGGGATTAATATTCAATGTGCCTCTTACCAAGCGGTGATTACTGCCAATTTTAACGCTATTGATCACCGAGACATCATTAAATACATGCCGTTTCGTAGAAAGGATGAAGTCAATCTCATTTTTTGTGACACCATCGGGACTAACCCACGTCCATCTGCAATGATCCGGCTTCCTGAAAAATGAGTTCATCATAAAGAGTTTCTCCTTCTTCATGAAGCCGGCCAGCATCTGGCCACGGGCGTTCCGACTTCCAACTCCAAATTGCCCCACTCTCAACTCGTCTCCGTTTCGTTTGCCCAGTTTCGCGTTGAAATCCCCCATGACAACGGTGTAATGTGTCTTGGAGGTATGTATGGCTATAGAAAAATCCTCATACATAGCCTCCACTTCATCGTCGGAGTGAGCCGAAGTCGGTGCGTAGACCTGTATGACCTTCAACGAATACCGCTTAGTAATTCTGAGTATAAGGTACGCTACCCTAGACGACACACTCTTGATCTTGACGATGTTGTTCACGAGGGACTTGTGGACGAGGAACCCGACACCACCTAGGGACAGTTGTTCGCCCTCCCGGAAGTAAAACAGATTTCCGGACTTCAGGATTATCGAGTCCTCCCCCTTTTTTCGGACTTCAGATAACCCTATAATATCTCAATGTAATCTGCTTACCACTTCCTCCAGCTCCACGAGCTTTTCGTCGGTCCGCAGTGTCTGGACATTGTATGTAGCCAGGGCCAGTGGTCGTGCTTTGTGGTAGCCTGGTCGCCTCCTTTGATTCTTCGCACCCCCTGCCCCGCCGTTACCGTGACCGCTACCATAGTCCGGAATAGCGGGACCGCGGGTACTGGGGGCCGTGGCCTGTGTGTGCTTGTCATGACGGGGGGGGGGGAGGAGTGATGGGGTGGTGCTATACTTTTAGGTGGCGGCACCACACACACATTACATACACATTGATTATTAATACAAAAAAATCGGATTTGCTGTACCTGCTGTGGCACTCTCTACACTCTCTCTCTACTCTCTGTCGGTTCTACATTTTATTACAATATTGAGTTATATTGACCAACCGTTAGTTTGTTATATTGGCGATCGTTGCCGCTTTCCATCAGGTGGGTTGCCTGCTCGTGTGTCACTGCGTAGTATAATAAATTATAGTTACAGTTTTTTCATCGCGGACCTATTTCAATTGTTCACCCAATTATCCTACGTTTCAAAGGGTAAAAAATATATTTTGTTGGACTAGCCAGGCATTTATCGCCATTTCACCATGTGGTAAGGTTGAAGATGGAGCATGCCTGCCGAGGAACAGCCTATTCAATCTAGCCTTGAAGGCGTCAAATTATAACGATAAAAAAATACACTCCGTTAGCCGAATCATTGTCAAGTTTAGATGAATTTCAATATCTGCGAAATTAATAGCCCTTTACCTTTCAGGTAACACACACAGATAATAGTTTTCCGACAAAGTCAGTAGAGATATTAAAGCCCTTCTCATAATAAAATAATAATAAACATCTACAGTAATTAGTTTCTATTGGCTCTCCATAGTTGTAAACACTCCTAATTGGATCGCCGAACTAAGAACGAACGAGCAATAAAATCGTTATCCAGTAATTTAATTACTGTCCACATATAATTGATCGGGAGTGAGTTATGCCTCTTTGTTGAGTGGGCAGGGGTTATAAGGGAAAATGGAAAGGTAACTAGATATAATTAATAAATAATCGTGGACAGATTCACACAGCGGCATCTAGCCCCAAACTAAGCAAAGCTTGTGCTATGGGTGCTGTATTACTGATATACTACTTAAATACTTTTTTTTAAATATTTACTTTTTAAAAACTAAAATTTTAATTAAAATAAATAAATAAAAAAAAGAAATTAAAATTCATCATTTCAATTTCTGCCCGGCCGGGATTCGAACCCGGGACCTCTTGCGTGGCAGATCAGCATGTTGACCACTGAGCCACTCAGGTCGTCAATATCAGCCGCGAGTTCATTCGCCGTAGTACGTAGCGTTGGTTTGATCTTTGGGACAGCTGTTATCGATAAACACTATGTTAACACTAATGATCTTATATTGGCATGCTCCACCTTCGGCTGCATCAGCACTATAACCCGGTGAGAACGTGGTCAAATGCCCGTATAAATAGATTTAAAAAAATTAAGAATGGAAGCAATTAAGGGTATCAGTTACTTGTGATGCAAAATTAATGCAATCATTTCCATTTTCACCATCATGCATGACCCGAGTGATTCAATTGGTTAAGATGCTGGTCTGCTACGCAGAGGTTGCAGGTTCGATTCCCGGTCGAGCAGAAATTGAAATGATGAATTTTAATTTGTTATCGGGTAGTGTTATCTGTTTCAATTATCTATAGGACCCATAACACAAGCTTGGCTTACTTCGGGGTTAGATGGCGTTGTGTTTTATTTATTTATTATTTATCATGCGGCTACGCGCCATCTATGGATACATTCGTACCGGACATTTTTTTTCAAATTGTCATGGTTTAGTGACCCTCGCATTAAGTAACGGTAAGCAGATAGAAAAAAGTGGATTCGACAGAGCCTCGTCCACCTGTCAGCAGACGAATCGCGAGCAGATTTTTTTTATACCACTAAGATGGAATCGAGCTTACGGTCTGCCTGATGGTAAGAGGTAGATGGTAGGTGAGGTTAGATTTCGCCCATGTGACGGTTGTGGCACCCCACAAAACCCTCATAATCACTGGCATCAGTTTATATTAATCCAATGCTGGGCATAGATAGAACTTCCCTCATGTATTGACGCTTGGTGCCCCCTTCGCCGACCCCACAGTTTTCCAGAATGCCCTGGGTTATTACTGGGATTACAAAAAGGGGAAATTGGGAAAATTATTTTAAGCACTAACCCGTAGCTGTGTTAAGTTGTACTAACAAGATATGGACAATGTATGTAATTTATTTGATGTAAAGTGTAAGTCTGAAATAAAATTTATTGTATTGTATTAGGAGAGGTCTAGCTGTGTCCAGCAACTACCTAATTTCAAACCTTTCACATATCATCACTCTATCTGGTCTGAAGATGATAGTGTTCTGTGCTAATTATATGTAGTAATTTTAGATGTTGTAGATGACAATAATATTTATATCTCTTTTGTGTATATTAGATTAAATTAATACAAAAGTATAAATGACCGTGTTGTGACCGGCAGAGTAGAATAGCACCAACCCCTTAAACTCGTGGGTATCGTCCAAGGCGTCTAATGATTTCTAGACACTTTTGTCAAAAACTTGTTGAAAAAACGGTTGCCCATTTTCTAGTCAACATCGTTATGTTGGCTGGAAAATGGGCAACAGTTTTTTCCATTGTTATATTTATAACACTGCGATCTCCAACCCGCCTGCCAAGCGTTGAGATTATATCAATAATCTCCTCCTTCATTGGAGAGGACCTTAGTCCAGCAGTGGACCGTTTTTGGCTGTGATGATGATGACAAAAGAATAAAACCAAATTTATCCCAATTGTCCGTCCCCAAAACAGGAAGAATTATAAATAATAGTGCAAACATTTCCAAGAAAAACTAATTTATGAAATATTGTTTGTAAAGTATTTTATTTACATCATATTACCTACATTATAGACATATTACAAGGAACAAGAGGAGCGGCATGTTCATTTTATATCTCATCTAATTAAACAAAAAAACCTCCTGGAAACGGGTACCTAAGCTGATTTTGCGTCTATCTAATTACGGGCTCTCGGAACCGTTGCGAGCAAAAAAAAAAAGAGATTTTTATCGAAAAGTATACCCCAAAAGAGGATTTACGCAATTAAAGCGGGGACGGAGAATCCAATAAAGGAAAAAAATATTTATTCCGTGCTTTTAAATACAGTTCCAGGAGTAATAAATCTTTACATTACGCTATCGTATTTTCGGAGCGAAAAGGCTGAGAAATTTTGCTCCGCTGGAATCTCAGATAATTGTCTTAAATATCGAAGATACGGAGAAGAGCTGGTGGCTCTCACACTTTTATTTATTTAAGTTTCTGTCTTACTTGGCAATGTTTGATCTCGATTTAAAGACCTATTTTTACGAGTTTTCGTATTTATGTTTGGAAGTTGTCCGTCAAAATTTGCAAACCAATTCACGACCATTTGTTGGTAGCCGATTGAGCTGAAATTTGTTATAGGTACCTGTGTAACTTGGATGACAATGTATTAATATTGTACCGTAGAACTAGTCTGATGACTGAGTCAGAAAGTGGCCATAGGAAATAATGAACGCAATAACATAACCCCATCGTGTTGGGCTCTTTGGAATGGTCTTGATGAGTAGGTGCTATACCGCGCGACAAAAGCTTGTTATGAAATCAAATCTCAAATGTTTCCCGCTCGTACGATTCGGATGTGGAATGAGCTCCCAGCCACAGTGTTCCCTTGGACTATGACATGGGATCGTTCAAGAGGTATATTAGTGGTCTCTTCTGAGGCGGACAACGCGTTGGTGACTCCCCTGGGGTTGCTGATGTCCATAGGCGGCGGTGACCACTTTCCATCCGGTGGCCCGCTTGCCTGTTTGTTTACCGTAAAACATTTAAAAAAATCCTTCTGAGAAGTTCTCATTCACCGACTCAAAAGGTAAGTAAAGTAAGTAAGTAAAACACATTTATTCCACTCAGACACACGGCCAAAATTCTTAAAAATACACAGAGAAAAAAAAGTAAACCAGAGCCATCTCTGGTTCATTCATCATTCTTTTTCTCTGTGTATTTTTAAGGAAGAAAGGACAAAAGAAAAGAAAAGGAATGTTATGAAATCAAATCAAGTAAGTTTGACATATGTAGGATGACTCACGTTACACCGAGCATGGCCCAAGCTCGGCTGTAGCACGCTCAACTAATATCCCACAGTAAAATATTTTGTATAGAGCGTCGGTATCCGAGTGGTAACGGTATCCGATTTATAAGCGAGGTATAACCCGCGTCACGAAAGAAGAGACTTGTCAAATGGCCGTGGAGGGGATTTCGCGCAGGTAATCGTATGCAGCGCAAGTCGAACCACGGGACCCGCCAAGTCTCTTCTTATTTGACACTAGCTATACCAGCCGGTGTATGCTTTGTCTAATATAGGATGATAATTTTGACAGCTCACTAATTGTTGGTCCTTGGCGCACACCTATGAAGTTTCATGTTTTATTTCGGTAAAATGTACTACGGATAATATCGTACTTCATAGACAGGCCCCGCCCCTTTAGTGAAGTGCCACGAATAACGAATAACAACAGACAATCGTAAATCGGCATTCAAATAATCGAACATTTAAAATTAATATTTTGATAATTAAGTTGTTTTTTGCAACTACAACTTTAATTTCTTGTTTGGACTTCACCCAAAGAGACCTTCCACAACAACTTTTTCGACTCGCGCGTATTCTACGGAATAGGCTGACTGATTAAATAAAAATACGCACGGGTCGAAATCGTCGTTGTAGAAGAGTTTTGAATGTCGTATTAATAAATTATTATTTCAAAAGAAAATCATTAGTTTATTTTGTAGAACATGTACTGAATAACCATGCAAATATCGATTCCAAGTTCTATGAGAATGATAATCGATAATCAAATAGATTCATTAACGATTTTACATTACCCCATCCCTACTGTGAATTGTCAAAATTATCATCCTATTTTAGACAAGGTATAGCCATCTTTGACAGCTCCGCTTGCGTGATGTGTGTATGGTAGAAAATTGACAGGTCGACTATTTCTACCAACATCTACATTGACTCTGATTGTGTAGGATCATCCGCCAATCCGCCTCCTTTGTACACCGAAAGTACATGAATTGTCTATGGACCAAGAATTTCTACCACAAACAGCTTATGTCAGATAACGTTAGCTTATGTCAAATCCCATACATTTTTTCTACCACAAACGATTATAGATTAACGAAACCTCTTGGCTAAGGCCGTAGGTTCAAATCCTACTGCGGCTATGTACCAATGACTCATTTCTGATTTATCGATTTATCTACATTAGTTAAATACTAACCGTTGCTCTTACAGTGAGCGAAAACATCGTGATGAAATCTGCGCATTCAAGCGAATGAATTTGTAACTATGGTCCAATCTGGTCTGGTTTCCCTGGTAGCAAGGTCACGGAGATCAGATAGCAGTCGCTCCACTGTAATTACCTGATCTGCCAAATCCTGGATCATAGTCAAGGTGGACCGGGTCCTTATACGCGAGAGGTAATGTCACGGTTTTAAATATTATAACAGGGACATTAGCGCCTAGATGATTATTTTATTTTATTACTATATTTTGTATTAACACGCTCAATGTTCATAGGAACGTTCATAGTGGCACCGTGTGAATTGTCAAAACATATTATTATATTATATACTAGTGGACTCAGCGCGACTTTGTTCGCGTAAACCTACTTTACTAGTAACCTACCCTTTTTTTCTTTCTTATAAACCTTCCTTTTAAATCACTCTATATACCTATTGTTGACAACTGCATTAAAATCCGTTGCGTAGTTTAAAAGATCTAAGCGTACATATCGTCGGTGGTTTGTAGAAAGGGCGAATACGACATTTTCAAAATCGTTTTTATGTACTATAGCTTGAAATGCGATCCATTTTTCTCTAGATCTGTATAAACGACGAACCTACAAGACCCCGGAACAGCGCTATTTTAAATATTTTAAATAGTATTGTGTTTCTGCCGGTGAGTAAGGTTTCCAGTGCTCCATGGGGTGGGGATTTGGGGAACCGTGGCTTTGGCAGTGGAGTGGCATTTGCTTTTTGCTGCCCGAGCAACGTGTTATAGAGGTGGGCAACGCATTAGCGATACTCTTGGTGTTACTAATGTCTATAGGCAGTGGTGACCACTTTCCATCAGGTGGCCCGCTTGCCTGTTTGCCTACCGTATGACATAAAAAAAAAAAAAAAAAAAAAAAAACGATTGGTGTAACGGCGAATATTCACTATTTGTTATTAAAAAGGGCTAATTTAACACATTCGCCCTTACATCATATCATCATAAAAGATTTGAGCCTGATTACGAATACAAATGAGGTGCCACCAGACTGCTCTCAACTCATTTCTTACACTGAAAACAGCAAGTAACAGCAACAGTAGCTCCCTCTTGACACTCTTGACAAGACAAACCATGTGGACAAACAATGTAGGCCAGGCTGTATATCTAAATGAATTGACGAATAACGGATGTTCGCCTTTTATGTATAACAATAAACGAAACGAACATCCCACATTTCCCTTATGACATCCAACACTAAAAATACTAAGTAATGACCCTTATCCCGTTTATCGAAAGTTATATTATAAAGATAATGTACAGGGTTAGGTTCGTTGTATAGGGTTGGTTGGTTGTAATCAACTAACCCAATTGTTGGGGATCTCTGAATATGCTGAAACAATTTTGTAAATTATTTTATATTCATTATTCCCAATTGTCATTGGCTTCTTTTTATCCCGGAAAAATAATAGGGCCCTGCGGGACAGTTTAATGGTGACAGAGACCCGAACTACGCGCGCTTGAAAACCGAGGGAGGCTGCTAGTTTATAATTAGCTAGTAATAATATTTAACAAATAACATTGTTTGCTGTACTATTTGAAGTTTTGAAGATCCTATTAGTACCTATTATGGGGCGATTACTCAAGAGCTGCGGTTTAAAGGGCGAACATCCATTCTTTCATCTGTATCTTCTTACACAGATTTTTGGTAGCGAAAATATTATTCGGTAAACAACAACTAAAATAAACCCTTACTATAAGCGCAAAAAAGAAGTTAATAAGTAAAACGATAATAATTTAAACTGTCATTGAGAGTAAAAAACTGCTCTACTGTATAGAAATGGCGCTTTGGCCCTTTCTGCCAACCATCGACGATATACTTTTATAGATAAGTCAGGACAGACACGGACGGCGACTTTGTTTTATACTACGTATAGATAGATGGAAGGAGGTTGGTATGGCATTTTGAAATGTAACACGACTCGATACAGGCTTACATGATCCTGCACGGTTTGTCCCAAATGTTAATGCAATTTTAGTACCTACATTAATGACTGAAAGCTGATTTTAGTTCAATGATCGTATGAGCTGCGATTCTACGCCTATCTTCCGCATCGCGAGACGGAGACCTAGAGATGGGTCACCGTTAATTTACTCCCGACGACTAACTAACACAGTAAATTAGGCTCAACTCACTGCGCCGACTCTTTGAGTCAACTCGCAAAAGTGCAATAACGCACCTAAATGATAGACATCGCCATCTTATTTCTACAGCAAGGGATTGGGATTGCCGGTACACACACACACGTTATAATGTTGTAAGCTATTGTAACTATTAAAATAAGTATCTTAGTGTTTAAGAAAGACACCATGAGTACGTTTATCTGAACTGTTATGTCTTGTAATAATGACAGTGACTATAGCACAGGAGTTTCTTCTCCTATTTTAGTCACCAGATTTTTTATGTAACCACAGACAAATACTGTTATCAGCTTATAAGTATAGACGTAAGAATACCCTGTATAAGTATTTACACGAATAAATATTATTATTATCAACTTGTTGCAGATAAGCACTTTAAAAAAAATAAGATCATAAGATAATAAGATGTTTAGTTAAACATCTCTCTTCTGTAGGCCTGCTGGAAAAAATTTCTTTTTAAAAATAAGCAGCGCCTGTTGTGTCTTTTGTTCTGTTATATTTATCTGTATATCATTATTGTGTACAATAAACAGTTTAATAAATAAATATATAAAAATAAATAAGATTTGCGATTGAAATGATGACTATTGTTACTAACTAAGGGCTTAAATCATCTTGGCGTCAATAACCTAATTGTGCTCTCGCATATCCAATAGCGGATCAGGTATTTACAGGACTGCCATCTGATCTCTGTGACTCTGTTAACAGCAAAGCTGTGTAGATCGGATCGGTTACATATCCAGTCGTATAAATGTGCTGGTTTCATCACGATGTTTTCCCTCACTGTATGAGATTACCCCATATCATGATCATTAATTTCCAAGAGCCTTGTTATTGTCAGTGGAGTGATCGTTATTTAATTCCTATCTGTAGTTAAAAATGACTTAGTTGGCTCAGTTCGTTTCGCACACCATTGCCCCCATCTCTATCGCCGCCCATCCGCCGTTCTCACTTCGAGCGCTCGTATTTCAAAATTTTCACATCGAATAAACTCTCGAGTGAAATTCAAACGCCATTTCGCCTCAATCAGACGTACGCTAGTAAACTGAACGGCGGACGTGTCTCGCTTCGGGGCCACGGATCCCGGGCAAGGAACTGAACTGCGAATTACCGCCCCAGTCTCCTTTGGCGAAGCGGTCGTGATCCCCGGGAATTTGTTGCATGCAAAAGGCTAAAGGAAATTTGGGGGACGTGTGTATTTGTAGCGCCCGTACCCTGACCGTACCGGGGATGTGTCGGCGACTTGCCACGCATTGTAATTGTAACCGAGGAAAATTGTACGCTTACTCGAAAATCTTGGAGGCACGTGAAAGGAAAATGATGTGAGACGACTCGGGTTATGGCGCAGCTCTATTGGGCGTTGATGAGTTGAATGAAGAATGGTAGTTTTTTGTTTATTTTATGGTTTTTCAATTAATCCGTTGATTGAGGGGGATTTTTCTGTTTTCCTGCAAAAAACGTTATTTCTATGTGGTATATTTTTTTGGAAGTATAAATAAAAAATAATAGACCCGGCACGACTTCGTTCGCGTACACCTACTTTACACCTACCTATCCTATTTTTATTGCTTATAAACCTTATCCTTGAATCAGTCAAAATATTGTTGAAAAGCGCATTATTAAAATCCGTTGCGTAGTTTAAAATGTCTAATCGTAGGTACACAGATACATAAATACGGACGCAACTTTGTTTTATAGTATGTATAGATATTTCAATTGATATATTTTTCTTTTCTTTACCCGTTCCTAAAAAAAATATCATGAGTGTCCGACAGCCACCAAGCCAGACAGCCGGACAGACATACAATAAATAGTTGTCTTCCGTGATGTGTGTTCCGTTTCTACTTTACCCTAACAACGACATCGCCGTTCCAAAATTAAACACGATTGAATAAAAAATTGAGTATACGATGTCGTTAGCATCGAATGCAAGTGTAACATCATTTAAAATTCTAGCGAATAAGTACGGTGGGTAACACAGAGGGTCTGCATGTTGCATGATATTCGTTCATGTGTGGAGCTCCAACCATTAGGCTGACTGCACGTTTGTTGCTTACGGCTGTGTATAGCGGGTTTCTCTTTTCACAGAATATTTTGACGTTCAAACAACCTAGAGGTATATTTCGTCCGTCCCTTTTTTATTTCTCTCAACTACTCGACTATCCTAGTCGTCGGCACTGCGGTCTCTCAATTATTTCTGCGTAGGTTTTGAGCTGAATTTCTTTTATTATGCACGAGTTTCTGTGTTTATGTGAATACGTTTGTAACGTGTCTACCAGTCTATCTTTGTGTCTGCTTTTAGCATCACGAATTTATTTGAGAACCAGTTTTATCCAATTGTTCATTTGAGTATTTCATTAAGATCAGTTCAAAAGTTTGGGAAGTAATTGAATATTTATTATTAATCCATTAAACCCCTAACCAATTTTATTACAAAAAGAAAAGAAGAATTAGATGTTACAATCAACTATCGAGAGACTTAAGATATTAAAGTCTCGAATTCCTTCTAAGCTCCCGAAATTTCTTATCTAATCATCCTAAATTACTAAAGACATTACTTGAATTACCAGTATCCACGACCTAAGCGATATTGGATCGCATTAAATAACTCAGGTAAACTATTACGAGCTAAAACTGAATTGAATTTCAGTTATAAATCTGCCCTGTACCTATCTTGTTGGGCGATTATAGGATTGAATTATTGAATTGATTATGATAGAAAATTGCAGAGCTCGGCTGCTAGCCCGCTTTGATAGCTATGTACGTCGATAACACGTGAAAAATGGCTTGTGTGTGCTATTTCTTGGGAAATTTCAGGTATTAAGGCTTTAAACGGTATACACTTGTGTACACAGTAGGTACATATAAACAGAAATCATCTAGGTGTAAATGTTCCGGTTGTGCTCATCCGCACGAGGGCTGGGCTCCGCGTTGACCATGATCCAGGATTTGGAAGACGAGATAATTGCAGTAGAGCCACTGCCTTCTGACCACCGTAACTCTGCTATCAGGGGATCCTGACCAGATTGGATCATGGTTTATTCAGTTACCCGAATGGGTGATCTCATCACGATGTGTTGCCTCACCGTAAGAGCATCGGTCAGCATTCAACTAATGTACATAACTCAGAAAAGAGTCATTTGTACATGGCCGCAGTGGGTTTCAAACCCGGTACCTCTCGCTTACGAGTCGGATACCATAACCTCTCGGCCACCGACGCTGCAGTAGATATATATAAGTAGTCGAAATTCCCAGTGACCAACGCTACTATCTACCACACAGCCTGTGCAAGAACCCACTTTGGAATCAGTTGTGACAAGTTAAGACGTAGCTTAAGATGGTTTATTATTGAGTAACTCCCGGATGGACGCAGCACTTTTTGTTGCAGAACAACTATCTGGGAGTTACCCTATTGGGGATGTTGTACACGCGACTTCGTCCGCCTGGACCAATTCGTAATATCAAAGACTGTACTTTTTACAAAGACGAAACAGTCACCCATTCAGTTCCCGGACTCGTGCGTTGCTTTAGTTATCGGCAAGTACGCTGCCACTAGACCAGGACGGCTTAATTCTACATATTTTAAGGGTATGCTCCGTGTTTCCTACCCGTGCACCCATGATGCATGCAACTGCGTCGAAATATCGGGCTACTCGTAAACAAAGGTACGCCGTACGCTCGGAATATACCTTTAAAATGTGTGATATTAACCGCGATAGTTTAAAATATTACGCTAAATTCTAGCCCCACAAATGAAAGCTCAAATACACGAGTCTATTTGTCCTGTCCATCTGCGGTTGAGTAGATGACGTCTGGCCTTGCGAGGACTTCGTTTGCGAAGTCTCCAGGGAGGCTGTTACATTTGAGAGAGTCCTCCCTGAGGCGCTCGAAAGTTCTGGCTTGGCCCTACAAATTATTGACAGACATTTTGTGTACAATGATTTATTTAATAGTACACAACAATGATAAAAGATACAAGGCAATGTTGTTCAGACAGCCAGCGGCAGGTAGCTAAATTCTTTAGTTTTTCATTGCTTATTTATAACTAGCTTTTCTTCGCAACTTCGCCCGTGTGGAAATAATTTTTAAGACAATTCATATTTTTCCCGAGCATTCCTGGATGTGTAACCATGATCCAATCTTGTCAGGCTCCCCTGGTAGCAGGGTCATGGAGATCAAATGGCAGTCGCTCCACTGTAATTACCTGACCTGCCGAATCCTGGATCATGGTCAAGGCAGACCCCGTGCCCTCGTGCGCGAGAGCACAACCGGGACATTAACACCAAGATGATTATTAGTTATTATTTTTATCTATTTCCCGAGCGACCATTTTAAATGACCTCCCCAATGACTATCTAACCCGGGGGCCAAAACTGAAACTAGGGTAGCCATTTTGAAATGTCATGCCAATTTCAACAACAGCGACGTTATCACCGAGTTAGTGAAGTTTGTTGCACAAGTCAAAAGTATTTTGACTTAAGCCTTACATAGTTATATGTACCTTGTCTACAAAGAAATTGGCCGTGCAGAAATTGAAATAATGAATTTAAATTTTTGTAACGGGTCTAGGTGTTAATGTTTAATAAGTATGTATGTAAAAGTATGTAAGTAGTTTTATTAGTAGTAGTAGGCAGAGTAGAAATGGCCGAGTGGTGTCCGGCAGAGAAGAATAGCACCGACCCCTTACCTACACTTGTGGATGTCGTACAAGGCGACTAATGTTATCGAGACAAAAGATCTAGGCTGGAAAATGGGCAGCAGCGTTTTTCACTGTTATAGCACTGCGATCTCCAACCCGCCTGCCAAGCGTGGAGATTATGGCAATAACCTCCCCTTCCCTAAGTCCTGAAATGTATGTACTGTTATGGGCTGTGATGATAAAGTAGTTTTATTAGTTATCTAGCACCCATAACACAAGCTTTGCTTACTTTGGGGCTAGATTGTGCTGTGTGAATTGTCCAAGCATTTTCTTTTATAAATCACTCAGATTTCATCCACATTAAATTGCTCACAAGTTCATAACGCATTATTTCTGCTAACGAACATCTACCTACCTACTAGAAAACCAGTTTTCTAATCTCATTAGCTATGGCCTGAGACAAATAGTAGTGATTAAACTTTAAATAGGGAGCTTGAATAGAGAGCCACGAATACCCCAGGGGCTGAATCGAGTAAAAACTGGTAGCAAAAACAGGGCTTCGAAACAGGCACGTACTCAGTAAACTTCTTCCTACATTTTAAAGTAGCTGATATATTTTTTTATGCTACTAAATGACAACAGAGCCGACAGCCGGTAACTGTAGGTGTCATCGCAGAACCGCAGGTAAGTTGTCACTTGAAGACTAAGATGAATATGATGTTGCTAGACAGGCATGCTCCATCATCGGCCGCATCGTCACTTACCACCAGGTGAGGTGGCGGTCAAATGCCTGGCTAGTCAAATTAAAAAAAAAAGATAAATGCCTCATGTTTGTAATTTCGCTGGCTGTCTTATCCTGCAAACCGAAACACAACAATATATAAGGCGGTGATACTCTCTCAGACGAACTCCCCAGTCTTGACAGAGTCTTACCACCAGATATAGAGTTCTACCACCTGATGTAACATTCTACAGTAGACGGTGTATTTAAAGAGAAAAAGGAATCAATTTGACAACTTACCTAAAGGTAGTTTAATGTGCACGAATCGTAGCTTTTATGGATGACTGTTACCATATTCCATCAGGTGGGCTGTCTACTGGTCTGCCATTGTGTTGAATATGATAATTTGCTATATTCACATGGATGAACTGTCTGTAAGTTGATAAATGTAGTATTTATTTCCACGGCCACTCTATTTGCAGCCACATTTGATGTGAAACTTATTTGAAATTCAACTCCATTCTACGAATCTGTCTCGACAGCGTCTCCTGCAGTGATTTTGCTATTATTGTATTTATTTATACACATTTAGTTCGAATTTCAGTATTTCCATTACCTAGAAGATAGCGTTCATTAGTACTGTCTAGAATGTCATTTTGTCTGAGTTTTATGACCTGAGTTCAACGCTTCTTGCACTGCAACGTTCCTTGCACAAAATTTATTGAGCTTCTACAAACTGCTGATTGCAAAATAATATCCGCAAAAATATTGTATGCTTCCAAACTTCGTATTTCATTTAAGTTAGATAACAATTGGACTAAAACTACTTACTTTGAAAAATATACGTAATGCGGACAAATTAAGAAGGTAAGATGAGCAATAAGAAATTGTTGTTTTCAATGCACGAGAACAGATAACATAAATGGTAATTAATCAGCTTTGTGAAAATTTTCTATATTTGACTAAATCATGATCATCATCACCTCAGCTCTAGTCTACTGATGAGCATATTCCTCCCCCCACGTTTTCCACCCTGATAGAGACCACCTCTTGCATTCATCGACTCCCTACGACCATTACGAAATCATCTGTCCATTTATTCTAAACCATTACTGTCTTTTTAAGATAAAGTTTAGACAAGAAGTCCGAAGTTCCGAAGTCGCGGAAAGCGGGTCAGACTACCCCATTCCTTTTCCGGGGGTCACTGACTAACTCCGGCCCCGCGGGGCCATTCAACTGGCACTATGCAATTACGTCAGTCGTCTTTCCGTGCACAAAGGGGGCCCTTGCTTTCATTGATCAATCATTTTGCTGTTCAACCCTCGCGTATACCGCATACGTTTAAGAATTCCATATGAAATTGATTCCTGGAAATAGAAACTGATGATAATAATATATGTTTTCGTACTATACTGGTAACTTTGGTAATAATGGTTTGACATATTCTTCAGAGAACCACTAGCTTCGAAATTTGCGAAAGGTTTTGATGTGTTGAGACAGACTTCTCATTACTATTGTAAGAGTTCAATGCACGAGTCGTTAGGGGCGACAGTTACAGCTCAGTTCAATTTAACGCCGGGAAGTGAGTCAAATTAGTCTCGCAAGATTTTCCGCGAACATACATAGTTACCTACAAACATAGCAAGTTAAATAAAAGTTTGTAAATTACAAGATTCAACTCTAAGGGATTACAAGTAAACTATTAGAACAATACTAGTTCTGACTACGCACGTAACGTCCAATTTGGCGTGGCACCGGTGTCAGATGTCTCTGAGGTGGATAAACTGCGCCACACTTCAGCCAAACGACACATCAGAGTCGTATAGTAGCTCATTTAGAAAATATTAGCTTAACTTAATTGCCCAACTTTAGGCAACTTATCTTCGCTAACTAGCTCCTGCCTCTTCGCTCAGGCCATACTTATCTGGATCGACAAGGCGATAAAGTTGCAAAAGTGGTGCGTTTTTTTGCCAACTCGACTTTTCTATGACTTAAGGATTTCATGGAATCTTTACCCCGTTTGAATATTCAACCTTTCGGAGTTTTGTAGGTAGATATAGATTCGTAGGCGAAAGTTTTCCAATTTATTTGTTAGTAAGTGAGGGGTGTTCGTGTAGCTATTTTGAGAAATATTGGGTTAAAAATAAATTCGCCTACGTTCAATTTCAGGGTGCCCCCGAGCAGACAAGCACGGCCGTACACCCTTTTCTCATAGCAACTCAACGAATTTTAGAGCTCTTTATATCTTTGTTAGGGACTGAAGAAACTGCGTTAATTTTATACTGCATTATTATACTTAATGTATATTCCAAATGACAAGTTTCTACCTTAAACGGTTTTCAAAATATCGTTTATCGAAGTTTCAATATTTCCTCACTCACTCAGTCACTAACTGACTCCTGGATCATCAAATAGCTAGACCACTTCCAGGTGATGTAGAAAGTTGAAATTTGGCATGAAGATAGGTAATTGGGAGTTTATATAGAGAAAAGGCAGTCTTAAAGACTAATATTTAAAGACTATGAGATATATAATTTCATATCTCTTAGACAATAAGTTCTTAAATTAAAAATATTTTTTCATGTCAATCAATCGGTATTAATACAGTTTCAAAGAGACTAATCACGATGAGGTTATCTTTTTGCGTTAGGTAGTTCATAGAACCACCCTCAGACTCCGTCTTCAGACCAGCTATATGGTACCATATTAATGCATTGTACCAAATTTCAGTTCAATTAAACACCGAGTCAAATCACGCATGATTCCAGGACATACAAACTGTCAACTCCCTTAGGGGTGAAATTTCAAACATCTATTAAACATATGGTCATAATATCTAACCATAAGCCCGTATCAGGTATAAATACAGTCGTACAACTTCATATCTCTCACTTAGATTATGACGGACTTACCATATAAACTATCACTGGCTTTTCTCTATATAAACTCCCAATTACCTATCTTCATGCCAAATTTCAACTTTCTACATCACCAGGAAGTGGTCTAGCTATTTGATGATCCAGGAGTCAGTTAGTGACTGAGTGAGTGAGGAAATATTGAAACTTCGATAAACGATATTTTGAAAACCGTTAAAGGTAGAAACTTGTCATTTGGAATATACGCTGCCTACATTACCTAGACAATGCAGTATAAAATTAACGCAGTTTCTTCAGTCCCTAACAATGGTATAGTAACACCCAGACCCGTAACAGAATTTAAAATTCATCATTTCAATTTCTGCCCGGCCGGGAATCGAACACGACCTCTGAGTGGCAGAACCAACTAGTCACTACTAGACTCAAGTAGTCAAGTGAGGGTAGGTACCAGTTTCCAGCCAGTTGCAGCTTGTAGACACAGCGTGGGCGATTCGGAGCAACCCAGTCGTCGGAGTTAATGAATTGCTAACAAACCAAGCTAAATTTTGCAATCCCAGCAGCTCAGTTGGGCTGTTACTTTTGCAAATTTAGGGTTTTCAGGTATAAAAAGTGCTGGGACGCACTTTTTGTTGACTGATATCTGATCTTGGGATGGGTAAATTTTAAGACTGGAGGTTTCTAGTAAAAGCCAAATGTTGAAATGTTATGTTTTAGTTGCGGATCCCTTCGACTTATGGTATGTCAGTATCTATGTACGCTTAGATCCTTTAAACTACGCAACGGATTTTAAAGCGGTTTTAAACAATAGATAGAGTGATTCAAGAGGAAAGTTTATAAGCAAGAAAAAGGGTATGTATGTATGTATGTATGTATGTAAACTCTTTATTTAAGGGTAGGTTCCAATTAAGTAGATATACGTGAACAAAGTCGCACGGGTCCACTAGTTAGGTAATACAATAATAATCATCTTGACTTCAATATCCCGGTTGTGCTCTCGCATACGAGAGCCCGAGATCCAGAATTTGGCTGCTCCATAAAATTACAGTACAGCGACTGCCATCTAAACTCCGTGACTGTTAACTGAGAAACCTGAACAGATAGGATATTGGTTACCCATTCAGTCGCCTGAATGTGCAGGTTGCCCGCCTCTAATAAGATCACTGGTATACCTCTTGAGGAATCTCATGGTCCAAAGTAGTGGGACTGTTACTTTAAGGGCATCATACGCATAAAACTATAGCAGCTATATTTACAACACTAACACCCATTAACAATACATTAGAATGAGACCATTTACACGGTTGACCGTCCAACTCTAGACGTCATAGATTAGCATATGAATATTAGCTGCGAACTCCCTTCTCGCTGTAAGTGGAAAACCAGGCTGTCGCATTTACATGCATTTCCGCTGGCGTAATGACGTAGTGGCGACCGGCAAGCAACATTGTTAAAGCGTCACAAACTTATCGCAGCAGGTGCCTGCGTCGCTGTTGTTGACAACGAAGTGAAGTTTCAAAATGGCAACACTAAGTTCCAGTTTTGACCGCCGGGTCGGATAAGCTTGCGGCATTGTTAGCCGTGGCAACAACGCGAACGCAAATTTCGTTTCTCCAATCACGGCTGCGTTCGGAATCAGATTTACCGCTGATTTGTGGCCAGTGGCGGCCGGTGCAGGGCAGCGGTCGAATTCGAATGTCAAAATGGTAACTGTCGGTTAGGGATGGATGGGACGCGACATATAATTTGTGTCAACACATTCTTTGACACGAAATCATCGTTGGAGTTTTAAGTTTGACGTTTGTATCTGTATGACTGTGATGGACTGATTTATTATTTGAAAGCGATTAAAGAGCTTCATATTATTTATTTTTTATTGCTTTTTGAGGCATACGGACGAACAGTCCACCTGATGGAAAGTTGCCACCGTCGCCCAGGATATCTGCAACCTAAGGGTATCAGATACGGATGCTTCCTCGTGGTTTTGATTTATTTAAACCGTCACGTGGTGCCAATTGGTAGCCGAGACTGTTCCATCTGACCTTCCAGCTGAGCAAACCCTGGTCAGCTTCTTTTTTATTTGTGCCTAGGGAGGCACATGGTCCGATGGTCTGCCAACCAGAACAAATGGGAATTTCAATTTCAATTTATGTATTTGTGGTAACACAGGTAAAAAAGATGTTACATAAAATATAAGTATGCTCAACTGTGACCTGCCATTCGGCGTACAAATTTACAAATATAAAAAACATAACCACAATATCATCGGTTGACTGGTAGATAAGGCTATTTTAGATTGAAGTCCGCCACTGTGCTTTTGTGCATAAAGCTTTAATAAATAAATAAATAACCTAATGACATACACTTAACACTGTGTGTGTGTACTTAAATTAAATAAATGTCAAATCAATAAAATTAATAAAATTAGAAGTGGATACAAACCAATCTTTGATCTGCCTGACATACCTTTGAAGAACCCCATATTGTAGTGCAAAGGAAGGACTTCGGGACGGAAGTCATTCCACATCATGCACGATCTCGGTAAAAAGATATTTAGTTGGATGCCTGGCATCCAAATGATTTGATATTTAAAAATTATCCCATCCTCGGAGGCTGAAGGATCCTCGATACATTCCCCGTTGTGCAGACGGTAGAGAACACACAGATAGCCAACGTCCCTCCGAAGGCCTAAGGGATCTAAACCGTCTGTAAGTAACGGATCATCGACAATACGAGTAGCCCGGCATTGGATGGAAACAAGTGGAATTTCGCGTCGCCAACGGTATTTGGAGGCACACCTAACGAGTGCCGAGCTCGCTGCGATGCTGAACGTTCAACTACCCTCAACGTAAGAAACAGTCACCCATCCAGTTACCGGTAACAGCGTGCGCTGGTTGACTATAGTTATAGGTCTCGCACGCACGTTGCCACTATACTTACCAGTTTCAGTTACCTCGCAATTTTGAGTTAACTCATTACTGAGTTACCTCACTGTTGAGTTACCACGTGGAAGAGTTTCGATGTATTACCCATCTCTATAACTGTCAGTACAGTGATTGCGTTGCCGCCCGACGCGATGCCTAGACGCGCTAGCGATTTCGTTAGATTCATTTGTTGTTCTATTGTTAGAGTGCTTACTTGTTTCGAGCGTCGGTGGCGTATTGGTTAAGGTGTCCGACTCGTAAGCGAAAAGCACCGGGTTTGAACCCCAGTGCGGCCATGTATCACTGACTCTTTTCTGAGTTATGTACGTATATTAATTGCTAACCGATGCTGTTACGGTGAGGGAAACATCGTGTAACCATAATCCAATTTGGTCAGACTCCCGTTAACAGGGTCATGAAGGTGAGATGGGAGTTGCTCTACTGTAATTACCTTACTGCCATGCCAGGGGTCAAGCCGGACTCCGAGCATCAAGATGAAATGAGATATGTTAGAGCACTTGTGCATTCTGTCTACTAGCCGCGTGGGAATAATACGAACTAATTTAGATGGAACTGTATTTCGTATGAAGTGTTTCATGAGTAGAAGGCGTCACCATTGGAACGCCAACTTAAACTTCAAGGATTATTATCCGTATTTTTACGGGCTCGAGTCGGGTGCATGTATGTAAGATTTTTATTTTTTATTATTATATTTGACTAGCCAGGCATTTGACCGCCACCTCACCTGGTGATAAGTGACGGTGCGGCCGATGTTGGAGCATGCCTGTCTAGGAACAGCCTATTCACTCTGGCCTAGAAGGCGTCTAGATTATAATGATCAGGGAACACACTCGCGGAAAATGCGTTCCATTCCTTGGCCGTACGCATTATAAAGGTTGAACTAAAGCGGCTCGTGCGGAAGCTCCATTACATAACGAGGGCAGGCAGAATGAGGTTGTGCAACTGCTTCGCACACTCTTTGAAATGCAACCTGTAGAAGACCGACAAACGCGCAACCCTACGCCGATGCTCGAGGCTCTGCAGCTTATCTTCAATCTACTGCGGATAACAAATTAACTTATTTGCACGTTCTTCCACCGAATTCAAAGCAACCAGTTAGTATTTCGCTGATCCATCCCAGAGGTGGCAGCAGTACTCCATACAAGATCGAACTTGTGCTTGATATAACTGAAGCAACTGCATTGAAGTGAAGTACCGCTTGACTTTCGAGAGGATTCCAATTTTTTGGCTGCAGTCTTAAGTTAACTTCAAATTTATACCAAGGGGTCCCATATGCACGGCTCGTATAACAAACAACTTTTACCATGGCACCAACTCTGATATCGCAAAAACATCAGCTGTTTAATCATCAATCACATTTTGGTGGAATTCGTTTTAAATTTTGCGATTTCAGAGTTGATGCCGTTGTAAAAGTTGTTTGTTATCAGTAGCACATGCACCCATTGGTATCGTGAATTTGAAGTCACCCCTCATCCTTGAAGATAGATTCACTTCGTTCGAAGTCAGACCGACTTCGGTTACGGCCTTTTAAATTTCTTTATCAATTCGGGAGCTACGATTTTTTTGATAAAATACTAACCGGATATTTGATCTCACTTGGTTGCAATTGACGATGCCATAAACTTGAGAAACGAAACCATTTCAGGTTTTTTGCTGTTGTAAAACTTTATTTAACGTAATTATGCCGTTTTACCGCCAGCATCTCTCATCTCAGATTTTTAAATCTTAGTTCAGACTTCATTAAAAAATAGTTGATTGCTATTTCTAGACAATAAGTTGAGCAGATTTTTAATAATCATTATCGTTAGCGAGATCTGATTTTTTTACTAAAGTGACAGTACTTTTACCCCTCTTAGCGTCTTAAACAAGAATTATAGTGTCACTTACTTAGCATACGAGTACACAGATACACTTCAAACCTATAACATCCCTCTTTACACATACACACAACATCCCTCAGGGACTAAAAAGATGCGTTTTTCCCTCTATCTATTCCTACAAGACGTGTGAATTTGTCGTAGCGTGTCGGTACTCAATAGGACAACAGGTGGGCGATAGATTCTGAGCGCACCTCCGAGACGGGGCCCTTTGGCGTTTTTCCTTATTATTTGCGCACACATATCGGAAGTATGATCGCAAATACGATCTAATATATTTTTGCTCAGTAGAGCAAAGGAAAATATGTTTGAAGAATACTTACTAGAATGATGAAGGAAACTGTCTTTCCACTTCGACCAACGAAACGGAAGATAATAAAACCACTCCAGTTTAATCATAATGCTTATAGGTACTCAAAATAAAAGAAAAATAAATCATATTGGCGTTAATGTCCCGGTTGTGGTCACGCGCACGAGGTTCCGCGGTCCGCCTTGATATGGCAGATCAGGTCATTGCAGTGGTGAACTGCCACCTGACCTTCGTGACCCTGCTATGAACAGTTTTGGATCATGGTTATACATTCAGTCGCCTGACTCCAAATAAACACAAACAAGGCTCTTTTACTTTATAAACTGAACCATGAGTTTTCATAACTCAGACGAACAGTATTGTAGTAGTTGTAAATAAACGCTAGGCCATAAAAGTGTCTGTTAAAATGAAATAAATTGACCAAACATAGATCCGTATTGAATGCATGACATTCACTTAAAAGACGAGCACTGTGGGAATGCATAATAACGCTACTTTATATTTTTTGTAAAATTCAAACTCTACTTTAAGTTTCTTTAAGGACAACTGGTTAGGACACTAAATATTTCTTTTTATCGGGGGGTAGGAAAGTACGAAGGAAACATACAGTGACACGCTGGCCGGCCTATGGCCGGAGCACACCCACCCCACGTTGCAAACGTCCATAGGCTGCGGTGACTCCTTACCATCAGGCAGGCCGCAAGCTTGTTTGCCACCTTAGTGGTATAAAAAAACCAAAAAAAAACCACCCTAACCTCGACCGGACCGTGCCTGATAATACCAGACAGAGGCGGGTAGCGTCCGACAATGCCAGACAGAGCCGGACCGCGCCCGACATAAATGATGAAAATACCTATGTTGGTTTGTTATTCGATTTTGAATAGTCTGCGCAAAACCCGGAAGATACAAAATATACGATAAAAATCGGTTGTCTGTAAAGTCGGTTTACTGACGATAGTTGAACGTCGTAATAGTTATGACGTCATAAGAAAATACTGATGGAATGGTTGCATTTTTCAAAAGTAAATTTTAATTTTATTTGTATGATAGATATTTTGTACGGATATTGCATCGCTCACTCAAGTAGGAGAGAGACTGATGTCGAACGCTGCCGAACGCGAAGGCCGATTGTGCCTCTTTGTCGCTCGTTCCGCGCTCTCGCTTGCAGTTCAAGCCTTAAATGGAACGCCTCAGAGCGAGGTAACGCCGCAAGAGTCATGTTTTTTCGTGCGTGCAGCCGGCTCCATCGAATTATAAGACGTTGTCACGTCAATATTAGCGAAAGCTTAAAACATTTTACTTACCTCTAACATTACTTAACTTACCCTCAAATTTCCTATAAATACAAACCCCTCCTCCTCACCATCGGCGGTTAGAAGAGTAAACCATTTGCAATTTAGCAAACAGAAACGGAGTACTTAACGATTGTAGCTCTTTCTCTATTCATCCTTGTTTTAATGCTTGCTTTGCCGCTATAAATTATAAGATTCTGTACTAAAAGCCTGATAAATGGTCGCCGTGGCTATTAATAACACAACACAGCAACGCCGCGGTTAGTGTTGTAAAAATTGTGGTCCATGAGTCTAGATGTTTTGGGACTCGATTCTTGACAGGTCGTAGGTATCCGTCGCAGGTAGTTATCAGATGGTAGGACTCCGTTAAGGCATCGATGGCCTAGTGATTAAAGGGTTCGACTCGTAAGCGAGAGGTCCCGGGTTCGAGTCCCACTGTGGCCATGTACCAATGACTCTTTTCTGACAGTTGAACGCCAACCGACGCTCTTACGGTGAGGGAAAACATCGTTATGAAACTTTCACAGGCTAAACTAGACTAAATATATTTTCCTGGTAGCAGCTTCACGAAAGTCAGATGTCAGTTGCTCCACTGTAATTATCCGATCTGCCAAATACTGGATTATAGTCAAGGCGGACTCCGGGCCCTCGTGCGCGAGCGCACAACTGGGACATTAACGCTAAGATGACGATGATGATCAAGCCTGATGAGTCCGCCTGAGTGAGTACCACCACCTTATTTATTTCTGCCGGCAAGCAACAATGCTTGCATTGTTGTTTCGGTTTAAAGGATACGGTAGCCAGCGCACTTAAAGGTATGAGGCATTTCATTTTAGTCCTCACAGTGACAATTCACCTGCGGTTCTGCATTTTTGTTGCCAACCTAAATGCATTAATCATATATGTTATGGACGACAGTTACCGCTTACCATTAGGTGGGCTGTCTACTCATTGGTCGCTGCGTGAATTTAAAAAAAAAATTACACAACTTGACTCAATATGACAGAGACTCCTGCTCGATGTATCATGAATTGAATCGAATTCGATATTAGTGCTAGAGTCTATTGTGCGCTCTAGTTTGTTAAATACCTACTGAAAGGCGTTTTGGACCTTTTGATTTAGATTTACGAGTATAACTGGAGTTCGTCCTAGACTACAGTTTCTGGTCGATTCTCTAAGACAAACGTTTGATTTAAGTGAAGTTATCGTCAAACAGCACAATCTATATATCATCGTTACACTCAACGATGTTTCTTAAAGAATCGTATGATTCTCTTAGAGACTCGCTGTACTCGATATTTCGCGATTAATCTGACTGTGGACTCGCGAGCGTTTTAGTCCACCGAGCACTACCAAACTTAATAGAGTTTATTAATGTAGACTACCGGACTTCAGTTTTTTACAACACTAGCCGCGGTAGTACAGTGAGGGCTCTCTCATTTTTCTTGACCTGATAGGGCTGTGAAATTTTTCTATTAAATAAAAACATCCTTGTGTACCTCTAAGCAGCGTGCTTGGGAGACCGATAAAGAAAGTTAAGCAAACTTACTAGATGGGTAACCGTACTTTGAAAGTAGTCCAATTTCAGCACAGCAACCACAGTGCATGCAAATGGAATGGAGTCAGTGTGTCAACACTGGTCACGTCCCATACCAGGCACCTGGCCAATTTCCACGTTATTTGTGGCAACCCGTCAGATCTCCTGTCCTCAGAGCGTATGGTTTTATCAGGTGGTAGGACTCTCAAGCCTAAGGAGTCCACCTGGGTGAGTACCATCGTTATCTATTTCGTCCGCCAAGCAACAATTTTTTTTATCGTGGTCAAATTCACACAGCGCATCTAGCCTTAAACTAAGCAAAGCTTGTACTATGGATGCTAGTTAACTGATATACTACTTATACACATACGTATTATACATAGAACACCCAGACCCGTAATAGAAAGTAAAATTCATCATTTAAATTTCTGCCTAGCCGGAAATCGAACCTATTGCATGACTGACTGGCATGTTGACCACAGAACCACTCAGGTCGTCAAAACTTGCAATGTACAATGCTTGCAATGTTGTATTCGGGTTTGGAGGATAACGGGTTTGGAAGATAAGGTAGCCAGCATTTCATCGTCCTCGCCGTGACAACGCACCAGTGTTTCTGAATTTTCGTTGCCTGTACCCTAGCATGTACAAGCAACAGAAATTACCCTAGTAATGCATGAATCGTAAATTTGATGGGCGACAGTTGCTTTTTACCATCAGGTCTGCTCGTTTGTGAAGAATAAAAAAGACGGATTCTGCGCGTATGCGTAAGAGTACCGAGATTGTGAACGGTATTCGAATCCCATACCTACAAAATGTATAGCATATCTCGTAATAACTTGATTTCAATGTCTTGAATAGCCTTTGCAACGGTCCCGCAGAATAAAGAGCAGGCGCGGTGCTGTGCCGGTGTCTACGCAGATACGTGTGGGCGATTCCGCTTTGTTTGTTATTGCATCGACGTACGCGATGGGGAATCTGTGCATAGTATATAACAAAGTCGTTTCCCGCCGTCTGTCCCTATGTATGTATATGTACGCTTATTAAACTACGCAACGGATGTTAATGCGTTTTTCAACAATGGATAGAGTGATTCAAGAGGAAGGTTTATAAGAAAAAAGGGGGTAAAGTAGGTGTTCGCGAACGAAGTCCCCTCGTATCCACTAGTAACGAATAATAGAGTGTTGTACAAAAGTGTGAATTAATAAATAAATAAATAGACTGTGAGGGCGCCGTAGGTTATCCTACCTCATTGAGTACAAGAAAAAAGCCAGGCATATGACCGCCATCTCACCTGGTGGTAAGTGACGATGCGGTCGAAGATGGAGCATGCCTGTCTAGGAACAGCCTATTCACTCTAGCCTTGAAGGCGTCCAGATTATAGTGATCAGGGAACGAGTTCCATTCCTTAGCCGTTCGCATTATAAAGGTTGAACCAAAGCGGTTCGTGCGGGCAGCTGGAAGATCCACGACATAAGGATGAAGCGCTCGCCCGGATCGCGTTTCCCGATGACGGAAAGGGGCCGACGGAATGAGGTCGTGCAACTGTTTCGCACACTCACCGAAATGCAACCTATAGAATACCGACAGACACTGGCGTCTAGGAAGAAACTCGAGTTATAACACCAACTCCGAAGGTTAAAATGCCGTTCAGACTCGAGTAACTTATACAGACTCGAGTGCACAATATACTCGAGCACTATACTCGAATTTGAGTTATATCGGAATCTAATTTTTTATGGCACAAAAAATATTTTTTTTGTTTAGGTTGTGCACGGGCAGAAGTTAGTTTTGTGGGTCTAATAAAAGTCTTCTATCGCTACAAAGTGAATTTTTCTTGTGCCCTCAAAGTCTATAACGGCGCATTTTGTATTTTCATTGAAATATGTAAATTTTATTGCCCCTATGGCAAAATATTAATCCGCAAAAGTTAATGTGACGACTATCCTTTTTTATACGGATACTCGCCCTTTTTATTTGTAAAATTATTCAAAACTATTCAACAATAAACAATGTAATTTAAACTCTAATGAATGCACAGAAACAAAAAGTATACCACAAACAGTAATAAAGATATTAAATAGAAACATTCAAAGAATTTAGTGAAATACTCACCAATATCATTTTGACACCCGTCAAAGCATCGCCGCGGAAGCATCACCAACATCTCTAAAATCGTTTATTCAAAACTGGGGCATCTATCCGGTTTTTACCCTATTTATAAAGTATTAAATAAGTAAAGGGTGTTTCTTACAGGCGGTAAAACTTTAAATTGAAATAAAATAAAGAAAAAGGTTATAGTATCAGTGAAACCAGCTTCCGTTCCAAAGATAATTTTATGGCATTTACTAAACGCACGGCCTACAATAAACAATTTTATTATTATTGATACACAACCCCAGTCTGTCTAAGAACAATCAAACAGCAATATTGGTAGTAATTTATTGCCTATTCCATTGCCCGGAAAAGTGAGCAATAAAAATAAACGGGCAAACTTTCCCAAATCATTCATATGGAAGATATTAGGGCACGATTATTGGTTGGGCAAAACTTCTTAAGTCGAAGGAAATTAGACGCGGTCCTTCTGGATGTAAGTACTCGCAGTACTAAGATTTGGCCTTGGATCTTAAGTCGATAGGGATTAGAATTTACATACCTAGGATGAGATATTACGCTAGTCGGCAGTACCTAAGTACTGCCGACTAGCGTAAGGTTGGTTTCGCCTTCGTGAAAACTGTCTACATTGATTTATTTATTTATTTATTTTAGCCATTTCTGTCCTACTGCAGAGCAAAAGCCTACCTATCCACCTTCACATTTATCATCATCATCATATCAGCCAGAAGACACCCAATCTGGTCATAGGCCTCCCCCAGAGATCTCCATAAACGCCGGTATTGTCACTTCCGCATCCAGCTGGTATCTGCGATCTTTACCAGGTCGTCGGTCCACCTAGTGGGAGGCCTACCCACGCTGCGTCTTCCGATACATGGTCCCCACTCGAAAACTTTACTGCCTCATCGGCTATCTGTTCTGCGAGCTATGTTCCCAGCCCACTGCCACTTAAGCTTGGTAATCGTTCGGGTTATGTTGGTGACCTTAGTTCGCTTGTGGAAATCCTCATTCCACATATACCCGTTTCCAGCAAAAAATTAGCCATTCTTATCTATGATGAGTTGTAGACATAGAAGGAAAGAGTTATAATCGATGATTAACATTGACGTTTCAGAAACAGCTATAACAGTACTTTTCTCAGAATTCCACGGGATGGAAATAAATTTTAGAGGTAATTTCTGTCGATGTTGGTATAGATACATTGGATCGTTTAATTAGGTTAACTTGTACAACCACTCACATCATGTTCATCGCTCTAAGAGGTCGCTGCTAGATTGAAGCCACCACCATAATCTCCATGTTTGGGGGTTGCAGCTTCGGCAGGTGGGTTGGAAGTGGTTTAACCCCCTGAAACACGATTTAGTCAGCTGCAGGGGATGGTAACCCCCAGTGGTATTAAGTAACTATCGGCGGGGGTTAGTTTTAAAATGATAAAAGTATTTAAAGAATTAGGATTACGTTAATTAATCTCTTTTCAAACGACTTTTTCCAGCGAGGGCATTCTTTTAAATTATTTTTTTATACCACTTAAGTGGCAAACAAGCTTGCGGCCTGCCTGATGGTAAGCAGTCACCGCAGCCTATGGACGTTTGCATTTTGCTTAGAAGGCCACTCACTCCGAATTGAAAAATCTAATGGAAAGTAAAGGGAAAGTTAAGCAAGCACATCCAGGTAGGGGACGCATGCAGCCAGATCAGCGCATACGAGTGCTTACTCCGGCGAGACACCGGTTTCCACTGCAGCTGACTGTACATAGAGTTGGCCACCGTCGAAATAAACTGTCACAAATCGAAACTTATACCACCGCCTGTGTACAAACCACTAGAATTAGTTTCCCACTGGAATTAGATTCCAGATCTTTGACTAGTGCGCCGGATCCGTTTGCAATCTGCAACTATATCTGGAGGATTTGTTGACTATAAATATAGCATGTGAAGGAATTGCTCTGGCATTAAGAAGCTACCATGGTTCTAATGATATTTACCTATTTAATTTACGGGTTTACTAATGGACAAAGCGCGACTTAGTTCGCGTGGTGTCCTTACTCTACTGTACCCTTACACCTAGCCTACACACACACACACACACACACATCACAGCCCATAACAGTCCACTGCAGGACTTCGGGCCTCTCCCACGAAAGGGGAGGTCATTGCCATAATCTCCACGCTTGGCAGGCGGGTTGGAGATCGCAGTGCAGTTGATGTAAATCTACCCAGAAATATGCTGCTGCCCACCTTTCGGATTTGTCCCTTAGTCGCCTCTTACGACACCCACGGGAAGAGATGGGGTGGTGCTATTCTTTGAGGTGGCGGCACCACACACCACCTAGCCTACACCTACAGTAAAAAGAAAATTGAATTTAATGTGGATGAAAAGCGAAACTGCCAAGAGGATGAAAGGCCGATCGTTTTTTTACTTATAGAACCGACACAAGAGCATATGCAAGTACTGTCGCTAAGAAAAGTTGAAGTTTGGGTCAGTAAAAATAAAATTGTGCACGGGCTGACCAACATTTTCATAACATTTGGTGGAAGAAATCACTTTAAGCGATAAGGCCGCCTGTTGCGTCTCCTGCTGTTAATTTGAAGTACCCATTGTATTTTTTTGATTGTGCAATAAAGCGTTATTCATTCATTCATTCACTTATTCATTCATTCTTTTTGTGGATCACTTAAACGTATACTATCGCTACAAAGTGGATTTTTTCTTGTACTCGATGAAACTCGAACCTCAGTGTCTTAAATTACAATACTTGGGTGACGATCGGCGCTATGCATCCGTCAAAATGAACGACATTGACCAATCATAGAGGAGCACTATGAGAATGCTTTAACTCTTTTTTTTATGTCATACGGTATGCAAACAGGCAAGCGGGCCACCTGATTGAAAGTGGTCACCACTGCGTATAGACATTAGCAACACCGAGAGTATCGCCAATGCGTTGCTCACCTCTATAACACGTTACTCTAACAGCAAAAAGATAAATGACCCTCCACTGCCAAAGCCACGGTTTCCCGAATTCCCACCTCATGGAGAACTGGAAACCTTACTCACCGACAGAAACACAATACTATTTAAAACTGTACTTTACTTAGACAAGTATCGTATCCGAATCCGGGTGTCCCAAACTCCGCTGAACACTCGATGACACATCGAGGAGCCAGGTAGGAAGTTCAGGAGTCCCGAAGTTGCACTGCACCGGCCGGCTAGTGGTAATGGCTTTCTTGTGTACGCCGCCGCTGGCTTGACGGCTGACTCGAATTCCCTCTAACAGTCGCTAGCTAACTTGTGCCGATTCCTTGCCAGATGTAGCAACGGTGAACGAGCGTTTTATAAGGCTTGTGCTCGGGGATTTTGTGAGATGTAATCTGGACAGGCCCAGGCGGCATAAATAAATATGCTTAGACAAATTCACACAGCGCCATCTAGCTAAAAAGTTAGCAAAGCTTGTGTTAAGGAGGGTGTTAGGTAACTTTTTTACATACTATACGGATCTAGATCCGTAATGGAAATTAAAATTTATCGTCGGGAATCGAACCTGTTACCTTTGTGTGGCAGATGTTAATCAACTGAACCACTTAGGTGTGTCACGGTATGTTTTGTCATCTCTTCGTGATCATTGAAGAACGATGATGTCCGAAAATAATCAACAGTGGAACATTTAAAATGTTTTGGAGAACATTTTTTTTAAAACGTATTCTTTAGATTTAGATTTAATTTATTTCATAAAGTAAAAATTTATATGTCAACATTAGTACATTCTTTTTTCATTCCTCATTAATTTACAAGTTTTCAAGTACCTTAAACTATGGGAATGTCATACAATTCAATAATTACATAGCCAAGTTGGTAAAAGTACGGTTGTAGGTATCTATGTATATAATTTTTTTGGTTGTATATTTAAGTTATCATAATAACCGCATTTCTATCCATTTTCCAAGAACCAATTTATTGGGATTTTCTGTTTCCATGAAATTAAAAAGATACTCGTGTTTTCGTCAATTTCGGCATGCAATACAGCAATTTTTGGAAAACCTCTTATTAGTAGCCTTGCCAACACCAGCGCGGAGTGGCAGCTTTTCCTCGAGCTTATCGGCGCCTTTTATTGAATGAAAGCAATACTCAACTGACAGACGTCAAGGAAAATAGCTCATTATTTTCTGATTGCTGCTAACTACTTCTGTATACGAGTGTACAGGCGGTGGCCTATAAAAGAGGCCATTAATTTGTCTATTTATTTTACTCGTATTTATTAGGATAACCAAACATAAACAGTGGGTTACAAATGATGTTTCGAAGTAGGTATGTGTGATTTTCTAAATTTCTCCCCATGCTATAATTATACTTTAAACAGATCCAATAAAATGACTACAGAATAAAATCGCCACTAAAATTATAACAAACAAACCAAAATATCTAATTCACAAAAAATTAAAATCGATAATAAAATTTTCTGTAAGACAGGCTTACGCCAAATTTTTAAATTAGTATAGTGCCAAAAAATACTTTGGAAAAAGAAAACAGACATCGATCTATAAAAAATTACCTGGAATCAAAAACTGCAGCGATTTTGCTACAGTACTACTAGTGAGGGAGGCCTATGTTAAGCAGTGGACGTCTTTTTTTATAACATAGGGAGGCAAGCGGTGAAAATAATGTAATTATTCGGCACTTCTTATTAGAATTGCCCTACTTTGTACATTTGTTTGTGAGCCGAATTTTCGACGTTGTAGAGAAAGTTATGGTTATTTTTTTGTATGACAAAAAATCTACGGACACCTATTGTGTAGGGTATCAAATGACTTGCCAAATCCTCATATCTAACGTCACAAAATCAATAAAAAAAACTAATTAAGTGCTTATTTTTCTGGAGCAATTTTTTGACTTTTAGATATCAAAGAAAAAAACATCGCAACATCGGCTATACCATGGATTGCCTCTACCTTCAATCAAACCCTAACATAACAATTCCAACATTGATTATTGGCAGAAATACTTAAAGTGGTGCTACTTCCTCATTCAGACTTCTCAAGTCAGAGTATAAAAATAAAATATTATAAAATAATGCTTGAAACAGGTACTTCCTACAATCCACTGGTACCAGGAATGCAGCGCTTTGCAGGAGTACAGAGAACAACCGCCGTATGTGACCGCGGTGGGCAAGTAATGGATTTCTTGTGTCCGTACACCGCAGCAAGGTTGTTCAATGTGCATCGCTTGTTCACTGTACTATAGAGCTACAAGGAGCAGTATGACGGCTTCATATAGATGACCAAAGTGAGTGAAACAACGTGCCTAAAATTGTGCTACATCAAAGGATACTCAGTTATTATTAGCTTTTATTTACTTTTACATGTCCCCATGTTTGTACGTAATAAAATCTTGCAAGTTACATTTGACATTTCCCGGTTTCAGGTTGAGCTGGAATGCACTTATTGTACTTCCGATGACAATGCATTGTTTCGATACCATCGACCTGATCTGATGATGGAGACGGAAGGAACTCTTAAACTACGCATGGTAAACCCATTAAGTTTGGTCTCGTTTGATTAGTCTTAACAAATACTCTGACTGATCATAGAGAAGCGTCGGTGGCCGAGCGATTAGGGTATCCTACTCGTAAGCGAGAGGTACTGGTTCGAATCCCGCTGCGGCCATGTACCAATGCCTTTTTTCTTAGTTATGTACATTAGTTTAATACTAACCCATGCTCTTAGAATGAGGGAAAAACATCGTGATGAAACGTGCACATTCAGGCGACTGAATATGTAACCATGATCCAATCTGGTTAGGTTCAGATGGCAGTCGTTCCACTGTAATTACGTGATATGCCAAATCCTGGAGCATGGTCAAGGCGGCCTCGGGCTCGCATGCGGGAGAGCTCGACCGGGACACAACCCCAAGATGATTTCTTTTTATTATATAGGTAAGCATATTTTCATGTGGCCTCTGCCTCTTACGGGAAAAAGGTATGATATTATGCATTTAAGACCTCTTAGTTTTTCCATTGCATATGACAGAAGCCGCTTACATAATGGTCCCTATTGATTCCAAGGAACTCAACCCTCACACCCAAAACCAAAACCATGCATTGTGACACCGCTCTTACGTAACGTAACGTAGATATTGACGTGACGAGTTGTAATACTGCCTCTTTTAATGTACTGTGAGTTGTACATAATTTGCTTACCGATGATATCCAGCCTCCCGAACAACCACATAGGTACGAATGTACTGCATCTGCTGCGGCAGGTTACACAGAAGACCGAAGTGTAGGTATATCCGACTATTATGATTGACGTTTGCGAACTATGAGAAAACCTTCAATTCGATCGAAACCTGCGCTGTGCTCTAGTCTTCACAACTCGATTTATTAAAATATAGAAAGGTTTGTACGAAAACGCCACCATGTCAGTAAAATATATCTCCAGAACCAGAACTCAAAGCCTATTCAGCCGTAGTGTAGCGAGGAGTTAGTCAAAGTGATGTCGTATCATAAATATTAACGGCATGTACCTCACTCACCGTAGATTTTCTGTCAATATGTCATGGGTGAGACCCTAGAGACAGGAGGACTTACGCAAAATGCTCGATGACCTCTGTAGTGCCTCTCAACAAGTAGGTCTTAAATGAACATGAATGAAATGAGCATGTTGCGCATGCTTCGGTGACAGTTGGTCACGGTAATTTAAAAAGTAGACTAAGGAGGTCATTTAAAAAGGTCGAATAATCGAAGTCGCGGGAAAAACCAAGCTGTCTGTGTTCCACTCGGACGAAGTCGCGGACAAAAGCTAGTTAGAATAAAACTCGCCTGAGTTAGCCTGACTGCGTAATCTGCTACACTTAGTCAGCAGAGGTGTCTTATCTACGATCGTATAAGTTGTTTCATTTACACCTTGTTTTAGCGGTGTTAAAGTTGTGTTCGTTATTTACTTTATGTGACCATGAACTGTTTAAACGGTCCAGTGTCGTCTCTTGGGATAATCTTTACGGTGCCAATAAATTTTGATACTTGACTTCTTCTTTACGAGACGTTAAAATTTCAACGTTTTTCTTTTGCCGAGTTGACTCTCTGCATTTTTCGTACGGGCATTCAGCAAATTAGCTGACCACTTAGGCGGTGTCCTAATTGGCAACAGTCGCACGACCGTGGTCGTGCGACGGGCGGTTTTAAAGTTTCCTATTGGTCGGGCGACATTCGTCGTATCATGGTCGCACAACCGTTACCAATTAGGATAGCGCCTTAGTCATTTATTAGCCTACTGTCAAGTAACATCTGTGGCTTATTTGGCTAGCGGGTCTCGCAAAAGGTACCAGGTTTGAACCCTAGTGCAGCCATGTATCAATGATTTTATTTAAGTTATGTACATTAGTTGAACACTAACCGATTCTGTTACGGTGAGACAAACGACATGAGGAAACCTGCACACCTAGACGACGAATGTGCACACATAATCCAATCCTCTCATGGAGGTCATGTACATATATTTTAAAATCTAATAAAACAAAATCTGCTCTGGCCACGACACGGTTTCTACCCATACCGGAGCACCGGAGGGACCTTTGAATCGAGTTTATTCGAGATGTATAGAAATTGATAACGCAGGTACGAGTTATGGCAGCGGGTATCTGCGGTCCAGAGTATGCACTCGCATTGTAACTGACCCACATACCCATGAGAATACAATGTTTGAGAAAATACTTGTATTTATTCTTGTATAACAAGTTACAAGTTGGTACCTAGCATAGGAAGTATACGTTTTAGTATAGTGTTTATTTCGGACTATGACATGGGATCGTTCAAGGGATATATTAGAGGTCTCTTCAGAGGCGGGCAACGCATTGGTGACTCCCCTGGTGTTGCTGATGTCCATAGGCGGCGGTGACCACTTTCCTTAAAAAAAAGTTTCGTTGTTTAGAAACAGAAAATTTATTCTGATCTTCAAGCTGTAAGTACAGATTAACTATCAATCTAGATAAACTAACCACCGAAAGGAGGTTCATCTCCACACCTTGGAGCCAAAATGGTCGCTGACTGTGCAGTTCCAAAGGAACTTTCTCCCACTCAGGTTGTGGAATGAACTACCTGGAGAGGTTTTCCCTGGAGAGTACAACATGCGAGTTCTTCGAGGGTGGGTACGCGTGGATGGTGCCCCTGGTATTGCAAACGTCCATAGGCTGCGGTGACTGCTTACCATCGGGCAAGCCGTAAGCTTTTTCGCCCACTTTGCGTAATTAGAAAAAAACATATTTTAATACCACTGACGTTTATTACTCATAAAAGTTGTAAAGCAAATATTTGGTAAGTCCATCGAGTAGCAATACCGACACCTAGGTTCTTTCATTACGACCCTACTCACAGATTACGATCGGTCGGCGGCGGCAGCGGTGCAACCAGCCCGCAATCTGATTCCGCTGATTTGCCAAGCAACCTTCGCCCCTATATACAAAGTTAGGCCAAAGACAAAAGGGACTCTTTTAAAGAGGACATGGCACATTGTCCAATGTTGCGGATGCAACAAGAAAAACTCTTGACTTATGAAATAGGCGATTTATTATGCTTTCGCTTGATTTTTATTACATTAGGTGGATCTGCGTAATGATTGGGTGGCCGTTGCGATAGAAGTCTTGATGGCAATTGACCGCTGTTAGCGTTTTGTAGGGGTGTATGCTTGTGTGCGTGAGTGGGTGTATAGATGCGTTTGCCGTAGTGTAAGTGAGTGTACCGTGTGCACCACTGTTGAATCTATACAGTTGAAATAGGTGGCTGCGGCGCAGACATCCAATAATGCGTGTATGCCTTTCATATGTAAAATGGCCGATAGATGTGCCCAAAAAGAAGTAGCATAAGAACTAGAATTCCCTAGCATCGAGAAATGGCACGCACATGGCCTGTCATCGAGATAGAAATTGAATGTCCAAACGGAACGAGGAGTTTCTTTCATTATTGCTATTGTTAATAAGCACAATTTTCCAACAGATACTACAGACATAGAGGCACCAGCAAAAAATGCTCTCTAACTTACCTGCCAAGCAGCGCCATGATGCTAAAAGCCTTTATGGGTTGTAACTTACCTGCCAAGCAGGGAAATTATGTGAAAAGCCCTTTATGGCAAAAAAGATGTAACGGGTTGCTGGTAATGTCTCAAATGTATGAGATCATGTATGAACATTGAAGAAGCAAACGTCATATCTTGTCGTAGCACTCTTCGTAGCACAGACGTAGGACATCCTAGTCGTAGCCGTGTGCTACGAGTAGCACAATAATAATTTTTGGACGCAGGCGTGGAGAGCGTTATGTACACTTGCGTACAATGTGTATACTCGCGTTTAGAACAAAAATTATTCATTAAAAAAATTAAGAAAAGCACTGCAATATTTGGACTATTAATATGTATAATCGATCGGTGAGTCCAATGAATATATCGTGAATGCGCAATTGCTGGAACTTAATCAGTGGTACTGTGATCTTTCTATGTACTTTGTTGTTGGTGAACAGTTAGTACCTCCCAAGTTCCGAGATGGAGCCTATGAATAATTTTTCTTTCTTCCTTTTATTTCACACTGTTGGACCCGGCACGACTTCGTCCACATATACCTAATTTACCCCCTACCTAAAATTTTTTTCCTTCTTATAAACCTTCCTCAATCTATTGTTGAAAATTTCATTAAAATTCGTTGCGTAGTTTAATTGATCTAAGCGTCCAATTAATTTAATTTTCGTTTCAATAGTCATAGTAATTATATCTACAGTATGGAGACAAAATATTTACAATTAGAAATAAAATTACACACTAATACTAAAATATTATACTTATATTAAAAAAATCATCTACATCGTTGTCCCGCGGAATGATGCCCAGAAAGCTAGCTGCGTTGCCTCGTTGGATAGCAATACTTATCCTCTGTCCGAGGAACGCGCCAGCTCTCCGGTCACTTGTGGTGTCAATCAGCTTTTTGCTTAAAGCGTACATAGATACATACATAGGTACGAAGGGCCAGATATCGGGAAGCGGCTTTGTTTTATGCTATGTAAAGATAAAGATAGGTATATAGATTCAAAGAACAATCCGAAGACATATCTTGACCTGCAATCTTCGAGTCACGAACGGAATGCTAACTAATGAGGCTGTAATAAAATTTATCGAGTAATAATCGAACGGCGAGTGAAATCGAGTGAATGCGTCGTGAATGCGCTAATGTTGGGACTTAATCAGGCACGGGATGTCGGAGAGACGCCTGGATTTATGAAGCGAAGAGATTGTAATTGCTGTTTTTTTACAAGATTTGATTTAATTTCTATCATAATGTTTTAAATTATCACACATTTTAAAGGTATGTTTCGGGCTCACCAACAATCACCGTGTTTTTATTTAGGTGGCTGTTTAAACGAGATGGTTCCAACCTTTGTTGGAACCATCTCGTTTAAACCGAAAACGGGCCATCCGTTCGGGAGCTACCACGCCACGGATAGAAACATACCTCCACATATACATATAACCTGTCCAGACTGACTTGTCTTAATTGGTTAAGGAAATAATGTATTTAAATGGATAATGTGCAGCAGTATTTGTAGAAATTCACATTCTATGTTTCTTGTATAATTCTCGACATCTATACACAATATACGTAGCGTGATTGATACGGCAAGTCGTGATTTTGAGCATTATTTCTTCACCAAATAAGACAAGTCAGTTTAAACATATCACAACACAGAGCCACAGATACAACCATCAAACTCATAACCCCTCTTTTTCATCATCACAGCCCATAACAGTCCACTGCAGGACTTCGGGCCTCTCCCACGAAAGGGGAGGTCATTGCCATAATCTCCACGCTTGGCAGGCGGGTTGGAGATCGCAGTGCAGTTGATGTAAATCTACCCAGAAAGATGCTGCTGCCCACCTTTCGGATTTGTCCCTTAGTCGCCTCTTACGATACCCACGGGAAGAGATGGGGTGGTGCTATTCTTTGAGGTGGCGGCACCATACACCACACCCTCTTTTTTAATAGTTATTAAATAATAAGTAATCGAATGTTAAGTGAAATCGAGTGAATACATCGTGAGCTAGCTAATGCTGGGATTTAATCAGGTAAGGCGAGGCGGGGCGGAAGAGCCGCCTTCTGGATTTACGAGGGGGAAAGCTTCCGGCAAGTTCCGCTACTTTGGACTGCACGAACTAACTAGCGACGCTTGTAAGGTGGTTAGGATTGCGGTGTACGTTTGTGTATGGAAGTGGTTTGGGGGAAGATTTTTTTGTAAGGGAAAATGATGATGATGATTACACAAATAAGAAATTGATAAAATCTAATTACCGTATTTACCGTAATTAAGGTGTTTTATGTACCGTTTTTTTGTGTTAAATGTTAATTATCATGTACCAATAACTCGTTTCTGATTTATGTACTTTAATTGAATACAAACCGATCATCTTACGGTGAAGGATATCGTGATGAAACCTGCGATTCAGGCGACTGAATGTGTAGCCATGATCCAATCTGGCCAGGTTCCCCAGGTAGCTGGGTCTCAGAGGTCAAATGATATGATCTCCACTGCAAGTACCTGATTTGCCAAATCCTGGATCTTTGTCATTGCTTGAGTTTTTGGAGGGCCTGGGGTTAGCCCTCGTAAAACTCAACCGGGACATTAACGCCGAGGTGGTTCTTTTACCTAATTAACCGTCTCGTGACCGTTCTTTCAGTCTCAGGGTCCCCAGCGCTTGGTCAATCAACCTTTATCAGGTGGTAGGACTCTGTCAAGCTTGAAGAGTTCGCCTGAATGAGTACCACCGCCTTATCTATCTATTTGTGCCGCCAAGCAACAGGTCTTGCATTGGTGTGTTACGGTTTGAATGATATGGTAGCTAGCGAAATTACAGGGCTTACGTGGGATCACAACGCACTTGCGGTTCTTTATTTTTGTAACCTTCAACTTAAATGTAGAAATTGCAGATATTATGGGCGACAGTTATCACTTACGTATAAGGTAGGCTGTCTGTTCGTTTGTCGCAGAGAAGCATAAAAAAATAACCTCGCTTCGCATTAGGAGGCGCACCTAACGACTGGCGAGCTCATTGCGGTGCTGAAACTTGGTCTTGCAGCCAGTTGCTGGACTCTGAATGTAGCTGTCACTACACCAGTGTTGTACACACGTGCCAGTATAAGTTTTATTAGATAGGGCTATGGACAGGTTCCCCAGGTAGCAAAATCTTGATAGCAGTCAGATATCAGTCGCTCCACTGTAATTAGATACCAGATCCGCCAAACTATTAATGACCCATTAATAGTCCTAATATTTAATTGCCATAATTTAATAATAGGTTTAAACCTGCCTGTATCAGGAAAGAGGTCCCGCGGGAGACCCAAGAAGCGATGGATTGAAAAGCGGAAATTGAAAAAGTAGCACAATAACTACAAAACCTCGGCTGCTATCAAAAAACTGAAAAGTTAGAAACAAGCCGAATAGTATAAGTAAACAGGTGTATAAAGTGCACACGTTGGATTAATTTAAAATTGAAAGCAGGCAGGGTCCGATTTTAATAAATTTCATTAAATGTTAAGTATCCGTGCTCACCAACTTATATAAAATAATTTTTTTTTCCGCTTTTGATATTAATGGTCGGTACCATAAAAGTATAGTGAAGTGACAAAAGTGAGAATGGTTGCTAACTAACTTTAACTCGTTATAGATCCTAAACAGCCATTCTTAATGAAAAATGGGAAGAGAAACGTAAAGATGATTTTGCAATACATATTTAATGATACCCCACATGACATAGTTTGTCGACTTTAATTTGTTTACTTTTCATAAAATGACAGCTATCAATATTATATCTTCAGAGAGCGTCGGTGGCCGAGCGGTTAGAGTATACGACTCGTAAGTCAGAGGTCCCGGGTTCGAATCCCGCTCCGGCCATAGGCCTGATACCTATACCTGAATACTAACCGTTGCTCTTACGGTAAGGGAAAACATCGTGATGAAACCTGCACATTCAGGCGACTGGATGTGATGTCAGATGGCTGTCGCTCCACTGTAATTACCTGACCTGCCAAATCCTGGGTCATGGTCACGGCGAACCCCGTGCCCTCGTGCGCGAGAGCACAACCGCTATTACGACATTAACGCCATTATTTTATTTTATAATATTACTAGTGGACCCGGCGCGACTTCGTTCGCGTAGCGTTCTAACCCTACACCTACCCTACACCTACCCTACACCTACCCTACACCTACCCTACACCTACCCTACACCTACCCTACACCTACCCTACACCTACCCTACACCTACCCTACACCTACCCTACACCTACCCTACACCTACCCTACACCTACCCTACACCTACCCTACACCTACCCTACACCTACCCTACACCTACCCTACACCTACCCTACACCTACCCTACACCTACCCTACACCTACCCTACACCTACCCTACACCTACCCTACACCTACCCTACACCTACCCTACACCTACCCTACACCTACCCTACACCTACCCTACACCTACCCTACACCTACCCTACACCTACCCTACACCTACCCTACACCTACCCTACACCTACCCTACACCTACCCTACACCTACCCTACACCTACCCTACACCTACCCTACACCTACCCTACACCTACCCTACACCTACCCTACACCTACCCTACACCTATCCTACACCTACCTTACACCTACCCTACACCTACCCTACACCTACCCTACACGATTTTCCCGCTTTTCTTTTCAAATTTTTCCAGAATTTTCTTTGCTATAAACCTCACGGAGCCCGAGACCTTTCCAACGAATGCAAACCCGTGGAAATCGGTTCGTGCGTTCAAAATTTCAACTTTTTTTACAAAATTGTGAATCTAAACCATTCCCAGAAGAATTATATATATAAAGATAAAGATGTCTTCAGTGACACTCACAAGATTAAGTGAAATCAATAGCCGAAAGAACCATCAATATTGGGCCAGGCGTTTGATCTCTAAACATACACACATATATAGGCTGATAAACACATTGTCCTCATTTGCGTCGCGCAGTAGGCTAAAAAAGAAGAAAGTAGTCTATCAAAACCGTTTAGTGCCCCACTACGAATGCGAACTTCACCCAATAAATAGCGAAGTCAATATTTCAGCTAACAATATTTGATGTCGTGATCCCGCCGCGTAACGGCCGGGGGAAACACTGACGCAGCACGCGCGCTGTGCCGGTATTTGGCTTAATTTTATAACAACGCACATAAAAGCGAATAGCTCAATTTGCCCTTTATACGCAACATCGTATTCGCCTAAAGGATTATGCTTCATAACATTGCTGGAGCTTGGCGAAATTTAATTTGTAGCAGCGAAACGCACTGCATACGGTCCGAGTACATAATAACCTGAGGGAAGTCGGAAAATCACTAACTATATAAAGACCACTTAAGCGTTAACGTCCCGGTTATGCTCTCGCGCACGAGGACCCGGGCTCCGCCATGACCATGGTCCAGGATTTGACAGATCAGATAATTACGGTAGAGCGACTGCCATCAGAGCTCCATGACCCTGCTACCAGAGGAACCTGACCAGATCTCTCACTCCTTCGAGACAGACTGTTTCTAGATAGGCAAGTTCCATTCTTTATAATATTAGTTTAGAAAAAACCTATAGAAAACTCTGCCTCGGATATTGTGCGTTAGATTAGGTGTTATAGTACTCTATTGTACTTTTATAGTACCTTGGACTGCATTATCTCAGAACAGGATCCAATGCGGTGCGTAAACGTTTTGACTGAGGCAAACAGAGCGTATTCTATTACGGCCACACCAAATCCCAGATCAAGAATTAAGAACACTTCGTCTGAGCTAACCGAGCGGAATTATGGTCCAACTTCGTCGGCGGCAAATGATTCGATGGGACTTCATCAAGAGTCGAGAGGGCGAGGCTAATGTCTCGCCCGGACCACAGGAAAATATTTTTAACAAATTGGAGCTAAATAATTTAAGACGTTCGAAGCTGAACCAGCCGGCGTGTATTTCCATAATTGTTGCAACACATTAAGTATACGCTGGATCCCGAACTAAGTAGATGCTAGGTTGCATCTTCCCATAAATTACGACATCAAAAAAAGAACAACTCTGTTGCCCACAATTCTCTGATTTCAATTATGGACATTGTTTTACGATTACGTATGATCGATGTAATAGTTTCAATTTATTGCAATGGAACTTTGTTAGCAACTCATCATCATCAACACATCTTGGCGTTATATCCCGGTTGTGCCCCCGGCAGCACGTGATTGCCCAGGGCCCGCCTTCCTGCTATTCTTGACCCACCTCGTCGGTCTTCAGCATCCCTAGTGGTGAGCTTATTGGCACGCATATCGTTCTTGACTACGTCAAGCCATCGCTTCTTGGGCAGGCCTCTCCTTCCCGTGCCCGGCGGGGGCGGCATGGCCAAACACTTGTTCCTGACATAACTTGCCGGTCTGCGCAAGACGTGGCCATACCATCGAAGGCGGCAGATTATGTGCGATGTCACGGACGCCAAGGCCAACCCGAATGTGGGCGTTTCGAATCCGATCCTTCCGTGAAACTCTACACATCCACCGCAGCATCTTCATTTCCGTGACGCGCAGCTCCTGCTTGTGTCGCTCTAATAGGGGCCAAGTTTAAGTTTGTTAGCAACTGAGCCCATGAAATCGATGATACGGAATCACAAAAGTAACACTTTCAATCATTGAAATTGGGTATCACTGGGGTTCGAACGAAGTACCTCTCGCTTACGAGTCGGAACCCCACTAAGCCACCAACGCTCGATAATCTGTACTACTAAAATTTACTATAAAAATTTTACTTTACTTTACTTTACTTGCTTACAATTTACGTGGACAACAGGTAGCCAATATACACACGGGGCTGTTTGGGGGCGACTTAATGTCGTCTCTAATGTTACTGCAGAGCCGCAGATGTGTTTCCGGCGACTAATCTGATATAGATATTTGCCGTGTAGGTCATACAAGGTAACTAATGTTTTCGGGGCAAAAGATCTAGAGTCTCCGTAGGCTGGAAAATGGACATTCTTATATTTCTAACACTGCGATCTCCAATCCGTGCCAAGCGTGGAGATTATGGCAAATACCTCTCCTCTAGGGTCCTGCAGTGGTTAGTTATGGGCTGTGATGACGAATCTGATATCTATGCCCCCACCCACGCAGGCCAACTTTATCTTCCAAACCAGAGGGCCTATCGGCTATCTCAGTGGACAGCTGAATTTGACATAAAAAAATCTGACACTACTCTAATTTGGTAGACGCTATTGCCAGTTTTCAACGTAGATGACGTGGTGTAGAATTATCTAGTGTCAAATACAGTTGTCAACTGAGTTAGCCAATAGCCCCGCAGAACACAACAATCGTTTTATGACCTAACCTAACCGACCAAAAAGCTTTTAAGGCCCCTGACCAAGTTTACATAATATACTCAAATATTAACTAAAAACTAAAAAAAGCCCGGATTTCGCCCCCTTTGGTTGCAGATGTCCTGAACGACGGTGGCCGTTTTCCATCAGTTGGACCGTCTCTCCATGTACCTCCCTAGGCAATAGAAGAACTACTGCAAAGATTTTATTGAAACAAAGTTACGAACCATCCCGATTAAACTGGCTTTCAAATATAGAAAACGTCATAGAAATCACTGCTTCCGTTCGAAAGCTACGATGCCACAGACAGACACATACTGTTCACACAGCTCCCCAGATACACACGTCAAATTTACAAACCCCCATAATTTTACATCATTCATCATCATTCACATCAATTGCGTTAAAAACCGCAAGCGGCGCCGTCGCAAATAGATAACCCGTCGGTACTCGAAGTACTAACTCACCGCCCCAATATTACCTACTCCCATTGAAACTCGCCTGTTTTTGTACGACCGGAACCATTGCAATCTTCTTATTCCCTTTATGGGTTACATTTTGTCGGCCGAGGCACTGAATAGGCGGCCAGTCTCTTTGATGGTATTGAAAGAGAAAATGCTTATCGCACCATCGCTAGTAAATAGCGGAGCGGGTGTCGAATTCCTCTACACATGCTGCGAAAACACACTTATCCTTTTTACTTAAACTGTTTTCACATCCCTTCTCAATACATTGGAACTAGGCTGAGTCTTGCCCTTTTCAGAGTACGTTTTTGATACAGCGGAGGCGCTCTTTCGGTACTTACCTACCTATACATACATTTATACACTCCTTTGCAGAAAAATCGGGCACGGGCAACGTTCTCACAATGAAGACAATTTGGAGACCTTGGATCTCCTTTGGGAACTTTCTGCGTGTTATCTGATTATGCATATATTGTGCACTATTGGACCCGGCGCGACTTCGTTCGCGTAGCGCCCTACCCTTACATATTCCTACTTTACCTCTACCTTAATTTTGAATCACTCTATCTATTGTCGAAAACCGCATTAAAATCCGTTGCGTACTTTAAACGAAGCGACTTTGTTTTATACTATGTGTAGATGTATGGAGGAGGTCAAGAGTTCCACGAACCATCCAGGAATGTTTGCGTCGGAATTTCTATTTTTTTCGAAATTTCCCGCTGTGGCGTAAACAGTCTTTTCAATCTATTAGGTACCTTAGGAACACTAGACCTTGTCCATGAATGCTATAGGTGGGCATAATCAGATTGCACCCACTAAGTTCCCAAGGTCTCCAAATCGTCGCGATTTTATTAGAATTGCCCGTGTGCCCGTTTCTTTTTGCAACTGGGTTTATTTGGACAGCGCGTGTATAGAAGGAAGGAAGGAGGGAAGGAAGCCGTAATGTTATTTAGTATTCGCAATAGTATAGTGGCTCATACAACGTGTTGCTGGTGCCCATAAAATATCTGTCGTGACATGAAAATTAACACCGCAATAAAATGATGAAATAACGCAATGTTTCTTATATATTTAAAGAAATGTGTTCGCTTCTTGAAATTGCTATGTGATTTTGCAAATGGCTATCTGTAAATAGTATATAACAAAGTCCCTTTCCGCCGTCTATCCCTATGTATCTATGTACGTTTAGATATTTTTAACTACGCAACGCATTTTAAAATCGGTTTGTAAATACTATTTTTAGCAACAAATAGAGTGATTCAAGAAGAAGGTTTATAAGCAAGCAAAAGGGTAGGCAAGGTTAAAGTAGGTTTAGGTTAGGTGTAGGGCAGGTGTAGGGTGGGAGTAGGGGTAGAGTAATGTAAGGTATGGGTATGGGTAATGTAGCGTAGGGGTAGGACGCCACGTGAACGAAGTCGCGTCGGGTACTTTCCCGCGTTCTTTCTCGCGTTGTAGGTCGTTGGCTCTCGCATCCGACTCAGCGATGTCAATCCAAGGCACCCTAGGGACCTCTTTCCTTATACTGGCAAGTTTGGGCACCTACATCCCTAGCTCCATGGGTGCTTTTGTAGGACGTGACCAACGCAGGCGAGTCTCTTCAATGTGATAGTAACATAATATTATTGGTCTAGATGTTGACCAAAAAATAATGTAATGGCAGCTACTAAAAAGTGTAAAAACATATTGTTGGTTACAAGAACTCGAATCACCGACAACTCCACTTATTGCTTCAATATTCTGGAACAACATAAAAACCGTTAGAAAAACAGAAGAAAAACCGTTACTTGGTCGTCGTGGATGTCCTTTTAACCATACGAAAAAAGGCACTACACTGCAAGTAGCGGCACTTGGTTGAGTGGCAGGGGGCTTTCAAGACCAATAACCAAGGTTGAGCAACGCTCGCAGAGTTTGGGAACTGGATGGGTGACCGTTTTATACTTTGAGACTAGTCGAACTTCAGCCCCACAACGAGCTCGCCACTCATTAGTTGTGCCAATTAATGTATGTGACCGTGTTGTGTCCGGCAGAGTAGAATAGCACCAACCCCTTACACTCATGGGTGTCATACAAGGCGACTAATGTTTTTGAGGCAAAAGATCAAGAGTCTCCGTAGTCTCGAAAATGGGCAGCAGCATTTTCCATCGTTATATTTAAACACTGCGAAGTCCAACCCGCCTGCCAAGCGTGGAGATTATGGCCTCCACGTTCGTGGGAGAGGCCGTAAGTCCTGCGGTGGACTGTCACGGGCTGTGTTGATGATGATGATACACCAGTTAGAAAAACCAGGTTTACAGGTCTTTCGCTGGGGACTCTGAGACGGGTAGAACAATCTCGGAATCTGATTTACACCCCGTGACTGTATAATAATATCCTACTAATATTATTTTATGCCAAAGTTTGTGTGTGTATGTTTGGTACGTCTTCATGCTTAAACAGATCGGACTACAATGAAATTTACCAGATAGCTAGATTAGGGTTTGGCATAACATAAAGGCTACTTTTTATCCCCCCCTGCCCCCACTTGCGCGATATTAACAACTAGTGGACCCGCTATTGACGACCTGAGTGGTTCAGTGGTCAACATGCCGTTCTGCCACGCAAGAGGTCCCGGGTTCGATTCCCGACCAGGCAGAAATTGAAATGATTAATTTTAATTTCTGTTACGGGTCTGGGTGTTCTGTGTATAATAAGTATGTATTTAAAAGTATTTAAGTAGTTTATCAGTTATCTAGCACCAATAGCACAAGCTTTGCTTAGTTTGGGGCTAGATGGTGCTGTGTTAATTTGTCCACGAACATTTATTTATTTATTTATTGTTGAAAACCGCATAAAAATCCGTTGCATACTTTAAACGACCTAAGCGTACATACGGACGACGGCGGGAAGCGACTTTGTTTTATACTATGAACTTACCTATTATATAGATAGTCCACGCAGGCGGAACCGCAGCCCGAAAGCGAGTATTATTAATCGAGAGAAATGAGGCACAGTTGGCTTTCCAGCCAGAAAACTTTTTCGCATCAGCAAACCTCTATCTGTAAAGTTAATCACGGCTCGGAACGACCCGCACTAAGGCAACTCCACTCCGAACGGCAATTCTTAAACCGCGCTGAGGCAGTCAAAATGCTTGTTTATAACATATCTGTACTTTCGCTACTTGGCGAGACTGGCATCTGTAAACAAACTATGCTTGTCGAAGTAGCGTCACTATACGAAGTGAGACCTTTGACAGGAATTTTGAGTGTGTGAACTATGTATAGTTATAACACCCGGACCCGTAACAGAAATTAAAAATTATAATTTACGGCCGGGAATCGAACCCGGGACCTCTGCGTGGCATGGCAGACTGGCATGTTAACCAACTGAACCACGCAGGTCGTCAAATTGATCGTTCATCGCATGTTCCGTGATCCTCTCACCTGGTGGTAAGTGACAATGTGGCTGACAATTAAGCATGCCTGTCTAGGAACAGCCTATTCACTCTAGCCTTGCAGGCATCTAAGCTATAATTATCAGGGGAGCCCCCGACTAACTCAAATTGAACGTCGCCATCTTATGACCATCGTCGTCATCTCATTCGCTTAAATCGCAAATAATATCGCCATCTCAGAACACACTCGCAGGCAAAGTGTTCCATTTCTTAGCCGTACGCATTATAAAGGTTGAAAATAAAGCAGTTCGTGCGGATAGCTATAAGATCTATTATATAAGGATGGACCGTCCGCCTGGATCGTATTTCTCGAAAGTAGGGTACTTGTCATCTTCTAGGTATATGAAGTTTCCTGCGGGAAAAGTTTAATGTTTACATAAATCCGAACTGCGCGCGAGTGAACCGCAGGGAATGGCTAGTATTCTAGAGAAAATGTTTTTTATTGGTACTCTAGTACATATAACACAAGCTTTGCTTACTTCGGGACTATTTTTTATTTATTTATTTATGAATTTGCATATTGCATATTGGTCGATCTCCGAAATAATAGAACCTACATTATCTCCGAGTGTCATCCTTTTACTTTGTTGGTGGCTGAGTGGTTAAGATATCCGACTCGTAAAGCGAGAGGATGCGAATCCCATTACGTACCAATGACTTTTTTCTGAGTTATGTACATTAGTTGAATGCGTATCGATGCTCTTACAGTGAGTGAAAATATAGTAATGAAACCTGCTTATTCAGGCAACTGATGTGTCAATGTGTCACCATGATCTAATCTATCAGGTTCCCCTGGTAGCAGGATCACGAAGGTCAGATGGCATTGACGCTCAACTGTAATTATCTGATCTGCCCTGGATCATGGTCAAGACGGACCCTGGGCCCTCGTGCGCGAGAGCACAACCGGGACATTAACTCAAAGATGATTTTTTATCCTTTTCATCCCGGAAAACTAATAAGGATGAGTTGAATGTATACCTACAGAGATCCGAACTCTGCCCGGTTGAAACCTCGGATGAAAACCGTAGGCCATAAAGTTAATCACTCTCAGAACTCCACTCCCAGCAACCTAACCCGTCAAAATGCGTGTTTATAACAAAGCTCATTACTTGGCGTCGTCATCATCGCCACTTTATACCCATCCCCGAATTGAAAAAGCTAATGGTCCGGAAAGAGCTCGGGCGGTTAAAATAAATCGGCGACATTCCATTTCCTGCACCAAGTAATGTGGCCTCATGAATCCGCTCTAAAAATTGAATCAGCCTTATCTAGTTTGTCAATACTCTCGTTAGGCGGTTTTATGCCTCGTGAAAAGGAGTTGATTAAGGCCATTCTATAAGTTTGGGTGCCTTAATTAGTTGGGGGTTTGTTTGATATATTGTGATGGTAATTTTCGTTGTAAGGCGCCCGCGGATGGCTTGGTGGAGTTGGGTTTAAGGTTTGTGTTGTAATACTGTCTAAAACTTATTACACCTCTGAATTCAGTTGACAAAAGGCGTGAGAGCAGGTCAATGTGGAAGGTATTGCCAATAGAATAAGGTTCATGTTTGTATCAAGACTTTTGGATACGTAATAATTCTATACCTAAATGCTACAAAAATTTACCATAATAATCATAATAGGTTCTCAAGAGGACAATAAAAAAACATTGTTTAAAATTAAACTCGCGTTCTTTACACATATTATTACATAAATAAATAAATAAATATTTTATTTCATTTTAACAATTTCTGTAGCACTAGTGGCAGATGTCTCCTTTTAGGCTAGGCCTGTGTTAGAAGACACCGCTCTTCTATGGTAACAATATAGTTGCTCTATCTCTACTTATATTAGATATTAATAGGAAAAGAAACAATAACAAAACATGAACATATGAAAGTTTGAACGTGTGTATGTGAGTGTGTGTGTGTGTGTGCGTGTGTGTATGCGTGTGTGTATGTGTGTGTAAGTGTGTGTATGTGTGTAGTGCTCTGCGTGCTGCGTAGAAGCTCAATTACGTCATATGTTTTTAATGTAAGCCAGGTTTGTACGACTTTTTTACATTCGTGGTAAGTTTTAGAGTGAACGTCTAGAAGTTTATTTAATGCGTTATATTATTTAAAGCAAAAGTGGTGTTTACATCCGGCAGAGGCACTACAGTGTCTTTCCTTCGTCTTTTTATAAGATTAGGGTCACACATTAGACGGGTCTTGCACGCGACATACCTTTTCGATTTGTGTTCCTGACGTTTCGGTAGGGTTACACCCACCGTGGTCACGAGACAGTCATCGAAAATATATTTTGTTATCGTGTAGATGGCGCACAAGGATCAATATTGAATTATTGACTGTTTGGATTTTTTTTAAATAGGATAACATGCTACTAAAATTTTTACTTAACTTAACTGATATGTTATCCTGTCTGGCTCTAAGGAATAACTCGACATAGAAGTTCAGTACAGCGTCATCTAATTACAAGAATTGAAAACCTCTCATTGCTGTGACCATTTACAAATTATTTTCAACCGAGAGGTCAACGTCTGCAATTGCCGTTCTTTTTGGTACCTACTACAGTGGCGAACTCGTTGCAATATAAAATAAGTAAACTTAAACGTTTCATGCTCGACGTGCCCTAAAACTTGTACCATGGAGGACTTGTTCGAGGCCAGTTCAAACGCTGTATGCGTCGCCGAATACTGGGATAATAAAATATAAGTCAGAGTTTAGTCCATCGACTCGATAAGAAAAAGAAGTAAACTTATTTTAATTTCTATAATTGCGGTGCTGAAGTTAGACTAGCCTCAAAGCGCGAAACGCTCACCCATCCAGGACTCTGCGTGCGTTACGTAACTTTGGTTATCGATCTCGCAAGGATGCTGTCTAGGTATGGAAAGTATTTTGGCAAAATGTCTATGTGTTATTTTAGTTGTGTCTCTTTAGGTTGACTAGGTCTTCCTTTGAAGATCCTGAGACTGGTCGAACAGTCTTGAGACCCGGTTGGCACCCCGTGACGGTAGGTACCTATATATTTTTTATGTTTATAACATTCAGCGCCTCACGCCGTTTGCCAACAATTAACATTTAACAAGCAAAGTTGGGCAAGTTTAAATCTCGTGTTCCATTCGTTATTTGCCAAATTAATTCGTGAACTTCCCCGCGACACGGGCCGAAAGATGTTTGTGCAGAGTTTGGTTGCTCATAATACGGTAATTGCAGCTTATATTCTTATTCCACTTAATGAACTTTTCGAGTAATTTTGTTATTTGTTAGTTATACGTACGTATGTTTAGGTATGTCCATTGCTGAGTGCTGAGAGAGAAGTTTTACATGGCATCTCACCATGTGGTAAGTGACGATGCGGCCGAAGATTGAGCATGCCTGTTTAGGGACTGCCTATTCAGTCTAGCTTTGAAGGCGTCTGTCTGGTCTAATATTATTCTCTTTACAAGCTATTTTTACGAAAGTAAAAGTCAAGTAACAAGTATCTCTCTATGTCTGCTTCTAATAAAATCTTGTAAGTTAAATTTCACTCTTTTCCCGGTTTCCGATAGAGCTGAAATTTTGCACACTCATGTAAATTCGGTGACAATGGAATGTTACGATACTTATCGAGCTGATCTAATGATCAGCCATCTTTGGAATGAAGCTGTTGAAAAGCACGGAGAAGCTCCTGCTGTGTCTTTGGATGTATCCAAAGCATTTGACAGGGTATGGCACGATGGCCTAATAAGTAAGGATCCCCGAGGGTTTTAGCACTTGGATTACGGATTTCGTAAGGGAACGTTCAATAAGGGTAATTATTCCTCGAGGGATACTCTTCGGAAGAACAAGCGATTGACAACGGTGTTCCACAGGGTTTCGTTCTGTAAGCAACCCTGTTCCTGCTGCACGTAAATGATCTGCTCGTGTCCGGTGCTTTTGGGAATGCGGATGACACCACAGTGACGAACAGTTACACATCCAGTGCAAAGACCAAGAGAGAGGATGTAGTCTTATCAAGAGTCTCTTATTGATCGCCTAGACCAAGCTCTTCAGAATGTTTCTTATTGGGGAGTTGTCAATCTTGTGCAGTTCAACGCGTCTAAAACGCAGGCATGTTTGTTGACTCCAACTTTTCAGAGTGTGCCCCTACAAATATGTGATAGCCTCCGCCTGCTGGGCATGGAAGTGTCATCCAAGCTGGACTTTGGTGGATATATCGAGTCCATAGCTCAAACTGCTGTCAAAAAATTAGGCATCCTTTCTAGGGCAAGGCGGTATTTCTTATCTGAGCAGAGGTTGCTATATAAAGCCCAAATTTGACCTTGCATGAAATACTGCTGTCACCTATGGGACGGATCTGCCAAGGTCTATCTGGCTGCTCTGGACTCGTTTGATAGACGCGCCAAGAAACTGATAGACAATCCCCCATTGGTGCAGGAAAATCTACAGGATCTAGATCACCATCGCAAAGTGGCATCTCTGGCGGGTTTCTATAGGTTATCCTTTGGGGATTCCCATTCCATCTTCGGGGCTCCAGGTGTAGGTCAGCGTACCATCCCTATATTATCAACATTCCATCTGTATAGAAAGAATATCTTTATAGAGTTAGAAATCCGCTGCGGTTTTATTACTCTTTTTATTACTCGGCAAGGGAATGGAAATCGCTGCATGCACATGTTTTCCCTGAGCGCTACAACTTGGTCTCTTTAAGACAAGAGTGAATAGGTGCCTAATAGACGGGCATGCGCCATCGTAGACTGCATCTGCACTTTATATCAGGTGAGATGGCAGTCAAATATCTGTCTATTTCATATAAAAAAATGGAGATGGAAGGTGGGAATAGGCACTCTTAAACTACGCATGGCAAACCCATCGAGTTTGGGCTCGTTAGATTAGTCTTGACAAATACTCTGACTGATCATAGAGAAAGCGGACTGAAAGCTTGCAAGAAAAAAAAAATTCCTATGCCAGACTCATACTATGGTCAAGTGTGATTCCATCTTAAAGGTTAGGTATATTTGTGCACAATAATCTTCTATCTATATAACTCACAATAATCTAACCACCAGCCCACCACCCAGCGCGGTCATGCACCAATGACACTTTTCTGAGTTATCTGCATTAATTGAGTACTAACCGACGCTCTTACGGAGACCTGCACGTTCAGGCGACCATGTTCCAATCTGGTCTGGTGTCCTGTTAACAGGGTCATCGAGGTTATTGGCCCTATTTTTGAAACCGCTTACATCCACACGAGCGCTCGCCTACTAACGTTTGACTTTTCTACCTCTAGCAACTTACCACGAGTGCGAAAAAGATAGGTAGCGCGCGCAAGCGCTTGATTCCAAAAATACGGCCCCAGATCGCAGTCGCTCCACTGTAAACTACCTAATCTTCCAAATCCTTGATCATGGTCACGGCGAACCCCGTTCCCTCGTACGCTAGAGCTCAACCATCATTAACGCCAAGTTTTTTTTTATAGCAGGATTTTTTTATTTACCTTAAGTAGCTATTAGAGTATTCCCGTAAGTACGCACAAACGCGTCCTAAAACTAATTGCCATAAGATCAAATCGCTCGCGAGGCAATAATTGACGCTTTCGTTCTATTATATCGGTAGAACGAACTAATTGCTCCACGGCTGGTGCTTACGAAAAAGCCTCTTTCGACTGGCTGCAACAGATATAACGATATTTTGCAAATTGACAGGTAATATCAGAAAATTTCATTTGCCCTCGTCGCGGCGCCGGCTAATAAAGGGCCCAATAACAAGCCACTCCACCTTTTTCCTTTTTTTCTTTACTCATATTGTTCACGTCGAGTTGAAGATTTGGTGTATTTTTATTTGCCATATTGGAATTTCTTGTGCAATTCCTGTCTATATCGATATTAGGAGATGTAATTTTGTTCTTTGTCGCTTGTGCTGGTTCTAGGAAATCCACTTCGTAAATTCATTGTCTGATAATATTAAGATGAGTGTTTATATCTCAAATTATCTTCAATCACTAAATTATAAAATGTAGAAATTGAAAATGGATATGTTTATCAGCTCACCAAAGAAAAACTTCTTTTTTAACTACCCTAAGGTGGTAGACCAGTTTAAGCCTACTGTGTGTGCGGCCTGTCTTATGGTAAGTAGTCACCGCAGCCTATGGACGTTTGCAATATCACGGGTATCACTGACGTGCTGCCGACCCAGTAAAAACCTTTTCATCCTTTTCTTGAAGAACTCCATTTTGTACTCTCCATGGAAAACCTAGCAGACAGCTGATTCCACAATCTTAGTGTGCGTGCTTAGTATATAAATTGTAAGGGTGACGTAGGTATTTTGTGCCAGTTTGTGAACAGGCAGACTATCGTTTTGTGGGTCTCGTAAAGTGGATTTTTTCTTGTATTCAATGACGTATGACAACCTACGGCACCCTCGGTCTAATACTTCTTACTAAAAACTCTGGAAAACCCAATTAAAGTTTTGGATTTGATCTACAAGCAAAAATAACGACGAAAGTGACGACTGAAAACGCTCGTCCAAAGATGCGATATGAAGAATGATAATAGAGAAATGTGAAAATTTGTAAGGATGGGCATTGGAATATTTGTTGCTCCCTGTAAAAAACCGGCCAAGACGCATCGGGCCACGTGCAGTGTAGGATTCTGTAGACTATATATAGATGCCAAAAAAAGGGGTCTTTGATCCTCTAAACATATTACAAGGTTACAAATGCACCTAGCTCCTGTAGAACTTGTATGAAATTCCAACTACAATTTATAAGTTATTTGACTAAGTATTTGACTTTGATTTGCTCTCATGCTTTATGCTTCTGATTTTAGTGGACAGAATTTAGCCAGGTGTAAGTGCATTAGGCAATAAACAGCTTTATTTTGAGGATACCTTATTCGCCATTTATTAAGCAAAAATACTTCGCCCCCCATTGCCTGGCACAAGTATATAATGTAACTTTATACCCATCCCCGAATTGAAAAAGCTAATGGTCCGGAAAGAGCTCGGGCGGTTAAAATAAATCGGCGACATTCCATTTCCTGCACCAAGTAATGTGGCCTCATGAATCCGCTCTAAAAATTGAATCGGCCTTATCTAGTTTGTCAATACTCTCGTTAGGCGGTTTTATGCCTCGTGAAAAGGAGTTGATTAAGGCCATTCTATAAGTTTGGGAGGCTTAATTAGTTGGGGGTTTGTTTGATATATTGTGATGGTAATTTTCGTTGTAAGGCGCCCGCGGATGGCTTGGTGGAGTTGGGTTTAAGGTTTGTGTTGTAATAATGTCTAAAACTTATTACACCTCTGAATTCAGTTGACAAAAGGCGTGAGAGCAGGTCAATGTGGAAGGTATTGCCAATAGAATAAGGTTCATGTTTGTATCACGACTTTTGGATACGTAATAATTCTATACCTAAATGCTACAAAAATGTACCATAATAATCATAATAGGTTTTCAAGATGACAATAAAAAAAATACATTTGTTTCAAACTAAACTCGCGTTCTTTACACATATTATTACATAAATAAATAATAAATAAATAAATAATTTTTTTTTTCATTTTAACTATTTCTGTAGCACTAGTGGCAGATGTCTCCTTTTAGGCTAGGCCTGTGTTAGAAGACACCGCTCTTCTATGGTTACAATATATTTGCTCTATCTCTACTTATATTAGATATTAATAGGAAAAGAAACAATAACAAAACATGAACATATGAAAGTTTGAATGTGTGTATGTGAGTGTTTGTGTGTGTGCGTGTGTGTATGTGTGTGTAAGTGTGTGTATGTGTGTAGTGCTCTGCGTGCTGCGTAGAAGCTCAATTACGTCATATGTTTTTAATGTAAGCCAGGTTTGTACGACTTTTTTACATTCGTGGTAAGTTTTAGAGTGAACGTCTAGAAGTTTATTTAATGCGTTATATTATTTAAAGCAAAAGTGGTGTTTACATCCGGCAGAGGCACTACAGTGTCTTTCCTTCGTCTTTTTATAAGATTAGGGTCACACATTAGACGGGTCTTGCACGCGACATACCTTTTCGATTTGTGTTCCTGACGTTTCGGTAGGGTTACACCCACCGTGGTCACGAGACAGTCATCGAAAATATATTTTGTTATCGTGTAGATGGCGCACAAGGATCAATATTGAATTATTGACTGTTTGGATTTTTTTTAAATAGGATAACATGCTACTAAAATTTTTACTTAACTTAACTGATATGTTATCCTGTCTGGCTCTAAGGAATAACTCGACATAGAAGTTCAGTACAGCGTCATCTAATTACAAGAATTGAAAACCTCTCATTGCTGTGACCATTTACAAATTATTTTCAACCGAGAGGTCAACGTCTGCAATTGCCGTTCTTTTTGGTACCTACTACAGTGGCGAACTCGTTGCAATATAAAATAAGTAAACTTAAACGTTTCATGCTCGACGTGCCCTAAAACTTGTACCATGGAGGACTTGTTCGAGGCCAGTTCAAACGCTGTATGCGTCGCCGAATACTGGGATAATAAAATATAAGTCAGAGTTTAGTCCATCGACTCGATAAGAAAAAGAAGTAAACTTATTTTAATTTCTATAATTGCGGTGCTGAAGTTAGACTAGCCTCAAAGCGCGAAACGCTCACCCATCCAGGACTCTGCGTGCGTTACGTAACTTTGGTTATCGATCTCGCAAGGATGCTGTCTAGGTATGGAAAGTATTTTGGCAAAATGTCTATGTGTTATTTTAGTTGTGTCTCTTTAGGTTGACTAGGTCTTCCTTTGAAGATCCTGAGACTGGTCGAACAGTCTTGAGACCCGGTTGGCACCCCGTGACGGTAGGTACCTATATATTTTTTATGTTTATAACATTCAGCGCCTCACGCCGTTTGCCAACAATTAACATTTAACAAGCAAAGTTGGGCAAGTTTAAATCTCGTGTTCCCTTCGTTATTTGCCAAATTAATTCGTGAACTTCCCCGCGACACGGGCCGAAAGATGTTTGTGCAGAGTTTGGTTGCTCATAATACGGTAATTGCAGCTTATATTCTTATTCCACTTAATGAACTTTTCGAGTAATTTTGTTATTTGTTAGTTATACGTACGTATGTTTAGGTATGTCCATTGCTGAGTGCTGAGAGAGAAGTTTTACATGGCATCTCACCATGTGGTAAGTGACGATGCGGCCGAAGATTGAGCATGCCTGTTTAGGGACTGCCTATTCAGTCTAGCTTTGAAGGCGTCTGTCTGGTCTAATATTATTCTCTTTACAAGCTATTTTTACGAAAGTAAAAGTCAAGTAACAAGTATCTCTCTATGTCTGCTTCTAATAAAATCTTGTAAGTTAAATTTCACTCTTTTCCCGGTTTCCGATAGAGCTGAAATTTTGCACACTCATGTAAATTCGGTGACAATGGAATGTTACGATACTTATCGAGCTGATCTAATGATCAGCCATCTTTGGAATGAAGCTGTTGAAAAGCACGGAGAAGCTCCTGCTGTGTCTTTGGATGTATCCAAAGCATTTGACAGGGTATGGCACGATGGCCTAATAAGTAAGGATCCCCGAGGGTTTTAGCACTTGGATTACGGATTTCGTAAGGGAACGTTCAATAAGGGTAATTATTCCTCGAGGGATACTCTTCGGAAGAACAAGCGATTGACAACGGTGTTCCACAGGGTTTCGTTCTGTAAGCAACCCTGTTCCTGCTGCACGTAAATGATCTGCTCGTGTCCGGTGCTTTTGGGAATGCGGATGACACCACAGTGACGAACAGTTACACATCCAGTGCAAAGACCAAGAGAGAGGATGTAGTCTTATCAAGAGTCTCTTATTGATCGCCTAGACCAAGCTCTTCAGAATGTTTCTTATTGGGGAGTTGTCAATCTTGTGCAGTTCAACGCGTCTAAAACGCAGGCATGTTTGTTGACTCCAACTTTTCAGAGTGTGCCCCTACAAATATGTGATAGCCTCCGCCTGCTGGGCATGGAAGTGTCATCCAAGCTGGACTTTGGTGGATATATCGAGTCCATAGCTCAAACTGCTGTCAAAAAATTAGGCATCCTTTCTAGGGCAAGGCGGTATTTCTTATCTGAGCAGAGGTTGCTATATAAAGCCCAAATTTGACCTTGCATGAAATACTGCTGTCACCTATGGGACGGATCTGCCAAGGTCTATCTGGCTGCTCTGGACTCGTTTGATAGACGCGCCAAGAAACTGATAGACAATCCCCCATTGGTGCAGGAAAATCTACAGGATCTAGATCACCATCGCAAAGTGGCATCTCTGGCGGGTTTCTATAGGTTATCCTTTGGGGATTCCCATTCCATCTTCGGGGCTCCAGGTGTAGGTCAGCGTACCATCCCTATATTATCAACATTCCATCTGTATAGAAAGAATATCTTTATAGAGTTAGAAATCCGCTGCGGTTTTATTACTCTTTTTATTACTCGGCAAGGGAATGGAAATCGCTGCATGCACATGTTTTCCCTGAGCGCTACAACTTGGTCTCTTTAAGACAAGAGTGAATAGGTGCCTAATAGACGGGCATGCGCCATCGTAGACTGCATCTGCACTTTATATCAGGTGAGATGGCAGTCAAATATCTGTCTATTTCATATAAAAAAATGGAGATGGAAGGTGGGAATAGGCACTCTTAAACTACGCATGGCAAACCCATCGAGTTTGGGCTCGTTAGATTAGTCTTGACAAATACTCTGACTGATCATAGAGAAAGCGGACTGAAAGCTTGCAAGAAAAAAAAAATTCCTATGCCAGACTCATACTATGGTCAAGTGTGATTCCATCTTAAAGGTTAGGTATATTTGTGCACAATAATCTTCTATCTATATAACTCACAATAATCTAACCACCAGCCCACCACCCAGCGCGGTCATGCACCAATGACACTTTTCTGAGTTATCTGCATTAATTGAGTACTAACCGACGCTCTTACGGAGACCTGCACGTTCAGGCGACCATGTTCCAATCTGGTCTGGTGTCCTGTTAACAGGGTCATCGAGGTTATTGGCCCTATTTTTGAAACCGCTTACATCCACACGAGCGCTCGCCTACTAACGTTTGACTTTTCTACCTCTAGCAACTTACCACGAGTGCGAAAAAGATAGGTAGCGCGCGCAAGCGCTTGATTCCAAAAATACGGCCCCAGATCGCAGTCGCTCCACTGTAAACTACCTAATCTTCCAAATCCTTGATCATGGTCACGGCGAACCCCGTTCCCTCGTACGCTAGAGCTCAACCATCATTAACGCCAAGTTTTTTTTTATAGCAGGATTTTTTTATTTACCTTAAGTAGCTATTAGAGTATTCCCGTAAGTACGCACAAACGCGTCCTAAAACTAATTGCCATAAGATCAAATCGCTCGCGAGGCAATAATTGACGCTTTCGTTCTATTATATCGGTAGAACGAACTAATTGCTCCACGGCTGGTGCTTACGAAAAAGCCTCTTTCGACTGGCTGCAACAGATATAACGATATTTTGCAAATTGACAGGTAATATCAGAAAATTTCATTTGCCCTCGTCGCGGCGCCGGCTAATAAAGGGCCCAATAACAAGCCACTCCACCTTTTTCCTTTTTTTCTTTACTCATATTGTTCACGTCGAGTTGAAGATTTGGTGTATTTTTATTTGCCATATTGGAATTTCTTGTGCAATTCCTGTCTATATCGATATTAGGAGATGTAATTTTGTTCTTTGTCGCTTGTGCTGGTTCTAGGAAATCCACTTCGTAAATTCATTGTCTGATAATATTAAGATGAGTGTTTATATCTCAAATTATCTTCAATCACTAAATTATAAAATGTAGAAATTGAAAATGGATATGTTTATCAGCTCACCAAAGAAAAACTTCTTTTTTAACTACCCTAAGGTGGTAGACCAGTTTAAGCCTACTGTGTGTGCGGCCTGTCTTATGGTAAGTAGTCACCGCAGCCTATGGACGTTTGCAATACCACGGGTATCACTGACGTGCTGCCGTCCCAGTAAAAACCTTTTCATCCTTTTCTTGAAGAACTCCATTTTGTACTCTCCATGGAAAACCTAGCAGATAACTGATTCCACAATCTTAATGTGCGTGCTTAGTATATAAATTGTAAGGGTGACGTAGGTATTTTGTGCCAGGTTGTGAACAGGCAGACTATCGTTTTGCGGATTTCGTAAAGTGGAGTTTTTCTTGTATTCGATGACGTATGATAACCTACGGCACCCTCACAGTCTAATACTTCTTACCAAAACTCCAAAATTTTTTTTGCCAAATTTTCCAAAAAACAAATTAAAATGTTGGATTGATCTACAAGCAAAAATAAATCGACGACTGAAAACGCACGTAAAAAAGATGCGAAATGAAGAATGATAAATAGAGAAATGCAAAAATTTGTAAGGATGGGTATTTGAATATTTGTTGCTCCCTGTTAAAAAACCGGCCTAGACGTGTCGGGCCACGTGCGTGCAGTGTAGGATTCTGTAGTCAATATAAAGATAACAAAAAGAGGGGTCTTTGATCCTCTAAACATATTACAAGGTTACAAATGCACCTAGCTCCTGTAGAACTTGTATGAAATACCAACTACAATTTATAAGTTATTTGACTAAGTCAAATAGACTTTGGTTTGCTCTTACGCTTTTTCCTTCTGCGTTTAGTCGACAGAATCTAGCCAGGTCTAATAATCGCATCGGGGGGAGGCCTTTGCCCAGCAGTGGGATGATTCGGCCTATTATAATTTTAAAAATAATATAATAAGCGCATTAGGCAATAAACCAGCTTTATTTTAAAAATACCTTAATCGCCATTTACTGAGCAAAAATACCTCGCCCCCCATTGCCTGGCACAAGTACAAGAGTCAGCGATCTTGCACTGCCGTCACGCGACCCGACACTTCTCTAAAAGCTCCCAAGGCTCCTATTGACATAATAAAGAGCGACATTTGGTACCAAATTAGCGAAGGCCACGTTATTTGCGACTTGCTAGTAGCTTTGCGGAGGACCGTTTATTGGTTTTTATTATACAAAGTGACAATCAAGCAAACAAGCATAAGAGCATCGGAGCATATGTATGTATGTTATGAAGTGCTGGTAAATTCGTATTGGTCGCGCGAATGACAGTGCGCACATTAAAATTTAAAAAATTCGAAAAAAAATGTTTCTCTAAAACCAATCGAGTAGGGTACCAAAGAAAGGTCTTCAGAGAGCGATTTCATAAATATGTACAGTCGAGTTCATTAATATGTGAGCATTGCCAAGGCTTCAAATATAAATGTACATGGAAGGGTACTTATATATCTAAGCAGATTCATCAATCAAACATATGTATATCTGCTTAGATATATAAGTACCCTTCAATCAATCAAACATATGTACATCTGCTTAGATATATATAAAGAAAATAATATATTATTTTCTTTAAGTTGTACTGTATAGCAGCCTCGGTCGGTAAAGAGTCACTATGTGAGCATATACCTTGTAGATGGCGCCACAAGTAATGGCGGCCGACAGTATTAATAACGACGCATAAAGATGGCTGTCATAACCTCACCGTGATGTAGTGGTTGTAATATAAAAAGGAATTGTGATAATTTCAATAAGAGACTTTAATTGTCGTTTCTTTGTTTACAGGTAAGTTGTATCCTTTATGTTAAACAGAGAAACTTATGATTATCGTGTGTATGTTAGAATATAAGAACTAAAATAAAAACTTTGTTTACAGAGCAACACAATTGTTTCAGTTAACAATTCCAAAACAGTAAATTGTCTTATAAAACGACAATTCTAGTTAAAAACAAAGAAAAATGGACAAATTACGATTTAAATTTGAAGTATTGGGGTCCGCGGACGGAAAAACAAATGTGATATGTGTAACTTGTATTGAAACACCTGAAGGACGCGTGTTCGAACTCCCAGATGACTTAAAACCCGCAAGTAAGCACGCTGCCATTTTGTCTTCAGAAGTATATCGCAAAATAAAAAACTCATTAAAGAAAAGACATCAAATGCGCGCGGTGTGGATTCCTTTAAACACGGATTTAAAAGCCATATATTTGGATGAAGGTGAAAACATACAGTTTGGTGACCAGTATTTAGATGAGATTACTGAAGTGACACTGCCATCACACAATAATACAAAACATAATATGCCGGAAGCGAAAAATTTAGGAAAAATTGCTGATAGGTTTTTAATAGAAAAGTTTTCTAATAAAACATCAAACGCTGACCAATGGATTAACGAATTTGAAAGTGAATGTGAAAGATTTGAGATTATACAGAATGAAGAGAAAATTGAGATTTTGAAACATCTTTTAGAAAAACAGTGCCTAGATTGGTATAGCAGTATGTTAATAAAATTAACAGTTAATTCCAAATGGACAGTATGGAGAGATAACTTTTGTGAAACATTTGGAAACAAAGGGTGGTCCCAAGTCAAGTATGCATTTACATATAGATTTCAAGCTGGATCTTTATTGGAATATGCCACAAAAAAAGAAAGATTATTATTAGAGGTAAACAAGCACATCGACACCCAGACCATGATACATCTAATTGTTATGGGATTACCAGATTACATTATGGATAAAATAGACAAGGAAGCTGTAAAATCAACTGCGAGCCTCTACAATGAAATTGGAAAGCATGAATTTGTACCAAACAAATATAATGCGAACAAAAATAAAAGAAATAGCAATGATTATAAAGTAAAAACTGATAAATTTAAACCATGCAAAACTTGTGAGAATTTAAATAAAGGTATCCGGTTCCACCCAGAAGAAAGGTGCTGGTTCAAAGAGACAGATAAATATAATATAAAGAGAAATTATGGGAAAACTGTCAACAATTCAGTAATTGACGTTGAACTCAATTATGAGGATAAAAAAAACGAATAATAACACCATTAATTAAAGTCGAACTATTATTAGATACAAAATTAGATATATTTGGAATATATGATTCGGGCTCAAATGTTTCTATAATTAATTCCAAATTAATAAGACTGAGACGTCAAGAAAACGGTGATTATAAAAATGATAACTTAATCACAATTAATGGTGTTAAAAAGACAATTGGTTTGACAACTATTAAAATGAAAATTTTTGATATTGAAGAAAAAGCTGAAATATATATAATAGATGGAGAGGAATTTAAATACGACTTTCTAATTGGATTGGATATCATAAAACAATTTAGATTGGTACAAGATGAAAATTTGAAAATCACTCAAAAGAGAGAGGACGTAGAAATCAAAGATAAAAATATTCCTATAAATGAGGATAGTGATAAGATAAAAACTTTTAAGGAAGAAAAAAATGAAGAATACCCATGTTCAATTAATTTTAATGAACACATAAAAGAGGAAGATTTTAAAATAAGCATGAGCAGTTTAAATATTGAGCAAAAGTCAGAGATAAACAAATTGATAGATACTTACAAATCGATATTTGCAAAAGACAAGTATGACATTGGTACGGTCAGAGACTATGAAGCACGCATCGATCTACTTGTGGACAAATACTGCAGTAAAAGGCCTTACCGATGCTCAGTTGAAGACAAAAAGGAAATTGAAGGACAAGTAGCTAAGCTACTAGATAAAAATCTTATTGAAGAATCTTATAGTCCATTTGCGGCGCCGGTAACTTTGGCTTTCAAAAAAGAAGACAATAGAAAATCAAGATTGTGTATAGACTTTAGAGATCTAAATAAAATAGTGGTACCTCAAGCTCAACCTTTTCCACTGATCGACGACCTAGTGATAAAAACAAGAGACTCAACATATTTCACGACTTTGGACATAAATTCAGCCTTCTGGTCAATCCCGCTTAGAATAGAAGATAGAAAGAAAACTGCTTTTGTAACACAGGAAGGACATTTTCAGTGGACCTGTTTGCCATTTGGTTTGAAGACTTCACCGGCAATTTTCCAAAGGATACTAGGTAACATTTTAAGAAAATATAAACTTACCCATTTTGCAGTGAACTACATTGATGACATCTTAATATTTTCTAAAACTTTTAATGAACACATCAACCATTTAACACAATTATTAAAAGCTATAAAAAGAGAGGGTTTGGAGGTTCACGATCAACTAAAAGATATTTGCATCTGCTAGTAGACCATTTTACTCGGTTCGCTTATATTGTTACCTCAAAAACACAAAGTGCTAATGACTTTGTAAAATTAATCAATAACGTTACCGATTCGGATACAATAGGCATACTTCTCTGTGATCAATACCCGGGAATCAATTCAAAAGAATTTAAAACATATTTAAATGAAAAATCAATACCAATAGTCTTCACTGCAGTAAATGCTCCTTTTTCTAATGGATTAAATGAAAGACTTAACCAAACACTTGTAAACAAAATCAGATGTAAAATAAACGAAAAAAGTAATAAAATAGCATGGACAACCATTGCCCATAACTGTGTAGATAAATATAATAATACAGAACATACAGTTACTGGCTTTGCACCAAAATACTTGTTGGATGGTACAGATGTCTCATGTTTGCCTAATGAACTAAAACAAAATAAAACAGAGGTTGAATGGATAAGAGACAGAAAAATAGCATTTGAAAATTCAATAAAATCACATAAATATAATAAACAAATCTTTGATAAAAATAGAACTCAATTCAATTTTAATACAGGGGATATGGTATATGTCGAAAATGGGAACAGACTCAATAGAAATAAATTAGATGAGCTGAAGATCGGCCCATTTAAAATAATGGAAAAAATATCAAATTCAATATATAGAATTAATACAGGTCATAAAAAGTCAGAGTCTAATCTCTTTCATATTACAAAGCTCATACCGATACCTACATGAATATAACGATTTCAACTATAGTTATGTATAACATTAAGATATAGTATTAGTACTAAGTTTAAATAAGTGAAAATTTTGTAAAAAAAATTTTTTTGTTTGAGGAGGGAGATATAAAGAAAATAATATATTATTTTCTTTAAGTTGTACTGTATAGCAGCCTCGGTCGGTAAAGAGTCACTATGTGAGCATATACCTTGTAGATGGCGCCACAAGTAATGGCGGCCGACAGTATTAATAACGACGCATAAAGATGGCTGTCATAACCTCACCGTGATGTAGTGGTTGTAATATAAAAAGGAATTGTGATAATTTCAATAAGAGACTTTAATTGTCGTTTCTTTGTTTACAGGTAAGTTGTATCCTTTATGTTAAACAGAGAAACTTATGATTATCGTGTGTATGTTAGAATATAAGAACTAAAATAAAAACTTTGTTTACAAAGCAACACAATTGTTTCAGTTAACAATTCCAAAACAGTAAATTGTCTTATATATATAAGTACCCTTCCATGTACATTTATATTTGAAGCCTTGGCAATGCTCACATATTAATGAACTCGACTGTACCTCTAACTTACAAGCATTCACTAACAGTAGGTTTTTAGGTCTTTGTACTACTTATTTATTTGAACAGTAATTGAATAACCCGCGCCCTAAACAGTGCGTAGTGTCAGCTATACCTCTACGAACAATGTCAGTACAGACTCTGTCCTGCCACGTCCGTACCACAGAGGACGATTGCCCAGAACATCGTCACAGGGTCCCAGAGGGTCTGCCCATTGATAAGAGGTTGGCGACTTTGCATCGCAGTCCTGCGACGTAAATACGCTTTAAGAGCTCCCAAGGCCCCCGTCGGTGTAATAAAGACCAACGTTCCTTACCAAATTAGTGGATACTCGTGTTATTTATCGCGACATTTTTTCCATCGGCCAGGTGTCGTCGTGGGGTTTGGTAGGTTTTTGCAAGGTTTTATTTACTTTTACGTGTCCCCATGCTTGCATGTGATAAAATCTGGCAAGGTAAATTTGACCCATTTCCCGGTTTTGCGATTGATTTGAGTTTTTGCATAGTTATTGTAAGTTTAATGACCATTTGGTTGTGATACCATCAAGGAAGGTGGCCATAGGAACTCCTAAACTACGCTTGGTAAACCTATCGAGTTTGGGCTCGTTTGATTTCTTTTGACAAAAACTTTGACTGATCATAGAGAACGTGCAATAAAAGCTAGCTATGAAAAAATGTTTTTTCATTTGAGAACGTGTTTATAATATAACCTCTGTTGCAAAAAACGGGTACGTGGGAAATTTTCATACAATCGAGACGATTTGGAAACCTAAGATCTCCCCTTGGGAACTTTCTGAGTGCAAACTGATTATTTCTTCACTTCTTTACTACTTATAATATACATGTGTATAAACCATACGTAAAATGAATTCTGCGGTAAACTCAGACCGCACGAAAATATGAGTAGAATTATTTAAAAACTAAGCTGTATACCCGGGCCCGCTTACTTGTAACTGCCAACTCTATTCGTTTCATTGCATTAGATTTTTGCACCGACCGATTTTATACGTTAAAATATTTCTTTTTCAGCTTAAAGCGTAATAATAAACATAAGAGTCCAATTTTATTTTGGGTCTGTTAATTTTAGGTGTGTTTTTTTTATATTAGACTATCCAGACTATTAACCGCCATCTCACCTGGTGGTAAGTGACGATGCGGCCAAAAAAAGAGCATGCCTGACTAAGAACAGCCTATTCACACTAACCTTGACGGCATCCAGATTATAATGATCAGAGATCACACTCGCAGGCAACGTGTTCCATTCCTTAGCCGTACGCATTATAAAGGTTACACCAAAGCGTCACAAACCTTACTAAAAGTTCCCTAAACCGACGATCATCGTCTATGAATGAATGAAAACTGAGATTTGTCAGGACCGTAAGAAGTGGAACAATGTGGTTACTGCCTATCCTTACGGCTAGGCCACGACGTCGTACAACGCATCGCGGGATTATAAATCTACGATGCGATGACGCGCTACAGTTCAGTCAGTGTCCATACTTCGAACAGGCACGTAATTCTATTTACGCCATCGATTATTTAGACATAGACATATTATTATCTTTAGTTAGCCCAAAAGACATTAATTTACCAAAAATGAAAGCACGGCGATGCGACGTCGGACCAAACTGGACTGGTTGGTCGTTTGAACGAAGCTCTCAAGGCAGTGTCCGATTGCGGCGAAGCCAGTCTAGTGCCGTTCAATGCTATCAAAACACAGCCATGTTTGTTTTCCGCCAAACGGAGTCCATTCCATCTAGCTCCGACATTCCGGAATGGACCTGTTGAAATGACTAACATCCTGCTGCTCTTTGGTGGTGAGCTATCTACAAATCTCAACTTCGGTCAGTACATTGAATCCAAGGCAAAAACTGTAGCAAAAATATGTGGTATCCTCTCGTAGGTCGGGCGGTACTTCAAGGCAGTTGCTTCAGTTATATGAAGCACATGTCCGATCCTGCATGGAGTACTGCTGCCACCTCTGGGATGGATCAGGAAAATACCGACTGGTCGCGATGGATTCGGTGAAAAAACGTGCAAAGAAGATAATTTGCCAAATGCAGGCCTACTGACAATAAAAAAAAATTGTGATCCGCAATCGAATGAAGCTGCGGAGCCTCTAGCATTGGCGTAGGGTAGCGTGTCTGTCGGTCTCCTAACAGGTTGCATTTCGGAGAGTGTGCGAAGATGCATCGGGAAACGTAATCCGGGCGAACGCTTCATTCTAATCAATCAAATCAAATCAATCAAATCAAAATTTCTTTATTGACTAGGACATTAAATATCTCTTTCAATCGTCAAAAAGGAGGGGGGTAGGAAAGTAGGAAGGAAACACACAGTGACACGCTGACCGCCCTATGGCTGTAGATAAACGTATCCCTCGCCAACCACAACCGAACCGGGCTCGACAATGCCAGACAGAGCCGGAACGCTATATTATATTATATACTCGTAGGTATGTCTAGTATAATTAAGAAAAACCACCTAAAACTACAGCAAGAGTAAGCCAGTCCACCAAGGCAGCACCCGTTCACGAGTATAACGCAGGGCCCAGCCATCGTCCAATTCAACCATATTTGAGGGAAAAGAGCGACCCGGCCCCCACGCCACCGCCAGACAGACTTTTAAATGAGTGTGCATCACACATGCTGCATGTGATAGGTAGTTGCTCCTACCCTACTCTATCCTATCCCTACCCTATCGCTACCTTACCCCTACCCTATCCTACCATTGCCTTAACCCTACCCTACCACTACCTTACCCCTACCCTACCACTATCTTACCCCGACCCTACCACTATCTTACTCCTACCCCACCCTATACTACCTTACCGCTATCTTACTCCTACCCTACCCTACCCCTACTCTAACTACTACCCTACCCCTACCCTAGCGCAGACAGGAGACACCATGTGTGGGAGAGGAAGGAAAATTAACGCCGCTTCCATCTTCCTTTAATCTTCCAGCTATCCGCACAAACCGCTTTTATACTGCTTACTGCTAAGAAATGGAACGCGTTGCCTGTAAGTGTATTCCTTAATCGTTATAATCTAAACGCCTGCAAGGCTAGAGTGGATCGGCTGTTCCTAGGCAGGCATGCTCCATCATCCGCCGCATCGTCACTTACCGCCAGGTGAGATGGCGTTCAAATGCCTGGCTAGTCTTATTTTAAAAAAACCAGGTTCAGCGCAATACTATGAATAGGTACGATAAGAGATGCAGCCAATTACAGAGGCTGCCCCAAAGTTCGATACGCATACTATGCGCATTTATTTAATCGAGGAACGTCCTGTCCTTTGGGAAATATCTCACTGGAATCTAAAGTTAGGTCGTTGTCTTCTTGTACGATGTCGTTGCGTCGAAACTTTTTACATTGCATCACCGCATCGTATAGGAACGTCGATGGCCGAGTGCTTAAGGTATCCGATTCTTAAGCGAGAGGTACCGAGTTCGAATACCACTGCAGCCAACGTACATTAGTTGAATGCTAACCGATGCTCTCTTACGATCAAGGAAAAGAATGTGTAACCGTTATCCAATCTGATCAGGATTCTGGTAGCAGGGTTACGGAGATCAATCAAAACAGACTCTAGGCCCGGGTTGCGCGAGAACACAACCAATTATTAACGCCAAGATGATTATTATTTATCATATTGCGGTGCGACGCCATTTTGAGTTGAGGCCTCGACGTGGGAAAAAGGCGTGACATGTATGCAAAACCTTACCAAATACCGTACTTAAGCCCAACTAATCACGCTTAGTACGCTAAGTAGTGGTTTTATAAGCCTTTAGACAAGCAAAAGTTATCATCAATTCGTCGGTCGTCGAGATAAAGTGTCTGATAAAATGCAGTCAGCTTTGTCCCAAGTGATTTATGGATTCTTCATCCGTCGAACTTCCCCCTGGATCAATGCAGGCCAGGGCTGTTAAGGATATGATAATAATAGTTTGCCGGTTTCGGTTATACATTCTGGAGATAAAATTATTTTGCATTATCCTTCTGATGCAGATACATCTCCACGCTTGAGGTTAGAAATCTCAGTACGTATATGCCTATTGGCAATACTGGTCATTTTCTTGGTAAGTCAATTTAGAAGAACGTCATGTTCGTTCCAAGTCATTTTCCGAGTTAGTCATCTTCTCAGTAGGTCAATTTTGAGAGACGTAATTTTCTCGTTTAGTCACCTTTTTATATTGCGACAGCTTTTTCAAGTACCTCTTCTAACCCGATTCTTATAATACTATGCATACATAGGTACTGAATTCCTGTGATGGTACAATATTGTGATTGATTTGCGAAACACATTGGAAAATTTTGTGGTGTGTGGTGCCGCCACCTCAAAGAATAACACCACCCCATCGCTTCCCGTGGGTGTCGTAAGAGGCGACTAAGGGACAAATCCGAAAGGTGGGCAGCAGCATCTTTCTGGGTAGATTTACATCAACTGCACTGCGATCTCCAACCCGCCTGCCAAGCGTGGAGATTATGGCAAAGACCTCCCCTTTCGTGGGAGAGGCCCGAAGTCCTGCAGTGGACTGTTATGGGCTGTGATGATGATGATGATGATTGGAAAATTCTGCTCATTTTACGATCTATGATGAAGATGTTGCGTATCTATGTATCTTTTACGGTTTATGTTATGGAGAGTGTTCTGAGGAACTATTTGGACTAGAAACAGTTACTGGGTTTACCACCGTAATTACTACCCGCCACAAAATAGGATTTTAGGATTCTAAGCGTAAGCTTTTCAAGAAACTTCTTGCTGCTTACGACCGTCCTAATGAACTTGCTGCAACCGTATACATAATTAGGGCCTTCAAGAATGGAACTTATACTTGTCTCAAAAGCTTTTCTCAGATTAATATTGTACGGTTATAATACGGTACGAAAAACCATGATCCAATCTGGTCAGGTTCTCCTGGTAGCAGGGTCACGGAGATCAGATGGAAGTCGCTCCACAGTAATTATCTGATCGGCCAAATCCTGGATCATGGTCAAGGCGGACCCCTGGCCATCGCACAATCAGGATATTAACGTAAAGATGTTTCTTTTATCACAAACAAATTTAAATTAAATTTCCTCATAAGCTACCTATCAATCAATTTTTAGGAAATAGTTCGAGATCTTCATTAAATTTCGGACTCTGTTACGAATATGGAATTATTCAGAATATTGGTTACATTAAGGAGTTCCTTAACATCCCTGACGCAGCTTCTTACTACTCAATTACTTTGCCCAACAAGCATGTGATTGAATGGATACTATACATTGTATGTATGTTTGGATAGTATAGTTGCCATAGTGCCATTTCGCAGAGCTAGACGCAATTGATCTCGGGTTATGAATTTTCAACGGCTTGTAAATTACTATTCTGATTTTGTGCGACTAAAGTACTAGCTGGGCAAAAGCCCAGGACTTCATCCGCGTAAATTCGATTATAACCTTCCTGATCCGTTCCCGCTGGCACCACGTTGAATTTCGGCATAAGTTAAAGCCTATTTCTGCACATAGGCTTATATGTATAACTGCTAAATATAAGCTATATTACTAAGAAATTTCATCAAAATAAGTAATTTAATCGTGTTTTATTTAACCTTTAAAGTTAGTAAGATGTTCTATTTTAACATCCAAACTTCCTTACGTGCATTCGGATTTATAATATCCAGTAGGTTATTTAGTTAAATGGGCCATTGAGAAGGCTGAGGCTGATAAGAAGTTTGATAAAAAAAAAATTGTGTTTCATATAGAGTATTAAAAATTAAACTAATTGTAACTCAATTAATCTAAAACTATATAAAACTGATCTAAACAACCGCTGCTACGTGCCCAAAATGCTGGCGGCATTGCCACGTTGAATGGCAATGCTTATACGCTGTGCCAAATAAAGGAGAGCATTTTGGTCACCACCATCACAGCCCATAGCAGCCCACTGCAGGACTTCGGGCCTCTCCAACGAAAGGGGAGGTTGTTGTCATAATCTCCGCGCTTGGAGATCGCTGTGTTATATAACGATGGAAAATGCTCTTAGACTCTTAGATTTAGTGTGTCGAAATCATTAGTCGCCATTTACGACACCCACGAGTGTGGTTGTCTATTCTACTCTGCCGGACACCACACGGCTTATTTTGATCACATTGTGCTAAAATTAATAATTTTAAGTTTCAATACCGCATTTATTAGTTTTTCAGATACAATTATATTCACAATCCTTCAACCCGCATCGTACACCAACAAACTCCTCTGAATCCGCGCAATCGAGGCTGATTCATCACTTCGCAATTAAAGTGCAGCCAATTTATCAGACGCCATAACGAGTTTAAATCTTCAATCACGGAAATTGCGCATTCCGTTATGCGCAACAACGAACTGAGCAAACAGTGCCGCGTAAACAAAAATTGCACGTGCAACCAGAACAAAATGTAATTACTATTTGCGGCAACTGTAAGTTGCACATTTTAAATGCGCTACGCGGAAAAGTTACGTGTTTTCCGCGCGAATAAATTATGGACGCGTGCTGTTTGCTGCGTTGTGATTTTGGTTGTTTATTTGGTAAATTTAATATTTGATTTGATGTTTTGTAAACAGGTGGTGATCGATCTGTGCATAGTCTTTGCGTAGGGCCAATAAAGCCGACTCGATGATGCCCGGCTGATGCCCGGCGGATGATGGCGTGCGGCGCATGCTTACAAACTCATTGCTGATTATGTCTTTATGGTTAATGTGACTTTCAATTAGTGTATCTTTAATATACATTGATTGTAACATTGAATAAAAAATTTAAATATTGCATGAAGGAGCCACTTTTAACTTAGTAGAGCTTGTCTAAGCTGAAATGACGCGCCCCGCTCCTTAATTAGTTGATTTCGATGTGTGAGTGCAAATATTAATAACGACGCTTCATCTGTGTGGGAGCGTCGACTGCTCCAATCGAACGACGCGTGCTCCTACGTTTGAGTCTCACCGGCACCTGAATGACCAATTACAACGGCATTTGTATATGTATTGCGTCTATATTTTAAATTTGCTTGTGTGCGTTAATGCGATAGTGGGGCGCGTCATTTCAGCTTAGACGAGCTCTAAAAGGGTTTGTCTTGGGATAAAACTTCACCATCATCATTTTGGCGTTATTGTCCCGGTTGTGCTTTCGCACACGAGGGCCCGGAGTCCGCCTCAATCATAATCCAGAATTTGGCAGATCATACAATTACAGTGGAGCGACTGCCATCTGATCTCCGTGACCCTGTAACCAGGGGAATTAGACCAGATTGGATCATGGTTACACATTCAGTCTCCTGAATGTTTAGGTTACATCATCGTTAGAGTATCGGTTAGCATTCAACTAACGTACATAACTCAGAAAACAGTCATTGGTATATGGCCTCAGTGGGACTTCTTGGGATAAATAAATAATAATAATAAATAAATAATAGTGGACAAATTCACACAGCGCCATCAAAACTTATTTGTCTTTATCACCACGCGAAAGCCACGCCCACTGCTGGGCAGAGGCTTCCCCTAGAGACCGGTCCTGTATCTTCCGCATACAGCTAGTATCTGCGATCTTTACCAGATCGTCGGTCCACCTTGTGCGAGGCCTTCCCACGCTGCGTCTTCTGGTACGTGGTCGCTACTCGAGAACTATACTGCCCAATCGGCCATCTCCGATCATCCAATCCTCCAATCATCATCCTCGGCATGGCCAATCGGGCACAGCGAGCTATGTGCCCTGCATACTGCCACTTAAACTAAGCCATCCTACGGGCTATGTCTATGTCCATTTATTTGTGCTGTTATTTATTTCTTAAAATTATAGGTAGTAACTTGTAATGCGTATTCAAAACTGCAATCCATTAATAATAACATGCTTGACAAATAATTATTAAGAATCAATTATACTTACTAACATCCCACAGGTACACCTATAAAATAAGGCCTAGATTCCTGTCCAAAAATCTCGGCCTCTTGAAGTACTGAGATATAAAATACGCCCACGTTTTAGCCACCATTTTATTGTTTGGGTACCTATGTTTATATCAAATAAATTGTGGCCAAAATTTGGTCTAATTTTTGTTCTCAGTAAGTACTTTAAGAGGCCGAGATTTTTAGTCTTTACTGGTTAGAGGGCTGTTTAGGTACTCCTCAAATTTGACAGAGTCCAACCATTAGTAAGAAACTGATTATCATATTATAAAACAAAGTCGCCTCCCGCCGTCTGTCTCTCTCTCTAAGAACGCCCGTATCTTTTAAACAACGCAAAGGATTTTAATGCGGTTTTCACTATCCTTTAGATAACTTCTTCCAAAAGGTTTATATGTATAATACATGCATATTATAATAGAGCAACCTCGACGAAACCTATGCGAAGCCGGTGCAGATCGCTAGTGAGTAAAATTTAAAAAGGCGCGACTTCGATTGATATCTACCTAAGGTCACATCTAAGTAAGCAATTGGCAACATAGTATATTTAGTTCCACGTCGTTTCGGGGCACGTCCTATTAGAGCGCGTGTCCATTACAACTTACACACAAAACTCGCATGTTAAGCACATTAGACTCAGCGGCAACAGCATGGACGAAGTATTTCGAATCATGATAATTTGATACTATTGAATTAATTGTTTTTTAACATTGACATCAACTATTAGTACTTAATTCTATTCATTAAACTATTTTAAATGACGATGTATGATTATTACTACGAATAAATGAATATGAATATGAATATCTATTGATGAACAGAATATCCCAAATTACATATGACAGGGTTTTCAAGTAAGCACAAAAATCGGGATCGGGAAAATCAAAAATTATTATGAAATACTTTTTATTGACATTAGCAACACCACTCCTAAAATACCGAGACAAGTTACTCCGGCAGCAAATGCCATGCTCTAAAGTTTCGCAGCTGGACATTTAAAAAAATAAAAAGAACACGCTCAACTAAAAAAGCCAAAAACATTTTCAACCGCACTCAGAACAAACTTCGGATAATTCCCCTTAATTTTCAACCTTTTTAATTTTTTATTATTTGTTGTTATGGCGACCATAAAACACTAACTTTTTGAAAATTTTAAATAAATACCTGTCAATTTACATAGTAGTAAATAACACTGCTCGCTTATTTGACCTTAGATGACTTAGTCAGCCACTGTTCTAGTAACAATGCGGTATTCGAATGAAAAATGTTTATTCGTAGGAATTTTTTACGAATTTTTATCATTCGATAAAGTTTTATCGATTTTTATTTACAGCACAAATTGAAATAGTTGTCTCGAGAATAAACACCTTATTTCGTCCGATATTCCTCGTCCGGTCCCGCAATGGAACCAACCTCTGCGTGCGTACAGGGGAACCACCACCGCTAATAGGCGTGTTGTCCCCACACCGAAGATTTACGTCCACATTCCAGGCAATTTACATAGTAGTAAATAACGCGGCTCGCTTATTCAGACGTTATAAACTGATTACGCACTCGATAACGGCAGCCCCGTACGGAAAATAGTGATGGAGGATTGTGTAAAGAAATTAGTAGCGATCGAATTGTTCGGGTGAGTTAGTTGGCCAGTTCGAATAACAATGAAATTGAAACAATGTATTCGAATGAAAAAATTTCATTCGTAGGAATTTTTCACGAATTTATTCATTCGAATGAAATGGGTGTAATTTATTTATTCGATGAATTTTTTGAACGATTTTTGTTCACGTTCTGCTCTTACACTTATCCTAAGCCTACCCTACACCTATCCAACATCTATCCTACACCTGCAATACGTTTACCCTACAACTATCCTACACGTTTCCTGCACGTACCTGCACCTATCCTAAACCAACCTTACACCTATTTTACCCCCTACATACCCTTTTTTCTTGCTTATAAACCTTTCCTCTTTATCATTCTTATCTGCTGTTGAAAACCGCATAAACATTCATAAAGAAGTTTAAAAGATGAGAAAGGGAGAGAGAAGCGACTTTGTTTTATACTTATCATCTTTCGAGCGGTCAGTCCCGGCTTCTGCCAGCGTCCGCTTGTTACAATATTTTATTTAACTTGCAATGTTTGTACTGACTACGTATGTATGTGTATATGTTCGCGGCAATTCTTGCAAGCTTAATTTGGTATATCTATGTAACTTGGATGACAATGCATTAATATGTAAATAATTTAAAATTGAAAATTATTTTATCAATAAATCTGTCTTTGTCTATATCTATGTTACCATAGAGCTAGTCTTATCATGGAGTTAGAAGGTGGTCATAGGAACTAATGAACGCAATTAGTAGGACCACGCAAAGTCCGAATCGCTTTTAAAAAAAAAAAAAAAAAGTCTCTTTATGGCAACTAATGCCACGTCTTTTATCCGTCATATAACGTCATTCATAAAAGTCATAACAAAGAATTTGACTGATTTGAAAAATATTGTTGAGGCGATTGGCACATTGGAGCGCAGCATTCATTCTGGTGAAATTTGGAAATATGTGTAATTTTTATATAGTTTTATATACAATATAAAATTTAGGAATTCTCCAAATTGTTATAATCTTTTCTTAAAATTATATTATTTAGGCGAAAAATAATTTGAGAACTGAGTAACGGAATACCTATTTGACAATCCTGGAACCCTCATTTCACAGCAGCGGCCTATTTGACGCCTTTTTATGTAGAAAGTACAGCGCCAAAAACTTATCTGACCCGCAGCCCATGTCAAATGTTGCAAAGAAAAAGAACGACGGATCCGCACGAACGCGCGTGGATGCGTTGTCAGTGTGTTCGACTATGAGTAATTTCCATAGAAACCGATGACAGCTCAAATAACTTTATGTCACGCATTAACGCACGTCACGCACAACTGTACGGTGCTGCGTTCCAGTGCGCGGATCGCCTAAATAATAATGGACAATGACTAACAAGGACAGATTATCCAATAGCTATTGCCATATCCACATTTTATATTTTCTACCACTGTCAGTTGATTCGGACTAAGCGTGGTCCTATTATAGATAACATCATCGTGTTTGGGCTCTTTGGAATAGTCTTGGTGAGTACTATACCGCGCGATAAAAGCTTGTTACGAAAATATTTTTCATTTGAGAACTTATTTAAACTATGTATAGATTTTGTTATAGTTATAATTTAGATAGTTAGTTTTTTATTTGATTGATATAAAATCATACGAAAGATTTGTTTTCACAAAATAAAATTATATTCGAATAGCACTTTTATACAATCGAATAGTTCTGATAGTTGTGCATTCGAATGAATCGTCCCTGTTCGCCCATCACTAACCTAAAATATACGACAGCGGTGGCCGAATAACTGTTATCCGGTTGCGAATACACAGAATACAGTTATTTGTCCGCAATCCGCGATAAATAACCACGTAATTTTCACCCAGTTGAGACATGAAAGCGCCATTGGGGTAATGCGTAGGTGCTATTTCGGCACTTCGGGGTAGTTCGCGAGAACTGGAAATAAACCAGGGGCAGACGGATCGGGCGTCTCAAGGTTGTGTAAGACGTACGCTTTTATGCAAGATACCTACAGAAAATATGAAAATGTGGTTGGGTTAGGGCCGGGCAGGAATTGAAGTGATAATGTCTGGGTGTTATATTTATGATAAGTGTGTATTTGAAAATACATAAGTAGATTATCAGTTTTTTTGGCACCCATAACATTAGCTTTGCTTACTTTGGGACTAGATGGCGAGGTGTGAATAGTCAAATACCAGAAATAAAACTTCATTTCAACAAACTAACCATAGTGTAACTAACCATAACCATGTATCTTCTGTAGGCCTACTGGAAGAGATTTCTTTTAAGATATAAGTAGTGCCTATTGTTTCGTAACTAATCTGTACTTTCTGTTAAGTTCTCTTGGGTACATTAAATTGTTAAAGAAATATATAAATTATGTTAGGTATTTTTTACCAATGCATTTTAAACAATAGATTGATCCACAAGTTAATAATAATAATAAACATAGACAGCACATCATTCGGCAATAATACAGTTTAAGCCAATTTCGATAAAGAAAGAGCTCCCAAACGCCGCCGGAACACGGGGGTTCATACTTCACAGCCTATCGGCGATAGTAAACCGCGATGTAGCCACGAATATTAATTCATAGACCCCCCCTCCACAGAACAAAGACAAGGAAACTGCCGCCAATTTATAAATAAAGTGCCACAAACTTATCTGACCGGGCGACGTCGTCTCTTTTGTTGACAATTAAGACATTTCAAATTGACGACACTTCGTTCCAGTTTTAGCCACCGGGTCAGATAAAGTGGCACTGTAAGATGATTGCTCGCAAACAAAGAAAATGTCGCCGGAGGTATTTCGTATTGAATTCCGATGAGGGCCCGAAACGCTCGGTTGTCATTACTTTTAAAAGCGTCTACCTACGGGCCAAGGGCGAAGCGTGAACTGCTCACCTTTGCCGCTTCTGTGGGTGCGGTTCTCAAACTTGTGATGCTACGCCCCACGGGGGGCAACGCTGTGTATCTCAGAGAAGAGGATGTGCTGTGTCCCCCGGAGTAGAATATGGTATCTCTCTTTTCCATTAGTTGTTAATAAATGAATATTTAACTTCATCTCACTTGTCAATGGCTCACCAGCCTACACTGCTACCGCCACCACTAGTGCCAATACTACACCACCACCACTTTATTATCACTGATAAACAACAAAACGTATTTTGCTCCTGCACGGAGCAACCGTGCAGCCTGACGGCAACAGCGGCAGTCACCTTTGAAACCTTTGGGCCTTGATGGTGCAACACGAAAACAATGGTCTAGAAACCTTGGCGCAATCGAAGGCAAGCATTTTTCATTTTTCTTTATTCTCATTGGTTGCATATTTTCCATACAAATAATGTAAGTACTAAGTCCACCCTCAAACTCTGATAAACAGTATTTAGTCGGTACGTCGAAAGGACTGGAGGATAGTGCAGGGGAGTACCACACTACAACCTAACTCACCGCCGCCCAAACTCATGTCATATCGCCCAAACTCATGTCATATCGCGCACACACCACTTTGAGCACCCCAGGCCATTGGAATCATTTACCGAAATTGCTATTTTATTTTGATGCCTCCTTTCAGAACTATTTTGAATGGTGCTCATTGAAGCGTTCGACAGCCTTTCATGCTAAAAGATTTCGTATAATGTTGCGTCACGTTTTACAACGATGCCTTTATTAGTTCTCGCGAAAATGTATTTTTTTTGTACCTATTACGGGCTGTTACATTCAGAACGAATAAGTCTGGCTTGAATCGAAAATGCTACAGTGGATGTGTGGCGTTTGTGACTAGATCGAGTGTGCAACGAGTACATCTGTGGTAGCCTTGGCGTGAGATATATCGAGATCGAAGAGGCATGGCTGTGCTGGTTTGGTCACGTTTTGCGTAAGCCCCAGGGATATGTGGGAAATAGGTGCCTAAACCTGCCTGTGTCAAGAGGTCCCGCGGGAGACCCAAAAAACGATGGATTGACATCGCCGAGTCTGACGTGAGAGCTAACGGCTTACGACGTGAGGAGGAAAAAAAAACGTTGGAAAGCGGATGATGATGATGATGAAGAGCCTGGCTTGCAACAGCAATATGAGAGATTTATTTAGACGGATTTAGGTCTTGAAATAACCAATTTTTTACAAGCTTTTATTTAACTTGGAATGTTTGTATATTCACATAGTCAGACACCCAGATATATCCCAAACTTAGTGTAGCGGATTAAAACTCGTAAGAAATCAGGTACTTACTCAAATAGAGCTCTATACACAATTTTTCAAAATCAGTTGCAATGCGCCGTGGCGGCGTATCAAAGCGACGTCCATAGCACCGGGTGCATGGAGTAATACATCATCCACGGTAATAGTTGTTTGAACAGGTGGGCTGGTTTTATATATCTGGGCAAAGTAACTGACAGAGAAACGGCTAAGGCATACTTTCTGACCGAAATATAGGGTTTGTAGAGAAGCTGATTGTAGAGAATGTAATCGGATAGCGCCACATTAGAGTGATGTGATGTGACGTGTGTGATGCATGGGACATGAGCTGTTATAGTAAAAGTATGAAAAATTGCAAATTAGAAACACACTTATCTTGACATCTCTGATGCGACCAAATACCCGTGTGTGTAATAACGCGATCGGACGCGTCACGCATCATTCGACCCGCAGACATATACACAGACAGACCTTTTACGTGTATGTCACGTCACACGCGTCACATATTACGTGGCGTTAGTCCAGTGTGGGTCTAATATAACATAGTGTAACATCACATGACATCACTCTAATGTGGCGGCACCGTTAAGAGCTTACGACGCTTGGCAAACCAATTTTACATGAAATATTATTGGTGGAATCAGTGTTAAATCCCAACCGGTGGACTGATTTCGATGCCGACAGCTCAAAAGCAATGACATCCTCGCTTCCCTTTTGATCTTAGACAATATACTTAAAGACAAACATAAGGTAGACAGCATAAAAAATTGTTCATACATACCTATTCCTAATAAGTTAAGCTGAACATATCACTCAATTATTGTTCGTGACCTACCTAATTTAGCTTATTGGCCTTTCATTTTCCTAGAAAGGCCAAAGCTTTATTGGACCCGCCGCGACTTCATTCGGGTGGCGTCCTATCCCTACATAGACTTACTTCGTCCCTACCTTTTTTACCTTGATTATTAGCTTTCTTCTTGAATCACTCCATCTATTGTTGAGTATAGTTGTTCTGACCTCATTAAAATCCGTTTCGTGGTTCAGAAGATCTAAGCGTACATAGATACATAAAATAGACGGCGGTAAGCAAAGACTTCTATACATGGACCGGTTCATTGTACAAAGGCAATGAGACCACTTCATTGGAGCTTAATCTCCAATGGAGCTCCAACGTCGTCTCAGTGATGTTTCGGCACTGTATACGTTGGTCGTTACTTAACAATCTAAGAATGTCGAGTTGCGAAGGAAACACATGCACTAATTCCGATAAACAGCAACCAAAAATAAGGATGGAGTATTTTTCTTCCGTAAAGTATAACAAACATCATGTATTACTTGTAAAACTTATGTTTTTAGCATTTCCAATAAATATTTCAGTGTTTATTGCTAAATTATTACCCATAATTAGTTAATAATTATTAAATTGGTATGTTCAATCAAATTCAATGCACTCCATCTGATTGTTTTTGATTTGGCCGTCTTTCATACATGCGCACGATGTGACTTTGCACTGGCGGTATAACACCGTGGATTTTTTTACCATTAAGGTGGCAAGCAAGCTTGCGGCCTGCCTGATGGTAAGCAGTCACAGCAGCCTGTGGACGTTTGCAATACCAGGGGCATCACCCACGCGTTGCCGACCCCGTAAAAACCTTTTAACCCCTTTCTTAAAGAACTCCATGTTGTACTCTCCAGGGAAAACCTCTCCAGGTAGATCATTCCACAACCTTAGTGTGCGTGGGAGAAAGTTCCTTTGGAACCGCACAGTTTGCGACCAATTTGGCTCCATGGTGTGAGGATGAACTCCCTGTCAATGGCGAGCGGTGCGATGATAGAACTTACATACTTATTATTGTGATATTTTTAGTACAGGATAATCCGGAACGGACTAATATTTGGAACTAGCGCCATAGTTACTTTTATACAGCTCGAAAATAGCTATTCAACGACGTTTTACACATTGCTATTGGAATGGTTACCACAGTCCATACAAATTCTTGTACGCGTTAACAATGTTATATCTGGCAGCTTGACAATATTGTTGGTAAACCTATTTGACCCGGTGGCCAAAACCGGAACTATGTGATGCCGTTTTGAAATGTAATGTCAATGCGACACATTTGACACATGCGACATGTTTGTGGCACTGTAGTTTTATTTACTACGGCAACCGTCAGAGTTATTTGTTCGTTCAACCGCTTCTAGATGTATATTTCTATGGTGGTAAGCGACTTTGTTTTATACAATGTATAAATTGTTTGGAGTATCAAGAAGATATTTTTTATGTCTTTTAATTAATATTATGTTTTATTTGTTGAATTGTATAATGAAGTGACGTGTGTTACTTGTATAATGAAGTGAGTTATGTTCAGACAAAGCTCCAAAAATAAGGACAGAAACAACTCTTGTGTGTATAATAATAATCATATTGGCGTTAATGTCCCGGTTTCCAGGTTCAATGTCCACTTTTCATCATCTGGACCGCATTTCTGTTTGTCTGCTATATTACATAAAAAAGGCTTTTGATGGACCCCTTCACGAGGGCACCAGAAAAGCAGCCATGAGGGAAGAATGCGTTTGGTGAAGCGCGCCACCAACCCATAACGATCACGACCACTGTTGTCTCTGGGTGGGCTTAAAACCAGTTGTGCCAATACCAATTCTCACACAATATTACACGCAACCACGTGTTAAAGAAAATTGTTTGCAATTAATCTGAATTAATGAAAATACATGTACAAATTTATTAAAACCTAAATACCAAAATATTGTTAAGCTGAATTTTGTGTGGAATAAATTGGAGGGGAGCTTTGTATTTGTACTTAAAATATATTTCACTTTTTCCCATCGGCTGGTTGCACACTGCATTCAGGAAGTGTATGAATAATGCACGGAAACTGTGAATACAATTTTTCACTTAATATTTGCCAGCGAACGCGGTTGCGGTGGGTATTCGTGTTTTCGTGTTGCCATAAAGCTAGCAGGGCCGTAGTCGGCACGATGGGGACGAGCACAAATTTCACATATGACTATTTTAGCACAACAATTTAAATGTCGCATTGTTCGAATTTCTGAAATGTGAAAACGATAGCGTCGGTGCCCTGCGGGTCAGACTCGTACGCGAGAACTATCAGGTTCGATAACCTCATTTTCGCCGTCTTTTTTTTATACTAGAGAGTCCAACATGATAATAAGTGTTAACTGTCGCCCATAACATCTATAAATCATACATTCAGGTAATAAAAATGCAGAACCACAGGTGCGTTGTCTCTGTGTGTCTTCAAACCAGAACACAACAATGCATACATTGTTGCTTGGCGGCAGACATATATAAGGTGGTGGTACTCACCCAGGCGGACTCCTCAGGCTAGACGGAGTCCTACCACCTGATTAAATGCACCAATGCCATGCACCAATGAGTTAGTTAAACACATAACGGTGAGGGAAAACATCGTGATGAAACCTGCACATTCAGGCGACTGAACGTGTCACCATGACACCACCGCCTGTCCTCTCGCGCGCGAGGTATTCTGGGTCCTCCTTGACCATCTGATGATCCTGTAGTAGGAGTGCTTTACTTGAAATATTACCATGTTTTCCTCAGTTCATGGTTAATTTCGGCATCTTGTTTTTCATGCAAATTAATTTCGCAGAACTGTTCATTTTCCCTGTTCTGTTTGATGTTTGAAAGAGATTATTAATGTAACGTAATAAGGAATACTTCAAGTTTTTACATAATATTTACTGAGAAAAGGTCAACGGCAAAAGCCGAACTATGTGGAGGTCATGGAGTACGGTCTCCATAATCAGCAGGCCCAGTGATTATTATCATAATCGCCATTTGAACTTGAGTTGAGTTGAATTAAACTTGAGTTGAACTTGAGTTAAGGCGCAGACTGTTCACAACAAAAATTCGTTTTGCACCAACAGACTAAACTGGAAAGCGTTACTCATAGAATAAGGATCATTTTAGTATCACGCATTTTTTAAACGCGTAGCGACGTGTAAAGACTATATATTGTAGTCGTGATTAATCATAATTTCTATGAGGTGGCTTATGATTTTTTTTAAATACAAAACGTTAATTTAAAAATTTATTTCGCGATACTTTTAGTTGTGTTTGTCAGCTACCCTTTATATATTTTTTTAGATTAGGATGTTCTAGACGTTCAAAAATCATTATTTTCTATTAAATGGACGCCATCACATACAAACATAAAGCTCACGCCTCTATCCAACAGGTGGGGTGGGCAGAGACTATGGACCGCCACTTTGCTTTGTCCTAGCACAACTCCCTAGCCTTGCATATAACCCTAATTCTTTTCATACATCTCTTGTTATTCTTGCAGTTTGGACCCCAGCTTTTTTGAGAATATTACTGATCTGAAAGGTCCAAATCCACTCCATGATAACATGCGCGTCAACCGTATCTGACCATGTCCGTACGAGCACAGAGCTAAAGGTAAAACCTAATTTCCACGTCAGCTACGGAACGCTGCATACGTTTCACCGAAAGCGGTGTAAAAGGTTTTATTGGCCAATGAACTACTGTTAGTATAACACCCGGGAACGCGGGAAAGTTGTAAGTGTACCCTATAAACGAAGGAGTTTGGATGGCAATGTACGCGTTCTTCTTTTTGGGAAGCGGTCTGTTAGGAACTTTGGTTGAGGTAGGAGTTGGGCCTTATTGAGATATCTTGGCTGTAAATGGAATCCTACATCACGTCTTTTTCCTTACAGCCGAGCCCAGACATTAATTTTCAAGTTGTGAACACGTGTTGAGATGGTCCCGACGCTAAATGAAGCTATCCTGAGCAACGGTCACCAGATGAGGTGTTCCCGTCCTAAATGTATGGTAAAGCTATTCACGTTCAATGGATGACACGATCCTAGGTCGATCTAGTCACTCGCTACGTGTCATAAAGCCTAGCGTTGGTTGATTAAGCCTAGTGCGTTACATGAACTGGACTCACTGTCGTGTAAGTCTAATATAAAATAGGTTGTACAAAGACCGTCAACGACAGTCCAATTAACTTTATGAGATTCAAGTTTGGTGATTGGTTTATAAATGCCTCAAAGTGTAATGTTAATTCCTCTCTAGTGTCTATGTAAAATGATATGCCAGAATCTTGCAATAAAACTCCACTACGTCAATGGCAATGATTCAAGTGATATAATAAAAATATAATTTAGTTATAAGACAGCAAGTTGGGCCCCCTGAAGTGGGTCACAAAGGAGCCAGTCCCCTAGCTGAACCTTTGTCCAGACAAGGACCTTTTAACGTGTTCCTGCTTCCTTTGATGTGCTCCAAGAAGGTACCACGATGGAAGGTGTCGAAGCTTCCTTGATCCCTAAGGTTCCCTAAGCTTGCCTTGGCCTGGCAAGATAACTAGATATATCCCTTGATATACCGCTGTCATTCTTTATAACCCCGTAGGGTTATCATATCCATCTATTTAAAACACATCCGCACTTCATCTGAGAATGGGGCCCCTGTATGTGTTCTTTTGAACAATTTAGGATCCTTTGGACAGATTTTTCCCTACGTTTTACGAGATGAAGGATCGCAATAACTGTGGCGTCCCAATCTTACTGAATATAAAACCAACTAGGATGAACCAACAAAAAATTATTGGTTTAATCTAATTATCAAAACTCGAATGCCATGCAAGAATTTACGTGGATATTTCCTTTTGAATTCCTCTCAAGAAAATTACTTTATTTAAGCCATTTAAATAATATTAGTCCAGAATTAAGCTACTTGTCACAATGCTGGGTGATTTAGAAACCCAACTTAGGACCAACTTAGAAAGTAATTTCCTGAAATTAAGTCAAGGTGTGCGGAAATATAAATTAAAGTCACAGGTATAGTTTTAAGTATAGATATACGTTTATTTACTTAATTGTGACTCTACGATTGAAACTGATTATGCTTTTCATCAGGGATTTCTAGATTTGAAAATAATAATGAAATCCGTGATGTTCAGAATACGTTTCCTAGGGCCAATTCCTGATAGGGTAGGCAAAAAACCTGTTCTGATAACGTATAAAAACCACTCTGCCCAATTGAGACTAATTATGATTAATTTATTAATTAATATCGTTTAAACAATTATTCGTTCAAATCAAATCAATCAAAATCAAAATCAAAATTTCTTTATTGATTAGGACAATAAATATCTCTTTCAATCGTCAAAAATGAGGGGGATAGGAAAGTAGGAAGGAAACACACAGTGACACGCTGACCGCCCTATGACCGTAGATAAACGTATCCCTCGCCAACCGAACCGTGCTCGACAATGCCAGGCAGAGCCGGAACGCTATATTATATTATATAGGTATGTCTAGTATAATTAAGAAAAAAAACCACCTAAAACTACAGCAAGAGTAAGCCAGTCCACCAAGGCAGCACCCGTTCACGAGTATAACGCAGGGCCCAGCCATCGTCCAATTCAACCATATTTGAGGGAAAAGAGCGACCCGGCCCCCACGCCACCGCCAGACAGACTTTTAAGTGAGCGTGCATCACACCTGCTGTATGTGGTAGGTAGTCGCTACCACCCTACTCTATCCTATCCCTTCCCTATCGCTACCTTACCCCTACCCTATCCTACCATTGCCTTAACCCTACCCTACCACTACCTTACCCCTACCCTACCACTATCTTACCCCGACCCTACCACTACCTTACCCCTACCCTACCACTATCTTACCCCGACCCTACCACTATCTTACCCCTACCCAACCCTATACTACCTTACCTCTATCTTACTCCAACCCTACCCTACCCTACCCCTACTCTAACTACTACCTAAATCACTACATTCACATAATTGAAAGTCAAAGCGTCATACTTGGTTTGCAAAGTTAAAACATATAATCAAACATAAGCTCAATTAAGCCAATTAATGTGAAACAATTAGTCAATATAAATGATATGTTTTCAGACAAGTATTCGACTCATTAACGCTGCGCGTTACCAACAGGTATTAGGCTAGTCATGTGGAGATTGATCAACTCACATGCCTTTTGGCCAAATAATAATATAGATTATAAGTATATTCGTTAATTAGACTAGTCGGCCCAGCTGCGGCGGCGGGATTAGCTGGGACGGCCCATACACCTTTTGGTCTAATAACATTATGAATAAACTGTTGGTTTAAGCTATTACATGTATTTATTACCAAAAATATGTGTAGAATACAATTAAACAATATATATGTTCAAGTATCCGTTACTGATGACGATTTCAATATAAATACATGACGAACTCCCAAGCGTTGCATTTTAGACATAGGTAGGTTTGGTATCATTTTATTTAAATAATACCACATTACGAATATATAATGCACGGATAAGTTAACGTGATTATGTACGTTAACTTACACACAATACATACATATAACAAAGGCTTTGGTTGATTTTATTATGGAAGACATGACATGCTCTAATCATCTCACTCAGAGATAATTCATGGTTAATAATTACGTTAAAATTAAATATAAATGTCACTCGATTTGGTAAATTTTACTTTCCATATTGATTATGTTAAACTATGTTAATAAAATCTCTACTAGTGAGAATACAAATGGAAATTGATGAAATTTATATATGAAATTAATCAGATCGATTCAATATTGACCCAAACCATTTACATAAACATTAAAGGTATAAACTTAACTTTTGTCGCCGCTGCTAATATACGCTGACTCTAATTTATTAGTAAATCAAAGTTTAATATAATTTTACATTATTAGACTTTAAGATCTGATCTCAATCAATGCTCCACTGCTCGTACAGCCGCCTCGCTCCGCTCCGAAATAAGAAGTGTCTACCCTCTACCCCTCAGTTCGTCTAGCTGACTTAATTATAATAGAGATTAATTACTAATTACAATTTTAGTATATATTTTAATTAACGTAAGGTTCTTCTTTGCTTGTGTTGTTTGGTGTCCTTTGGTTGTTATGGATGGCAACCGACGCCTGCGCATCATCCCTTGTGGCGGGAGATCCAATCTACCAATCCTGTCGTTTTCCGCGATTGCGCCGCTTCAGATCAGCAAAGCAAATAGCTATCGCGTATTTAAGTTGGCCACAATTTTTGGTACCGTCAACTGCTTGGACTCGTACCTAAAATTGGTCAAGGGTTTGCCGAGTAACATCATATTTGTTAAAAATCGTCCCTAAGTTGTAAGACTTAGAATACAGGTTTAATTAAATGTATCTTAAACCTTTGTTTTCATGATAGTTTTATTTATTTTAGGCTAGCTTGGTCGCTTTCTCGGTATTGTTTTTACGAGTACATCGATATCTCAGCGTGAATGTATTGGACATTTTGGTATGCGAACTTTTATTTTTTTTCACACTTTCAAGTGTGACACTTGTGAATAAGCTTGACGCGTTTGTGGGAATTTATTGCTCACCCAAACTAGCATAATATCGTGTAAAAAATTGGTCTTGGTTTTCGGAATTTTAAGTAAGTGTCACTTGTTAATGTTTAACCTCTTAGCCGTTCGAACGGTGCCAATGTTTTAGCCGACTGCGACAGAAGGAGAGTTATGTTTTATGAATTTAAATTATTAGCGTCCCATCACAGTGTTTCTGCAAATATTTTTACAAAGTTTTACTCTTTTGCACAAGCGACTTCCTATACATGGTTCGCAAATATTTTTTGATCAGTTTTTGCAAAGATAGCGGACATAATGGACGACAGTATACCGCGTAATAGCGAACGAAGTCTTTGCGAAGAGTGTGGGAGTCGTCTAAATATTTATGGTTTGCGCCCTTTTAAACCGACACGTGAATGGCAAATACGAAATATTTGTACAAAATATGAAATTTACACCCACATATTTACAAATAGGCTCCCACACATACTTTTTGCGCTTTTACACATCTTTACACATGCCTGGACTCTGCATACGACTGACTAGTTTATACATACTAATATTACTATGAGTTCTCAGAGTGTGCTAACACAGTTGTTACTGTTTGAGACTTTTACTATACAATAGAGCAACGAATATTAAGAATTAACAGATCTTTAGTTTCTTAAATATTAACAAAATATATGTTTTAATACTGCGATAGCTCACTACAATTTGTCCTTAAACAACGAATTTATCCAAAAGGTACCTTTAAGTAACATGTAAGCATAAATATGACCAAGGAATCGACAAAAACGTTGTTATATAAAATAGGCGCTTGAATGTAAGACAAATCCGAATAGTCTGTCAGCGATTTCCTTCTTGTATGAAAATAGGTGACTGGAGAAGATGTCTACGTCATTAAAATACTTGTTGTGATCAGTTGATAGACGTCTAGAAATGTGTTTTCCATCATTAGTGTTGACATAACTGATATGAAAAGTAGCTTTAAAACGTGAAAACGTACGGTTGCATTTAAAATTGTTAGTGAATCCGATTGCTAGACTACCTGAATATCCTATTGATATAAGCTCCTTTCAACAACCACAAAACATTACCGGATCAGAGCATCCATAAAAAGCAACGTCAAAGATACTAGCATTGCAGACTGCACTGAATAACGGATGATTTTCCAACCAACGTTTTTCGTGTCAAACAAACCGCAGCAGATAGTCGCTCCTAAACGTTGCTTTGTTCAAAATTCATAATATGATACAATGTATAAGTGCCTAAGTACTACAGGATGTTTGGATAAACGTGAATGGGTGTTTTGAAACTGGACTTTGTATTTTACCTCGTTTGAGGTCGAGGTCCCACACAAGTGTGCCCGTGACACCGCTTGCGTCACAAAAGAGCGTCTGTTTCGCTCTATCAATACAAAGATAAAAGAGATAGCAGTAACTATGTCGCGCCTTTTCTCGCGTATCGCGCACGATTGTACACTTGTACTAGCCGTGCTGTAGGCCTAGCACAAGTTGCTTTCGCGCGCGATAAGCGAGAAATAGCGCGACATTTGTATTGCTATCTCTTTGGTCTTAATATTGAGAGAAAGAGACAAACGCTCTCTCGCGGCGCGAGCTTTGTCGCGAACACACTTGTGCTAGGGCCACTGGTCTAGTATGAGCGTGCTAGCGATTATTATAGACGAAGCGAATAAATAAAGACAGCTCCAAATAAAGATTTTGTTCACAATCAAGATACGTAAAGCTAAAAATAATATAACATAGACAATAGTTAGGACAAACAAATATTATAACCTGCCTGTTTGCTTTTAATACCTGCAAATAACTAGCGCAAGCTGCAGCTCTCTCGTAATTTGTGGCGTGGTGTAATGCTAAAGCCGATATTTCCTGGATGCAGCTGCGCCGTACCATCGTACCTATCCAAATGAAAGAGGGCTTTGATACATGTATTTCTGTAACTGCACTGCGGCAGAGCGATGGCAAAGCGAAAAAATCTAGCAACACGGCCAACCCACTGTTTTCCATTACCGTAATGGAGTTACTTTCCAGTTACATTTTTGGTGACTACATTTTGGGCGCGTATGTCGGAGTTTCTGACGAGGGGAAAGTAAACAGAATGAATTAACAAGGGGTTACGCGTACGCTTCCGTAACTTGTGTTATATTTATGACATTTTTGTTTAATTGACGGACGACCTTGACGTGGGAGGTTTGGCGGATAAAATGTAGCATTAAATTGCATTTTTTCTTTTCTGCGCACCGACACGTTCGATTGTTGGTTATCGTACAAAATGACTATTTTAGTTTTTAATTGTAATGTTGTACAAAGAATCAATGAATAAATAAATCATAAACAAATAAATCTTAGCATCACTGGCCTAATGGTTGAGGGGTCCGACTTGTAAGCGAGTAGTACCCTGTTAGATTCCCGAGTACCAATGACTTTAGTTCAGCAGTAACTGATGCTCTTACGGTGAGGGAAAACATCGTGCTAAAACCTGCATGTTCTTCGGGCGATTAAAAGTGTAACCATGATCCGCTATGGCTAGGTTAATAGGATCTCGCAGTCGCTCCAATGTAATTAGCTGTTCTGCCAAATCCTGGATCAAGGTCAAGGCGGTCCGTGGCCTACGCGCGCGATGCGCATCCGGGATATTGACACCAAGGTTGTCAGTATCTAAAGGCAGTTTATTTGACCTTGTTTCATTAAAGTCGGTTCGCTAGATTAGAAAATATTTGAGTATCTGTGAACTTAATATTATTGGTAAGGGGTATTCCGACAATTTTTGTCGGTTGTTTTGTATTTCCGTAAGTAAGACTGTCTGCTCGTCGTCACTGAGTAGCATAAAAAATAATATAATTCGAGTCTTTCCAAGCAAAAATATTACTGAGGTAATTGAATGAGTCGGCATCTTGATTGTCAGACGAAGAAGAGTGACAAACACATTATGCTGCGGCAATCCAATTGGGTCAATTACCCTAATTTTAACGGTGCTTCTTTTGCCCAAGCTACCTCTCTACGCTTTTATTTTGAGTCGTCGATATTTGCTGATATCGGCTGTTTCGATCAGTTGCCTACAACTTCTACCCTACTCTACCTACATTCTGCCCTAGTAAAGGTGGAGAGAAGAAATATTCTTAGGGGTACAGTGGCGAAATATTTGCATAGACCTAAGTACAGTGGCATGTCAGTTAGTTGAATGCCAGGCATCTAGATGGTGGGGATAAAATCGATACCGACATCGAAATATCCATCAACTAATGATTTTTTTGAACAAGAGATAATATTGCAAAACATTGACATTGACATTTAAAACAATATTCACGACTGTATTGCAACTGCCTCATCCTCTATCGATCTCACTGACGTCAAACATGAAAAAATTAGAAAAATATACAAAAATGTGCCGTCACGTCGCCTAATAGTTCCCGAGACTGTTCAACCAGTCTCATAGCCCCCAGTGGAAGACCTTGGTCAACCTCATTTTGCCAGCAGTATTACATATAATGGCATATTAATGGCAAGTTAGTTGCGGTGCTGAAGTTCGACTAGCTTCCTGTCACCCATCCAAATCCCAGACTGCGAGTGTTTCTCAACTTTGGTTATCGATAAACAAGCACGCTGCCTAGACTAGGGCCGCCTCAAACACATCCACTTAGCATTAATGTCTCGGTTGTGCTCTCCAGGATCCAGGATTTGGCAGATCGAGTTTCAGCAGAGCGACTGCCATATGCCCTCCGTGACTCTGTTAACAAAGGAACCTGACCAGATTGGATAATGGTCTCATGGTTCAAACATATCAAACTCAATAAATCTAGAACGCTGTTAGACGCACGACACACAAATTAGGAAGCCATAATTAAGCTTCGCGCGAAGGTGTCACCAAGAAATGACACAATGATTTAGACCGACTGACGGCGAAGGTGTGAGTGGGGGCAATAAATTTTCACCTAATTACTGCCAGGTGTCAGGCGCAAAGCCACGCTGGAACAACTTTACCCCATAAGTCAGCCTTGATCGCGATGGAACGCTGTAACTGCATTAAATTGTACGTGTCACATGTTTCGGCAGGCAGTTGGTGAACTATTTCCCAATTAGAAGCGCCTTATAAATTAGTGGATACTAAGTGTAGCAGGCAGTATTGCAAGCTTTGTGTGGTGTGATATTGTATACTTCTTGACTTACCTACCTCTTTGGATTCAGATATCTACTGTATTTTATACCACAACTAGCGTGCCCGGCGTGATTTCCCTACCTACACCTACACCTACTCTGCAAATAACCTGTACCTACCCTACATCTACGCTACTTCTTCGTGTAATAAACCTTCTTCTTGAATCACTCTATTTAGTGATGACAACCACATTAAAACCCGTTGCGTTGTTTAAGAGATCTAAGCGTAAATAGATCCATATATAAATATATGCATAGATACATAGGGACAGACGGCGAGATAGAAGATGCAAACAAATCAGATTATATATCTACAGAACATGGCACCCATTTATAATTTAAGTATTTTATCGGCGACAACCATTTTATTCTAAATATTGAACTTGGCTCCTATTTTCACATTCACTTTTTTATATTACATACGACACTTTGTGTAAGCGGTAACTTTCGTCCATAAAATAAGGCAATTCGCACAGGGCGCGACATTAATCCGACGTGCAGGATACATGTATCCGACACGTCGCCATACGGTTCAGCTAACCAAAATGCACAGCAGCAGGTGCGGTTGTCACTGTGAAGATTAAGATGAAATTCCTCATGCCTGTGATTGCGCTGGCGCAATGATGCGCAGGATAAGGTATCCTTCAAACCGGATCAGATCAATGCAAGCATTGTTGCTTGGCGACAGAAACAGATTTTAACTCAGTGGTACCTGATAAATCAAGTTGTTGCTTTCAATTGTTTTACATTGTATAAACTTTTTTTTACTCTGTATTAGGTTTTTTTTTATTTGTATGACGACATAATTTATTAAATTTTAGAACAGATTACAACATGATTTAAATAACTACAGACAACTAATTGCAAATTTACAATTTAGTGTGTTTACAATTTTATGAGCTTTCATCGAACTTGCAATCTTTAGGTCAAATCTTGCAAGCCTAATTTTACGCACTTTCCGGTGTTCAATTAAGCTAAAATTGTAGTAAACAACTTGGATGGCAATGCATTAACATGGTACCATAAAGCTGATCTGATGATGAAGTTGACCACTTTGGTCATAGGAACTAATGATCGCAACAAGATTACCTCATCGTGTTTGGGCTCTTTGGAATGATCTTGATGAGTACCGCCCTGGGTGATATTCAAGGTCTGATGATGATGACGGTCATAGAGGCACTTGTAAACTGCTCATGATAAACGCATCAAGTTTGGACTCGTTTGATTTATCTTGACAATCACTCGTGACTGATCGTAGATGGAACCAGTTCACGTCTGGGTGATTCAATGTTTTTGATTTTTGATTTTTCGATTCAAAATCGACTGCCTGTGTGCTTTTAACCCCAGATGATAAAAGAGGGGTGTTATATGTTTGATGTGTGTATCTATATAGGGTGTTACATAATATATGTATGAAGCCGTGTACTGGACGGAGTGCTAAACGTATGAAAACGATAGGTACAATTATTTCTGTCGTACGTGGAATAATTGTACCTATCGTTTTAATACGTTTAGCACTCCATCCAGTTCACGGTTTCATACACATTTTATGTAACACCCTGTATATCTGTGGGTCAGTGCCTCTGTGTTTATTGGAATACATGGTCGAAGGTTCTCCGATATTTTCTATCAGTTAGGTTATTTTAATATCGTTTTCGATCACGATATTTATTCGGTGACTCAAATCGATCCGAATGTCGTTGTTTTTTGTTGATATCGAGTCCCTGTGTGTTTCGAGTGTTGTCGATGGAAAAATAAAATGCGTCCATTCCCATTAGTCTGCTGGTCCGTTCATTACGCAGTATCCAATGGAGCGTACCGACCGCACCTTGTTCCGTTCTCACGCACTTTTATCTTCGGACAAGGTGCTTGGAGACGCGTGAATATCCACCTACAGAACCCTTTTAGGAGCTGTAGGGGAAAATAAAAGGGAATCCGTGGAGGTAATGTCGCGGACGGATGTATGGAGTGTACTATCTAAATTTCTTTTAGTTATAACAAACTTTTATTCGCGTTCTATTTTAACTGGATACTATCTACGATCAGAGCGTCGGTTCGACTCGTAAGCGAGAGGTACCGTGTTCGAATCCTACTGCGGCCATGTACCAATAACTCTTGTCTGCGTTATGTACATTAGTTGAAAGATGACCGATGCTCTTACGGTGAGGAAAAACATTGTGATAAAACCTGCACATTCAGGGACCTACGCGGACGCTACGCATGTGCTACGCTACGCGTGAGCTAAGCAGGAGCTACGCGCACTCTACGCGATGACTATGCGAACCCTGCCCGTTTGCATCGATAGATTATAAAATAAGCCTTCTGTCATTAGTATAGTACCCAAAATTGCATAAACATTGGTTCAACGCGCGCAGACACCGAGTTTTACTCGATTCTCTCGTGAAAGACTTAAGTAAACATTGCACAAAGCAGAACTTGTACAACCCTGAACCCTTCCCATTCCAGTCAAAGGGGAGACGGTCGTGATCCTTGTTAATATATTTGTGAGCCAAGGAAACAAATCGGGGGAATCTTTTAAATTATGAGGCCATTATGACGGTAGGGGTCTGCTCGGCGTGTAACATCACATCGCCGATTCAACATCGCAATTCCTATTGCCCTTTATCTGAGTGGGACCTTGGAAATTCCTACCCGCTTACCTTTGTATACGTTCGTCGAATTAATTCGACGTCGCGCCAGTCGTTTGTTGTTCTTTTGTCTCGTGGTGGGGCGCCTTTGCCGCCGGTTGGAGATATATTCGGGCCGTTAGCACATTGCGACAACTTTGAAGCCGGCGATTTATTTACTTGTCTCAATGGCGGCCTTTGGCGCTCGTATTTCAGATTTAATCAAGTCTGACAGGATGATTAACGCGTCGCGCGTTTGGCGGCGGAAAGGCTGCCTCCGATTCCGGTTCTATTAGGAAAATGCCTCTAATGGTCTACGAGTGCCGTCGTTGTATCGTTATTCAGGGTGCCTATTGAATGAATGGGTGAACGGATTTGTTAATGTACGGGAAACGGATCGAATAGGTAATGTTAAGCTCCGCTTTTTGTGCATTTTAAAGTACAAGAAGGGAAATGTTTGACACGTTTCTGTACTATTGTATATGTTCGTGTACGAACAAATTTTAAGATAAATGTGTAATAAATTATACAAACATAATATGTATGTGTCATATTATGTGGCGTTTTAGAAAGCTATATAGAAAAGTCACAATTAAATTAAACCGAAGATGTTAAGGTTCCGTATTTACGTGACATAATATGCGTACTATAGAGGGCTTTTTGATACTATGAAAATGAGAAAATTTTACCCCCGGTTGATTTAGAACGGTACCTAGTTTTATTAGAAGTTTATACACCAAGGGAATAAAGCAGTGTCTTCCATCATTTGCGGTATATTGGATCGAAGGAACTCTAGAGATAACTCCCAAGCGAAGCGATGGGTTCAATCCGCTCAAGACTAATACAACTTTATACCAGAGGTGAACACTTTTCACACCATATGTTAGACAATAAATCAAACAATCTAGCGTCTGATTTAGCAAACTCTGAAATTAAGACAAACTCTAGATTTTCGAGTAAGTGTAAAAATATAATTTGGAACTGGAAATTATAATAACACGAAACACATTTTTTTCATTCATTTTATTATTTTCCATTTACACAATTTGAACTGTCTAAGGTTCAGCAACCGTACTGCCTAGCTAGTGTTTAGGCACAGTTTTTGCAATCGCGCCATTTTTGGTAGAAAGAAAAAATAAAAATTAAAGATCCTTTTACAAACTCCGTATGCTCAGATTGTCATACGCATTTTAATATTACATATTCAAATCACTTTATTCCCTTGGAAAGATAAAGATCACAACGACTTATTCAAATTCAGAATAGTTAAGACTTTTAAGACTTTCGTGGTTATTCACTACACTTTCTCTAAATATATTATCCGTAGTATACTAACCGTTGTAACAAACCCTATAATATGTGTATGTGTGAAAGTATAGTTCAGACATTTTTCCACGTGCGCTTGTAAATTGGTGTCATGCGATATTTTTACTTTTAGGTAACTTTTCGATGCAATATAATTTGTAAACTACTTGCCTACCTTCCCATGCTGTATTACAATGTACGAAAAATTTATATGAAGTTTATTTTAAATTCTCACATTTATAAGTACTTAAATTGTTAAATTCTTTTATAAGAATAAAGTTCTTAAACCAGAAATTTCACACAATATTATTTCCCGGTAACAAGGCCATGCTTTACTAATATTTTTCTCATTTCATGAGTAAAATATTTCTATTCCAATATCGGTAGGATTAACGATCCAGACCAAGACACTAAGACTATTCCTAGACAGGCAAGATCTACATTCGGCCGCGTTGTCAGCTTTGTTCCCCTGAGATGCCGTTCAATTGTCTGGCTAGTATCTACCACAGAGGTAAAAATGTATATCAGAGGGCATTTCCATATAGGTGGACAAGGATACTTAATATTTATAGAAATTTAGCATAAGTCCCCGCCTGCTATCAAGTTTAAATTAAACTAACATTTGCACTCTATTACACCCATACACCTACACCCATTTACTTTCAACAAGCTGCTTGTTTTTAACTTTTCAGTTTGCACAATAGCCGTTGCGGTTTTTAGTTTTTGTACAACTTTCTTTATTTTTCTCTATTTAGTTTACCATTTGTTGGACGTAATAAGTACGACTTTTTGTAAAACCTTTACTTTTGATGCCATTTATCTTTCCATACTACTTTTAAATATATAGGTCAGTTACATATTTTTTTTAAATCAGCTCTTTAAGCCCTTCATTTTGATAGAAAACAATTTTTTTAAACTTCACAATATGGCCCATTGCCCAAAATCCGCCATTTTTTAATTATTTATACCAACTATACAATGACTTCTATATATGGACTGGTTCATTGTACAAAGGCAATGAGACCACTTCATTGAAGCCAAAACTGCAATGGAGCTCCAACGTCGTCTCAGTGACGTTTCGGCCATGTATACGAATGGTCGTTACTTTACAATTTAAGAATGCCGAGTTGCGAAGGAAACACATGCACTTATTTCGATAAACAGCAACTAAAAACAAGGATGGAGTATCTTTTTTTCCGTAAAGTATAACAAACATTATGTATTACTTGTATAACTTATGTTTTTAGCATTTCCAATAAATATTTCAATGTTTAGTTGGTATGTTCAATCAAATGCAGTGCACTCCATCTGCTTGTTTTTTATTTCGTCGTCTTACATACATGCGTACGATGTGACTTTGCACAAATGCAAAAATACTTATTACTGTAATATGTTTAGTACAGCATAACCCGGAACGGACTTATATTTGGAACTAGCGCCATAGTTATTTGTTTTGTTCAGCTCGATAATAGTAATCTAACGACGTATTACACATTGCTATTGGAATGGTTACCACTCTCCATACAAATTCTTGTACGCGTTAACAATGTTATACCTGGCGGCTTGACAAGATTGTTGACAAACCTATTCGACCATGTAGCCAAAACCGGCTAAGTGTTGCCGTTTTGAAATGTAATGTCAATGCCAACAACAGCGACGCTGTCACCCGGTCAAACATGTTTGTGGCACTGCAGACGGCGCAGTTTTATTTAGAGTTATTTGTTCGTTCTACCGCTTCTAGATGTATATTTCCATGCACCTATATAAGGACACTTGGATTTTTGCGACGAATCTAGGTTAGGTATTGACCTAAACTGCCGAAGTCCGTCCATCCATTTGGAAGATACGAGGTAATATAGAAATTTACAAACATACATACATACTCGTACAAGATACGCACGAAAAATATAACTCTTCGTTGGCAGTCGGGTAAAAAATATGTTATCTCAAGATGTAGGTAATTATCTTCACCCACACGTAAAAAAGACGGTAGACGTCGGATTACGGAAAATTCCCGGGTATATCTACATCTACAAGATGTCAAAAAAAAAAAGTCAATTCTCTTTAAAACTTTTCCTGTGTGGGAGGGTTGACATTGATCAGCCTTTTGGAGGTATTAGCGGGGAAGTTTTAGGGAAAATTCTTACCGTTTGTAAAAAAAAAAACAGTAGTTTTACATTTCTGGAAGCTTCCCTACATTACCTTCATTACTAATCTACCTAACTACAACTGTCTTGAGAAATTTCTTAGAAATCTCAAGTTTCGTAGTTCGCGTACTGTCCTATTCAAATCCGTTGCGTAGTTTAAAAGATCCAAGTGTTCATAGATACATAGGGACAGACGGCGGGAAGCGACTTTGTTTTATACTATGTATGGATATAAATTATTTAGAATAACCAAGACAATATATATTGCTAGCTTTTTATCCGCGACTTCATCCGCGTAAAATTCCCGTTCCCGAAAAAGTTCCCGTACGAATCACATTAAATTTCGAGAAAAACTATAACATATATTACTCCCTGATATAGTATATTTCTGAACATAAAAGAATTTTAAAAATCGGGTAAGTAGTTTTTGAGTTTATCCATCACAAACAAACGAGTCTTTTCTCTTTATAATATTAGCATGGATAACCAAACAAAGCAGGGTTATATGAGAATATAAGACTGAATACTTACCTAATTTTTAAAGAAAATACTTCCAACATAAGTTGTTTAGGCGGCACCTGAAGCGATGGTAAATGATGTGGAAGGCAGATACACAACACACGCCTACAACAAGCCACTCAGGACTTTTTACGTCTCAAATTTTGTTCTAAATACGGAAAATCCCTTTATCGATGTGGAGATTAACACCCGGTTTCAGAAACGCTTGTCAACGAAATAATTACGTAACAATTTGTTAATCTCTGTTTAAATGCAGTTTGGGTTTCTGTAAAGGCCAATTCACAGTTTGTCAACGGATTGTCAAATCTTGAATTAACGGTCGATTAAGGTCATTTTGGATTTCTGCTCATAGCTTTTTCGCATGTTAACTGTTTGTTATCGTCTTGTTATTTTAATTAACGAAAATCGGTCAATTAACAGATTGTCCAAATAAATTATATCCGCTTTTCTTGGAATAGGTCTTGGTCCTGGCTCTGGTCCAGGTCATAGTTTTGGTCTAAGACAAAGTCCAGGCTTAGGACCAGGTTCACACCCAAATCCAGGTTCAGGTCGAAGAAAAAATTTAGATCGTACCTTGGTTTTGGACCATTTCCAGGCCCATGTCCAGGTTCTGAACCAAAGCCAGGACCAGGACGTACACCTGGACCTGGATATGAGATTGGACATGAACCAGAACCAATAACTGGATCTGGTTTTGGTCTTGGGCCCGAACAAGGACCTTGATCACAATTTGAGCTTGAACCTGAACCAGGACCTAGACCAGTGAACGCACTTAGACCATCAACGTTAGCTGGACCACGACCTGGTCCGGGTCCAGAACATAGATCTGGACCTGGACTTGGACTAGGCTTTAACTCGACATTGGATCAGAGCTAAACTTAACTAATGGGGTTATTGGGAGAAACTCATTGAATCGATAGCGGATGTTGTTGAGTGGCGAACTAGATGGCCTCCCAAGAGATGGACTGACGACCTCCTTAAGATCCTAGGGAGCCGATGCATGCAAAAGAACAGAGTCGACCGTAGTGTAAGGCGTGGGAGGCCTGTGTTCAGCAGTGGACCCGGACCTACCTACCTGCCTAAAGATGATGATGATTGGATTACTGACACACTATAACCCGTGACCCTATAACATTAATATTGTAATAAGTTATTTTCTCGCTCTGTATATTTTTTAGATAATTCTCGATTTTACACGAAAACTTATCTATCAGTTTTATTTAAAAGTTGAATATCTCATTCGATTTTGGCTTTAAAAGGCCCCTAGGGACGGAGACAAATCAATGCGTTAGAAAGAAACAAAACATAAATGAGTGAATGAATGTGACTGATTTTAGCTGGGGTAGCCAGACGAAAAAATTAATCACCTGTTAACGATCGATTAGCTTATTTTAAGGTAAATGGTCTTTCAGAAACCCACAGTGGTTTAAGTGGTTGTTAAATGTGATAGTCTGTTAGCTAATCAATGATTTGACATTCGTTTCAGAAACCGTGTGTACGACAGCTTTCGAGTTATTTACAATATGAGAGAATAAATGCGGTTGTTGTACGGTTTTTTAGAGCATTCATGGATACATGTTTTATTGTGTGTTCCCTGATCATTGTAATCTAGATACCTTCAAGATGAATAGGCTGTTCCTAGACAGGCATGCTCCGTCTTCGGCCGCATTGACACTTACCACCAGGTGAGATGGCGGTCAATTGCCTGGCTAATCTAATATAAAAAAGTCGGACCATGGGACTTCGCTCGCGAGATCACAACTGGGACATTTACCCCAAAATACTATATGCTGAGTCTTGGGATCCTAAAGATAACCAAACCGAAAGGCAAAACCGGATAACCCCCCACTAAGTTTACATATAGGACTTCAAGTGCTAAACTGATTTTAACGAAACAATGTTAAGACCTATCTCGATTAAGGATCCTTTCAAATAAAGAAAACCTCGAAATCGATCCATGCGTTCGGAATCTACGATGCCACAGACAAACACACAAATACAAATACACAAGTCAAACATATCATCCCTCTTTATGAAAATAGTAGGTAATGATTGAATGCAACGTGATTGACTTACCCCTCCCCGAAGACAAACGTATCTCCAACTCGGATGCTAAATTGTTAATTTGAGCCGCCAAAAGATTACGAAACAAATGATGTATCACTCCCAGCTGCGACTCCGTCAAGGAAATCTGCTTAGCAATGTATATTTGCCTAAAATAAAGTCGAGTTAAGTCCCGAAGTAATTTGTATTATTTCGCTCCATGTTCCGCTTAATTATTCGCTACACCTAGACAGGCAGGTGCGACGAATCTGTATTTATTTGCATTAAAAATAAAGCTCGCCGTGAGACTCGCGTAATTCAGGATTATGACGCGACAGCTGCGCCTGGCGAATTCGAATTTGCCGGATTATATCTTAATTTTGCCATCAACTTGATTAATTTTGTATCGTGTGTGCTGATACCTGAACAAATAGCCGATCGAGCGGACGCCTTTGATTTATTTCACTCCTCCAACGCAGGTTTCTAAAACAAACATCGGCGTGAATGTTGTGTGTATCAACGGGAAATATAAGCGGGCGATATTAAAAATGTATCAACAGGCAAATAATAAATAGACACGGGTTTATAAATACAAATCAAACGGACGCCATCTTAGGGAACACAAAAGGCCGGATATGAAATTGCCCGTTGCGTCACGGTAAATAAAAATAAAAAAACAGCCAAGTGCGAGTCTGACTCGCATACAAAAGGGTCCGTACCATTAACACAAATATTTCTTAGGTTAGCAAAAAGATTATGATCCTACATGTATTTCGTAAAAATTTATCATTTAACTTTTCAAAATTTTTAGTTGTTGTTTTTTAATTTATTGTTAACAAGAAATTGCTTTAAAATTACAGCTTTTTAATGTAAAATATCGCATTAAAAATGGTTTTATTAGTACGTTGGCACTAATTAAATTCTGTTTATCAGGCTGCTGCAGCGACCCCTTGTGGTGTACTGCCCTAAAACATGTCTAAGATCCTGCTCTGATAAATATGTCATGTAAAAACTGCATCGAAATCGGTCCAATAGTTTTCGAGAAAAATTGTAACAGACACACAAACAAAAGCACAAAATACCTCCACTCCAAACGCATATACCGCCCCCGTCCATTCTGTCCATTGTGGGTAATAACATGTTTCTTGTATTACCTTCATTAATTTTCGTAAGGCTGTGAAAATTTCAAATATCACGCTTTCTTTTTTTTTATTATTATATTTAACTATTTATTGTACACAGTAAAAAACATACAGGTAAAAACACAATATTCAACGGTTGCATCTTTGGAACCGTTATATAATCCTGTGACAGACCCTCTACTCCACGATGTTCAACAGTTCAACATATTGGATAACTTTAAGTCGCGGTTTATACTGAAGAGACGCGGCGACGTCGAATACTCAAATAGGTAAACCTTATTGTTATAATTAAAACGCATAGCGTCGTTTTAGCCGCGCCGCCAGGCCGCACCGCTGGGCGGCGCAATTTTCCTTCTGTCAAAACGGCGCAATGCTATATAATACTAAGGTTTATTTTAGATTTTGATTATCCGCTTCCGCCGCATATCCTCTGTATAAATAGCGACGAATGGCCGTTTCCATTAAACTTAGCGATCACCTAAGTTCCGTCTTAAATAGGTTTTAGCCAAATCAGAAACGTCTCAATTCAGATAAGAAGGAACTTAGCCGATTCCTAAGTTTAGTGAAAATTACAATGAGTCAGGATTCCTTATTTACCCTAAGGCTACAGTACCCTAAAAAACAACGGTCCAGGATAGCTGTTACTTAATTGTAAATGTGTGTACATTCGAATGAGATGTTATTATGCCGTGCATAAAAACCGTGTTTGTTTATGATATCTGATTCCACAAATACTGGCTGGATGTGCCTGAGTATTTATAGGCTAATGTAGGTGGAAAGGTTCAAAACAAAAGGGCTCCAGCCTGCCAGAGACAACAAAACCGTGATTTAGTAGTATTGTGCGAAGGTGTGCGAAACGGCGCGTACATTCGCTAATTATTATGATATATGGCACCGAGGACCCGCTTTCACCAAATTAGTCATTACCTCTTTATTACAGGATTTTAACACTAGAGGGTTTATGTGGACGTTGTTGTTAGGGCGTTATCATTTATGTCGACACTAAAACGGTTTCAGGGAAGTATGTTTTGTAGTAGTTTCTACTTGTGTAATGGGTAATGTAACATGTTTTATTCTTTTAGCAATAATTTACATTACAGAGATCATTGATTTACATTACTGTAATTACCTGATCCGCCAAATCCTGGATCATGGTCAAAGCGGACGACGGGCAGTCGTGCGCGATCCGGGACATTAACGGCAAAATGATAAAGATGGAAGAAGGAATTTAAAAAAATCAGGGGAGGTTTCCACAACTAGAGGGGCCCAAGCCAACCTAATTTCTATTATAGAGACAAAGATTTTGACATATACATAGAAAAGTCTATGTACCTATAGATCAATGAGAAAATGGGGAAGGAAAACGCTACTGACAGACGATGAGCAAAAACTATACAAAATCATTGTCGACCTGAGTGGTTCAGTTGGTTTACATGCCAGGTCACCACGCAGAGGTCCCGGGTTCGATTAACGGCCGACCAGAAATTTAAAACAAGAATTTTAATTTCTGTTACGGGTCTGGGTGTATGTATAATAAGCATGTATTTAAAAAATGTCAGTAAGTAATTTATCAGTTATCTAGCACCCATAACACAAGCTTTGCTTACTTTGGGGCTAGATGGCGCTGTGTGAATTTGTCCAAGCATATTTATTTTTACTATTGAATTCGTCGTTTACGAGTGACGCAACAGTCTTATATGCCACCGGAGTTCTGGATTTTAGGCAAAACTTAGCAGTATGCAGAAAACTTGTAGTGCATGGGAAGTTTTGAATTCCGTCTGATCTTCGAAGCTTCTCTGAGGAGAAATTATTTTCTTCTCTGGGCTCTAGGGGGCGATTCTCGCTGACATGTCAATTTCGTGATTTTTTTATCAAAAAAACTGTATAAAAACGTCACTGAAATTGATATCGACAATATATGAATGTCGAAGATAGTTGAGAAATTCTTTTTTGGCTGGAATAGACATTTCAATGTTGTTTCAATGTTAGAAAAATGACGAATTTGAGAGGTCACAGCGCCAGAATTAGGCCCCTATTCTCGCAATGTGACATCTAGAATTTGACATTCTGAAATCTTTATTGTATCCAAAACACTTATTTGTAACGATATTTGCTAATCCTTTATCGTCAAAGACTGTTATTAATGCCATTTATAATAAAGATATATAAATAGAAAAAATGTTAAATAGGACATGTCTGGTCTGGTGGAAGTATTCGACAGAGCACTTCCATTTGGGTTTTCTGAATAAACCACTTCACGAAAGATAAAAAAGATTTGCCTTTACTTTATAATATCACGAAAGAACATGAATCGACAAAGGATTTTTAAAAATTTAATTCCGCGAACGAAAGAATAAATTTCCATTATTTCATTGTAGCTTTTATAAAAATACAGACCCAATATGACGTCAGGCTGCGTTGCATTGCGGGTAAACAACATCTGCTGCGGTCATTTCGTGTTCCCAGAGAGTCTGTATTGGCTAATTCAAAAGCTGTTTTAGGTCGTGGCCTATACAGTTCTTTTGTAGTGTTATTGCGGCACCTCTGTTTACTGTTATCCACTAATTGTCTTTGGATTATTTTAATAGCGATTTTAGTATTTGGATCTGTTAATGTCTGTCTGTGGCATCTTAGTTACCGATTGGTTGTACCGATTTAAATGCTTTTTTTATTATTAAAAGCCATGTTTTATTTATTAATCTATTTCCGAGCATTACAGCATTGAAACTAATGCACTGTAAGCCTATTAGAACACAAAATACAAATTTAAATTCCTCATCTATTCATCGTTTCTTTCATTCATTCAGCCTTATACCATCACACATCCGCCAATCGACTCGCATAAATATCACAGTCAGGCGCTGACGCCAAAAGCGAATCGAGCATAGTTAGCGCTCCAATAAAAGGTGGTGAGGAGATGGTTCTTAACTTTTATTTAAATCGGTTGAGTAGTTTAGGAAATATTTGATATATACTTGGTTGGGTGTTTCCTACGTTTTTCTGTAGGTTAAGGTGGCAAATAAGCGGTCTGCCTCACGGTAAGCAGTTACAGCAGCCTATGAACGTTTGCAATATCAGGGTATCACTTCACGTTTGCAATATCAGGGTATTACTATTTGAAAAATTCTAAGGATGGAGAAACAAGGGGCATTCGCATTTGTGTTACACGCGTCTTTGTTAAATACCTTCAGTGAGCAACAAACTTGGACCCGCTGACAGCGTCGCTGTTGTTGAAATCGACTTGACATTTCAAAATGGAGACACTTAGTTCCACCTTTAACCACTGGGCCAGACAACTTTGTGGCCCTACATACCTATTTACATACACGTCAATGGGGAATATGGGACGCGGTGCTATCGACTCTCATATTTTTTAATAAAATATTCAGTGCACTCAGCCACACTCGAGTCAAACACGCGAGCGGAGTTTGCATAGTACAATAATATTATTAAAGGCTTTCCGTTCTCATGAGCTGAATAGAGCGGACTCGGTCTCAAAAAGGGAACTGCAGTCTCTCGATTTTGGTGTAACATAACGTATTTAAACATGCACACTAGATGGTGTTGCAATTCTTTTACATCGCACTAGCGACGTGGTGGTTTGGATGTTTGAAAACTGTTGAACGGATAGATTTGATGTCTTGACACTAACGTATTATGTTATATTGTATTAGTTGTTATGGTATATGTTTATTTTATTTTTATGGTATATTAGTATAGTAAGTATAGAATTTTATGTATGTATTTATTTATAGTATTATAATTATAGTCATTGTGCACGTCTTATCTGCGTTTAATTTTCACATATCTCTTTTGTAGGCCTACTGGAAGAGATTTCTTATAGATAAGTAGTGCCTGTTGTGTCATAACTAATCTGTACTTTCTGTATTTGTTATATTGTGTACAATAAACTGTTAAATAAATAAATAAATAAATAACGTAGCCTAGCCTAGAATGCTCTAGTGACAGTTGGCGGCGATCTTGGCTGGGTAACCAAGTCGCACGGCTAACCAAACGGCTTGTGCCATGTTTCGGAGCGAAAACTGGGTAAACAGTTGGGTTGCAGTGCCTAAGTTTAAATAGCCTCAAGAACCAATTTTTTACGTAACCATACCTCACTCACACACACACATCCAGAAAAACCTCCTGGTTTAAAAGTGTGAAGTGGTATATTTTAATTGACGCTTTCATTAAAAAAATAAATTTAAAATTATTGGGAAGAAGATAAACTGCCCTAAAAACTATTTCCACGCGGACGAAGTCGCAAACAAAAGCTAAATAATAAAATATTATAAGAAAACTAAACTGCAAAACGAATCCCGCAACCCGAGCCCCATCCCCTCACTACGGACTCGCCGCAGCGGCTTAGCGCTTCGCATAATAGCAAAGATAATGATGTCAAGAGGCGGAAGAAGCAATTACAGCGAAGCCCGTCTGCTCCGCGGGACACGTCGCAACAGCAATTCGCCGAATCCCGCGGGAATATTACCGGGGGTATTACGCTGGCAACACTTGCAAAAAGGCTGGCGCGCTGTCCATCTGCGGCGATGAAGCTGGCAAAATACTGTGCTGGCTTATTTTGCCAGCGATAAAAGTGGAACAGGCAGAATAAAATAGCACTAACCTTACACTCGTGGGTGTCGTAGAAGGCGACTAATGTTTTCAAGGCAAAAAATATAGTCTCCATAGATAAGAAAAACAGCAAGAAAACCTAACATAATCAATATATACCGTTACTTATAGTTATTTTTGGAGTTGGTGCCAGCCTGGGCTTCGATTCTTGTACGAAAATCGTCTCAGTTGCAGTAACATTACAATTGCATCGCATGTCAAACGTGTGATTGTTATTCAAATGACAGATGTTGAGTTGCAACTTTCATGAGTTCGAACTTTTTCACAATTCGTTTTCTGGTATTTTAGTTGCATTATTGTTTTATATGGCTGTTGGTACTCCAATAAATAAATAAATTACTTAGTTGCATCTTTCTTAGTTGTCAAACTGCCTTTAATTATGTCAACGAAAACGTTTCAAAGGTTGAACAATGATTTAACTGCAATTTAACTGGGATGATGCTGGGACTGACTCTATACCTCGACGTAGTTATAGTAACATCACAGTTACATTGCAACATAATAACAACTGCATTGCACACCAGAATCGGTACCCTGGGCACCAAGTTTTGATTAGTTGAGTATAGCTTAAGAAGTTGATTGGTTTAAATACGGATTCAGAGGGTACTTTAAGCCGTCGGCCTCGGTTGCTGTCAGTTGATAGCAGTTGTCGTAAGTCACATCGGAGACTTGTTGGAAGGCTCGAAGGACCGATGCACGAATTTAAAACTTTTCTGGTATCGATTCCAAAAATAAGTATAAATGATAATATGTTGTTGGGCTAGACGTGAAGTTTTAGTATATGATACCTAAACGCCTTTCGTAAGGATATAGGTTAGGCTTAAATACATCAAAATAAGCAACTATAATATATCTATCTCTACTGAGGTAATGATTGACAGGATGATAAGTGTATTGTGTAGTAAACAAAATATAATCTTGGCGTTAACATCCCAGCCTTGACCATGATCCAGGATTAGGAAGATCTGGTATTTACAGTTGAGCAAGTGCCACTGACATCCGTGACCCTGCTTCCAGGAAAACCTGACTAGACTCGATCATTGGTACACATTCAGTCGCCTGAATGTGCAGGTTTCTTTACGATGTTTTCCCTCACCGTAAGAGCATCATCAAGTTAGCATTCAACTACTGTACATAACTCAGAAAAGAGTCATTGGTACATGGCCGCAGTGGGATTTGAACCCGGTAACTCTCGCTTACAAGACGAATACCTTAACCCGTCAGCCACCAACACTCTTCTGTAGTGATTCAGTATAATACCGGTTTACAATATTAGAACATCAACTGACGTACAGATGATAATACTAGGCACCTAAACTCAAATTCAAACATATCATCTCGATACCCAAACGCGGTGGCCATCAATAAATTAAGTAGTCAGGGGAACGGAGAAGCCACGAGTTACGAGTTCGGAATATATTACCAATCAAAACTAGGTCACGTGGCTAGTATTAGATTCACGGAACTAGGGAAAGCACACAGAAATGTTAGAAGGCCTCTTAAGCCAGGCAAATACTCAATGTTGGTTTAAATTCGAAGACCTGAGTGGTTCATTTGGTTATAATGCCGGTCGCCACGCAGAGGTCCCGGGTTTGATTAACGGCAATTGAAAAGAATTTTAATTGCTGTTATGGGTCTGGGTGTGGTAAGTATAAAAAGTATGTATATAAATAGTATATGAGTGGTTTATCAGTTATCTAACACCCATAACACAAGCTTTGCTTAATTTGTGGCTAGATGGCGTTGTGGGAATATGTCCAAGCATTTTATTTAAATCTGAAAGCGTCGGTGGCCTTATGTCTGGCGGGTGCGACTCGTAAGCTTGAGGTACCGAGTTCGATCCTGGTGCCGCCATACACAAATATCTTTTTTATGAGTTATATACATTAGTTGAACAGTAACCTATGCTCATACGGTAAGGGAAAACATCGCGATGGGACCTGCATATTCAGGCGACTGAATGTGTAACCATAATACAATCTGGTCAGGCTCCCCTGGTAGCAGGGTCACTGAGTTCAGATGGCAGTCACTCCACTGAAATTATCAGATCTGCCAAATCCTAGACCATGGTCAAGACGTACTACGGGCCCTCATGCGCGAGAGCGCAACCGGGACATTAACGCCCAAATTAGCTGGCAGCAGACTCACGAAGGTCAATCGCTCCACTGTAGTTATATGATCTGCCAAATCCTGGATCATGGTCAGGCTACTAGGCGGACATTAACGCCTTGATTATTATTTTATTAAAAGCACAAACGATAGCTTAAGATGAGCCATACGTTCAAAGGTTCCTGTACATTATAGGTTTAAAGTTATTTGAACCTAACAGTGAGGTGCCATTTCTACATTCAGGCGACTCAATGTGTAATTATTATCAAATCTGGTCAGGTTCCCATGTTAACAAGTAACGTGCCGGTTTCCTCACAATGTTTTTCCTAACCTGAGCATTAATTGGTGTTCAACTAACGTAGATAACTCAGAAGTTATTGGTACAACATGGCGACAGTGGGAACCAAATTCCTAGATAGATTTCATCCACACCATCTGGATGCCTGGCATCCAACTAACGTAAGGGCATCACGAGCCTTTTTACCGCGCACGTGCAAGATGTGGAATGAGCCCCTCCCGAAGTGTTTCCTTTGCACTAACATGGGGTTCTTCAAAAGGCATGTCTACTGGTAGAGCTCGTCTAGTTTAAGATGACGCGCCCCACTACTTAGTAAGTTGATTTCGATGTGTGAGTGCAAATATTAATAACGACACTTCATCTGAGTGGGAGCCAATGAACGACGCGTGCTCCGACGTTTGAATCTTACCGGCAACTGAATGACCAATTACAACGGCATTTGTATATGTATTGCATCCATATTTTAAACTTGCTTGTGTGCGTTAATGCGATAGTGGGGCGCGTCTGTTTAAATTAGACGAGCTCTACCTCAAAGGCCCATTAGGTTGTAGATTTCCTTGACGACGATTACCGCTTTCCATCAGGTGGCCCTTCCGTCCGTGTACCTCCGAACCTCCCTAGGTACCGTCCATAGACTGCGGTGACTGCTTACCATCAGGCAGGCCGTAAGCATAAAAAAGAGGTTATAAAAAACCTTTCGCTTATGAATCGGCCTTGGATTAGTTATTCCATAAGAACTAAGTACACTGAACGTGCAACTACTGTGTGAAGTGCATATTCGTCTTGCTGCAAGACAAAGCTTGTTTTACATTACAGTACGTTAAGAACTCGAGTTGAACGCATGCTGAGCAGTAATTTATGCACGTTCTCTCTTCAGATTAAACATACGGGCACGGAGATGTTTGCAACTTAAATATATGGGTGCCGTATTAATGTAAGGCGCTGTCCTAATTAGAAATGGTCGTACGACCATGGTCGTGTGACGGGCGGTTTAAGAAAGAATGATAGAAAGAAAACATGTTTTACAAAGGTTTTGAGGTGTTCTAGTGATCGGGTGACGTCCGTCGTACGACCATGGTAGCTTCAGCGATGCCAATTAGGACAACGCGAATGGGTGTAAAAAGTGTTGCTACTTTAGGAAAAAAATAACATTACTTGTAAAACAGAATAATTAGCGAAAATCTGAATAATCATGAAAGAGGCGAAAAGCTTTTTACGGGTCGGTAACGCGAAGGGGATGCCCCTGGTATTGCAAACGTCCATAGGCTGCGGTGACTGCTTACATGCCGCTTACCATCCGGCAGGCCGTAAGCTTGTTTGCTTTAGTAGCCTTATTTTTTTTATTAAAAACTTTTTGTTTGAGAGTTAGACAATCTTAAAAATAGTTTATTGTTTTTTAAGACATTAACTTTAGCAGATTTTGGATAATTATTGTGGTTATCGAGAACTGATTATTTTGCCTCTCTATCAATATTTGCCTTAACATTAACTACTATACTACAATTAGGAGTTTAAATTGTCTATCTATAAACATGTAGGCAATTTACACGTCGACGAGCACTAAATCCAGCCTAATATCATTTTACTGACCAATGCAATTAGTAAGCTTTCAACATACTGAATTGAACCTTATGCAAAAGCAAATAAAGTTTGAAATATCGACACCTGGTGCTCCATCAGACCACGAAACGCAAGAGTGCAATACTCACCTGATCGTTAATGCAAAGCGCCATTTTAATACTGCCATAAGTTGAATTTAACGTCGCAGGGGAAAGTTTTAACGGCAAAAATTAGAGTGGGGAGATAAAATGTGTCTGTGTCAGAAGTTTTGATCGTAAAATTTCTATATCTACCGCGCGAGGGATGATAATTCATATATAATTCGTTTGGTGTGCCTCATTATAGTACAGGTCCCTTTTAATTATGGCCATGTCTACCGTTAGAGGTCAAGCTGTGAACATTAAATGTTAGCTTTTACCCGCGACTCCGTCATCGTGGAAATCGTTTTTAGGGCAGATTATCTTTACCCCGAGCGACAATTTTAAATAACCTACCTAATGTATAAAAGCTAGTACTACGGAGAGGTCAAGCTTTAGTTATCTCTGGTTCTACCCAACCCAGTTACATATAACATGGCCTAGATTTTAAATTGGACCCCTAACTAACAAACTCTAAAAACAACACCAAAATCCATTCGGCTCCATTTCCATATTTCTCATAGTTTAGCTGGTCTGTTATTGTTCTACATCAGGTTTTCTTGTTTCCGAAATCAATTATACCCCATATGTTGCCCAGGCTTAATAACTATGCAACAAAAAATGTTTTATTCTAATCTGTCCAGTAGTTCCGGAGATGAGCGTGTACAAACTGACAGACAGAGAGACACAATTTTTGAAAAATTGGCATTTAACTAATGTATGTGTTCAACAAATGTTTACACTTACAAAGGCTTGCTGAAAGAGATTTCTTTTATAAATAAGTAGCTCCTGTTGTGTCCTTTATTACTGTGTTTGTTTACCACTATGTATTTCCTGTGCACCATAAACTGTTAAATAAAAATAAAAGCAAATAATATACATAACTCATAAAAGAGTCATTGGTACCTGGCGGCACTGGGACTCGAACCCGGTACCTCGGGCTTTTGAACAATTAAGCCACCGACGTTCTTAAGATGCACCCATTACCATAGAAACATAATGAAAGTCACAATTGAGTCTCACTGAAATGCAAACAAACAGCTACACTATCGCAAGATACAGTTATTACTGTGTAACGTAATTCCAGACTGGGAATCGACAATTTCCCCGGATTAAAAATACCCTCATAGGATTACTGCAGCATTCTATTAGTAAATGAATTCCCGAAATCGTCCCGGTACTCCCAGAGATTAAACCTAAACACAAAATGATACATACTAACGATAGGAGGAGAGTTTGACCCGGATGTGCTCTCGCCAGCGCCCGGGGTCCGCCTTGACCATGATCCAGGATTTGGCAGATCAGGTAGTTACAGTTTGACCTCCATGACCTTGCTACCAGGGGGATCTGACCAAATTGGATCACGGTAACACGGTCAGTGGCCTGAACATGCAGGTTTCGTCGCGATGTTTTCACTCACCGTAAGACCATCGGTTAGCATTCAACTAATGTACATAGCTGAGAAAAGAGTCATTGGTACATGGCCGCAGTGGGATTCGAACCCGGTACCTCTCGCTTACGAATCTGATACCTTACATAATAGAAAACGGCCCTAATACGGCGTAAAATATTAACTAAATAAATGAATGTGAATCCGCGATCCGGGCGAGCGCTGCATCCTTATAACATGGATCTTCCAGCTATCCGCACGAGTCGTTTTGGCTCGACCTTTATAATGCGTACGGCTAAGGAGTGGAATGCGTTGTCTGCGAGTGTGTTCCCTGATCAATATAATCTGGATGCCTTCAAGGCTAGAGTGAATAGGCTGTTCCAAGACGGGCATGCTCCATCTTCGGCCGCATCGTCACTTACCAACAGGTGGGATGGCGGTCAAATGCCTGTCTTGTCATAAAATATAAAAAAAAAACTCTCGGCCACCGACGCTCTCTACTAATATGTGATATTAGTAGGAATATAAGCACGAAGCCTTACACACAAGTACACTAAAAGTGCAATAAAACTTTAACAAAACAACAAATGATATCGTTTCAATCGTACGTAACTTTCCGAATTTCGCCCCCACAATAATGTAGCATGATGTAAGTGGCGTAATCGCGTAGGACACGGAAAGGTTTGTGGATGAATGTTCCTTTCCGAGGGAACGGAAGTGTAGTTAGTACCTGGGGTTACTTTGAGCCGCGCGGGTAGTTTTGGCCCACAACGGAAAACGTTTTCATTTTCCCCTCCCATTTTCCCGTCTTGACCATGATCCAGGATTTGGCAGGTCAGATAATTACTTACTAAAAAGGGATATTAACGCCAAAATTAAGAATAAGAATAAGAAATATTTATTTACACAAAAAGAAACACCACAACACAAAAATTTGGAAAACACGACATTTTGTAACACAGAAGAAAAGAAAAAGTACATAAAAATTAACAAAAAGCACATAAAAGCAGAAGCAAATAAAAGCTAGCACAGTGTCGATGCGTATAGTAGTAGATAAGTGGTGTGTGGTAAATTAGTAGGGGTATAAGCAATATTAGTTAGTACAGGATAATAAATGCAGAAGTAACTTGACCTCAGTGAGTTTTCGTATTTATTTCAACGTTATGTCTGGGCTTTTCATTATCTGAATAGGTCATCTTTTGCTTCGTAACTCTGCCTACGCTTTTACGACTAAACCATTGCACCGATTTTGATGAAATTCATTTGGTCGATAGTTTAGTACCATATGATGGACATAGGCTACCATAGCGCATGATCTCCCCCTGTAGTGGAAAACACGTGCGCTGTTGTCTCAGCAGTTACGACTAATATCTAATCACATTACGTGATTCGTCACGTAATGTTTGAATCGATACAAGCAATTCTAATGCGGACGAAAATAAACACAGCACAGTATCACAAAATAGAAAACGGCCGTCAGACTGTCTCTGTCAAAAAGATCGCATAGGTAAACGAAACAACTTTTCAATAAAACACGTATTATGTTGCATGTTGTGTTGATAGTTCCGGATAAAAGCCACAGCGTGGACACGGATTTGAAGAAAATACGGACGCCATTCTACACTAAAGATAAGTGATGCATGCAAGGTCTTATAATTTATCGCACTTAGTATCGGGATGGTTACAACGGTTAGTATTGTTGTTACCTCGTTATTTGACGCAGTTGTATGCGTCATGGTCACCAGAAGACTCAACTGCGCATGTAACTGGGTCTAAATTTCGAGGTAAAAACAATACTAACCGTGGTAACAAACCCGATATCATGTGTGATGATATTGTAGTGAATAACCACGAAAGTCTTAAAACTACATTACAATTTATGTTGTTGTACATGACCTACACACTCCCAAAAATACATCAGTAGCCGTATTCACAATGATTCGAAACCGTTTCCGAACGATTCGACACGAAATTCGTGAGTGGCGAATCCGTGTCGAACGATTCGAAAACTGTTATTCAGTATCCCGATAGATTCCACGGAAACTCTACTCTCTATAACATAATTATGAAAATTTCATCAAAATTAACTGAAACCACATATTCCTAAGAACTTTTGAAGGGTCTTTTGTCGAACCCGTATCCGAATCCGATTTCCGAGCCATTGTGAATACGTTTATGTTTGTGTTTTTACCGCGCTGTCACGCCACTAAAGTGACAGAGTCAAAGCAGGCACACATATAAATGGGCGACCATTTTCATGCTTCACTCATAATTTTAAAAAGTTTCCGTCTGTATTTTTGTCAGGTCTGCGGCCACAGTGTGGAGTGACAAAAGTTTGGTGAGTAATTTATTGTTTAACAGCGAATGTTTGGCCGATGGTCGGCCTAAAAGGCAAGTTTGGCGCCGCTGGGCACTTTGACTGTTTTATTTTCGATTTTGGATAGCAGGAATAGGTTCCATTTGCTTATAGATCTAATGTCCAAATGGTCGGTACAGTCGGTTTTAGCAATTAAACATTAATACACCTTGGTACTTTCTCGAAGTTTCATCGAATTTTCACACCCTCATGTCTTTGGACGAGATAATGGCAGAAAGCTAAACTTTCCAGGGTAAGATGTGCATAGCAGACTTATAAAATTCATATAGTTTAATGGCACTAGAGCTTGGGATTTTATTAGTATTAGTCTTTATTTTTGGTTAACAAATAAATGAATGAATGAATGAAAACGTGACCGTGCTCCAGAAAGAAGAGTGTAAGTAGAGAAGGGACTGCCATAATTTGTAGGGCGCATGTCCGTTGCGTCGGTCGAGGTATTTGTAGTGGTGGGTCTGACGAGAGACTTGGTAGAGAGAGGCTTGGTAGTCCCACATTGCGTGTGCTACTATAACTGTCCTAAATTCATCCTATTATTTAATTGTTTGCTATTTTTGTTGTAATATCGTTTTATTATCTCAATACACTAGGTAAACTGTTTAGTTGAATCTTTATTTCTATGAAATTATCCCGCAAAATACCTTCTGATGGAATTTATGGAACTTTCTAATGGGGACTTAAAAGCTTTCCCGGACCATATTATATTTAACTTCATTACTGTTATCTTTATTCATCATCTTCATCATATCAGCCTGAAGACGCCACTGCTGGGCATAGGCCTCCCCAGAGATCTCTACAAAGGCCGGCCTTGTGCCTTCCGTAACTAGCTGATACCTGCGATCTTAACCAGATCGTCGATCCATCTAGTGGGAGGCCTAACCACCCTGCGCCTTCTGGTACGTGGTCGCCACTCGAGAATTTTCCTGCCCCATCGGCCATCTGTCCCACTGCCAATTTAGCTATAGATGCTAAGACGTCATTTGTAAAAACGTTGGTATTTAAAAATGATTTAATATTTACTTGAGCAGATTTTCGATAATTATTCTGGTTAACAAAAGGAGCATCGGTGGCCACTCGAGAACTTTCCTGCCATTTGTTCTGCGAGCTATGTGCCCTGCCCAGTGTCATTTAAGCTTATAAATTACTAGCGGCCCGCCCCGGCTTCGCACGGGTAGTAAACCTTAACAAATTATACACCTGAACCTTCGTCATGAATCACGTTGTCTAAAACCGCACTATGTAGTCTGTGTGTGAATACCGCATGAAAATCCGTTCAGTAGTTCTTGAGTTTATCGCGTAACGACTGACAGTAAGACACGGCGTGGGACTTCGTTTTATAATATGAAGTAATTATATTATACTTAAGTATGTACTGAGTAGTGTCCCGTTACAAACAGGACACCATATTACGATCACAAAAGATCCAACCGTCTCCTCAACCATTTTAGAGGGAAGGGGCGACCCGGCTCCTGACTGCCGTATTTCTTGACATTGACTCCCCCGTACGTACCCCGTGCTGCCTAGATAGCCGAGCGGACTGAGCGGCGAACACGCGACTTTTTTCTAATATTTACATTTTTAAACTCGTGATATCTTTCGAATGGAATGTCTGAATTGAATAATTCAAAAAGTTATATAAAGGTATTGAAGCAGTCGTGAATGTGAAGTAATTGATTTTGATAAGGATTAATATCAAGGTACAAATAAAGAGCGTTTTTTAGCGGCGGCATTTTAATTAAATTTTGAAAATAAAAGAACACTTATTGTGACATAACTATAATAGTTAGACATATATTGTCGCGACACTTTTTGTAGATAATGATGTGTTCTGCAAAGTCGTAGTACATTATTTTGTTCTATCATCAATAGTTTTCGCAGCGCACGCGATGTAAGGAATTTTTTGGGTATTTTTTTACACCTTGGGTTACATTATTGGAGTTTTATTAATGATCCGTAATTTTTTAGAAAATATAATATAGCCTATGTCACCCGCGGATAGTGTAGCTTCCTAACGGTGAAAGAATTTTTGAAATCGATCCAGTAGTTTCGAAGCCTATTCAATACAAACAAACAAACAAAAAAAAATCAAACATTTCCTCTTTATAATATTAGTATAGATAGCCCGTCCCGGCTTCGCACGGGGTAGACAATTATTTATTTTTGGAAATTTGGATATAAAACACTTTTTTTCACAAATATTTTTATTTATTAAAAATTATTATTAATGTATATTAACATTGACTGCTCCCGTACGTACCCCATGCTGCCTAGATAGCCGAGCGGGCTGAGCGGCGCACACGCGACTTTTTTCTAATATTCACATTTTTAAACTCGTGATATCTTTCAAATGGAATGTCTGAATTGAATAATTCAAAAAGTTATATAAAGGTATTGAAGCAGTCGTGAATATGAAGTAATTGATTTTGATAAGGATTAATACCAAGGTACAAATAAAGAGCGTTTTTTAGCGGCGGCATTTTAATTAAATTTTGAAAATAAAAGAACACTTATTGTGACATGACTACAATAGTTGGACATATGCTACCGCGGAGTTTTTTGTAGACATTATGATGTTCTTCAATATTGTTGTACATTATTTTGTTCTATCGCTAATAGTTTCGGCAGCGCATTCGACGAAAGACATTTTAAGACTCATTTTTCAACACCTTCGGTTACATTGTTCAAATTTTACCAAGGATCCCTAATTTTTTTCAAAATGAAATGTAGCCTATGTCAAATTGGAAGAATGTAGCATTCTATTGGTGAAAGAATTTTTTAAATCGGCCCAGTACTTTTTGAGCCTATTCATTACAAACATACAAACATACAAAAATAGGTACAAATCTTTCCTCTTTATAATATTAGTGTAGATTTGAGCTATGTCGGTGACCTTAGTTCGCTTGTTTTAGTTACCTTCATTACCCTACCTAACTAGTTGCTAACCTACTAAAAAGGACAATATATTTTGAGTGTAATGAATATTACTGATAAATAGTACGATGAGTGCTTACTGCAAAGAAAACAATAACAATATGTCTTCCTCTTAATAGAGACAATAAGAAAAGGTGTTAATGGATACTTTAGCCCAAAAAAAATACCCTTCCTCAACTCCCATACAAGACAACAGCACAGCAGAACAGGTTCGCGGAGCCGAAGTCGCGGGGTGAGCCATGAATAATAAAAAGGCAGCAATGCCATCATAACAGTGTCGCTGGAAATGTCAATTGTTGAACTTTAAAAGGCCTGTAATGATAGGGGTGGCCTCTATGAACCGTGTCGTAGTAAATCAATTCCCCATGTAAATATTTGAAGGTGAGGCCTCGAAAGTTCAGAGTCGACAACGGCAAATAAATCACAATAATTGTTTAAGGAACTTGGACTCGGCAAATGTCAGAAGTACTAAAACAATAAGTTGGAAGCTAAGGTTGTTTACTCGGTCTCTAGAAAACATTGCTTTGGTTTTTAATTTACTCTCTAAGTTAGTAGTCAGAATCGTTCAAATAAAACAAAAAAGTAATTGCAGAATCCGGTAGATACGCTATCACTGTAAGGACTTAGCTAGCATCATCATCTTGGCGTTAATATACCGGTTGTGCTCTCGCGCACGAGGGCCCGGGGTCCGCCTTGACCATGATGATTTGGCAGTTCAGGCAATTACAGTAGAGCGACTGCCATCTGACCTCCATGACCCTTCTACCAGGGGAACCTGACCAGATTGGATCATGGTACTTAGCTAGCATGTTCCTTGCTATGTCGCTGGTTGGCGATATTTATTAGTTCAGTCACGATCACTCATAATTGTACTGTTCACAGAAACGATGGCCGCAAATGCATTGGAGAACGACATATAAGATGGTTGGACTGTTTTATAAGGCTCGGATGGAGCCGATGGTTGCAAGCGACATAAAGACAACTGTGTAGAACTCTCAACTACCTATGCTATTGGTGATAATCTTTTCCCTGATATAATAAGTATTATTTATAAAGGATGTTTTTAGAGGCGAAGAACTTTAAATTTAAATAAAATAAAGAAAAAGTATTTTAGTATCAGTGAAATAAGCTATATGGGAAAGATAATTTTATGGCATTTATGTTTGAATATTATTTTAGTCGTGTGGCCATCGTGTGTTTGTTAACTTTTCGACCAAAAGTGAGCTTCATCGCCGAACAAAATTTGGTATGCTGTATGGGGAAAGATATGAAAATCAACGAATAATTTCTACTTATTACCTCCCCCTACTCGCGCAATATAACGTGTAGTCCACACGGGCTGAGCCACGGGCGGAAAACTAGTTCGGTACACGACTAATTCTGAATGCACAGATTCCCTATTCGACTATTTCGGACGCACAAAATAGCGTAACATATTACATAACAATAGCTTCAGTGAGCGAATTATAGGTTTCTACACATAAAATCAGACTAAATACCTTTGCTAGGAGCAAAACATGCAATCAACTAAAAAATAATTTAAGTCGCGGCAGTTACCCAGCTGCTGACCATTCTACGTTTCACCGCACTTACGTTGCAATTAAATAAGTCGAGCATTATTAAGACCTCTTGCAGCCCTGCAACAGAAGGCGTTTCACTTGAAATTCGTTGATGCTAATGGCACTGCAATAGGACGACCAGCATCATCATCACAGCCTATAACAGTCCGCTGCTGGACTTAGGGCCTCTCCCATAAGAGGGGAGGTTGTAATCTCTACGCTTGGCAGGCGGGTTGGAGATCTCACTATTGTAAATATAGAAATGGAAAACGCTGCTGCCCATTTTCCAGCATGCGGAGACTCTAGATCTCTTGTTTCGAAATTGTAGTCGCCTTTATCGACACCCACGAGTGTAAGGGGTTGGTGCTATTCTACTCTGCCGGACACTACACGGCAACAATAATAGGACGATACGATCTCATAATTCTCGACGGAACTGTCAGGGAGACACAACTTATTAAATCAGGGCAGTCGATATTACTACGTTCTGTGGACGAATAATTTGGGGGTGAAAAGAATTGCATGTTACTGCGACCTGCCAGATGCTACTTAGATTGAGGTTATTGAATGACATTTACAATAATGTCTCAAGTCAAATCGTACTCTGGGATTATATATTGTGTTTACCTGACTGCGCACTGCAGAGCAGGGTAATGTGTTTCACAGCCTATCATATGTATGTATGGCACCAAACCCTTGGGCTATTTTTGATGACTCTTATGTCTATCATTTTGTTTTAATTTTGCGAGTGTCACTGAAGACTTGACATTGATCAAAATTCAATATGGCGAGTACCAGACGCCATTTTAAAAAAATAAAAAAATGAGTATCCACAAACTATGTCAGGTTGTCGTTGAATAGGTATTAAAATCGTCTAGATTTCTTTTGCCATATTAAATTTAGAATTACCGTTCAGGATCTATAACGATTTAAGTTAATTAGCAACCATTCTTACTTTTTTCACTTCACTTACACAATCATGGTACCGATAATTAAAATGAAAAGCGATAAAATAAAAAGGTCAAAACTAAAAAGAAAGGTAGTACAAAAACTAAAAACCCCGACTGCTAGACTGTTTTTTAGTTTTGTACTACTTTTTTTATTGAATCAGAAATCAAATCTGTTGCGTAATAATATTGACAATGACGAACCGATGAACGCAAATGACGATAATTACGGCTTAAACCGTGAACATATTTCAATATATCGGATCCACCGAGAAATGAAATTTAAATCTCTATTTTCACTTTAACCTTTCGCTGCTATATGGCAATTATGTTGCGTTGAGCTGACATCGCACTCTATTAACTTTGTTAACGCACTATCGAATTAAAGAGAGTGGATATCGGTTTTTCATCGGCCAATGCAATCTCTTTCGTGACTATCGAGTTTTAAGCTTAATAGCTTTTCCTCGCATCATCACGAGGCTTTTAACCACGCACGTGTAAATGAGATCTCTCCCAAAACCCTGCACTAAGAAAGAAAGAAAGATAGAGAAGACATTTATTACACATAGCACACCACGACGCAATAACTGTTACATTTATAGACAACGGAAACATTAATAATGCCAATGTACTGTTTGTGCATGAAGTATAAATAAATAAATAATAATTAAAATACCTATCTAAAACAATGCACGGTCTCCTATACCACTGTCGGTGCCGCGGCGGCCAGCATAAATGGTACCCACTCAGCATGTGCTGTGAGGCGCAAGAAGAGACTTATAGCGCTGATATTCTGTGGGCCCATTTTTTTAGGTACGTCACGGACGTTATACTACCTAAATATATGTCGTAGAGGGTCATGAGCCTAGTCATCATCTGGCTAAGAAACGCAGCGTCAATCGAAGCGCCACCTTGCGGATAGCTGGAAATACTGTGAAGACGTCATATTCAGCGCGCGGTCGCAACGAACACTTCCCATTCGACCATCGACGAGTCAAGACGTGTAACTAGCTGCTCATCCATTGAAGAAAGAAGAAGTCTTTATTTATTGCCTCACATCACATAGCCGTACTCCATAAAGGAGTGTGAGTACAGAAGGGACTACCAAATTATAATTTGTCAAGGGCGCACGTGAAGAGATTCCCTGGCGCACCTTGCGTTTCGGCCTCGCGGGATGGCCATGGGTGGTGGCGGGTCTTCCAGTGACCCACGGGTTCGGTAGTCCCACATTATTATATGTTACTTAAAATTATCATACAGTCATCCTATGCTTTCATTGTTTGCTATTTTTATTGTAATATCGGTTTATTATATCAATACACTATTAAACTGTTCTGCTACTTAAATTGAAAACAGTCATTGGTACATGGCCGGAGCGGGATTCGAACCCGGGACCTCTGGCTTACGAGTCGTATACTCTAACCGCTCGGCCACCGACGCTCGGTTCTTCAAAAAGCATATCTACAGGTATCTCAAAGGCCGGCACCGTCTCCTCTCCCCTTAGGTGGCATATGACCTGGACGACGGGAGCCACTTTCCATCAGGTGGACAGGTTCGGGATACGCTTGACCGTGATCCAGGATTTGGCAGGTCAGGTAATTACAGCAAAACGACTGCGATCTGACCTCATTGGCCGTCTGAACATATTGACCTGACCTGATTGGATCATGGTTACACTTTCATTAGCATGAATTTACCCCTTGTTCCTCGTACGTAACCAAGTTACATTACCTGCGTTAATAAGGGAAAAATTGTTCATGGTACAAAACTAGTAATGTGTGCATGAAGTCTTTGAATGTGGGGCAGGTTTCCTCACGCTGTTTTCCCTCACCGTAAGAGCATCGGTTAGTGTATGTGCTTAAATCAGAAAAAGTAATTGGCACACAGCGACACTCTAATCTGTCCAAACTGACTTGTCTTATTTGGTTAAGGAAATTATGAATTTAAATGGATAATGTGCAGCAGTATTTGTTGAAATTCACATTCTATATGTTTCTCATATAATTCTCGACATCTATACACAATATACGTAGCGTGATTGATACGGCAAGTCGTGATTTTGGGAATTTTTTATTCACTAAATAAGACAAGTCAGTTTAAACAGATCATAGGGATCTAACTCAGTATCACTCTACAAGGCAGCCTTAGCCACCGACACACCGTCGTCATCAGCCAATGCAACCTCTTTCGTGTCTATCGACTTTGAATCACCGCTTAATAACACTGGCCGGTAATTACGGTTGGAATTAGAACGTTCTGGTTTTAAATAAGACGTGTGTTTCTACGTGCGGCAGGAAACGGAAAAGCGAAGCGGAGCGGTATTTACGACCGGTACATCCGTTGCTTCTACTGTACCTCTACCTGCGTGTGGAAGAAATAAGCAAAAATGTGGGTAGGAACGTTTTTGTGGGTACTTATGTGGTGTTGTTACGTTTGCTAGGGTACTGAACGATGGTGTAGATCACGTTTGACAGATGTCATCATATCACGACATGAAGTTTAATTTCGCGGTCGCGTTGGTGGGCCTAATAATAATAACAATAAATAAATATAGACCAACAGATGTTAACCAACTGAATCACTCAGGTCGTCAATAAAGTGAAATGTCGTGGACATAAGAAAATTATGACAGATGTTAAATGTCAAGTGTGTTCTATTAAATTGACCCTACTTTGGGTGTCCAAACGTCGGTGGTACATATTGTGGCCTATAATTTCCGAAAATCAGTTTTTCTTGATATAATTTGTTCAATTTCCATATTTTCCTCGTGACATTTTTCTCAGTGCTTTATTTTCCTGTAATACGAAGCTGAAACAAGCTTAAGTGCGTTATTAAGTGGCCACTACCGTATCCCTGTTATGCGACAAATGTGGAATTGGCGTTACAATTTATATTTTCTCATTTTCGTTCTCTGGCCAAAAAAGAGTGCCTAATTATCAGCATCAGCACAGCCCATAATTGTCCACTGCAGGACTCAAGGCCTCTCCAACAAAAGGGGAGGTTATTGCCATAATCTCCACGCTTGGCAAGCGGGTTGGAGATAGCAGTGTAATAATTATAAAATGAAAAACGCTGCTGCCCATTTTCCAATCTGTGGAGACTCACCTCAAACGATACCCAAGAGAGTAAGTGTACTCTGGTGTCCACCACACGGCCAATAATATCAACGCCTAAATTACACTCGAAAGAATTTCACATAAATACTTCAATATTATACCTACTACATAATTTATGTAACGAAAATAATAAAATACAATTATTGCAATATTGAAACCCTAAACAAAAAAAACCTTTATACTAACTAAACTAGAGACAAAAAATTATTTACCCAGGTCTCCCGCGTTGCCCCGCTGGTTAGGGAGACTTATTCGCTGACCCAAGAAGAGGCCAGCCTTCTGGTCATTCGTAATTAATAAGTAAAACCAGGCTCTTAGATAATCCCTTGTATAAGAAATGTGCGTCTGGTCCCCACGGCCCAAAAGTTTCAACGCCAAATGCCACAAATATGTAATCATTGAAATATAGTAACAGAAAACAGAAACAAAATTCAAATCCCTACAACCATTCCCGCAAACCAATAACAAGGAAATGAATATTAGCATAGGATTTTCCAGAATCATATTACGTGTACCATTCCAAATTCAATGGCAATAATAATTAATTATAATTACAGTAATTAGGACGTCAAATCCTTCGAAATACGTTCCGAACAATTCCAATTTCATTTTAATATAACGCAACTGCGCATTTTAATATAACGCAGCCATTTCGTAAATAAAATATTAATATTGCACATGCGGTGCATATTTCGGTTGCCTTCTGATTGTGGGGCGTCACGAGCCATTGTGTGGCGCCCCTGACTAATTAGCGCCCCAAGATAAATGTCAGCAATCACGAAAGGCGAGTGTGGCCACAGTCGCTGGCCAAGACGGGCGGGCAAGCGGTTAGCAGAGGCGGATTCAACTGCTTCGGTTTGGATATTTTATTTACTTTACACGTTTTTGTAAGGATTGATTCTCCTGCTCTGCTTGACTTGACATTTCAACGACTGCTCCTTTGTTGAGAAAATAGAAAATCACACCAAAAAAATATTATACGGTTCTAATAAAACCTTAAGTGTAAATCTATACATAGTATAAAACAAAGTCGCTTTCCGCCGCCTGTCCCTATGTATCTATGTACGCTTAGATATTTTAATATGACTTTTATTGTCTTTTGATTGTGGGGCGTCACGAGCCACTGTGTGGTGCCCCCTGACCAATTAGCGCCCCATGATAAATGTCAGCAATCACGAAAGGCGAGTGTGGCCACAGTCGCTGGCCAAGACGGGTGGGCAAGCGGTTAGCAGAGGCGGATTCTGGAATATCCAAAATGCTTTGGTTTGGATTCTTTTGTTTGTTTTACACGGTTTTGTGAGGATTGAAGGATGCTCCTTTGTAGAGAAAATAAAAAATCGCACCAAAAACATTTCATGAAAATTGGTTTGTTATTTTTTATGTGCTAATAAAATCTATAGTGTTAACCTATACATGGTATAAAACAAAGTCGCTTCGCGCCGTCCGTCCATATGTATGGACGTATCTATAATGTATGTACGCTTAGATCTTTTAAACTTAGAAACGGATTTATTGCGGTTTTCAACAATATATAGAGTGATTCAATAAGAAGGTTTATAAGCAAGAAAGAAATGTAGGTAGGGGTAAGGTAGGCGTACGCAAACGAAGTCGCGCCGGGTCCACTAGTGCTAGATAAATGAAACTTTATGTATTCTAAAAGTCTGTGGTCTGTGATCCTCTGTTATCATGAGAATTTCAGCTTTCAAGCATTATCCAGACTGATGATATCAAGGTTTAAATATTCGTAAGGCTTCGAGAAAAGATAGATAGTGCTAAGACTTGTAAGCGAAAGGTACTGGATTCAAATGCCACTGCCGTCAAGTACCAATGACTCTTCTCTGAGTTAGTTGAACACTAACCGATACTCCTACGGTGAGGGAAAACATCGTTATGAAACCTGCGCATTTGGGCGACTGAAGGTGTAACCATGGTCCAATCTGGTCAGGTTCCCCTGTTAACAGGGTCACAGATATCAGATGACAGTCGCTCCACTATAATTACCCGATCTACCAAATTCTGGATCATGTTCAAGGCGAACATTAACGACAAAATGTCCGGATGACCACCATATGATTTTAAGTTTTAGAGATTTGAGATAAAATATTAAGTGACTGTTGCTTATTACTATTAATCTGCATCCGGTCCCCTTGGGTTCCAGATGTCCTGGACCACGGTGACCACTTTTCATAAGGTGGACCGTCCGTGCGTGTCCCTCACTAGGCAATACAAATTATTCAACCTTCTGAGAAATGGCCTTTCCACAAATAGGAAAATACAGATAAAACTTACTACAAACATTTTCTCTATTCTGATTCAAAAGTTTCGAGGGAGAACATAGTTTTCTCTAAAAACATTGTGAAACTTTATTAAGTATTTACATTATCTACTAGTTTAGTGAAGGAAACAGATGCGAGAATATTCACAGCAAACAATAGCTAGGGGAAAACTCGAGGGAATAAACTTATTGCCAACGTTTAGGCGACGAGCTCGAGACCGCACTTGTATATACATGTCGGGGTCTATTTCTTTACGTTTTTTGCTAAGGAATGAACCGTTTTGCCTGCCTATGATACTCAGATAGTACATACAACCTGAAGGCCAGGTTTCCTTCAAGGCCTGAGTGATAGGCTGTTTCTAGACAGAGATGCTGAATAAGGAAAGAAAGAAAGCCAGCATAAATGGTACCCCCTCAGCGTGTGCTGTGAGGCGAAAGCAGCGACTCACAGCGCTGGTATTCTGTGGGCTCATTTTTTTAGGTACGTCACGGGCGGGGTGAGGGAGGATGAGGGATGATGCCGATGGCGGCTTTGGAAACAACGTGCATCCTTAACTAGCTGACCAATTATGATAGCTCTATATTCTAATATGAGTAATAGATAACATAACCGACGGAAAAACGTTAGATATCCCCCGACCAAATATAGATATTCTTCAATATTTCCTACGCTATTTAACCAATTTTAATAAAACAAAGCTAAGAACCATCTTGATTAAAATAGCTTTTAAAAATGAAAGTCTATCCCATATCCAACGTGTTCTAAAGGGGCAACGCATTGGATACTCTTGGTGTTGCTAATGTCTATAGGCAGTGGTGACCACTTCCCATCAGGTGACCCGCTTGCTTACTGTATAAAAATAAACATTATACTCAACCATGTCTCTCTTCTATAGGCCTGCTGGAAGAAAATTCTTCTTATAAATAAGTAGTGCCTGTTGTGTGCGGCATCGAAATTGATCCATCCGTTCGGGTGCTAGGATGCCTTAGATAGATACACATATCCACAGATACCCACGTCAAACTTAAAACACCCCTGTCTTTCCGTCGGGGAGCAAAATTAAATGCAACACCAGCACTCCAGCCCGCGGCCGCGCCTGGCTTCAACCCGTAGATTACTTACAACTAGCTTCCCGGCTTACCCGCGATTATTAACCGTTTTTGCGGGCCCCGCCCCAGATCTGTCATAGAAGGGTATTCAGTGTGTGGATTTATACAAAGGGGTCACTAAGTCACGGCTGGAGGGTTGCTCCTATGTTTCTTTATGTTTTTTTCTTTTTTTCAGTAGCTGGTTCTGCGAATTTTATGAATGGATTTCGTGATTTCTATCTATATCTAATCACAAATCCATGTAGTATGTATCCACCAAAGTTAGGACAATATTTTGATATGTTGAAATTGCAACACACGGATTCGAACCTATGACCTACAGTTCCATAACTGCCGCAAGTCATTGTTGAATAGTTTTTTTTTATATTAGACAATACAGACATTTGACCGCCATCTTACCTGAAAAGATATATGGAAATGGGGCCAAATAGATTTGGGTGTATGTATATATTTATACTGATGTGTGTATGTAAAATAAATATGCTTATTTAGATAGGTAATATTGCGGCTTTGTGTGTCTGTCTGTGGCAACGTAGCTCCCAAACTTATAGACCGATTTGGGTGCGGTTTTCTGCATTTGATAGCCAGTTTAATCGAGGTGCTTCTTAACTTTATTAAAATTGGTTGTGTAGAATAGAAAATATTTGATTTTAAGTAAACTTGGTCTGGGGTTATCAGACTATTTCTGTCAGTTAGGTTATTTCATCATTTCTATCTATATCTGATCATGGGAGCATCGGTGGCATAATCGTCAGCGAGTCCAACTTATAACAGGATATCACTTTGCGAGGATTCATGCACACACAGGTTCAGTTGATTAACAGCCGGTCCCAGGTTGGATGCCTGGCCGAGCAGAAATTGAAATTATGAATTTTATTTATGTTACTGGTCTAAGTGTAGTATGTATAATAGACGCTAGCTCATCTTATACTGGTTCCAGTACATCCAGTATTATAATGTTTACTGTACCTAGAATACGCGTCAGAAATAGTAGCTCAACTAGTCTATCAAGCAAGACGAAGCAATTCCATGTTCGTTTTCCTAATATCTTAAAAGCAAATTGCAGTTGCGGCAACTTGAGGCATTATTCCTTGCAATTTGTCGGAAGTGCTCCTTGAAACTAAAGCGCCGGTAAAGTGATACATCCTGAAGCCTTGCGTATATATTCATAAGCAGACACTTCCATCTAAATAGATACCGAACTAAACTGATGTTCGTACAAAGGATTGGATCAGTATCGGGATTGGGAGATGAGCTCGGGCCTGTATTGGGAAGGCGTTGGTCTAAATTTGATTTTCACCGGATCGGTTGTTCGAAATACATCCTGTACTGAAACGTATAGTCTACTGGCTAGCCTGCCGCGACTTCGTTCGCGTGTTCTCCTACCCAATAAAGCTTCCTCTTGAATCACTTTATCTTTGGCTGAAACCCGCATTAAAGTACGTGGCGTAGTTGAAGAGAGTCTTACAGGTTTAATATACTTACATTATGAAACCCATGTGGGTAAAAGCATGTGGATCTCATAAGGGAGAGAAAGCATGTATTTTTCAAGATTGATATTTATCTCCCAAACATCTAGAGGTAGTGGGTATCGAACGCAGTAGGTACTATTAGGTAATAGGTATTTCTTCACACCAACAATACCAGTAAGCCCAGTATACCAGATACCACAGGGCAAAAGTCGCATTAGGAGTAGAATTCCTTCGAAAGATCTGCGAACGTCCAAAAACACTGCAAGATTTTTCGATTGATCTGGGCTGGCAAATTTAGCACGCCTTAACTACGTAAACAACCAATTAAGAGTTTAAGTGCGGAAAAAGAAGCCCAATAACCTAAACCTAAACCTTTGTACCTACCTACATTTAAACTAGCTTTTTTCTTCGCGTAAAATTCTGTTACTACGTGTGGGATTGAATTTCGGGAAACTATGATAATCGCTAATAATGTAGCTTTATATGTGTAATAATTTTTAAAATCGGTTAAGTAGTTTTTGTAGACATAGACATAGACATAGACAGTATTTTATTCGGATCTTCATTACATCCTTAACCTAAGGTAAGTACAGTAAATTATAATTATTGAAAATTACATAAGACCAGCCAGTGATGTAATGGAAACCGAAATGGAAATGTGTTTATATTCTCTTTATAATATTTGTATTTATACATACACTCGCGAGCAAGCAAATCGATTCACCCCATATTATCCATACACGCTCATAAATTTCTGGCGTCACAAATCAGTCTATAAATACCTAGTCGATTTGAATTCGGTAGTTTGCTAACCAATAAGATAATTATTACCTCTGTATTTAGTAAATATCTTCTATATTTTTTACTTCTGTAAAAAATATTGACCTTCGGCATATCGAAATTCTTAAGCAGTATGAGTCGAGTATCGATTTGCTTGCTTGCGAGCATAGTACAAAACAAAGTTACTTCCCGCCGTATGTCCCTCTGAACAAATGTAATATTATCTCATGAATGCAATAAATACACTGACTATTAAGAATAATACCTCATTCCCGACATATTACAATCTCTAGATTCTCGTAAAACAGAGTTTTTGAGAGTTAGTTTTACGTGTAACTCACATGGCGGTGCTCCGAAGTGACGGCAAACCCTCTTTATATAATTGGGTATTTCAAATATTCATATTTTGATCTGTCAAGTAAAGAAATTCTCCAGTGGCCTCATTATTTTCTTGTTTCGCAAGACATGTATGAGGCAATTACTCGATTAGGTACATACTTTTTAAAAGCTTTCATTTAATTTCTGGAATCTTGAAAGCCTAATTTAGCCCATTTCCAGCTGAAATTTTGTATACTTATGTAATTTGCATGATAATTTAGCCAACTTCCAGCTGAGATTTTGGTATACTTATGTAACTTGGATAAGGATGCGTTAATATGGTACCATGGAGCTGGTCCGATAGTGGAGTCGGAAGGTGGTGATGGTTACATGTTTCGGCTCTTTGGAATGGTCTGAATAAGCACTATACCCCTAGGTGATATTCAAGGTCTAATGATGATGACGGAAGGTGGTCTTAGCAACTACTGAACGCAACAAGATAACCCCATCGTGTTTGAGCTCTTTGTGAGGGTCTTGATGAATACCTACTTTACCGCGCGATAAAAGCTTGTTATGAAGATTTGATAACTTATTTATCATAGCAGCACAAATAAACATTACAGAGATCTCAAAGAAAATGCTAGCTTGAAGAAATCCGTGACTGGTTAGGTTACACGTTTGCAGTACATCAGCTGGTGTTACATATAAATGGAAAGGTCATTGTGGCCTCCACACTAGGACAGGCCTGTATCGTTATTGTGTATGCTATTTGGAAAACAATAATAACAAAGTGTCGTAACAATTACGTAACATGGACCAACACATTTAGTACATTTACACAGGCGTAAAAAACAGTAAGTGTTATTATTACATACGTAGTTAATTTCATAGTTCACTACATTTACGGGCAGTGAACTGTTGCTTTCGCACGCAATATGAAAACTTAAGAGTTAGTAACTGAAGTGGTATTAATTAATTTAACACAGCAATTTAATCATTCACGCTGCAGTTATGTACATAATAATAATCATCTTAGCGTTAATGCCCGGTTGCGCTCTCGCGAAGAGAGCCTGGGATCCGCCTTGACCATAATCCAGGATTTGGCAGATTAGGTAATTACAGTGGAGCGGCTGCTACCTGACATCCATGACCCTGCTTTTATACCTAGAGAACCTAACCATAATTATATCACGATGTTTTCACTCACCGTAAGAGCATCGGTTAGCATTTAAGTAATGTACATAACTCACATGGCACAGGTAACGATTAGAGTATCTTTTATTTATTTTTTCGTTTATGTTTTGCTTATTTTTTTTCTTTGTAAATGTTTTGTAATTTTGTGCCGTGTGTCTGAGTGGAATAAATGTTTTTACTTACTTACTTACTAACTCAGAAAAGAATCATTAAAACGTTGTCGCAGTGGGATTCGAACCCGGTACCTCTCGCTTACGGGCCGGATACCTTTACCACTCGGCTATTGAGTTATTCCAAGCCTAGCCTTTGCCTTTGGAAGTTCACGAGAGTTCTGAAGACCCAATATATTCTAGAGCCATAAATTACCCGTATTACTTACCGTTTCCTAGCCGCATAGAAGTTTAAGCCCGCAAAATAAGTTTAGCCGAAGTGAACACACGATATCAAGTAGCCAAGTGTTCAGTAAACTTCAAACTAGATTGGTACCACCAAGAGTGGAGTGAAGGTTATAGAACGGATGTAGGTACTTATAAGAGCTGTAGACCTTATAACAGCTTAGTGTTTTATATACCTACATAAAATAAATAATAAACAGCTTGTCGTTAATGTCCCGCTTGTGCTCTCGCGCACTAAAGCGTGTCCGCCTTGACCATGATCCAGGATTTGGTAGATCAGGTAATTACAGTGGAACCTGACCAGATTAGATCATTGTTACACATACAGTCGCCTGAATGTGCAGGTATCATCACGATATTTTCCGTCATAATGAAAGCCCATAACAGTCCACTGTAGGACTTAGGGTCTCTCCCACAGAAAGGAAGGTTATTGCCATAATCTCCACGCTTGGCAGGTGGATTGGAGATCGCAGTGTTATAAATATAACAATGGAAAACGCTGCTGGCCATTTTCCAGTCTACGGAGAATCTAGATTTTTTGCCTCGAAAACATTAGTCGATATCCAGGAGTTGAGGCTATTCTACTCTGCCGGATACCACACAGCCATTTTCCCTCACATGGACAAGAAATTGGTAGGTACATGGCGGCATTTGGATTCGAACCGGTTACCTATCGGTTAAGACCCGAACACCTTAAACACTAGGCCACCGACGCTTCTATGTGAGCTTTTATGTATGAATCTTTGAGTGAAATGAGTGTGCGTGGGGAGCGGAAAGAGACTGTCGGTAAAACACAAGTATTTCACTCCCTTGTCTGGTTCCAGTCATCAGAGCCTGGCTTTGCCGTGGACGCATCAATCAGTAGGCTTTCAATACCGACCGCGGCGTACTCTGTAACGTGTCAACTTAATCGCAGATTATCCATCGTCTCCAGTGATCCCATCAATTCGGGATAGTGCGATTCAGTGCCGGCGGAGCTACTCTGGGAAGCCGTGCGAATCTTCGGGTCCGTGCGGATTTGGAGGTATTGTCAGACAAGTCATAATCAGCCAATTTACAGGTTGTAGGTTCTTCCACCTTTATCAACCTTTTCATACATACGATTTAGGATACTCTTTACAATATCTCCGATTTTATCGTGTTTAGTGTCTCAGTTGAGGAGCGTCGGTGGTGTGGTTAAGGTATCTGACTCATAAGCGAGAGGTACCGGGTTCGAATCCCACTGCGGCCATTACCAATGACTCTTTTCTGAGTTGGTTTGATGAAGTTGATATGTATCAATTCTGTCCATTTGAGAATACGTTCCTTTACGAAGCTGTCCTTATAAGATGAAACGCTGCACTGTTTTGAACGTTGCAGACGAGTACTGCGAGAAACGCTAGTTTGCTTAGACATCTATTGTTTGTGAATACAAATATAATACACCATTTTGCCTCTTCGAACACATAAATAACATTAGTTTTCACGTGAAATGAACGATTGGATATCTAATTCAATACGAGCAAAACAAATAACATTTCTACAAATAGTTTCGTGCCGCGGTGTAGAGTAACATGGTGTGGTCACGTATGTAACTGATTACGATCCCATTAATATAACGTGAATTCACGGAAAATACTGTATTTTGTAGAAGCTATTTATGAACTTGTTAGGTGTTATTATAGGATTTTGTGTTTTCTCAAGCCTCTAAAGGAGCGCGATATGCATACATAAATCTATGTATAGACATAGTATAAAACATAGTCGTTTTCCGCCGTCTGCCCTATGTATCTATGTACGCTTAGACCTTTAAACTACGAAACGGAATTTAATGCGGTTTCAATAACAGATACAGTGATTCAAGAGGAAGGCTAGCAAAAAGGGTAGATAGAGAGATATTTTCATCAGCAAATGGTACCTAGCTGTATAATTTATTAATAAATTATTAAGCCGTATAATAATTTATTGAATAATCCGTTGTACTCAACAAGTGAGTATTACGAACTTTGCTCGAAATAAATTCTTATTATTATGTACCTTTGACATAATTGTACCTATTGGTTATTATTTTGTATTATTTTATTTTTAAATTGACGTTACTAAATAAGTTATTTTATTTTATATTGACATATATTATTTAAAATTATTCTTATTTGATTGTAATATTTTTATTCTAATCTAGATTTAACATTCATATAGAATATTAATTGTTTTTTATATAATTCGTTTGTTTGACATTGTGTAATTTAATTATCAGACATGTGAATTTATATAGTTACATAAATTTTGTATTAGTACTTATATACGAGTTACAGTTACAGTACATATATATATATGTACTGTAACTCTGACGATCCCAAACTGAAAACACATTTTTGACATATTTACTATGATCAGAATAAAATTGTATTTACTTTTGGGAAATAAATGAAATCTAAATCTAAATCTATAGTCCATTTACATATATGTTGCACTAATTTATACATTCAACCATTACTCTTTTAATAGGTATCTTTTCGAACCCATACTATTACCCGTCTATGCCTTTTACGACCTATTCATGCATGTTGGAGTCGGATGCTACTCCTAATTGATTAGTATGCAGTGATTTCCTAATGCAAACTCGCTCATAACGTGGAAGCCCGCATTGAAAATCCACTGCTAAATATCGACTGATAACGTAACCTGAACTCGTATCAAATCAAATACTTTTATTACGTTTAGGTTTTCACAAACTGAACGCACACACGGGAAGGAGAGGTCGGGCCAAGAAGCGATGGCTCGACGTCGTCAAGAATGACATGCGTGCCAACAAGCTCACCACCAAGGATGCTGAAGACCAAGCGAAGTGGGCCAGGAAGAGTAGGAAGGTACCGCATGGGAGAGCACCTGGGACATAACGTCGAGATGATGACGATGATGATGCTGAGGTTTTCACAAACACTTACGTACGTCATATAATACATATAATATGCATGAATGGTAGGCACCGCTGTATGATTTTCGTGCCCGTTTTGTTTTCGTTACCCATTTGCTATTTTGTGTAACTGGATCATTTTGTTATCAATTCGCCCAAGAGAAGCGTCGGTGGCCTGGGGGTAATGGTATCCGAATCGCAATGCGAGAGGTACCGGGTTCGAATCCCATTGCGGCCGGGTACCATATACGCGAATTATCAAGTCAAACGAACATGATAGAGACTTCGACACAATTGTGTAATTTAGGTTTTCTATCTGTGTTTTTCCAATATACGAATGATCTTACAGCGCACTGAATAGATTGATTCCACAAATAGGTAAACAGGGTTTCTAGAATTCAGTCTTCGGCACGTGTACAGGTACAGTTACAGGTTGGTAACATTTGCGACAGCTAGAAATATTAAGTCCTTAGGTACCTATGAAATTGGCGTTTCTGGCAATTACACATTTGCCCAAATATTTTTAATTTGCCCATATTGTTATCCATATTTCTGTAGAGGAAATGGGCGTTATATTATAAAATTATGTGTATGTATGTGTCGCAGCCGGATATATAAATTAGCCGGTTAATGAAATGTCTAACTTTTTTTGAAAAATTCAATAGAAATTAACGTCTAACGGACGATATTATTACTTCCATGCGTTGTCACAACGCTCACCTATCAAACTTGCTCAATCTATTATTTTCTTTTGACGTTATTGTGGAAAAGTTATCGTCGTGACAATGTACGGAGTAGCTCCGTAACCTCGGGGCAATATCGTGCTCACACAAACAACTGCCACACGTACACTTTCAAAACCCAAACATGGCTTCTCGGCTATGGAAACCAGCTACAGTGAGGTAATTGGATTAATTTCAATGAACACTGAACACATGTAAACCACCGCACCAAGTTCCACGGGTCGGGTTCCTTCGGGAGTAACCGAGAACTATTATTAGATATGTGAGTGAAGGGTTGCTCTGGAGAGTTGGTTGTTACGGAACGCTGGCGGTACATGTCGGCCGGACGTTGAAATATGTTTTATGCCCGTTTTATGTTATTCCAGTCCAATAATTATGGTCGAAATACTAAGATTATTTGCCTCGGAAAAGATGGCACGACGAATTAGCGAAGTATGCGAAAGGGTGGAGAAACCTAGCAACAAATAGGTCTATGTAGAAAAATGGGAGAGAAGCCTTTGCCCTGCAATGGGAAACCAATGGCTCCTAAAGAAATTTAAAAAAAAATCTAATTAAACTATCGCGGTTATTATCACACATTTTAAAGGTATGTTCCGAGTTTTCTACCGCGTACCTTTGTTGTAGTAGCCCGATATTTCGTCGCAGTTGCATGCATCATCCCGTGTCAAAGTTGTAGTTGTCCCGTGGCAGTGATGCATGCAACTGCGTCGAAATATCGGGCTAAGCGTTAACAAAGGTACGCAGTAGGAAACCCGGAATATACCTTTGAAAATAATTATTATGTTCCTGTAATTTAAAACCTTTCGAAGTATCTAGCCTACAGTGTGAGCGTCGGTGACTTAATAGGTAGCGATACTAGGGAGATACTCGTGTCCGACCAAAGGTCATTTTCTGGCCAATGTCGAAGCCGAAACCGATTAATCGGCTATCGCGACAACCTTCGTTCATTGAAGCCGATGGCTTAAAAGCTCTAAATTTTGTTCAAGATTGGCTATCCTAATATAGCGTAATAAAGCTAGCTGCGACTAATAATATTAATGATATTATAACTTTATTATTTATATTTTATTGGCTTATAATGACTGTATAAGTAATTAGAATCATCACTAGAAGTTGATCTAGAGATAATAAAAATAAATTACCTTGTAATTTATTTGTGAAAATAATAAAAGCCACCTTCGGCTTCGGCCAGAAACCCGGCCTTTTCGGTCGGAAGCTTAGACACTAAGAAATACTGAGTTCAATCGCGGCCATGTACAAATGACCTTTTCTGAGTTATGTAGATCAGTTGAATTCTAACCGATGCTCTTAAAGTGAGGGAAAGCATCGTAATGAAACCTGCACTCTTTCCGGTTGCTACGCGGTAAATATGCGGGCACGACGCATTCGCGTTTTCTGTCCCGTTTGTAAGCGGCGAAGTATGAACGGGCCTTGATGGCGCTTGGGAAAAAGGTATCAAAAGCAGAACTGTCGCAAATAGTGGACCTCAACAGTCATTTGTTTGTTAAATTATTTAACTCACCGTTGTTCTTGCTCAGGCAGTGTTCTTTTGTTTTCGCTATGTACACAGTTCGCCTCTGGGGGGCCTTCAAATGCGGGCAATTCTATGTCTGGAACGGAATAACCTTTCTCTGGTACATTTTGAAATTACTTGATTTTGGATTTAATTGATGATCGTATTGTTTTCAGAATTTCAGAGTTAAAATAAATAATAAATAAATAATTTGTGGACAAATTCACACAGCGCCATCTAGCCCCAAACTAAGCAAAGCTTGTACAATGGGTGCTAGATAACTGATATACTACTTAAATACTTTATTTTTTTAAATACATACTTATTATGTTAATTAGTTAATTAGTTAGTTATTAGTTAGTTACTTAATTAGTTTGTTTCGGCTTAGTGTTTGTAACGTCACAGATGTTCTGAAGAGTTTCAGTTCTCGCGCATTGTATAGAATATACGTACGTACAAGTAGACGTGATAAAGAGGTGCGTAACAGAAATCAAAATTAATGAGTTAAGCTCGCCTTTGTACATCTCTGTTACTGTACTGTATAATTATGTCATGTTTGTGTACAATAAAGAATAAATGTCAAATGTCAAAATTCACCATTCCAATGTCTGCTCGGCAGGGAATCGAACCCGGTACTTCTGCGTGGCGACCGGCATGTTAACTGAACAGGTCGACAAATAATCGTAGAAAAGACGGTGTACCTTATCCGAGACATTTCGATCTAATATAGATAGGAATGCAATGTACGCGGCGCGGCTGCATAGCGCTGTGTCCTGCGGACGTGACGTCACGTGAAGCTCACTTTATTGCCGTCCACAGCTGATTGGTTGGACGGAAGCACCGTGGGTAAACATTCTCCTTCTTCCCCCTCCCGATGGTGGGAAGAGGCGTTGGTAGCTGCGATGTAGATTACCAAGAAGTTGTATCTACTTTAAAGATTCTTTAAAACGTTTTTATATTTTAAATCTCTTCAGAGGCGGGTCAGGCTTTCGTAACTGCCCTGGTGTTGCTGATGACCATGGATGGCGGTAATGGCGATATGCATGGCTTGCGTCTTTTTTACGACACATTTATATGCATTTAAACAATTCATCATCACAGCCCGTAACACTGCAGGACTTAGGGCCTCTTCCACGAAAGGGGAGGTTATTGCCATAATCTCCACGCTTGGCAGGCGGGTTGGAGATCGCAGTGTTTAAATATAAAAATGGAAAATGCTGCTGCCCATTTTCCAGACTACGGAGACTCTTGATCTTTTGCCTCGAAAACATTAGTCGCCTTGTACGACACCCATGAGTGTAAGGGGTTGGTGCTATTCTACTCTGCCGGACGCCACACGGCCAATTTAAACAATTCTTGACGCCATTTTACAAGCTTTTTTGGCCCACTTCCCGGCGGTCAATTAAGCTGAAATTTGGTATACGTAATGTAACTTGTATTGATAAAAGTGTGTTATGAAAAAATATTTTACATTTGGGAACTTATTTCGTGTGGCGTTCATGGTGTAGAGTTTTACTAATAAATACTTAAGTATCACGCCTTTTTCCCATAGTTGTAGGCAGACCCCTTACACTCGTGGGTGTCGTACAAGGCGACTAATGTTGTCGAGGCAAAAGATGTAGTCTCCGTAGGCTAGAAAAATGGCAGTAGCTTATTGTTATATTCTCCAACCCGCCTGCCATGCGTGGAGATTATGGCAATAACCTTTCCTTTCGTAGGAGCGGCCCTTAGTCCTGCAGTGGACTATTATGGGCTGTGATGATGTAGGCAAACACCAAATCGTTCCCATGGCTGAGGTCCTGACAGATCTCACTCGCTTCATACACATTCCTTCCTTTTCATACATGAACGTTGGTTTAGGGTACTAACTCTTGACATGACTTATCTTTAAAATATCATCGATTTGGTCGTGATACGTACATGTCGGTCTTTGCCTTCCGGTCATTCCATTCACTCTTGCCATATTTATCTAATGACCGAAGAGCTGGCTCGTTCCTCCGACAAAGGATAAGCAACTAGAGAACGCAGCCAGCTTTCTGGGCACAATCCCTGGGGGAGCAATGAGGACGACTTTTTAAATTTTTATTACTTTGGATGTTTTTACCTTTTCTCTCTGTAAATATTCTGTGTGTACCTTTTCAAATTTGCAATAAAGCAAATTTGAAAAGGTACATTATATTTTAAGCTACGCAACAGATTTTTTACGTGTTTAACAATAGATAGAGTGAGTCAAGAGGGAGAAGAAAGAATAAAGGGTAGGTTTTTTTTTATGTTACTCAGCAGACAAACAGGCAAGCGGGCCACCTGATGGAAAGTGGTCACCGCCGCCTATGGACATAGGCGTAAAGGTAGGGGTAAAGTAGGTGTAGGGTAGGCGTAGGGTAGGATAGCTGTAGGATAGGTTAGGAATAGGATAGGGTAGGAGTAGTGGTAGGGTAATGTAGGGTAGGGGTAGGGTAGTGTAAGGGTAGGACGCCACGCGAAAGAAGTCGCGTCGGGACCACTATTTTCTTTATAAATACATATAATCTACACTAGTATCTATTAAAAGTCTAATAAAGACAAATAAAAAACAGTGTGATTAAAATAAATTCATACCTACAGACCTTGAATCATTTCTGTTTGTGTACTCCACATAAATATTATTATACTTTTGTCCGTTCTAAATACGTGCTCTGGAATTTAATTAAATGACTGCGTTTCGTTTGTGATTGTTTTTTTTTTATTCCAAAACGACTCGAATATGAATTCGTAGCTAGAAAGGACGAATTGCAGACATCGGCAAAATTGGATTGCTTTTAATTTGATTTGAAATACCAAAAACCTTTGGCTCTCGGATCAGACAGACGGGGCAATATACCAACTGTTAGATCGTGCCACGAAAATGAATAAGTACTGAATGTGCTGATGTAGATCCTAACAAAAATCTACTCGAATCGTAGATCTTATGGGCGACAGTTACCGCTTTTCATCAGGGATTCAAGTCGGCTAATTTTAGTTATCTCACAATTCGTCTGTGATTCGATTACAACTGGAGACAAATTGGGTATTCTGCAATTGCGCAATTGGATTGTCAAATCGACTCTCAGCCGATGCTCTACTCGGTGTTGTCTTCCAAAATCTACCTACCAGGAGACTGAACAAATAAACGTGAAATTCTCATCATTTACTTTATTTAATTTTACGTTTTCTTTATACGTAAATTATATTATTCGCAATGAATTTGCTTCAAATAAGAAAAGAACACACCACGAACGTTTGTAACACGATTCAAATCCAATCGAATTTGATTGGTCTTTTATTAGTAGCAGAATACCAAAAACGTGTCAAACAGCAATTGAGCTGCGGTTGCGATTCAATTACAACTCAATCGAGTTTCGGTCGTATATAAGCATGTCTAGTAATATTGATATTATTATAAAACATATATTTGTGTAATGCTTAACATCGCTGATTGCTGAGAAAGTATCTAAAGCAAATAATATTTACAAAAGTAAAATATACAGACTTTACCTCTGGCAAAATAAACCATCCAGATTTCATTGGAATACATTGATATTTAATACCCCAGTCCGAATCGCTCACAGCTGCAAGAGTTCCAGAGGATAAAAAGATAAAAATAAGCATAAAGACAAGATAAAGATATACAGTTTACAGTGTAATGTCTTGCATAAACAGTCCAATGACTCTCTCGGGTGGGGAATATTGTAATTTTGCTCTTTTTAATTTGCCTTTTCGCTCGGGAGTTTTGGGCGTGCCTGGGAGTCACGTAGCGGGCTGACGTCTGCTTCATTGTTGGACGAGGGTAGCTGTCCCAGCCTGCATCCCATCACTGCAGCCAGCATTCCTTTTTTAATTGCCTCGCTCTAATAAAAAGTCCACTTTGAGTCGAGGCCAGTGGAGGCAGACAATTTCATTCGGATGCCACTTTATTTGAGGTTGTTTTGCTGTTGTTCAGTGGATTTTATTGTCGGTACTGAATTGAATTTTTATGCGGAGTTTTCTATGAAATCCTTTTCTGAGGGTTTCTTGGCAGCTGTGGAAATATACCTACAATTTCTAAGGCCCTATTTTTGAACCGCTCGGATTCACACGAGCGCTGGACTTCCAATGCCTGACTTTTCTATATTCTAACAACTTACCACGAACGTGAGAGACAGATGCCGCCAACAAGCGCTCGCGTGGATGTGTGTAGTTCAAAAATAGAGGTCTGTAGAGGTCTTAGCTAAGTCTACGTTCATAGTATGGTCTACTGTATCAAAATGTGCTCTGCATCTGAACGTCCGCTTTATCAAAAAGCCCACTATATTATATTGTCTACTGTATCAGAACGTCGACTGTACCAGAATGTCCACTGCATCAGAAAGTCGGGGTATTCTCGGAATCTACTAAACCGATTTCAAACTTACTAAAAAGCATTGCATCAACATCTTAAGTGAAACCTAAGCTCGCTGTACTCGTCGAACATTTCTCGCTCGTACGATTCGAATGTGGAATGAGCGCCCAGCCACAGTGTTTCCTTTGGACTGTGACATGGGATCGGCCAACAAGAGGTATACCTATTAGAAGCCTCTTTAGAGGCGAGCATCGCATTGGTGTCGCTGATGTCCATAGGCGGCGGTGACCACTTTCCATGAGGTGGTGCTTTGTCTGCCGTAATAACATAACAAAAAAATAATAACATAATAATATAATCGTAATTTGTAATGTTAACTAGCCTTTGCCCGTTCTTGCGTGCTTACTTCGATTAAAGGTCAAGCAGTCTTTGCCCTGATTAAATCTGAGCTCCAAATAGACATTAGTAAATCAAATTTATTGAAAAAGAAATTAGGTACACGACGACGGACGACGTAAGTATTTTATCACAGTACAACATTATTGCCGCTATATAATTGCAAGAATTCTGCTCTACTTGTAATTTACTAGTGGACCCGGCGCGACTTCGTTCGCGTGGCGTCCTACCTCTACTCTACCCTACCCTAACCCTACCCTAACCCTACCCTACACCTACTTTAACCCTACCTACCCACTTGTATTTTTCTTGTTAGAGACGGCGGGAAGCGACTTTATAAAAATACTATATAGGTACGGGTATTGATTTTAGATCTTGGCTATTATCTACCTTTGACCCGAAGAAATTACTGTTCGCGGTTTGAGGCGCTATATTGCGGCGTACTGCGGCGGGAAGTGACGGCATGCGACTCGGTCTCAACTCTAAAGTGATGAAAACAGCTTCACCACTCTATCTATTATAATACCTATTAGTCCCGATCATCGCCATCATCATCATTTATTTATTCATCAGATTCATATTATGGCTACATTTTCTTAAAACAAAAATGTTTACATAATTTATGGATACGTCAAAGTAAAAATATTGGAAAAATTTCATAAGTACATTTAAACTTTATGGCTTAAAAATTCATCAAATTTGTAGAAAGTATTGTCCGTTAATATAGTTTTGAGTCGTGACTGGAACATGGACCCACTCGTTATTTTTTTAACGTCATCGGGGAGTTTGTTATACAATTTCGGCCCCATCACAACAGAGTCCTTGGTGACCAGCGCAAGTCACGTGGGCACGGTCACAAGCCGGCGAGCGTTGCGCGTATCCGTGTGTCAGTTACACGTGTAAACGAAACGAAGGTTTTCCCTCGTATACATCAGCATTTCGTAGATGTACAGAGCATACCGTTCCCAGATTGAACTACGCGATGCATTGTAGCCTATGAGTTTATTAAGTTGGTTAACATGCCACGCTGAAGTCCCCGTTTCGATTCCCGCTGAGCAGAAATTAAAATGATAAATTTTAAGAAATTACTATTAATTATAATTTTAATTTTTAATAATTGTGAAGATGAAGAATGAAGAAATTACTTATAATTATAATTTTAATTATTATGTATTTTAAAGTATATAAGTAGTTTTATCAGTTATGTACCCCCATAGCTCGCAGCCCGGGGCTCGATGGCGCTGTATGAATTATCCAGGCATATTTATTTATATATTTCTTATGTTTTGTGCGTCTATAAAGATGCTAGCTCATCTTATACTGGTTTTCGGTGTCAGACTTGTTACGTTACCAATTAACCAACTGTACCGAAATGTTATTCAATTCAATTCATGTCATTTATTTTGATAAACATAAATTTACACGTCAAATGTTAGATATTAAATTCTTGAGTAGTCATTATTCTTAAAATGTTACAACAGAAAAAAAATCTCAATCTTAATGTCTTTAGGTAAGTTACACAGATTAACGTATTTTGTCCAAGGGAGTTAATTACTAATTCAGATTGAAAATGTTAGTAATGTTGAAAATGTTAGTTTCTTTTATACTGGTTTTAGATAGGTCGATGCAGTCTTGTCCGTCCAGTTTACTAGCGTCCGCCTGATTAAGGCGAAATAGCGTTTGAATTTCACTCGAGAGTTTATTCGATGTGAAAATTTGGACCCTGAAAGTGCGGATGACCGGCGATAGAGATGGGCAAAGCGCAAATGCCGACGCTAGGTGAGTTATCTCAATCACAGCGCAACCTGTAAAACTCGCTTGTCGTGGTATTGCACAAAATATTATTTTATGTTAATCTAACCGACAGAAAAACTGGGATAACCTCTGACCAAGTATACATAATAATATACTAAAATATTTCGCGATTACAATATGAACCGATTTAAATGAAACTGGCTTTCAAATAGTGAGAACTGCATTCAAATCGGTCCATCCGTCCGGGAGCTACGATACCACAGACAGATACACAAAGCAACAGATACTTACACAGACATACACGTCAAACTGATAACACCCCACTTTTTTTGTGGAAGCTTAAAAACTTTAAATTAGCTTAATAATTTATTAGACATCTAAATATCCATCCCACAAATTGGCATTAGTAATATTAGAGTATATTAGAGTAGCATTAGATAGTGTATAAAGTAATAAAGCAGAAAAATACCAAAGGAGAATAGTGACGGACTTCGCTTTGACTCTCACACTGCTTTCTATTTTATTGTGCCACTTTCACTCACTGAAAAATGGCCTGAGTTACAGTTTTGATGCAAGTATACTAACCCGCCCATCCCTAGCCGGTGCAGCCTTGCGATGCTTGGGCGGATAACTGGAGAATCACCTTGCATCCGATCTCGGTACAGTGTTTTGCGAAGTGGAGTACAGTGTTGCAGTTATTCGAACGATTGAGGTGTAAATTTACACATCGACTTGCCACTGTTTCTGTATTTTTCGTAAGCTTTTTTACTAAGTGTAAAGAGCAGACAGCTGACTTGATGGAAAGCGATCGTCCAGGATATCTGCAACCTAAGGGCCGTGTGGTGTCCGGGTGAGTAGAATAGCACCAACCCCTTCACTCGTGGGTGTCGTACAAGGCGACTAATGTTTAGAGACAAAAGATCTAGAGTCTCCGTAAACTGGAAAATGGGCAGCAGCGTTTTCCATTGTTATGTTTGCAACACTGCGATCTCCAACCCGCCTGCCAAGCGTGGAGATTATGGCAATAACCTCCCCTTTTGTGGGAGAGGCCCAAAGTCCTGCAGTGGGCTGTTATGGGCTGTGATGATGAAGGGGAGCGAATGCAGCCGAGTCATTTTTATTTATGTAATACGGCAGACAAACAGGCATGCGGGCCATCTGATGGAAAGTGGTCACCGCCGCCTATGGACAGCGCCTATGGCGCTACCAATGTGTTGACCGCCACTAAGAAGACCTATAATATACCTGCCTTATCAAGAATCTTGGACATGTCTTTTTAAGAATCCCGTGTCGTAGTGCAAGGTAAAAACATGGGGAAGGAGCTAATTCCACATACAAGTGCAGAACCGCAGGTGCATTGTCACTGTAAAGAGTAAGATGAAATGCCTTATTCTTCAAACCGGAACACAAGCATCAATGGCGCTGCAGGATAATGGTAGCCGCCAATGTTGGCAAGCGAAGATGGTGAGAAGGTGGAAAAGGGTAATTACCCACCTGGCCGGGTGTTGTGACCAGGGGACCAAGGGCCCGACAGTTGATGGTCGGAAGTTGTATATATGCCGTGGAAGTCGGCACATTTCTCTAGCGCGATGTAGGATTGTTAGCGCCATCTATGTCTTATGCATGCTTGCATGTTATTATGTATGCTTGCCTACCTTGTGTTTGTGTACTCGTAATGTGAGTATCGTTGAGTTTCCCTAGTAGAGCGATAGATGTCGCTACAGTACTCCCCCCGGAGACTGGAGGTCGATACCGAAGCGAGAAACGCTGAAGCTGACGTATAAGGCGTAGTCAGTCTGGCGATGCGGTGAGCAATGGCGCAGCTCTGGCGTGAGGTTGCGCTGTGAGCTGTGCCGAAGCGATGCTGTTCCCAAGTCTGCAGTGAGTCGAGACTGGGTGGGGACAGTGAGATGCCGCAGGTGAACGAACAGGAAGCACGCGTCCGTGCCGACTATGGTCAAGGCTGTGACTGCTGTGTGCGGGAGTCAAGTAGGGAAGACGTAAGGATCACGTCGGGGTCACCACTTTGGCGGTGAAGGGTAAATTTAGCCGCCAATGTTGGCAAGCGAAGATGGTGAGAAGGTGGAAAAGGGTAATTTCCCACCTGGCCGGGTGTTGTGACCAGGGGACCAAGGGCCCGTCAGTTGATCGTCGGAAGTTGTATATATGCCGTGGAAGTTGGCACATTTCTCTAGCGCGATGTAGGATTGTTAGCGCCATCTATGTGCGGATGCTTGCCAACCTTGTGTTCGTGTACTTGTGATGTGAGTATCGTTGAGTTTCCCTAGTGGAGCGATAGATTTCGCTACACACCGTTGTTTAGCGGCAGAAATAGATAAGGCGGTAGTACTCACCCAGGCGAACTCCTCAGGCTGGACAGACTCCTACCACCTGATAGAAGTTGTGACAGAGCTACTATAGACTAAATAGACTAGTCCACTGATAGACATAATGCCTCCCCCAATGACAGCCAAAGCACCCTGTCCTCAGCTTTTGCATCCAGCGCGTCCAGTCTACCTCCTTTCGCCAATTAACATTTCACTTGGCCGGAGGGTGTCCCACACTGCGCTTGCCGAGTCCTGGTCTCCACTCAAGAACTCGTCTACCCCAGCGGTTGTTGCTTCGGCAGATACTGTCAGCCTATAGCCACTTCAGCCTACTGATTCTGGTAGAAAGGTAGACAACAAGAAATTCACTTGCCCAGGTAAGATGTCGGATGGCACACCAAAAAAATTTTAAGAGATGCAAAGTGTGAGTCGACTCGCATACGAAAGGTTCCATACCATAAACACAAATATTTTTAGGAGAAGTGTTTCCAACGGTCCATACAAACGTTGCATCATATTTCATTTAGGTCATGGAAATTTATAATTGCTTCAAATAATTTTAGTGTAACATTTCGCTAGGATGCACCGTATAGAACTTATGTTCAAAACCAATAATGTCCAAAAATGCTCTTATAGCCGTAAGTACAAGCTACATACAAGCGGATTTCAGAAAAGTTAAGGATATTTTGGTTATCGTGAGATATCCTGAGATCGTGTGGGATTTTTTTTAGGTCATCTCATTGGGAAATAGTTTTGTAATTGTTATCCGAAGAAATTTATTTTAAGGGATATCTTTCCTGTACTACCCGCTTCGCGGGGCTCTTCGCCAACTTGTCATAACACAAACCTAACCTAATCCTAATATTTTCGAAAAATGATGTGTTCATTTGTACATTTTGTTGTTGTTTACAATATTTCGATACTTTTTACAATCTTATGGTGACATTATTTTAACACAAAACAAGCGTAATATTATTTATCTTAATTATTTGTATATATGGGCACCGACCGTAGAAACACATTTTTTATGAAAATACAAGTGTCTATTACAGTTTCAGTAGCCCTCTAGACTGACGGACGAAATGATAGACAGCCTTAGTAGTAGGGTTCCTTTTCCACCCTTTGGGCACGGAACCCTATAAACTCTGTTCGCCTCCTCCATTAAAGCGAGCACAGATAAAAAATACGATACCCGAGGTGTTTCAGGGTTTTTATCAAGAGGTTAAACAAAGGGTTGTTTAATGGCAGTGTTAGTGGAAAGTTCGAGATAAATTCGGGGTCGTTAGGGCTCTTTGTCAGCGTTGTATTGTGCCGCTGTGAAGGGAACTGTTTATGAAACGCTCCGCTCGGAATAGTAGCTTAATTGTTGTCCGTCATTTCTGTAATGGCTGCGTGCTTGCGAGCCCGATAACCGAAGTTAAGCAACGCTCGCAGTGTCCGGGAACTAGATGTGTGACCGTTTACTTTGAGGCTAGTCGAACGATCAGCATCGCAACAATCTCGACATCCGTTGCCAAGCCAGGCCGAGGTCTTCCGCTGGGGACAATGAAACTGATGGACTGATTAGAATTTGCACATCTCTGGACTCAAGTCACAGAAGTATATAATAATAATAATAACAATTTCCTCTACAGGTATCATACCAAATACTCTCCACACAAGTTTAGAGCAATTAAACATACATCCACTTACATACATACAACTTCAAAAAGCCGTAATACTCAATACCTGTCGCATTGTCCGAAAATTTCTTAATGTGTGACACCAGTTCTTTATAGTATAAGCACATCATAATTGTTTGGCCAAAAGCCCGCAATTACGATTCATCTTCAGAAATGAGAGAATATCTTACATAAACACAAAATAATAATAATAATTTATCCTCAATTAATAATAATCGGCATAAATCAAAATACCACCGATTTGAAAAAATTAAAGATTACTTTATTTTTATTCATTTTATTATCTACCACATCGAATTAAAAAACAAAGTACTTACACAAAACTGCAACCACATCAATCTCATGCTTAAAACGTGTCGTCTACCTAAACATAAACTAAACAGTACGGAGTACCTAAAACTGCAATATTACCTACCTAAGTAGATACCTAGGTTTATCTCCAGAGCCATAGATTACGCGCACAAGTCTGTCGCATTACGGAATACATCAAACGCTGGGATTTCTCTAAGAGCGTTTCTGATTGCATTATATTATGTCTGCAACGCCGGTGCAAAGCTAAACAGCACTGCAGTACTAATAGCTCTACCCGAGTAGTGGTATTACACTCAGCTTAATTCAGTCGTCTAAATTCAGAAGCGTGAGAGCGAGATCGGAGTGTAATGTGTGCCCATAGAATAAGGTAAATTTTTATATAACTTGTATAAGACTGGTGGACCCGGCGTGACTTCATTCACGTACAAAGTAATTGTACGTACCCCTACCTACCCTTTTTTTCTTGCTTATGAATATAAACCTTCTTCTTGAATCACTCTATCTATTGTTGAAAATCGTATTAAAATCCGTTGCGTAGTTTCAAAGATCCAAGCATTTATAGGTACATAGATACATTTTTGACCAAAATGTAGGTAGGTATTAATAGAACAAGGCTTTGTAGAGCTTTGCTCTTCTTTAGATCTGATAACTTTTTTACAGCGACACCGTTATGAGCATACAAGTCTTGGCAACCAATTTTACCTGAAATTTCTATTTCTTGATTCTTTAAATACCACACCCTGTAAAAGTTAAAAGATAAGTGTGCCAGCATGTCAAGAATAGACCGCAATCCATTAGATAGTAAGGCTGTTGTTAGTTCAGACTGACAGTATGCCGAATGTGGTTGTAGTGCTCCAAACTTTGTAAAACACAAATGTGGGTAACCTAATAATAATAGAACAGGTCAGAGTGAGGGTAGTTTTTAGATGTTTATTTTCATCTCAAAATGTACAGTGCTCGAACTTATTCATGGCATCGGTAGTTAGATGTTGCTTGTTCGATTTTCATAATAATATCTCGTCGCGCGTCTCGTCGAGGCAACTTGTGACCAAAATGCTGGCCTTTTTTTGGCACAGCGTCTGAGCATTGTCACTTAACATAGTAGTTAGGGAGGCGAGGTAGCTAAATGGCGTAATTCAACGGCGCCGTCGAGACCTATCAAAATCGAAAGATAAAATAATTTCGAAAAGAAAAGCTCGTATGGCAAAAACCATTTTAGCGGTGGGTTTGGCGTGTACGGTTTTTCAAAAATGTTATAAAAAACAGTTACTTGGGCATTCTCGAGCGCGTCAGATATTCATACTACGTATGCCCCGAGTGCCTCTGATAACAACGGTATACTAATCTGCCGGTTTGCGTGGTGGGGGTAGGCATATAAAGTAGTCAAAAATGCAAAAAAAAAAAATTTACTCGAGCGCGTCAGATTTTCGGAAGGGATGTTAAGTAGGCCCCAAGGAAGCTCCCTTTAAAAAAACTGACGATTTCGGCGTGACGATAAGTTACGATGAATTTTTGAAAATGCAAAAAAAAAAAGTTTTTTTTAAATACTCGAGCGCGTCAGATTTTCATAGGGGAGGTTTATCTCGGTATCCTGAAAGCATATTTTTTTAATCTGACAAAAATGTTGGTGGGTTCTCTTAATCTGACCGAAAAAGGTTTTTTGGTTTCTTTCTTTTCCTTTCTTTACGTTTTAACGTTTTAACTTTGGACAAAAATGTAAAGAGACCTTTTTTGTGTAAAATAAAATTACCTTTTTTGTTTATTTAAACTTTTTTTTTGTAAAATGTATCGTTCGCGACTTATATGCCGTAACGCGTTCTTAGGAAGACGAAATGGCTCCTCCACACTTCCGGTCATGCGGAAACCGGCAGATTTTGTATTTTTAGTAAGTTTTAGATTATATTCTTCAAAAAAAAAAAAAAAAAAATCGCGCTCGAGAATGCCGGATTAACGTTTTTTTTTTACAAGTTCGCGACCCTATAACTCGGCGGCGTCAAGGACTTATCGTCAGATTAGTTAAATTTAGTCTTTAAACACTAAAATCAACCCCCAATATCTTAATCTGACGCGCTCGAGTTTTTCAGACTATCCATTTTTTTTTACTAATCTGATCGTCTATCCTAGGCGCGCGTCACTACATATAGAGCTAAATACTTTACAAGGTTGTTCTATTAGGTCTAAGGTATCTCTCATATCTTAAACTGCCACGCTCGAGTATTGCCGAAAATGCCCCTATTCGCCTCCCTAACTATAGCAATGCTGTCAGCATTTTTAACACGTTGTCTAATGGCAGTGGTTTATAAGATTCGTTTTTTTTTGTTTTTTTTTTTTAATTTAGATTTATGTTGCCGACTTGAGTGGTTCAGTTGGTTAACATGCCGGTCGCCACGCAGAGGTCCCGGGTTCGATTTCCGGCCAAACATAAATTGAAATGATTAATTTTAATATCTGTTACGGGTCTGGGTGTAGTAAGTATGTAAAATTAGTGTCGATCTTGGAAAAAAGTGTACAAGTAGTTTATCAGTTATCTAACACCCATAACACAAGCTTTGCTTACTTTGGGGCTAGATAGAGCAGTGTGAATTTGTCCAAAAAAATTTATAAGTATATTAATCTAGTTTAAGTTAGTTCAATTTTCAGTATTGTTTAGTTTTAGTTGTGTTGTCATTTAAATAAAATATTTTTATATGGTAAATACACATTCGATAATAGACAACGTAAGCAGTACCTAACTCGTAGAAACTATAGTACTTGATCTTACACACTGACCTCCAACCCGCCTGCCAAGGGTAGTGATAATATTGTGCCAATCAACATCATCATGATCTTTGTGTCTCTCTCAGCTTATGTCAGGGCATAGAATATCTGTAGGTACTAAGGTTCAGACTTTTTGTCGGTGCCACCCCTAATCGTTTTACTCTCCTGACGAGCATTACTGTGCTGGCACCGACTCCAAAATTTATTCATATTGTATGATAAAAAGCTTACTTTTTGTGCTTTGAAGTCTTTTTTAAATGCAATTTCGGATATGAATACGGATATAGCAAACCCATCAAAAACATTTTAATGTAAAATTCGACAAAGCCCGTGACTCTCCCGTTAAATTAATGAGATCTAAGGTGGAGCCAAATCCAACAGTACTTTTGTTAATAAATATTCTGCGAATTGCCCCGTAATTCTCTTTTGAAAATACTGATAAAATAATAAATAAACATTTATTTCGGGAACAATTGATATCAGTTAGGTACAAAAATAATTATCTCTGCCACGCCCGACGCATCTACACAACCGTACAGCAGTATGCAGTTGCAACCAGCGCCGCAGCCTTGAAGAATCTTACTTTTTCTTTACCCTTTATCTCCTGGTTGACTGGTAGATAAGGCTATTTTAGCTTTAAGTCCGCCTTTGTACTATTTTGTGCATGAAGATTTAATAAATAAATAAATAAATCTCACCTGTTCACCAACACGTTCAAGGTGCCGTCGAAACAGCAAATCATACAATACATCTAATGCATTGTTATACGAATTACATAGGTATACCTTTCAGCTCAATTGAAAACCGGAAAGTGGGTCAACTTTGCCTTGCAAGATTTGCCCCCAACATACATCCATTCATAGATACAAACACGGCAAGTTAAATAAAAGTGCCTTTTTAGAAGTAAACTTTTCTTTCATCCTTGCATTTTATGTTTGAGAACGCAAAGCCGAGTTAAGATCCCTGAAATTCTAAATGAAACTAGCCAAAAGGGAATACCTCTCAAACACTCGGGTGCATTGTATTACTCTAATTAACTCGGAACATTTTCCTCTCATGGTGCAGCCGTTATGGGTTCATTTACGGATCGTTAACCTTGAGTGTAAATCTTAAAATTAGACCTTATGATCACTTAATTGCATCACTTATCATCGGATCGAAATACATAGACTAATATGTATTTGGCATAGGCATACGTTTATTGGATATTCTTTTTCTTAGTGTGTCAATGATGGTAGGTTAAAAGTGCCTATTGTAGTAGTAGATAGTCACACACTAACGTTTTTTTTACTTACGTCTATTTTAACTACACAGTGCCAGCAATTAAAACTGAAGATATAAAGCAGATTACACTAATTCAGTTTTATCTCTCAGAGTTATATGGAGCCCAATTTTTAAATCATTATGATTTTCTCTATTTTTGAACAGTACTAATTTGGATGATATAAAAGCCAGTGTGATATAAAAAATATTTAATTTTTCCGGCCGAAAATAAAATTGAAAACCGTTCTAATCGAGACGAGCCATTTATAAATAGAGCCCCTGATCTGTGCAGTTTACAAAACTGATGTATCTGTGAAATAGGTAGGTACGTCTATATGATCGTTATGTGATGTGACACCCCGATTGTATACCCGATTGCACAAAACTTAGGCGACGCTTGAGTTGATACCTTAAGATATTCCTAAACATTTAAAGTTAAGTGACTTAGAGATTTTAAAGTACACGTAAGGTGTTCAATTCAATTCAATTTGTTTATTGCGTTTCCACGTGTTAGTAAATACAAGTCCTTAAATATATTATTAGTACAAGACATGTTTATATATCTGTGACAAGACGTGTTTGTATATCTTTGAATTATGTAAATTCGTTAGGAATAATAGAGACCAGTTTACCGAAGCAAAAGACCATCACACAAGATATTTCAATTTACGGCACAATAATAGACTAGCACAACCTTTAATAAAACTTCATATCTAAATTCAAGCACGTATGTCATGGCTATACGAATATATAATAAAATACCAAAAGAGATTAAAACTGAAGATAAATACTCGCTTTTTCTAAATAAATTAAGAACATTTCTTATAGATAAATGCTTTTATTCAGTCCAAGAATTTTTAGAAAGTAAGTAACTTGATGATCTCAATTTAAACATTGATTATGATATTGTTAATATTAGCTTTAAGTATATGTAGGTGTTTTGAATTGTTAATTTAGTTTTGTTAAACTATATTCTTAGGCTTATATTAAAATTTGTAGTCTTGACTCTGTACAAAAACGTTGTAACTTGCAGTGCCCTAGCAGGGTTCTTGTGTGAAACTAAAACATATTGTAACATCTGTAACAACCACAAGAAAGCAATAAAGTTAATGATTATGATTATGACATGGAACCACATGGGTGGAGTGTTGGTGCAGTACTGTTAGTATTAGAAATATTTTAAATAGCTCACGTGTCAACTTAAGCGTTGTGCAATCGTCCAACCAACGATCGATAAACCTGTCAATCAGTCATAAAGCATCAAAAGGACCTGACTGCGCTAACCATGATACGTTTGATACACTTATCTGCATTGGCACAGCGAGGTTAACCAAGGTGATCCGCTGGGATCCCCCCTTCAACAATCTCGAAAGCCGATTACCTCGTGACGGTATACTATTATTATTTTTATACTGTTTAAATCAATCAATCAATCTTTAGTTCCATCCATGTACAGTTTTTACAAGATATTAACAAGTTCGTACTAATAGCACATAAGATAGCACGACAGTGTGTCGTTACATTATAACGACACACTGTCGGGCACTGCAATTTGGTTGAGAGGACGACGTATTTTACCTAATTTAACTACCCACTTGTACGTAGGTAATTTTGTGAATTTTTTATTAACATTTATGGCCGGTTCTTGCACTAACTTTTAATCCTATCTTATATAACTTCGTAGTTTAAATACTTTTATCTCATCTAGTTATTCTTAAATACAAACGCTTAAATAAAGATACACTTCTATGTTACCTCAACTCAGATTTGAAAGAAAAACATCCACCAAAAATATTACACCGAAAAAAGCCAAACGAGTTACATAATCGGCTCCTCTGCTCTACGGGCGACATTTCTACCTCGATTTTTGCAAAAAGCCGCTCAGGACACGTGGCCATTTTATTTTTTGCCCGCTGCCCAACCGTTAGTGGATAAAGCTTTCAGTTCATCCATCAGGGAACGTAAATACATCGGGCCCGATGGATTTGCTACACTAAAATCTGTAAAATACATAGTTAATGCTTTCGAATGGGCTTTAGATAGACTAATTTTTTAACAAACCAGGTTTCCGCCGCAGGTCTTCCGTCCGTTCCAACTGGATGAGTAGCGGACAACTACAGTATGCTTTTCAAGAAACTTCCTGCCGATCTCTCTGAAGCGGTATTCTGGAGCCAATACGTAATCGGGGCCTTTGAGAAACGAGGACAAGTACGTAGGTACACCTTTCTTAAAGGCTAGCATTGCATGCGCGACCTTCCTTAGGCTCCAGGTGTTGCAGATGTCCATATCCGGCAGTGATCGCTTACCATCAGGTGACATGTTTGCTCGTTTGCCTCCCCTCTAAAAAGAGATAAGTTACTTAAATGTGTATGAAAAGCGCAACTGCGAAGAAAACGTGAGGCACCCAGGTTATTTTGGCACCCACACAACAGGATATTATGTAAGTATTATCGCTACGAAAAGTCGAATTTTGGGTAATTCCGCCGGCCCCTTTCCGCCATCGGGAGACGCGATCCGAGCGAGCGTTTCATCGTCGTCGATCTTCCAACTATCCGCACGAGCCGCTTTGGCTTGACTTTTATAATGCGTACGGCTAGGGAGTGGAACGCATTGCCTGCGAGTGCGTTTCCTGATCAATATAATCTGGATGCCTTCAAGGCTAGAGTGAATAGGCTGTTCCAAGACGGGCATGCTCCATCTCTGGCTGCATTGTCAATTACCAACAGCTGAGATGGCGGATGGCGCCCTGTCTAGTAAATTATGAAAAAAAAAATTGTGAGACTCCTAAACGTCTACTATCACTACAAAGTGGTTTTTTTTTGTACTCGATGACGTAGGATAACCTACGGTGCCCTCACAGCCTCACAGGCTTTGATTTCCTTGCGAGCGTCAAAATATATGGCATAAACGGAGTATAAACGGCCGTATCTTTTGATTGCGTTGACTAGAAGTTTTATTATTTCAGGCTCCAAGCAATTGCAGATCTGAGTATTTGATATAATATAAGTTTCATGTTGATACATCCACGCGAATCCTGATAGAAACGATCTTGACGGACGACGGACGGACGAACAACAAAGTGTCTTACAAGGATTCTGTTTTTTTCTTTTGAGGCACGGAACCCTAATAAACGTAACCACGTTTTCGTAACTAGTTTCGATCGAAGAACTTTTAACGAACGTACGAAACCAGTTGCGACCAAAGACTTTCTTCATTGCACAAAGCCGGTTACGAACACAAGTCAACACAACAAACCTACACATCCAGAAATGGACTAATCATCATGCGGACCTCTCAAATTGCATACAAATTGTGCTGGCAAATCAATAAAGAGCAGACTGTCTGACCAGCGTCCGTTAGCAGGCAAACACAATGTTTTCAGCAAATTGAGGTGAGAGCAAGCAATTACGGGAGCCAATTAGGCTGAATGCACTAGTGTGCATCGGCAGGAGTGGTATAACTAGCACATGTAAGCGAGACTGATATTTCCGACCCGCCTTGCGTCGAGCATCGGCTGTTAGGGCTGATACTGTGTAGTTTGCTTTGTTGCATCTAAATTGTGTGGACGATACTTTGAAATTTATCAATTTCTCTTCAGGTTTTTATTACAATTCATACACAAAAATGATTTCTAGAATGATTATAGATACTTACGGTGAGGGAAACATGCTATCAGGCGACTGAATGTGTAACCATTATCCAATCTGGTCAGGTTTCCCTGTTAACAAGGATGCGGAGGTCATAAGGTAGACAGGCAGGCTCCACTTAAATGACCTGATCTGCGAAATCCTGAATCATGGTTGAAGCGGACCGCGGGCCCTCGCACGGGAGAGCACAACTGGGACATTAAACTCCGGAATGACCAGATCACCAGACCAAGAAGCCCGTTTGCCATCTTCTATACATAGTTTAAAACAACATCGATTCCCGCTGTCTGTCATAGGAATACGTCAATAGGAAGGTTTACTATCAAGAAAAAAGGTGTATATAAGGGTTTACCCTTAAGTAATTTTAGGATAGGGCGCCACGCGAACGAAGTCGCGCCGGACCCACTACTAGAAACTTAATAAGAAATCCGCCACAAAATCGGTCCATCCATCAAAAGACACCCGTCGGGGGTTAACTACATTTTATGGACAACTCACTCTTGACCAAAGTCGAGCATCGAGTGCCGTTAGGGCTGCTCGTACGGTCTGGCTGACGGCGCTGAGCAAACTAGGTGATGCTCTGAAACACACTAATGTATTAGATGTTGAGTACTTCGTACCCTGTCTAGAGGTACCCCGTTCAGGAAAGATCGTGTAATGGGGACTGCTGCAAATATTCTGCGAATTCGAAATTCGGTTAAAATTTCTGTGTGATTCTCGCAAAACGGAGTCAACATGTATTTTTAAATGTGATACCTACACTGTTGTCTCGGGTGATACTGTGTGAGGTAGTAAAGCTTTACTTGTGAATACGTCTAATCTACGTAGAATGACTCCGATTGGAAAAATACCCTTCTCAAATAATAACAATTGCATTATATTACGTAACGGAGGACGCAGCAGACTCCCACAAGGTGGGCCGACGACCTGAGGGCCTAGTGTGAGTTCCGCTTCGATTTTACTTTACTATCGCGTTTGCGTTTACGTGAAAATTAGTATGAAAAAATATATAGCGCCGCCTAGTGGTACGTAAATGAAGTTTTCTTCTTCATACTAATTTTGACGTAAACGCAAACGCGATAGTTAAGTAAAATCGAAGCGGAACTCACACTAGGCCCTCTGGTAAACATCGCGGGTAACAAATGAATGTAAAGGCACAAGACTGGCTTTTGCAGAAATCTATTGTGGAGGCCTATGTCCAGCAGAGGGCGTTTTCCGGTTGATATGATGAATGTTACAAGCTTTTATTGAAATTCACTTGTACCTATGTCCTGGAATTTTACAATGATATTTCATCCACTTTCACTGAAGCTATCGGGCTGAATATTTCAATATTTCACCCACTGAAGCTATCACGTTGGAATTTGGTATACCTATGTAACTTGGATGACAATCCACTAATATGGTACCTACCATGGAACTGATCTGATGATGGATCGTGTTTAGGCTCTTTGGAATGATATATTAAATTAAATTAAATAATCCTCGGCTCTGTCACTTATGTACTCCACGGCGGAATACTGCGCTCCGGTTTGGTTGGGCAGCGGACACACGAAGAGGGTAGACACAGAACTAAATAGGGTCATGCGCTGTATCTCTGGAACCTTAACTTCTACACCGACCCACTGGCTGCCCGTGCTGTGCCAAATTCCTCCCCCCGACTTAAGGAGAAAAAATGCATTATTACGGGAGGCTCGGAAGATTCGCGACAGCCCCGGCCTTCCCATATGCCCGGAGTTTTTGGACACCTCAAAACTCCGCCTGAAGTCCAGAAATGCACCAAATGTTATCGCTTCGACCTTGTTGCAACAGGACTTCGACCTCAAGCAGGAGTGGTCTACCTCGTGGAATTCCGAAATGTCGGGGAAACTGGGCGCTGGGTTTATCCCGGGCTCTGTGGTGAGGGGTTCTGAGCTCCCGAGGCGCGACTGGTGTACCCTCAATAGACACCGCACAGGTCATGGACGCTGCGCTCAGTACAGGTACCGCTGTGGGTGGATAGACTCTCCAGCCTGTTCTTGTGGTGCCGCTGTGCAGGATATCCAGCACATTATCTCCGAGTGTCCTTTAACGCGGTACACTGGAGGCCCGCCCGATGACTTGATCGGCTTAAGTGACGAAGCCATTATGTGGCTCAAGTCTTGTAAAATGGATCTGTAGATTTAATTGTACCTAATATAGTCTTTATTTTTATATTAATATGCCATACGAATAAATAAATTAATTAAATAATATTTTATTTCAGAATTTTAACTATTCCATTTTTAGTAGATGCATTCGTTCAATTCACCAAAACAATAAGTATAATAACAATGTCAAATAATTCAATTCAATACTTGTGTCAATTAATCAAATACAAAAATAATGTCAATTGATTCCATAAATTCATTCTAACCATGTCTGTATTCAATCCAATCAATTACTAAATCAAGTAACTATAAACCAATGTCAAAATGCATTAAAAAAATGTTAAACTGCATTAATGAGATCAATGTCAAACAATCACCTACTTAATATAGGTAATCGCACCAAATTCTCGTTTAAGAACCTTTTTTACTTGAAAAGTTTTTTGTTTAAGTATTAGCTTCAATACGTTTAAAAGCCGCTGTCTTTTGCTGTAAGCTGCTCTAAATCTATGAGACAGGTACAGTAAACAGTAAAAGGTTTCAATAATGCTATTGGACAAATTCAGTCGTTAAGTGGTGGCTAATAGGACACTCACACTTACATATACCGCGCGATAAAAGCTTGTACTAAAATAATATTTTTAATTTGAGAACTTACTATGTCCCATAATCGCAGTCCCCTTTCTCCACCGGTTCCACTGCTCCATGGCTCAACAATACTGAATAGTAATGCAACGGGCTCAATATTGTAAATCGTTCTCAATATTTATATTCCATTAGCGGCGCATCCCTGCCCGATGACCTAGTAGCAGGCCAGAATATCGAGAGCTCCGCAATCGAATGCCCCCACTAGTGATGGGAAGATTGTAGGAAAAAATAACAATCGAATTACACGAATTAATTTGTAGAAATAGAAATAGAATAGAAATAGAAATAGACGCTATTCGAATTTAAAATTCTGTGTTCGAAAGAAAAATCTTTCGAAATTTTTTTCAAAAAGTTCTTCTTTCTAATGATATTTGTTTATGTGGAGGTTACAACACAGATTAGACGCGTCTGAGGCGTAGGTTAAGGGGTCCGACTCGTAAAGGACAGGTCCCGGGTTTGAACCACACTGCGGCCGTGTACCAATGACTCTTTGGTACAAGTATTTACATTAGTTAAACAGAAACCAATGTTCTTACGATGAGGGAAAAACATCGTGATGAAAGCTGTATATTCAAGTGCCTTAATTTGTAACTATGATCCTGTTAACACGGAGGTTAGATGGCAGTTCATCATCATCATCACAGCCCGTAACATTCCACTGCAGGACTTAGGGCCTCTCCCACGAAAGGGGAGGTTATTGCCATAATCTCCACGCTTGGCAGGCGGATCGCAGTGTTTAAATATAACAATGGAAAATGCTGCTGCCCATTTTCCAGACTACGGAGACTCTTGATCTTTTGCCTCGAAAACATTAGTCGCCTTGTACGACACCTATGAGTGTAAGGGGTTGGTGCTATTCTACTCTGCCGGACACCACACGGCCAACATGGCCAGATGGCAGTTGCTCCACTGTAATTACTTAATCCGCCAAATCCTTGATAATGGTCTAAGCGGACCCCAGGCCCTCGTCCGAGAGAGCACAACCGCGACATTAACGCCCAGATTATTTATTTTATTCAAATAAAAACTCGGTATTCCAATGAAAAAGAAACATTCAATAATCTACTTATTTTTCATGATTTTGATCATTCGAATGATTTCAACATAGATTCAAATTGCTAGTTTTTCTTCATATGTACGAGGTCTAATAGAAACCTTAAGCCACTAGAATTAGCTTCTATTATTGCTTTGTCCGTTTTTTATGCAGACCTAACACAATCTACAATCGAATTCGAATAAACCACTCCTGTTCGCCCATCACTACCCGCCCCGCGGGGGTCCCGCATCACAGGAGCGCCGGGGACGGGGCGGGGCAAGCCACAGTCTGCTCGGAAAATAATAAACATAAACACTTGCCGGCACAACCAGAGCGGTAACACACAGATTTTCTGCCACAATTATGTGATTTATGGATGTGGATATTATTATTATTTAAAAAATAGGCAGCAGTAATTGGCGGTTTTTATCCGAGCGCTGTTCGGTTCGGATACATTTAACTAACCGGCGGGAACTTATAATTTTTTTGGGATGAAAAGTACAAAAAGTAGTAAAAGAATGCAATATATCTTTAAGTAGGTTAGGTAGGGGGAATTTTTACGAGTACATACCAAAATTCGAATCAGAAATGAGGAGACCCGTAAGCGAATCAAGGTATGCATAGCATAGTGCGAAGGATTGCCAAGCTTAAGTGGCACTGAGCAGTGCACATACTCTTACTCTTACTCGTACTCTTTTAAATAGTATTGTGTTTCTGCCGGTGAGTAAGGTTTCCAGTGCTCCATGGGGTGGGGATTTGGGGAACCGTGGCTTTGGCAGTGGAGTGGCATTTGCTTTTTGCTGCCAGAGCAACGTGTTATAGAGGTGGGCAACGCATTAGCGATACTCTTGGTGTTGCTAATGTCTATAGGCAGTGGTGACCACTTTCCATCAGGTGGCCCGCTTGCCTGTTTGCCTACCGTATGACATTAAAAAAAAAAAAAAACATAGCTTGCAGTACAGATGGCTAGTAGGGCAGTAAAGTTCTCGAGTGGCGACCACGTACCGGAAGACTCAGCGTGAGTACTGGATAAGCCTTCCACAAGGTGGACCGATGATCTGGTAAAAATCGCAGGTACTAGCTGGATGCGGAAGGCACAAGACCGGCCCTTGTGGAGATCTCTGGGAGAGGCCTGTGCCCAGCAGTATGTATTCTGGCCTACGTTAATGACGTAATTTGTAAGGTGTTTCTTTCGTGAAAAGTCAAAGTGACGTTATTTTTCACCCATCTCTAGTGCAGTTCCTAAACAGCCCATTCATTGTTATTTGAATAGCAAAGTAGGATCTTATAAGACGCCGCGGCCACAGCGAATGCAGCGAAGAGCCAAGCCTTCGCCAGACTTTAATCCGAGAACGCGGGTTGCGTTCAAAAACAATAACAATTTGGTCAGGCGATATAACAGCCCCGGCTCCCCGGAGGAAGTTTTAAGTGCAAAAGGCCTCACAAGTTTATGTTCTGAATGAATCCTCTGACTCGTAATGTGAAAGTTGTAATTTGATTTGCTGAGAACCACTAGCCGCCATTTTCATTTGCAGTTACGGTCTTTTGTTTTTTTGCAGTGAACGAGTTAGTGTACGGAGTATTATGAATGAACGATTTTGTTGCGAACAACTCTTGCCTGTCTGCTTTATAGTTGGAAGTCTAGTAAACATTGTAGCGGACATAATTGGAAACTGTTGTGTGCCACTTTATAAGAGAATGCTGGTTGTTTTTAAATTAAAGGTGGCCAGGAACTAGGGGATATTTTTTTTGGATATAAGTTGTTACTGGGTGTGCTTTTTTTTATTATAGTCGATCGTGTGGCAATGATACACATAAGTTGGTAGGTCCATGCTTGGGGGTGCATGCAGGGGCAGGATAAGAAATTATACTTTTCTTGTAGTTGTGATATATTGATACGGTTTCTTTGTTAGAGCGGCACATTTTTGGCGCGTGACATTGTCAAGATTCGTTGTCTCTCAATAAACCTAATTGCAAGGAAGGACGTATTTTCTTAGACTCTCAGTAGTAAGTTTCTTTTTGTAATTTGCTTTAATAACTAGCTTTTATACGCGTTCTGTTTTATCTATTGCAACTGGTAAAAGGAAAATAGCACTATTTTCACAGAAATTCCTCGCCAGCTTTCGTGAATTGACCTATACCATCTACGATCAGTCTTGAGTACTTGTCAAGACAAATCAAACGAGCCCAAACTCGATGGATTTATCATGCGTAGTTTAGGAGTGTCTTACCACCATTCATCAGGGTCATCAAGTTTTGAGTATCAGGGTTAATAGTACTCATCAAGACCATTACAACGAGCCCAAATACGATTGGGTTATCTTTTTGCATTTATTAGTTTTGTGGCTACCGTATTGTATTCGTATAAAAGTCGTAAAACTCGTGTTCTATAATAAATAGAACGAATGCGTATTTAGCCACAGAGAGCGTATTGTCATGAAACTCAGGATTGCGTTCTGAAAAGAACGACTTGTCTTCGATTGTTCTTCACGCCACGGAGCCCCAGCGCAGCTTCAGAAGACCACCGGAGTTCGCCGCCGCTGTAGTCGCCACCGTGCGCGCCGAGCTTCCTCCGATGTGCTGTCCCTCGATGCGCCGGCCAAATGGGCGTCCGCCGCTCTGCGCCTCCTATTTATAGCGGCACCACACCGGCGCGCGGCGTGGTGGGGGAAGCTATCTCGCGGCGGGCTTTCCCATTGGTCAATGCAAATAGCTTTTTACTAGATCTGTCACACAAGTTTAGGTAGTACGTATTTGTAAATATAGTTAGGCACATTTTCTGTAAATACATCCATTCCACACTTGTCTACGGAGTTTAACTAATCCTACTACTCAAGACCTCCAAAGTTGGCTAAATACGCATTCGTTCTATTTATTATAGAACACGAGTTTTACGACTTTTATACGAATACAATACGGTAGCCACAGTTTCTATGACCACCTTCCGGCTCCATTATCAGATCAGCTCCTGTACCATTGTCATCCAAGTTACATAGGTATACCAAAGAGCCCAAACATGATGGGTTATCTTTATTCGGTTATTAGTTTCTATGACCACCTTCCGACTCCATCCTCAGATCAGCAAGGTACCGTTGTCATCCAAATTACATAGGTATACCAAATTTCAACTCAATTTAACTCCGATAATTGTGACAAATTAGGTTCGCAAGATTTGACCCGAACATACAAAGATTGCTAGTTATATAGAAGCTTGTAAAAAATTGCTGTTCACTTTCTGGTCTACGGTTGTCGTAACTAGTACGTAACATACCTTGAACTTGATTGATGGTTTTCTACTCTATCGGATACCAAAGGACAATATTCCTTACCTCATACGAAATAAAGTACACCGCAATCAACGAAACCGGATGCTGAGCATCTCGATGTAGCATCATCATCCAAGTGTCTAATCGCAGCATCTGCCTGGCTCCACTTCCCTATACTCCGTCCGGTCTTCGACATTATAGAGCCTTCTCATCCTAGTGATAAATCCCGGTTCAGCTGCAATTAACTCTTTAGTTCAATCTTCATAATGTGTCCAGTAAAGGTATGGAACTCGTTGCCTACGAGTGTATTCCCTGATCATTACTATCTGGACGCCTTCAAGGCTAGAGTGAATTGGCTGTTCTTAGACAGGCATGCTAAATTTTCGGCAGCATAGACATTTACCACCAGGGGAGATGGCGGTCATGTGCCTGGCTAGTTTTAGTTGTGTACGAAAAAAGAGAGGTGTTACAATTTAGATGGTTGTATCTGTGGAAGTATGTGTCTGTTTACATCATCGTAGCACCCGAACGAATGAACTGATTCGGATGCGGTTTTCTAATCTAGAATTTATAATCTTATTAAAAAGCCAGTTTAATCGCAAGTTTTATCATCACATGTGGTCGGGCTTTCAATTGGTCATGTTTTGTATCATTGAACTTTTGAGCTTAAAAGTCTTTGATTTGGTTTTAAACAAAGTTTTTAACAAAAACTGATAAAACGATACTCAAATGAACAAAGAAATGAACTGCCGGTAATAAAATAGAAGGCCTCCAATTTACCGGACGTAAAACAGACAGGGTGGCAAAACAAAGGAATAGAATAAGGGATTTCGAAAGCTTTCTCGAACAAGAATTCATTAAAGGCTTTTGTGATGTAAACAGGACCGCTTCAGGAAAATAGTAGAGGGATTTCCACTACATTCTTTGTAAACTAAATTAGTGAAGTTGAAAGAGAGATATATGAAGATAAGAGAAAGAGGAAGGTTCGTAGAGGCAGACTTGATCAGATTAGCGCTTTGGCAGCGATCTGCCGCTGCTGGTTGATTGCATTTCTGTTTGGCAGATAATTAGCGTATAAGTTTTAAGGGTTTATTGGATTTATACATTTTTAATCAGAAATGAGGAAATCCGCAAGCGAAACAAGGTCACCGACATAGCCCTAAGGATTGCCAGGCTAAAGTGGCAGTGGGCAGGACACATAGCTCGAAGAATAAATGGCCAATGGGGCAGTAAAGTTCTCGAGTGGCGACCACGTACACGAAGACGCAGCATTAGTTGAGACTTGAGATCTAAATGGTCGTAAATCCTGAAATTTATTTATAAGAACGTGAAGAATTCTCCAGTGATTTTAAAACACTATTTCTTGACTACAACAATGTTTGCTATTATAAAATATGACTTTTTCAGTTTGAACAGTCGAATTATTTAAACAAAGCAAATAACTTAGAATCTATTAAACCTCAAGATTTGACTTAGCTAGTTTTTACCAGCAAATCAAATATTTATAAGAATAGAACCTTACAATATCAATACAGTAACTTGCATATAACATAAGGATGATAAGTTGATTACCTTAATTTAAGATGACTAAAATGGGTTTTAAATTTACTTAAGAAATACGTTCACTTTCGAATAGCTAGTGAAAAATAATCACAAAGTCACTAACTTACAGAAGAAACTGTGAAATCATACGCCACAAATTAACTGACAGGAACAACTTGCTCTCACGCCTCACTTCTTCAAAATGGGGTGCCACGCCACAGGTTTTACGCACTACCAGGTTACCATTGTGTTTCTTTGCCGGATGCCCGGTACGGCATCGATCAGCTCTCGCTACACTGTCTTAACGTATAGCCCTGTACGACACATGCCAGAAAATAAAGGCTGTCTAAAACTGTAAGTAAGCTGAATACACTGGCTGGCATTGCTTCACCAGCTGTCCGCAGAGAGATTGCTAGTACAGTAGAAAGACGTAAACAGGAATCGGATCCTCGTCACCAGCTCTATGGTCAGGAACCCACTGCTAAAAGGCCGATGAGCCGCTACAATTTCCTGGCGTCCCCAACTGCCTCCGAAAGCGACGCCCCTACAGCCAGAAAAAAACAGTGGTTCAATAATTTTTCCCTACCGTCCGTCATCCCTCGTACTGAAACGCTTCACGGAAACAAACATCCGTGGTCTACCTGGAAGGCTTTTAACAGGCTGGGTCCTAGGTGGGTCGATGCAAAGATAATATTTTCAACTGGGGATATGTAAAGAAAAATTATTTCTGTGACTGAGGCGCATTTCCGCAATCTATAAACCACGTCGTTCCATGTTCGGCTAGTCCTAAAACTTGCACAATGGAAGAATTGTTGGAGCTCAGTCCAAATGTTGTATGCATCGCCGAATATTGGGCGAACAAACTGTAAAGGGGAATTAAGTCCATCGACTCGACAGAAAAAGATTTTCAAATAGTAATAAGTTCTCAAATTAAAATATTTTTTCAATAACAAACTTTAATACGCGTTCTTTTTAACTGGATACCATCTACGATCAATCAGAGTACCTGCTTGTCACACTAGCCCAAATTCGATGGGTTTATCACGCATAGGAAACTCCTAAAGAATGCCTATGACCACTTTCTGTCATCATCATCAGACCCTTAATATCACCTAGGGGTATAGTACTAATCAAGACAATTATAAAGAGCCCAAACACAATGGAATTATCTTGTTGTATTCATTAGTTCCTATAACCACTTTCCAACTCCATCATCAGACCAGTAAGTCTTGTTTAAATTTGATTTACTTACGGGTTTAATTTTCTTCTATACAGCATATTAGTACTTTTATACCACTAAGGTGGCAAACATGCTTACGTCAGCTGGACGTCAGCAACACCAGAGGCATCACCCACGCGTTGCCGACCCCGTAAAAACCTTTTAACTCCTTTCTTGAAGAACTCTATGTTGTATTCTTCGGGGGAATACCTCTCTAGGTAGTACTCGTGTATATATTGCCTATTACCCGCCTTACTTTGTCCTATTCAAATACAAAACTCAATCACAGTTCTTTTCATGAGAGTCAAAGCTAAAACGGATGAATGCAACTCTCCCGGACAGAACAAGAATAAACATTCTCAAGCGTTCTGCAATAATGAATTTAGTCGTTGTGCAAGCAAAAATATAAAATAAAGCTCTGAATTCTGACCACAAAAGAGTAACTATACAAGTCAAACAGATTCTATAAGTGATTGTGTTTTCACTATCTTCTGATAACGATAAAAAACTGTCATCACACAAGAAAAACTACCAAGATATTCCTATTATACCTATTTCTCAGATTAGTTAATCGCTTATAAGACAATTTCAAAGATCGGTGTACCAAACTCATTAAATTGTTGGTTGTTCTCTCTCACAAGTTATATTGCTGGTATAAAACTGAAGAGTGATAAGTGAGGATTGATCAGTAATGTGGCAAAAAGATGGATTTATTTTTAATAACCGTAAAAACTACAAAAACTTCATCTCTCGGCTTGCCTTACTCTGAAACCCTAGGCACGCCACTGGCTCTATGATTGGTCAATTTCGTTCATTTTGACGGACGCATAGTGTCGATCACCACTCAAGTATTGACAGTTGGAACCTCGAGCGTTCACGTGCATTGCCAGACCTTATATTAACCTTTCGTCAATACTGATGTTAAATAATTTACAAATAAAGTATCACGTCCCGCTTTCACTTTCCATCTCAATCAATAAGCATATTTCCACAAAGCCGGGCTGTATATAGCAGCAAAGTATGTACATGTAGGCACTTCTTTTCACACGAGGGAATTCAAAACAACCATTAAAGCTACTCGGGCCCAATCATGAATATTCCATTGAAAGCCTTTTTAAGAGATACCTACGTATCCGTAACGCGGCCTGTTTCCATAAGAATTATAAATTATTTATGGAGATTAGCAGTCGTACCTGATTTTTGTACTCCCCCAGCTAATTTAAAATTAGCAACGTTATTTTATGGAAACGTGAGTTTTATTTTTTACCTTTTCAATTTGTTTTGTGATAGAATCAGAAATGTAGGTGGCCGTTGCAGAGCTGGAGCACCGCTATAACAAATCCGCTCCCATTAGGTTGCAGATGTCCTGGACGATGGTGGCCGCTTTTCATCAGGTGGGCTGTCCGTCCGTGTGCCTAGGCTATAAAGAAAATGTTTCAAGCTCGATTGCACTTTAACGACTGTTTAGTTGGCGCCTTGTTCCTGAGCATTTAAGCGTCGCAAAATCGGGTGTCATAAAGTTGAGAGTGACTCAAGTTTCCACTTAAGATTGGTGTTGGTGCAAAGGAGCGTCGGTGGCCGAGTGTTTAAGTTAACTGACTCGTAAGCGTGAGGTACCGGGTTAGAATCCCACTGCGACCATGTACCAATGACTCTTTTCTGAGTTGAGATCATTAGTTTAATATTAATCGATGCTTTTATGTTGAGGGAAAATAGCGTGATAAAACCATGATCCAATCTGGTCTGGTTCCCCTGAGCAGGGTCACGGAGGTCAGATGGCAGTAGCTCCACTATAATTACCTGATCAGCCAGATCCTTGATCACGGTCAAGGCCGACTCCGGGACTTCGTGCGCGATAGCACAACCGGAAGATTAACGCCAAAATGATTATATTGATGTTTGTGCAATTATAGGTAGATAGTTCCTATATTTGTTACTAACCCCGCAATGACCGCGCGCTGTCCCACTAACCTTAAATCATAAGATACGAGTACCTAAAGTGCAAACATGCACATAACGAACATATTCTTTGCCAGTATAGAATCTGTTTGCTGACGCGAATATCTTTTATAATAAAAATATTACCTACTTTTAGTTTCTAAGTTAATTTATGATATAATATATGTGTACTTCGTCATATTTTGCTAGTGATTATTTTAATATGTATAGAAAACCATTCTTTGTTAATTTAAGATCTGTAATTTCATGCCTGAAACACAGGGTATTATATTTTCCTAGCACAGGCAAAAAATATGTTTTATTTTTACCTTTTACGTGTTTTTTACATCTAAAATTGAAATGTATTTCACAAGATTTAATAAACTTTTTTTTTTTTAAGTTTTATTGCTTTTTATTGTCAATCAACATAAGCCCCGCCTTAAGTTTTGTGCAACGGGGCATAAAAGTCGCAAGACTGAAGTGGCAATGGACGGGTCACAGAAGCGATGGCCGATGGGACAGAAAGGTTCTTGAATGAGGACCGCGTACCGGCAATCGCAGCGAAGGAAAGCCCACCACGAGATGGAGGCCCGACTTTGTAAAGGGCGTAACATATCGATGGATACAAGAAGTCGATCGGTGTTAAAGCCGTATGCGTGTACCGCGCTGCCAAATGCGAAAGAGACAAATAAGGTACCTATATTATGATCGTAGCTTATGACACTCGCACGATACATACATACATAAAGCTCACTCCTCTGTCCCACAGGTAGGATAGGCAGAAACTATGGACCGCCATATGCTGTCCTGAAACAACTCCCTAGCCTCGCATATATCCACAATTCTTTTCATACATATTCTTTTATTCATACCACGTCAGATTTGCTTTTTCCAGAACATTAGGCATATATGCGAAGCTAGGAAATTGTCCTGACACAACTTCCTAGCCTCGCATAGATCAAAAATTCTTTATTACATCTCCTTTATTCTTGCCACTTCGGACCCCAGATTTTTTCAGAACGGCTAACGAATGGAATGCTTTACTTGCGAGTGTGTTCCCTGATCATTATAATCTGAATGCCTTCATGGGTGGAGTGAATAGGCTGTTTCATCAGAAAGGCATGCTTCATCATCGGCCACATCGTCACTTACCACCAGGTGAGATGGCGGTCAAATGCCTGGGTCAAAGTCCAACTATAAACAAAACCGCTTTTCCTCTGTGACGTTATTCTCTAATGTTATCCTTATAATAATACTTAGAAACGCACTCGCAGGCGTGACTGCAGGCATACTTATAAAGAGATATATAGGGCAATCAAGGGTGTTTTATTATTATTTCTATTTACCAGCACCTGTCGGTAGTTACTTAAGCCACAGGATTGTAATAGGGCAGGTCATCGAATTAAGCTCTTTATTATGCAAATACGCACGCACCGCCATCGCAACCGCGGAATATTTATAAAGGCATCGCACAATTTTGCTCGCAGAACAAAAGCAACGCCAAAAGTGGAAAATAAAACGCAAGGCTTTATGGAAGTTTCGGAAAGTTTTCCAATTGATAATAATTTCCATTGTAATGCAACACAAAGGGGAACAGGAAAGTATGGAGTTCAGGAATAAATTCTTAATGTAAGAGCTGACTGAGCGCTATCTGAAAGCAACCGAGGATTAGGACAAAGAGGGGATCAGCTGAACAGCTTAATTTTTTGTCGAGTCGTGTTTCGCTCTTTGCTGTTTGGTCTTGGAAGTTCATTAATGGATCCTACTTTCGGGTAATATCTTTGAGCGGAAAGAAACGACTGTTGTTGTGCTTGGTTTTAAAGTAAGTCAGCGTCTAATGTTTTGGTTTACGGTATAGGGATACCTATGTAATGTGTATAGGTAGGTAACTGTTTGATTAAGGGAATGTTAGTGAAAGTATTAAGTACTAGATTATTACCATGTTGTGGAGATTATAGAGGTGAAGGAGAGGTGGCCGAGTGGTTAAGGTATCCGATAGTAAGCGAGAGGTACCGAGTTCGAATCCCACTGTGGCCATGTGCCAATCACTATTTTCTGAGTTGTGTGATGAAACTTGCACATTCACGCGACTGAATTTGTGACCATGATCCAATCCGGGTGGTAAATGGGCCCACTGAAAACCAGCGTTGTGGTACGCGTCAAGCGGCCACAACATCATGCTGAGGGGGTCCAGTTGCACTGGAAGCCGCGACACGGAGTTTTAACAATGACACTGGGAATAGTTAACTGTAGGTAGGACATTTATTATTATCATTATTTTTTTTTAACATAATATTTATTTTTTTAATGTACGCTTATTACCTTGTTTTTTTTGTACCTAATTGTCGTGTCGTGGTGTCTACGTGTAATAAATGTCTTCTTTCTTTCTTTCTTTTTTCAATCTGCTCGGGTTCCCCTGGTAGCACGGTCACGGAGGTCAGATGATAGTCGCTTCACTGTAATTATTTAATGGTCAATGCGGACCCAGAGCCCTCGTGCGCAAGAGCACAACCGGGACATTAATGCTATGATGATTTATTTTATTAGAGGTTTGCAACGTATTGGTGTTACCCCTAGTGTATCTCATGTCTGTAAGCGGCGGCCACCACTTCCCATCAGGTGGCCCGCTTGTCTATTTCAAAACAGTAGGTACTTACCTATGGCGCAAAAATAAAACATATAGTATGCAAATAAATTGATACCTAGATAAAAAGAAATGCTAATGTTCAAATTTGCCACCTGAAAGTTTGTTTCATGAAAAGTTCATGTTTACGAGTTCTTTTACAATGTGTGGATTATTGTGTTGTTCGAACAATTCCTTGCCTTTTTCCTTTGAAACATACAGTCAACCTCGACCTAGGAAAACCTGTATAAGATGAGCTGGCGTCTCATAGACGAACATAGCAATGTGATATCTTTTTATACTGGATTTAATAGGCGATTGACTGTACTTTAGCTAATGAACATACCAAAAACTCGTAAAACCTAGTCTGTCAGAACTTCAAAGCACAGGCAACCTAATAGCTCTCTTTACAACCTGACTACAAATAAAATAGGAAAACACGCCCAGCACAACGTACCCTGCAAAGGAATGCCTTTGAACTGCCAGTTTTACATTGGTACATTCCGCTGTATCCGTCGCCGAATACTGGGCGAATAAAGTATAAGTGAGAGTTTTAGTCCATCGACTCGATAAGAAGAATTGGTACATTCAATTTGCCCGTATTTTAAAACTCGTGTAATATCGAGGTATACAAATCGTTACCGACATTTCAAGGAGGATAAATGGAGCAAGAGGATTTGTAGGGTAATTTTTGAAAATAATAGATGTAATTTTTTTTTATTACGGCAGACTAACAGGCGAGCAGGCCACCTGATGGAAAGTGGTCACCGCAATGGATGTCAGCAACTCCAGTTCTATAACACGTTGCTCTAGCCCGGTGCCCCAAATCCCCACCCCATGGAGCACTGGAAACCTATAGATGGAAACGTTCTTCCATAAAGTAAGTTGAAAAAACCTTATGACATAAGTTCTGTCGATTCCAGGCCCCGACTAGGCTAAGTTAGCTATCGGTAAGTCATAATCGAGAAGCATGGCGAGGCCGTGCTGTGTCTCTCGATATTTCCAAGGCCTTTGACAGGGTTTGGCACGCAGCCATTTTAAGCAAGCTTCCCGCATGTGGTATTCCTGCTCGCTTTTGCACCTGGATATTGGATTTTCTGAGTGAACGATCAATCCGTGTAGTTCTAGACAGTTACACGTCTGATCTTAAGGCTATCGACGCGGGAGTTCCTCAGGGGTCGGTTCTGCTGCACATCGACTATTTCGGTCAGCTTGATGGTATGCTATCCACGCTCCGTACCAATTATGAACATGTCATCTTGATGGGCGACTTTAATACATGTTTACTAAAAGATAACTCTCGTGCCCATAAACTGCTGAACCTTGTGTCCTCGGTTGATCTTCACATCCTTCCCCTCACTGCCACGCATCACTCCCCTAATTGTGTCCCTTCTCTATTAGACTTATTGATCACTTCTTCTCCTGATTATATCGCATCACATGGTCAATTTCCAGCTAGCTTCTCCTATCACGACCTCATTTATCTAGAATAGAATAGAATAGAAAACATTTATTTACACACAATAACACCACAAACACATTACAAATGGCTCAAAGGGGTAGAATCACTGACCTCCAACTAGGTATTTTTTGAGGTCAGTGGCTCGACTCCAGAGCCGTAAAACAAAAAATTTTAAAAAAAAAAAAGTATTTAGAATAAGTGACATAAAAAAAATAAAAAAATGCACAAACAAAATTATTAATAACAAACAACATGACATGAGGTCTCTCTATCTGTCATATAGAGTCCGTCCTTCTAGACCCAAACCAAAATTTCTTTTCCTACGCAATTTTAATAATATTGATTTGGAGGCTCTGAGGAGGGATGCATCTCTGGTAGACTGGTCTCTAATTACTGATACTGTTCTAATAGATGAGAAGGTTGACATTTTGAACACCAAGCTAATTACTTTATTTGACTTACATGCTCCCATAAGGAAGGTAAAAATGAAACATACCCCAGCGCCTTGGTTAACTCAGGACATTAGGGAGCTGATGGGCAGGCGTGACCGGGCAAAAAACCGCTACAAGATATGTCCTACGGACTATAACTTGGACCGCTACAAATATCTTCGTAATACCTGCAATCATCGGTGTAGAGATGCTAAAAGACGCTATATCAATGACTATTCTGACTCTGCACAGATGTGGCGGTTTCTGAGAACTCTTGGTATTGGAAAGTCCTCTGGCCCTCATGATAAGGCAGTGTATTTAAATTCCCTCAACAGCCACTTTTCTCTCCCTCCTGTAGTCCTTGACACAGTTCTCAAAAGCCAAACCATATCCTCCATAGCCTCCCAACCTTTGCCAGCATGCAATTCCTTCTGCTATACAACAGTGTCTGAAGAGGATGTTAAGAAGCACATTCTATCCATCAAATCTACTGCTGTCGGATATGATAACATATCTTCCCGTATTATTATCCTTCCCGGATTATCCTTCTTCTTTCTGAGCTCTTACCAATACTCACACACATTTTTAATTTCTTCTTAGATAAGAGTTCCTTTCCATCTGCGTGGAAATCCGCTAATGTCATTCCTCTTCCTAAAACGTCCAACCCCACTTCTCCCGCTCATTTTCGTTGTATATCAGTGTTACCTTTCCTCTCCAAAGTCCTCGAACATATCGTCCACGAGCAGTTTACACATCATGTCCTATCCAATAAGTTATTATCCCCCTATCAGTCTGGCTTACGCTCTGGGCACAGCACTGTGACATCCCTTCTTAAAGTCACTGACGACATCCGCTGAGCTGTTGAAAATAAGAACCTCACTATCCTCGCTTTACTGGATTTCAGCAGCGCCTTCAACTCAGTGGATTTCGATTTACTCCTTGCTGTCCTTCGCTCCCTCAATCTATCCTCGTCCGTTCTATCTTGGTTTCAGTCCTATCTTGGGAATCGCACGCAGCGGGTCTGCTTAAATGAGGCTAACTCAAACTGGTGTGATCTCGTTGCGGGCGTACCCCAGGGTGGCGTCCTTTCTCCTCTTCTTTTTTCTGTCTTCATAAACACTATTACTTCGGTTATCCCTTGTGGATTCCATCTCTACGCCGATGATTTGCAACTCTACTACCATTTCAGTGTCGATGATACTGAAAATGCTATCAAGTATTTCAACTCAGTGCTGGCCAATATCTCGAAATGTGCAAAAGACTACGGTTACTTATTAACCCTGATAAATCAAAGGTGATGATTATAGGTAGCACCTACATGCACAAGCGTATCCGTGATGGCTCAGTACCTTCTGTTATTTATGACGGATCGGTTATTCCATATACCAAAACTGCGAGGAATTTGGGGGTGGTTTTTGAATCTAACCTGTCGTGGACGGCCCAAGTCAACAATGTGAGCAAGAAAATTCACCACACTATACACTCTCTCAAACGTCTTCAATATTTCCTTCCTTTAAACACCAAAATATCCATTGTCCAAACTCTAATACTCCCCATACTGGATTATGCAGACTCCTGCTATCTCGATGCCACTGAAGAGCTGTTGAGTAAGCTTGAACGCCTTCAAAATCTCGGCATTCGATTTATCTTTGGCTTACGCAAGTATGACCACATCTCCCAATTTCGGTCTCAGCTCAAGTGGCTTCCGATACGACTTCGCAGAAATATCCATATCCTTTGTCTTCTTTACAATATCCTTTATAATCCTCGTGCTCCTTCCTATCTCCGTGACCGGTTTGGTTTCTCCCGTTCTCAAAACCTACCCTGTCGCTCAAGCGTCAGGACACTCCTCTCCATTCCCCCTCATCATTCCGAATGCTATACTAAATCATTTACTGTTCATGCGGCTAGGCTATGGAACTCGCTGCCGCATACTGTTCGTAACAGTACCTCACTCGGTATTTTAAAAAAAAGATTAAAAGAGCATTATCTTTCCACTTGCAATCCATAATATTATATATTTATAGGTATTTATTTAGTATTTGTGTTATTTATTATATATGTAGGTAATATTACTATTATACATATGGATACTTATTTAAGTAATTCAATTATATTATGTATTTGGGTGCACGTCATATCTGCCTCTCTATTCTAGCCCTCTCTCTTCGGTAGGTCTGCTGTAAGTCATTTCTTTTTAGAAATAAGCTGTACCTTTTGTGATTGTTATCTTTATGTTCATATTATTGTAACTTTCTTTGTGCACAATAAATGGTTAAATAAATAAATAAATATATCAAGTACAAGTCCGATCTTGCATGGAGTACTGCTGCCACCTCTGATGGATCAGCCAAATACCAACAGGGTATCGATTCTGGTGTGCAATGCAGTTGTTATTATGTTGCAATGTAACTGTGATGTTACTATAACTACGTCGAGGTATCGAGTCAGTCCCAGCATCATCCCAGTAAAATTGCAGTTAAATAATTGTTCGACTTCATAATGTATTAATGCAACTGATGCAACTTAGTAATTTATTTATTTAATGGAGTACCGCAACAGCCATATAAAACCATAAGGCAACTAAAGTACCAGAAAACAAATTGTAGAAAAGTTCGAACTCATTAAAGTTGCAACTCAACATCTGTCATTTGAATAACAATCACATGTTTGACATGCGATGCAATTGTAATGTTACTGCAACTGAGACGATTTCCGTACCAGAATCGAAGCCCTGGCTGCTTTGGATTCGGTGGAAAATCGTGCAAAGAAATTAATTTGTGATCCGCAGTTAATTGAAGCTAAGCTGCAGAGCCCTAATCGGCGTAGGGTTGCGCGTTTGTTGGTATTCTACAAGTTGCACTTGAGAGTAGGATGCGAAGCAGTTGCACGTCCTCATTCTGCCGGCCCCTTTCCGCTATCGGGAGACGCGATCTCGCGTTCCCTGATCAATATAATCTGGATGCCTTCTGCCTTCTAGGAACAGGCTGTTCCTAGACAGGCATGCTCCATCATCGGCCGCATCGTCACTTACCACCAGGTGAGGTAGCGGTCAATGCCTGGCTAGTCAAATAATAAAAAAAAATTAACCTGAGGAAAAAACGAAGACCGTTTCCTGTGTGTCTGAAGAGTTAGCCAGCGTTGCCCCTCCGCACAATTTCCCAGAATACCCCCTGGCCTATTAATGAGATTATAAAAAGGATTAATTATAACATTTGTATTAAAAAAGTACTAACACATATTTTTTAAATAACTACTAATTATTAGTAAATGAGCATTATATTTATATTTATGTAAATCTGTATATTTTTAGTCTGAAATAAGCTCCAGTCGCCACCTGAACGTAACTCAAATTTACAGAATTTTTTAATCAAACGCTCCTAATTATGCTCCAACCGTGCACCGGTTCGTGTCTCGCGCGAGCCGTACACAATGGCAATAAAGGGTTTAGTTTTTGGTGTGCGGAACCCGGAAACTGTTAGAGTCGTAAATTCATGCCCTGTGACGGGCCACTTCCGATTACCTAGCGTCCGCGTTGCTGGCTCGCGGACGTACTACGTGCTACTACGTAGGGATGGGGAGCTCCGTAACTGGGAAATTCCGGAACGTAAACCGTCTAATATACGGAATAATACGTACGGAAGGGTACCACCGGCAACGCCACTATTACTGCCGCCATGCAACCATGTTTGCCTTGTTGTGTTCCGGATTAAAGGATAAGGTTTGAGTGAATAGGCTGTTCCTACATAGGCACGCTCCATCTTAGGCCGCATCGTCGCTTACCACCAGGTAAGATAGCTGTAAAAATGCCTGGCTAGACTAATATAAAATAAATGATAGCCAGCGCAATTACAACAAAGAGATTACATGCATGAGGCATTTCATCTTAGTCCTTACAGTGACAACGCGGTTCAGCATTTTTGTTGCCTGCAATCTAAATGCAGGAATCGTAGATGTTGTGGGCGATAGTTACCGCTTACCATTACGTCGGCTGTCAGCTCGTGTGTCAAAAAAATTATGATTACCGATTAATAATGATACCCATACCTACCCATGTACAGTCGAGTTCATTAATATGTGAGCATTGCCAAACCTTCAAATATAAATGTACATGGAAGGGTACTTATATATCTGAGCAGATTCATCAATCAAACATATGTACATCTGCTCAGATATATAAGTACCCTTCCATGTACATTTATATTTGAAGCCTTGGTAATGCTCACATATTAATGAACTCGACTGTACTATAATATTTGAATCCTGAATATTTGAATATTGAATATTATAACCAAATCCAAACTAACACCCATAATCACCCGTAACATCAATTATATGAAGTCTCACAGTGCGCGCGAACGCACAGGGTTTCAACTGACAAAACTGAGGGGTGATTGGCACTATGCGTCCCTCAAAATGAATGATTTGACCAATCAAAGAGCCGTATTAAAAGCCGTACGTTCACTTTGCAGACGAGCACAATGAGAATGCATAGTAACGCTACTTAATCAAGAAAAGTTTGTGAATACGGGTCTAGGGCCTTCTGACATTCTATAAAGCCTAAAAGAAGACCCTTAGCACGACTGTCTTTTTTTTATTCTGTACAAGACATAGTTTTTTTTTTATTTCCGGATTTATTTGTTCGTATCCGTAACCTTCCGGAACTGCATATCCTTCACAACCCTAGTAGTAACGTACACGACCGACTACACGTAGGTAATTGCTACGGACGCGGACGTATGGGCCGCTATGAACGGGGGCAGAGGAGACATTTTGTATCGGTAGCACTATGGGATGCGTCTGCATCCAACTGACGTTTTTCCCGGTTTTAGAACTCTTTTCAAGCTCAAATACTCAAATAGTCTTTATTTCATGAATTTCAAAATTTTACGTCATTTTTTAAATTGAAATTAATACACGCTATAAATACCTTATTGGTCAATATCGACTATAGGAGAAAGTTTAAATAAAACAATTGTTTTAAATTTATCACGAAACAACTCTCTCAAGCTGTTATTGCTTTTGCTATAAACAATTCTTTAAATTTATTTTTAAACTAGCTTTGAAACGAAGATAATCGCATCGAAATCGTCTCATCCGTTCGGGTACGATGTCGCGGACAGACATACTCGTATATCCAGAGCCACAGATACATACGTAAAAATTTTCACTTTCTTCGTCGAGAGTTAAGAAGTTTGTTACAGCTGATAACCTAACGACAGATAACGGAAAACATCTCCGAAGTCTACATAGGTACGCTCAAGTATTTTCCAAGCTACTAAACCGACTTTAATGAAACCGTCTCGATTTGCCAAAACCAATACGATTTGCTAAGACATACATTTAAACTCATAGCACCCTTATTTTTAATCTCCAACGATAAAGAGGGGTGTTATAAGATTGACGTGTGTATCTGTGTATCTGTCTGTGACGTCGTTGCTCCCGAACGGATGAACCGATATCAATGCGGTATTCTCTATTTGAAAGCCACTTAAATTGAGATGTTTCTTAGCTTTGTTTCATCAAAATTGGTCGAGTAGTTTAGAAATATTTGAGTATATGTAATTTTGTTCGGGGGTTACGGACTTTTTCTGTCGATTAGGTTATTAGAGTCGTCGTGGTCGTTTGTATAACACAAAGTTTAATTTAAAATTAAAATGAAAATAAATAATCATCTTGGCGATAATGTCCCGGTTGTGCTCTCACGCACGAGGGCCTGGGGTCCGCCGTGACCATGATCCAGGATTTGGCAGGTCAGGTAATTACAGTGGAGCTACTGCCATCTGACCTCCATGCTACCAGGGGAACCTGACCAGATTGGATCGTGGTTACACATCCAGTCGCCTGAATGTGCAGGTTTCATCACGATGCTTTCCCTCACCGTAAGAGCATAGGTTAGTATTCAACTAATGCACATTACTCAGAAAACAGTCATTGGTACATGGCAGGAGCGGGATTCGAACCTGGGACCTCTGGCTACTCTAACGACGCTCTCTAGGTATCTAAGGTTGCCTTAAAGAAATCTTTTTAAGCGATAAGGCCGCCGGTTGCTTCATTTCTTTCCTTTGTTTTTATAAGCAATGTAGGTAAGGTAAGGGGAAATTAAAGAAATTTTAACATAGTTTACTAATCCGTAAAATAAGACTTACTAACAAAGATGGACATTTTATGTATTTTTTGTCTGAAATAAAAGTTTTTTATTATTACTTAACCAATAAAGAAGTTTAACTCATCCATTTACTTGCCAAAGGCTCAGCCGAAAATAAACAAATCCGTGCTCCAGATACCAATTACATAGCCAGCAGTAAACTTTGATTTGTGGCATTCGCACCTCATTTGTAAGCTGGCCGGAAGGCAGGACGTTTGGTCAAGCGTCTAATTTACGATTATGCAAATAGGGGATCCGGTAAAGCCCGCCCTGTATACTGAGGAAAGCAGATATAGTGCAGCTGTAGCGGATACAGGGTGTGAAAAGGTTGCAAAGGGAGCTAATACAAGCTTGCAATTTTGTATGGAACTATGAATGTTCGGGACAAATTATGAAAGCCTAATTTGACTCACTACCCAGCGTTCAATTGAGCTGAAATTTGGAATAGCTATGTAACTTGGATGACGATGCATCAATTTGCAATGCAAACCATGGAACAAGGTGTGGGAAGGTTGTATAGGGAGCAAAATAAGCCGAAATAAGCATAGTAAATAATGAACATCGTATCGAGTGTAGGACTTCATCTACTGAATGTAGAAAGGCCATCCACAGTGATTGACTGAACCTCTTGCATCCATCGGCTCTCTACGACATTTCGAAGTCCTCCGTCCTTCGCGGGGGCCGTCGCATGTTGCGATTGTCCTTTCAGCTTTACAGGCATTTCACATTTATGGAACTAATTACCTACCACAATGTGCGTATGAGAGAATGAAGAGTGACGACATTGTAGGTACGACACAAGTCGGGTCAAATATAAGTATTATTTTTAACATTTTAATTGTAAATAATGTGTTTTAGTTTATTCTCATAGTCACTGAAGGGAATAAGCTAGCTTATACTAATTATAAGTATTTTTACTTGAATCTCTTTAACTGTAACTTAATTTTGGATTGAACTATAAGATAATACAATACCTAAGGTGATTCCCATATTAAAAGAGACGGTTATATCAGTCAAAACATTTGGAGTTGATTTTTTTTATGTCATACGTCAGGCAAACAGTCAAGAGGGCCACCTGATCGAAAGTGGTCACCACTGCGCATAGACATCAGCAACACCAAGAGTATCGCAAATGTGTTGCCCAGCTCTATAACACGTTGCTCTGGCAGCAAAAAGGCAAATGCCCATCCACTGCCAAAGCCACGGTTCCCCAAATCCCCACCCCATGGAGCACTGGAGACCTTACTCACCGGCAGAAACACAATACTATTTAAAAGAGTATTGTTCCTTGAGTGAGTAGTAATTCCTGATCAACCTGTATATGCGCTTTTCCGTAATCGCCTTAGGATAGCAGATGGTTTATGCTACATTGTGGTTGATTTGGTTGTTTGTTTATGGGTTTGATTAGATGCTTAGAAATTAGGTTCAGTTTCACCATAGAGAGAATGAGTTCTCAACTAAAGAACAACTACTTGGTGATTTTCCTTAGGGCATTAGTCCACGAAGACTTAAATAATGTAGAAGTAATGTCCAATTTCACTAAACTAGGGCGACTCCTAATGTAATGTCATAAAATATTCGTAAGGATTTAGGCGTCACAAAATCTGTGTCATAAATTTATGAGTGACTTAGCGAGTTCAGTTCTTACATAAGGTTGGTGTTGGTACAATGCTTTTTCTTGTTATGAATATTTTAATTCACGTTAGACGTAGTCTTGAGTTTAGTACAATACGAGACGTTCTCTTGATGCTATGCTATAGTCCAAAGGAAACACTGGCTGGGAACTAATTCCACATCCGAATCGTACGAGCGTAAAAAGTTCTTTCGAACCTATGTCCTTATCAATCAAGAAAAGTTTCAACAAGCGTTCCCTTTTAGCAACGATTCAAACCTAATAACCATAATATCACAATTTCACGGTGAACATTGTTTCCGTCGTGTCATGTAACGAGACTATAGCTTAAGTTGTTTAATAACTCAATAACGCGAGCTTGGAGCTCATACTGAGAGCGCTGCACCATTATTAAAATAAGATTATTTTAGAGAACAACTACTACGCTGGTACTAAGTGCGCTTATAATCAAAATGGAGGGGTAAGCTTGGTCATTATACATCTACATAGTATCATCATATCAGCCGAAAGACGCCCTGACGACTGCTGGGCCTAGGCCTATGCCTCCGCATCTTTTTTTATGTTATACGGCAGACAAACAGGCAAGAGGGCCACCCGATGGAAAGTGGTCACCGCCGCCTATGGACATCAGCAACACCAGGGGGTCACCTGTGCGTTGCCCGCCTCTGAAAAGACCTCTAATATACCTCTTGAACGATCCCATGTCATAGTCCAAAGGAAACACTGTGTCTGGGAGCTCATTCCACATCCGAATCGTACGAGCGAGAAACGTTCTAGCTCTAACGATATAGCTGGTACCTGCGATCTTTACCAGGTCGTCGGTCCACCTTGTGGGAGGCCTAACCACGCTGCCTTTTCACGTGGTCGCCACTCGAAAACTTTATTGCCCCATCGGCCATCTGTTCTGCGAGCTTGCCCTGTCCATTGCTATTTAAGCTTGGCAATCTTTCGGGCTATGTCGGTGTTTCTGATTCGATCGCGCAATGTCACAGCCCTTTCCATTGCCCTTTGGATAATAGTAAGATTGAAGTAAGCAATGAAGCACTGGATACGTATGGTCGTCCCGGGACCATGATGAATGCAACTGCGTCGAAATATCGGGCTACTCATAAACAAAGGTACGCGGTAGACAACCCGGTACATACATACCTTTAAAAATGTGGATACATAATAATAACAATTTAACTAACAACATAATATGGACTGTTAAAAATAATATTTGTATAGTCTGAAATAAATGATTAATAATAATAATAATAATATGTTTATTGTGACAAAGTTCTTGACAAAGTGTATTAACAAACATGATCTAGTTTCGATGACCGTTCAACAGATAAATCGAAGGGTCTGTTTGCTTTATTTACCTCTACCGGCTCCAACACACGTCGCATTATTAAAATAGGATTATCTGAGGCCCAACACAACCTAAAGCGTCTAAATAAAACATAAAACAGCAACGGCCGAGTGTTAAAAGGGTTGTGTACTGGTTTCCTGTAATTAACATACCCAGGGGTAGCTACCTACCCTCCTTTTCGATCTGAGGGTAGACTTGCCCGGGATTTAATCGCACCTACATTTTAAAAGGTTGCAAAGGAGGCAAAGGTCATTCTTTTTTCTTTTTAAACACAAAAGTGCGCGCCTTTCAAATTATTCTTCCTCGGTGAAGATACGGGGGCTGTTAATAGAGTTGCGCCGAAGTTGTCGATGATGCGATTGGGCGAATATGTGGATCTAATCGCGTCCATTATTTTTTTTGCTACCATGCAAACTCAAGGACTCCTTTCTTAATTTCAATACACTACGTATCGATATTTAAAAATTCTGTCAAATTACGTCTCCACTAGATACGGTCCTGATAAATCTCTCTCTCTTCTTCCACATTCATCAATATATTCATATATGCTCTACTACTACTAAATGCATGAATCGCAGATATTATGGGAGATAGTTACCGCTTACCATCACGTGCGCTAACTGCTTGTTTGTCACTGCGTAGCATAAATTAAAATAAACCCCACCCAGAAATAAAAGCAGCACTTTAAATTTGCATAAATACGAATCGATTCTCGTTTATCGACGTGTTGGCACCGCCCTATTGCCTAGACGATAAGGTGGTCTTTGCGATACCGCGTCGTCCGTTCCGTTTATCTGGGAGGTTATTTGAATATTATCATTGGGCTTCGGTGCTGGCTGCTCAATGCTATCGCAGCTTGACAGATTCAGTCCTCGCTACTTTTGCGCATAAGATGATAAAAAATACCTGCCAGCAGTAAGTAGGTCAGGTGGTAACTGGTGCTAAGGATATATTGATTTGTATATAACACCCATATTTAGAAATAATGCTAAACATGGTGTAAAATAAAGTCGCTTCCCGCTGTCTGTCCCGTTGTATCTAGGTATATAGGTTTTTATTTGTGTGCGCTTTAGAACTTTTAAGCGCTTTTACGCCGATTTTAATACGGTTTTCATCAATAGATGGAATAATTCAAGAAAAAGTTATAGGCAAGAAAAAAGGGTAGGTTGTAGGGTAGATAGGCTTGTGTAGGTGTTTTAGCTTTTTAACCCTTTAGAGAAGCCGGTTCGCCAGTCTCGTCTGTCGCATGGTGACCGCGAGGAAGCTTGGCTTGGGCCCAGGTGAATGTGGTAGGGCGTTATTATACCGCCTTATTTGCGAATTATACTTTGGTACATCAGCTTGCTTTCTCTCAGTGCATCATGAAACTTAAGCATGAAACAAAGATGTCAGATACCGCTCGCGCTTACCGAAAAATATTCCTTAAATGTTCCATTCGTGCTTATCCTAAGTGAATCTCAGCGACCGAAGCCGAAAATGCCCAACTAAGCACTTTTTTTAACGGCTTTAAAGGTGAACTAAATCCTATTAAAGCACTAAGTAATAGCATTAGGCAATTCCGCAACGAAAACCGATTTATCACCCCTCAATAACTATTGTCATCGATTGAAATTTCACCACATTTATTCCCTAACGTCTATTAAAAAGATCATTGTGTTTCGTTATCGGAATTTTTCCAATCGAATCCATTTAAATTTATGATTAGGTGCTTAAGGTTTTGCCGGCAACTTCGTCTGAATTGACTCTTTTATTCTCTACTCATTTTGTCAGGACCGATGTGGTCTCTGCCCAGCCCTATGGGAAAAAGGCGTGATGTTTTGTATTAATTTTCAATACTTAGTCAATATACCTATTCACTGCATGCATGAGATTATCTTAGTCTTACAGTCTTAATGTACCTACTTACCCAAACCCATGGTATGGCAAAATATATTATTTAAGTGAACTTAATTTACTAACAATTAAGTGTACTTAATTGGAAACAATTAAGTGTACTTAATTGGAAACAATTCTATAAATGTCGTAAATCATCATCATCATATCAGCCAGAAGACGCCCACTGCTGGGCTTAGGCCTCCCCCAGAGATCTCCACAAAGACCGGTCCTGTGCTTTCCGCATCCAGCTGGTACCTGCGATCCGTAAATACCTATGATGTCGTAAATACCTAGACATAATTTGAAAATGTTAATCTAAACATAGTGTGAACCAAAGTAGTTTCCCGCCGTTTGTTCCTATGTATCCATGTACGCTTAGGTCTTTTAAACTAAGGATTTTAATACAGTTTTCAACAATAGATATAGTGATTCAAGAGGAAAGTTTCTAAGCAAGAAAAAAAGGGTAGGTAGAGGTAAAGTAGATATACGCGAACAAAGTCGCGCCGGGTCCACTAGTAGGGGACCTAGGTGTTATGAAATAATGGTGATTTGAAACAACGTTAATTACGTGGAACTTAAAACAAGTAGAGAGCTGCCATCTACGCAAATCGTTCACTTCCACCCATATCATTATCATCACAGCCCGTAACAGTCCACTGCAGGGCTTAGGGCCTCTCCCACGAAAGGGGAGGTTATTGCCATAATCTCCATCTTTTGGCTCGAAAACATTAGTCGCCTTGTACGACACCCATGAGTGTAAGGGGTTGGTGCTATTCTACTCTGCCGGACACCACATGACCAACTATGCAGGTACCTTATCATACGCCCATGACTTAAAATCCGCGGTTGCAGCGTTCTGGCAATCTTGTCACAAAAATCGTGAAATCGTTGAGAGACTTATATTTTGAGAATGTAATTGTATTTTCAGTATGTTGCCTAGAACCGAAGCTAATATTGATTATAGAGACTCTCTAGAGTACCTTTTGGTATTTTTCCTTTTTATTGCAAAACGATATTATCGCATACATTGTCAATATCGTGGTACAAGGCAAAAGATAATACCAGCCAGACACAGCCCATAAAATATCAACGAGACGTTCCGAGTAGCTCCGAACCGAAGTACTATGCAGAATGAACTCGATCGCGTTGAGCGGAACTATTATTTTGTTTGCGTTACATTGAATTTATAATTAATTTTGTTAGCAAAAAAGAAACATTTGTAGTAGTTGGGACCATGATGATTTAGTTACTGGTGACCTATAGAGCCTCCGTGTTTAATATTTGCCCCGGTTCTAGGCCATACACTGTATACCGAAAGCCAAATAACGAACTATTGAAATCATAGTAATCATACGGCTAATTTCAGTGTGTTTTCCTTCTTTATTTATTATCTTATAAAAAATGGGAGGATTCTCTTATTTGAGGTGAATTGAAAAGCCATGTTCCAACTCACCTCGTTTTAAGGTTTATACCTATGGAGGATTGCATAATCGGAGAGGATTGTAATCCATTTTTATAAAATTATTTAAGTTTTGCTATGCAAAACTTAAATAAATAAATTAAAGGATGAAAATTGTTGAATATCCCGTAAACACTTTATTTTTTCCTCTTAAGAGTAGGATATTGTCTGATTAGGCTACATTGCGGCTAGTTTAGTATAAGATCGCCTATAGGTTGTCTATATATAATATGTATAATTGTGGGAATATTTCTAATTAATTCTGCTCAAACATCAACATTTATTTCACCTCAAGCCCTGTTTCAAGTTACCTCGTTATGAGGCAAGTTGACACAAAATGACTTGTTACACTAAAATAGATTTTTTGTCACAGAATTCATACTTATACTTTCTTTCCGTAAGTACTTTGAAAGTGTAAGAAATGCACTCTCGATTGTTGCTAAACTTATTCGATTTGTGTTTATAGTTTTATTTCTATGAAGCAAAATGTAAAAAGTGTTTCAACTTACCTCGGTCTCCCCTACAATTATTAATGTCAATCAAATGGTTAAAGTAATTAGGAAAATTCAATTCGTACATTCTATACTTCATTTCCTCCTTAGACCTTATTTTCCATACCCGTTTTACCTGGAAATTCCGGGAACAAAGTATACAGACACACATATGATCTTGTATTATTTGATGAACAAACAATATTTCCAAATATTTGCTGCGTTTCAGATCGAGACAGTAATTTTATTGTTTATTTATTTATTATAAAAAAATATAAATTGAATGTAATTGAACTTAGTGTTACAAAGTTATCTTTTTTTTTTAGAGGTTGAAATAATAATGGAACAAAGTGTTACAATAATTTATATTGATTTATATGATATATAATTTGGTTATTGAAGGCAATGATTTGGTTGACATGTGATTTATTATATTACAATACTGATTTATTATATTACATTTCAGATCGAATAGGCAAAAATATGGGCGTGTTACTAAACGACTGCACCAATTCCAAAGTAATCAATTATTGCATGCCTGATTTGTCGTACAGCGGTATTATCCAAAAAGTCTTACAAAACTCAGAACACAAAGATCAAAATGTAAATATAATAATTTTAATAAGTAATAGCCTTAAAGTACGAAAATATGATATAGTCAAGGGTTTTGAAGCGTTGCAAGGATTATCTGCAGGAAAAATTGTATTATGCGCATTTCCCTTCATAAAAAATGTTTATAATACTGAAAATGACCGTATTCACATGTTGAATACTTTGATGTATAATTTGACTTGCAGTCAGAAAGACGCATTTACCTTTTTTGACTGTAATAAATTTACAGATAAAGTAGTTTTAACAGAAGATACTATGTATCTTCGACGTAGGTACAAAGTCAAACTGGCTACAATGTTAGCGTACCATATTAATTTATTGAATTCTCCTACCGTAGGTAGATATGACCAGAGTGCCGATTTGTTAATAAACAAAAAGGGTCACTCTTTAAACTAGTATGTAAGACAAAGGAGCCGTCCTGTATCATATCAGCAGCATATAACAGTCCACTGTTAGACTTGAACAGTAAATCTTTTGATATTGTTCAGAATATACAGGACTGCTCTGGCATAAAGTCATTAGTAAATAGTGGTAATAAGCCTTTGGATGTACGTAAAGTAAAATGTTATAATAATAAACAAAATTGTATAGTTAACTTAGTACATCAAAATATCCAAAGCATGACGAATAAAGAATTGGAAGTTGAGCTATTCATGAACGGTGAGAATGTTGATATTTTTTGCATTAATGAACATTGGTTAAAAGATCACCAGCTCATATTTGGCTTTAACAACCATAAACTTGCAAGTTCGTTTACAAGAGGGCAGGCAATTCATGGAGGTTCCCTAATACTTGCTCGTAATTGCCTAAAATGCAAGGAACGCACTGATATTGTCAAGCTGTCTGTTGAACGATCTGCTGAAATTGCCTGTATAGAACTTGAGCGACTTATTGTAATGAGCGTATACAGACCTCCGGCTTCATAATTTGATTTGTTCGAGAAAATTATGGATGAAGCCCATATTAAAGTTAGCAATTGTAATAAAAATATTGTTGTTTGTGGAGATTTTAATATAGATTTATTAGACGTATCTTGTAAATATACTGGTAGGCTAATATCATTATTTAAGTGTCATAATTTAATCAACTTATTTTTAGAGCCTACTAGAATAACAAGTACTACATCAACTTGTCTAGACAACATTTTTTGTGATATCCAGGCATGTAGCCAGTCTGTAATAAACAAATTGCAATCCGATCATTGTGGTCAATTAGCTGTGTTTAATGTTAATATGAGGAAAGAAACAAAAAATACTATTAAATTTGTACCAATTAACAACAACCGTCTAAACAGTTTTAGAAATAACATTATAGAGAAATCATCTAATTTAAAGTATTTTGATGATACAAATGAATATTATAATTCAGTTTTACACATGACAAAAACTGAAAGTAATAGTATATTCAAACCAAAGGTGAAGGCAGTAAACAGCAAACTTATGTTTAGCGATTGGGCGACAGCAGGAATACATATGAGTAGAAATAAATTATATGAGCTCTATGCAGAACGGGCGTATAATAATAGCGTAGAATTTGCTGACTATGTTAAACATTATTCGAAGTTATTTAAACGCGTTTGTGCTACAGCTAAATCGAATTTCGTTAAACACAAACTAAAAAATAGCACAGATGTAGTAAAATCCACATGGCAGATAATAAATAGTGAAACTGGAAAAGTAACAAATCGCGATACTAAGTACAGTTTAAAAATAAATGATAATGGTGTTACCAAAAACTCGGAAGTTGCGGAGGCATTCAATAAATTTTTTACAGACATTCCAGTGTCAACTACAAAATCCTTAAATTCGTCTCCTGCTCTCCCTGAATCCTTGTTAAAACAAAATGTACCCGAGAGTGTCATCGATTTTAAGTTCGAGCATGCAACACCTCAAGATATAGTTAAGGCTTTTAAAACCATAAAAATGAAAGCAACTGCCGACATTGATGGTATGTCAGTAAAAATTATTAGCTCTGTAATTGTTGTTATTGATGTCCACTTAGCGAATATATTTAATAATTGTGTTGATAATGGTGAATTTCCTGACCTGATGAAGCACAGTAAAGTTATTCCATTGTTGAAAACTGGTAATACAACGGATCCTACAAATTTTAGACCAGTTTCAATTTTACCGACTCTAAGTAAAATGTTTGAGAAAATCATATTAAATCAACTAAAGGCTCATTTTTATGGAGGTAACCTATTGCATCATAAACAATTCGGTTTTACTCGCGGTCGTTCAACAGCTGATGCTGGTGTTGAACTTATTAAACATATCTTTGGGGCCTGGGAGGAATCACGTGATGCCTTGGGGGTTTTCTGTGATTTATCCAAAGCCTTTGATTGCGTTAATCATGATATTTTGGTCAGGAAATTACAACATTATAGAATAAAGCACTTGGCCCTGAACTTGCTAAATTCATACTTGAGTCATAGAATTCAAAAAGTTGATGTAAACGGAGAGAGATCTATGGGGTCTGTTGTCTCTATGGGTGTCCCCCAGGGATCTATTTTGGGGCCGTTTTTGTTTCTTGTTTATGTAAATGACTTACCGTTTTTTGTAAAAGATACCCATGAAATTGTCTTGTTCGCGGACGATACATCTTTAGTGTTTAAAGTAAAAAGACAACATTTAACATATGAAGACGTGAACAAGGCTATTGCAGAAGTGGTAAACTGGTTTACGGTTAATAATTTATTACTGAATGGCAAGAAGACAAAATGTTTAAAATTCTCTTTGCCAAATGTTAGATCAGTGCCCACTAATGTACAAATGAAAGGCGAAAATTTGAATCTTGTTGATTCTACAGTATTTTTAGGCTTTACTCTGGATAATAAATTGCAATGGGGTCCGCACATTGATAAATTGGCGAAAAGGCTAAGTTCTGCAGCATAGCTGTAAAGAAAATACGGGGTATTTCTGACGAGTATTATGTATATATGTATGTATGTATAGTATTATGGCCTATGGCATACTGCTGTGGGGACACGCTGCCGACTGGCACAATGTATTTGTATTGCAGAAAAGGGCTATTCGCGCGATTTATCAATTGAGACCTAGAACTTCATTATGAGATAAATTTAGGAATATTGATATAATGACAATGCCGTCACAATATATATATGAGAACTTAATGTATGTTCATAAAAATTTACACTTATTTAAGAAGAATAGTGATGTTCATAATATTAATACGAGAAATAAAGATTAGCTTGTTGCTGGTGCTTGTCGTCTAGCCAAAGTCCACAAATCATTTATGGGTCAATGTGTACGCTTTTATAATAAGGTTCCAACAGATATTCAGAATTTACTATTGAATAAATTTAAAGTCGCTATAAAAAACAAATTATGTCAAAAAAGTTATTATAGTATATCTGAATATGTAAATGACAAAAGTCCATGGGACTGAACTGCTGTTCTATACAGGTATTTACTTTTAAGATAGTATATAGGACAAATAATGTATTAGTACATAAGACATGTTTAAAAAAAAAAAGAATTAACGTAGGCTCTGTGGGTTTCTTGCTGTTTTTCCCCCACGGAGAACCACCTTGGAAGCGGCGTTAATTTTCCTTCCCCTCCCACACATGGTGTCTCCTGTCTGCGCTAGGGTAGGGGTAGGGTAGTAGTTAGAGTAGGGGTAGGGTAGGGTAGGGTAGGAGTAAGATAGCGGTAAGGTAGTATAGGGTTAGGTAGGGGTAAGATAGTGGTAGGGTAGTGGTAGGGTAGGGTTAAGGCAATGGTAGGATAGGGTAGGGATAAGGTAGCGATAGAGAAGGGATAGGATAGAGTAGGGTGGTAGCGACTAACTACCACATACAGCATGTGTGATGCACGCTCACTTAAAAGTCTGTCTGGCGGTGGCGTGGGGGCCGGGTCGCTCTTTTCCCTCAAATATGGTTGAATTGCGTTATACTCGTGAACGGGTGCTGCCTTGGTGGACTGGCTTACTCTTGCTGTAGTTTTAGGTGGTTTTTCTTTTTCTTAATTACACTAGACATACCTATATAATATAATATAGCGTTCCGGCTCTGCCTGGCATTGTCGAGCATGGTTCGGTCGTGGTTGGCGAGGGATACGTTATCTACGGCCATAGGGCGGTCAGCGTGTCACTGTGTGTTTCCTTCCTACTTTCCTACCCCCCTCCTTTTTGACGATTGAAAGAGATATTTAATGTCCTAATCAATAAAGAAATTTAGAATTTTTGAATTTTGAATTTCTTTTAATTTTTGTGATTTGATTAATTAATTATTCTATTGACTGAAAAATTAATGTAATAATTATTATTATGAATTCATACAATGATATATTGTCTTGACTACTATGATATCTAAACTACTGCCTAACCTGTACTATTCGTTTATTATGTATTTATTGTTGACGTTCATAAGTGTTTTTGTAATTAAATAAATATGTTTGAGTTTGAGTTTGAATACTAAAAATCACGACTTGCTGTATCAATCATGCTACGTACAGTATGTGTAGATGTCTTGAATTTTATAAGAAACACATACCTAGGTAGAATGTGTATTTCCACAAATACTGCTGCAAATTATCCATTTAAATAACTAATTTCCATAACCAAATAATACAAGTCAGTCTAAACAGATTATACATTCATTGTCATGTATGTAGGTACAGCTCTTACCTCTTCCACATTCATACATATTCTCATAAATTTAGTCCCAGTTGAGGATTAAAGCACTTACCTTATGGTATTTATCATCATCATCATCCGAGCCGAGAAAACCAAATGTTGAATCGACAAACCCTTCTACAACTGTGTAGAAGGCTCAAGCCCAGCAATGGACTAAGCATTGATGTGATGTAAAATCAATTTTCTCTGCTTGATCACGGAGAGTCCAGTGTCCAAACATGGAGTTTCAAAGTACACTGGGTTCGTATCATGAAAAGTGTATGACGATGTCGGTGTTGACCGTAGCTTAATTAAAAACAAACATTCTGAGTTTACCTTGCTATCGGCTGCCGGGAGAGCTGGGCTGTACAATTTCCAAACCTAGTAAGGGACTAGGGAAATTTTTTACAAGGGAGCAAAATCGCATTGGTTATACAGTGTAGTCTGATTAGCAACATTAAAGTCACATTTCTTTTGATGGCAATCATCATCATCATCATCATTACAGCCCGCAATAGTCCACTGCAGGACTTGGGGCCCCTCCCACGAAAGGGGAGGTTATTGCCATAATCCCCACGCTTGGCAGGCGGGTTGGAGATCGCAGTGTTTAAAAATAACAATGGAAAATGCTGCTGCCCATTTTTCAGAGACTCTTGATCTTTTGCCTCGAAAACATTAGTCGCCTTATACGACACCCATGAGTGTAAGGGGTTGGTGCTATTCTACTCTGCCGACACCACGCGGCCTTTCCGGAGAACACACTGAAAATGCCTATGAAAAACAACCGGCCAAGACGTGTCAGGCTACTAACAGTGATCTAGAGTCTCCGTAGGCTGGAAAATTTGCAGCAGCTTTTTTCATTTTTATATTTATAACACTGCGATCTCCAGCCCGACTGCCAAGCGTGGGGATAATGGGAATAACCTTTTTCGTGGGAGACGCTCTAAGTCCTGCAGTGGACCGTTATGGGCTGTGATGATGAAGGTTTCATACTTACGAGTTCTTTTTTAACTGAATACCATCTACGATCAATCAGAGTACGTAATTTTTTTTATACCACTAAGGTGGCAAACAAGCTCATGGCCTGCCTGATGGTAAGCAGTCACCGCAGTCTATGGGCGTTTGCAATACCAGGGGCATCACCCACGCTCATCAATACTGTCTACAATGATGAAGTGCCATACTAGGTTTGGAATTTGTACAGCCAAGGTGCCCAGTAGCCTCGCTGTAAATCGGTTGTTATTATCGAGAATGCAAATGCTAGCAGCTGTGCTTTGATCTGGATACTTGCCGGTGTGTTAGATCGATTTTGGTGAACTTTGCGGTGTTTCGATGTGGTAATGGGTAATTTACATCATTTGTAAAGCCACACGAAAAAAGTTTAAAATATGTTGTGTGAGTTTGACTTGTACTTATTGTCTTTTGTCTTAATAAAGAAACCCGTATCTAAATCGATCCAACCGTTAAGAAGCTACCATTATCATAGACATACACCATGTGTGCAGATATACCTACACGTCAAAGTTATAACACCCATTCTTTTGTGGCGAAGGAAATCCATTAGCGAAAGATTCGATTCGCCCTACATTGGCCACTTCATTAGGCGGGGCAAACATTATAGATGCTTTGTCTTGGTCCTGTTGTTTAAATGGTGAGGTATTTTAAATAATAATTAAGAAAAATAACGACAACCTAAATAGTTGTAATACATTTCACTAACACGTTGTTTTAGTATGTTCAAGTATGGTCTGATCAATAAAGATTTATATTATATTATTATTATTATTAAAAACAGTAAGAACCTAATAACTGAAATCAATTTCTCGTCGATCGATCGAAAACGATCACTGCCATATTAATGTACGAGGCAGAGCTCATGACAGTAGCAGCAAATTGCCACATTGGCGCATCAAATCGCCGCCAACCAATCCGCCCAGATGACACGGACGTTCAAACTAGTGTTGTAACGGAACTTCGCCTCCGCCTTCGTTACTGCGGAAGTTCCGCAAGAAATCATACCTCCGCCTCCGCCTTTGCAAAACGTTTGCGGAGTTGTAACGGAGGTTTATTTATGTCGTAAACGCGCGAGCAGCGACGCTGAACGGAACAGAAATATAATTTGCCTCTTCTTAATTTTGATTACTAGTAGGTAACGTTTGTATGTTTATGAAAGTACACTATGGATGTACCTATTAGAAATTAAGATTTTGTACTTTCTATTACGTTGATAAAAATATGAATTCTAAAATTATTATATTAGACGGGATTGCGCGACGCGAAGTCCCGTCCCGAAGAAGAAGAATATAATAATATGTGTAAAGAACGCGAGTTTAGTTTGAAACAAATATGAATTACAAAATTTTCCTTTTCAACTTTCTCCTCCGCCTCGCCTCCGTTAACCTCCGCACCCACGGAGGTGAAGCTCTTCACTTCCGTATCCACCTCCGCCTCCGCTAAGGCCTCCGTTACAACCCTAGTTCAAACTAGGGATGTTACGGAGCTTCGACTCCGACTCCGATAAGTCGGAGCTTCCGATTTATCTTACACCTCCGGTTCCGACTTCGGTTCCGATACTTTTAAATCGGAGGTTTTAATCGGAGGTCGAACCATAGCAGATAGCGGTGGCGGCGACGCGCGGCGGCTGCGGTCAACGTGTACGAACAGGTTAATGCATGTCGTTGGAAAAGCACGCGTTCTGCTTCGCGTTGTTACGCAATACGGATGGTTTGTTTTGTTTTGTGCGGTGTGTCAATTAAAGTTATCTGTTTTTGATTTGGAATTAGTGGAAAGTGAATGGAAATACAAAATTCCAATCCCTTAAACCGATTGTCCTCCAATATTTATCGTGTCCACCAGGTTCAGTAGCAAGCGAACAACTTTTTAGTGGTGCTCGCCTAATCTATGATCTGTTAAGAAATAGATAGGACGGAGACAAAGCTGCAAAGCTGTTGTTTATTAAATATAATTTGCTACTTCTGGAGTCAATTAATTTGATTTAATTTTCTAACTGTCATAAAAATGAGTTTATTTTTATTTGTGACACCTATATGATATAGGTTCATTATTTTTTTATTGAAATCAAAGAGGCTGATTGATTAATGTTTTTACTATTTTATTTTATTGCCTGCCCTTAACACATCTTTCTTCACCGCTACTATCTCCAACTTCGCCTCCGACTCCGATTCCGCTTCCGACTCCGAAAAACCAAATTTAGAAACTTCGACCCCGACTTCGGTTCCGATAAAACCACCTCCGTAACATCCCTAGTTCAAACGCAGTTCCTATAAAGCCCCATTGGCTGCGATAGCCGATCCACTATGAAAATGAGCCGGCTACGCACGCCTGTTTTCCATAGTAAAGGTGCAATAAATATATTATGTCTCTCGCACGTGAGGTAAAGGGTGTTGCAAATGTTTATTAGCATGGTAGGTACGTTATGGTAGGTACGTTTATAAGTGGAATTGGAATAAGGGCTTATTATTTGTCCTTTAGGTAACAATGACTAATTCATAAACTGCAGGTTTTTTTATTTAGTAAATGAAAATTGCTTTCATAAATTTCCATACCACACAAAAACCATTGTGACTTTGAAAAGGAAAACTGACAATTTTTTTTTTTTTTACAAAGTTATTGTTTTTATTTATATTTGAAAGGTTTTCCACTTTATTCCCTTTCAAACAGTATGCTACATGCTATAAGCCCTTTTAACATCTGTACAGGAATATGAATTTTAAGGTTGAGCGCGACTGTATATGTGTTAGGTAATAATGAAACCTGCACTATCAGGCGTCTGGATGTGTAACCATGATCCAATCTGGTCAGGGTCACGGAGGTCAGATGGAGTCGCTCCACTGTAACTACCCGGTCAGCCAGATCCTGGATCATGGTTAAAGTGGACCCCGGGTCGTCGCACCCGAGAGCACAAAGAGGATATTGAAGTAAAGATAACTATTTTTATTATTTATGTATTAGGTAGTTAGTTATCTTGATTGATAGACGAAACATATTCACTATTCGAAATGTATTTATAGAAAAGAACAGGGATAGGAAAGTAGGAAGGCAGGAAATACACAGAGCCGGACCACGCCATGGTGACTACGGCGACATAAATATCGAATCCTCAGACTTGTAATTTCTAAACTTGGCTAGCAAATTAGACATCGTGACCTATTTCAATAGGTAATGTAGGTATTTAGGACATAAGATATAATATTCAAGCTCACCTCAATAATAATAATAATGAGAGATTGCGGATGTCCTGGACGACAGTGGCCGCCATCAGGTGGACTGTCTGTCCGTGTGCCTCTTTAAGCAATAAAAAAACACAAGAATCATAGGCTCCCGAGCCTCAGGATCTTCAGCGGTAGACCTTGGTCAACCTTACTTCGCCAACGGTATAAGAAGGCACACGTAATGAGTGGCGGTTCTGTAGTTCGACTAGCCTCAAAGTACGAAATAATCACCCATCCAGCTCCCGGACTCTGCGAACGTTGCTTAACGTGTGCACGTTTTCAATTGTTTCGTACGATGACATGCAACACACCGTTCGCGTGCTGTTGCAGCAACAGCTCGCGCGCGTTCGGGAGAATTGTACACACCCTTAACTTCCCAACATTATAATTGTTATAATCACAGTATAAGTGGCAGAGAACCCGAGAACGCATTTACGAAGATTCAACGTCCAACTGAAAAAGTTTAATGGCTCGGAATGAAGCATGGCTAATAGAAACTGGACGACATCCTCATTTCCTCCAACATTTTAACTCCCGTAGGTATAACGTTCGTGATATAACGTTGATTCCATTCGTTTTTGGGACGGCGTTTCATCTGAGCGGATTTTCCATTTATCAACTTGTAGGATCATCTATTATCGGTATAGGTTAGGTTAGCCCTTCTATATTATAATATTATTGCGTACCTAGTGAGTTTGTATGTTGGGGTGGATAATTTTCGAAACTGAATCAATTTAGCTAATTCTTTCACTAATAAGAAGTTATGTCATTCCCGTGTGATATGGGCTACTTATTCATCCCGGCAAAATAATAGGATCCTACGGGATAGTTTTTTTATTTATAATCTAACTAGCCAGGCATGTGACCGCCATCTCACCTGGTGGTATGTGACGATGACGCCAATGATGGAGCATGCCTGTCTAGGGACCGCCTATTCACTCTGGCCTTGAAGGCGTCCAGATTATAGTAATCAGGGAACACACTCGCAGGTAACGTGTTCCATTCCTTAGCCGTACACATTATAAAGGTTGAACTAAAGCGGCTAGTGCGGAAAGCTGCAAGATCGAACACATAAGGATAAAGCGCTCGCCCGGATCATGGCGGAAAGAACTCTCAGAAGACCGACGGACGCGCAACCCTACGCCGATGCTCGAGTTGAATGTTTACAGGGATCCGAGTTGCGCGCAAGTGAAAACCACGGGGAACAGCTAGATAGTTGTTTAATATACCACCTGAGATTGCGTTCTCAAGCTTGCACTCAGGGTCAGTTCGGTGTAACACGGCCCCTAGTTCAGCTAGCATATGTGTCATTCACAATAGAATATCACTAACAGTCTTTCGCTTTATGTGCTGTCATGCGACAATTGTCGTACAACGGGCTCGCTCGAATAATAGGAGATCTCAAAACCGCCCTTCGCACAACTATGTTCGTACGACCGTTGCCAGTTAGGACAGCGCTTTCAACTCCGTCTATCTGCAACGTTACGATGTTCCAATTGTGTAATTCTGCTATGTGTGCCCTTGACGTAAGAATTAATACAATTATTTAAATCTATAGACTCATGGCTCCTTTAGTTATCTACTAAACCTGGTTTAACTGGAACTGGGAACTTGGAACTGGGAAGTTAAAAGCCACCCCGATTAACAGGCTTCCAAAAGAAATAAACGAATCTTTAAATCAGCAGACAAGGAATGTATTTTTTTTTATGTACGGCACTTCGTACTCGTTCAGCCATTTGGCGAGTGACGCACGCACTGTAGGGCTCGGCTGAAAATCAGCGCTGTAGTTTCTCTATCTACTTACAGCATATGCTGAGCTGAGTTCTAATTTGGCATGACACTACAATATTCACCATAAATTTTAATTGAATGTACCCTAGTCTGAACATGTTATACCTATCATTGTTGATATTATTACAACTTGTCATATCTACTTGTAGTTATTGCCAAATAAAATCTATGTCTATGTCTATGTCTATTTGCCAACAGATTTACACTTTTTGTTATATTGAAACGATACATGAAAGATCTTTAACACTTAAATGTAAATCCAATAACAGGCAAACTTACGTTCACAATAGAATCGATCACGCTTAATTAAAAAATACACTACGTGCACTGTTCGCCATCCAAAGTCTACACGAGTGCAAAGGCGGAAAACAAGTAAAATATAGACACTGCCTGCAGCTCCAGAGCGGAAATTAAAAATTTTCTAAAGCTCTCTCAAATCATGGGGTATGCATTTAGTTATCTTCGTAAATCGAAATTGCTCGATCGCTATGTTACGCTGATCTAAATTCCACGAGGTTTTTCTTTGCTGGAAAACCGAGTAGTAGAGTCAGCTGCAGAGTTAATGGACTCCCCTAGCATATGTACGTTAAATTATGGTTTTGTCAGACTGTACCTGCGTGTAGGATTCGCGCCATGTGGGTTTCGAAACAATAATTTACAAAAGAAAATATTAATAAACAATTTATCTATATTTGTTCAGCTGTTGTTCATACCGGTTGCAATTAATAAAATTGTATATTATAGTGTAACTAGTGTACAAAAGGTGTTTAATTTAATGGAGTTCCATCACTAAGTCACAAAACAAACTGTAAAATATGTTTTATAGGTACCTAGGCACCTACTGTAAGACCTTGGTTCTTGCCTTTCATGATTCTAGATTTACGGGAAGTGCCGTATTGTACCTATACGTTTTGACAAAGATAATACACTAACATAGGTTTTCATGAATGAGTTTACTATGATCAAAATATTTCACTCGACTGAGAAGCCTGATTTTGATACCTTGACCCGTTCCAGAGAACAAGTCTTGATTCTCCTAAATACTAACGAACAACAGATCCTATTGGATTCCATTTTCACCTACACCTTTGAAACTCAAAAAATGACGTTCCACATTTTATTAACGAAACCTTTCGCCAGCCATTATTTGCTTGGCACTCCGCGCCAAGACTGTTCAATAAAACTGTGGGAGCAGCGCGATAAGGAGTGGAATTTGGTAGATAGATATTCATAATGCAAAGGAAGTCGCAATCAGATTTTCATTGGCGGAGGGTCGACGGCTGGCGAAATGAATACTTATTGCGTGAATGAAGCGGCCGTTAATGAACCGCTCAAGCGATCGGAGGCGATTTAATTCTCTTGGAAGGAAAATATTCAATAAATGCCGCAAAGGCAGCGGGTCCGGGATAGGAGGCGGGCGGGAGCCAATCGGGTGGAGGAATGCAACGAATCAAAAAAGTGATCGTGACTCGGAGCTTTATGCTTGGTCTCGCGGTCCATTTGGTAGGAACAAGTGATTAAAGTATGAAGGACTTAATTAAAATATGTGTTGGGAAAAGACCGGAGCGTCGGTGGCCTAGTGGTAAAGGTATCCGACTCGCATAGCGAGAGGTACCGGGTTCGAGTTCCACTGCCGTCATGTACATTTTTTTTGCGTATACCGCATAGGGTAATTAGCACTCTCGGATTATCGAGGGAGGGAGACAGAGAACAGTCACGTGTACAAGCGCGGCCGGCCGATTGGTGATTCTTGAATCGCAAGAGACCTAGGCGCCTACCAGCTAAACTCTACCTTGGAAGACCTAAGACGGGAAGGCTTTTTGGGTCGCATCGAACGCGACACCCTATGGGGACAGGGTGCGCACACTCTTTTCTGAGTTATACAACATTTGTTGAATACTAACCGATGCTCTTACGTCGAGGGAAAATATCGTGGTGAAATGTGCATATTCAGTCACGGAGGGCAGTCGCTCGACTGTAATTACCTGATCTGCCAAATCCAGGATCATGGTCAAGGCGGACCCCGGGCCCTTGTGTGCGAGAGTATAACCGTGACATTAACACCAAGATGATGAAAATGATTCTAAAGAAATAGACCGTTGGAAGTGTTGTCCATCGAGCGACGCTGCAGCGTTCTTGCAATATCTATAACCGAATTTAAGCAATGCACGCAGAGTTCGCGTAACCGTGTGGTGTCCGGCAGAGGAGAATAGCACCAACTCCATACACTCGTGGGTGTCGTACAAGGCGACTAATGTATTCGAGGCAAACGATATGGAGTCACCGTAGGCTGGAAAATGAGCAGCAGCGTTTTCCATTGTTATAGTCCTGAGTGGTTCAGTTGGTTAACATCAATCATTACGTCTGCCACGCTGATGTCCCGGGTTCGATTCCCGGCCTAACAGAAATTGACATTATGAATTTTAATATCTGTTACAGGTCTGGGTGTTATGTGTGTAATAAGTATGTATTTTAAGGTTTATATACTGTTTATCAGTTATCTAGCACCCATAACACAAAGTTTGCTTACTTTGGGGCTAGATAGCGTTGTGTAAATAGTCCACGCATACTTATATATTTATGTTTATATCACTGTGATCTCCAACCCGTCTGCCAAGCTTGAAGGTTATGGAAATAACCTCCCCTTGTTGGGAGAGGCCCTAAGATCTGCAGTAGACTGTTATGGACTGTGATTTTTTTTTTATGTTACTTAGCAGACAAACAGGCAAGCGGGCCACCCGATGGAAAGTGATGATGATGATGATGAGACGCAGAGTCAAGGAACTATATGGTGACCATTTCGTACTTTGACTTTCGTTTCCGTCGCAATGAGATCGCCACTCGTTAGATGCGCTTTCTAATACCTACACAATTGCCAAAGCGACAAAGGTGTTTCACTGTGGGCACTATGGTCTCGGGAAGTTTAGGAATATATGATACCTACCAGACACTAGTGGACCCGGCGCTGCTTCATTCGCGTAGCGTCCTACCCCTACCCTACATTATCCTACCCCTACTCCTTCTCATATCATACCTTACGCATACTTTACCCCTAGCTACCCTTTTTTCTTGCTTATAAACATTCCTCTTAACACATTTATAATATAAATGTGTTGTGGCATATTATGTTATTTAGATAAGACTCATTGCTATGTTACGGGCACAAACCTCTTTGGTTTTTTACGTAATTTTAGTAGTATAAGTTTTTTTTTTTAATGTGAAAATAATAAATGATATAAAAAAAAACACTCGATTGCTGAAAACCGCATTAAGATCCGTAGTGTTATTTAAAAGATCCATGCGTACATCTAAGATACATAGGGGCAGACGGCGGAGAGCGGCTTTGTTTTATCTATACTACTATTTTAAAGAAGAAAGATTTGATTGCGTGTATGTTAAAGCTACAAGCTTATTAGCGAGTAACATAGGCTATATTTTATCTTTAAAGAATTAGAGATAATAATAAAAATGCAATAATATACTTAACCCAAGGCATAAAAATGTTGCATGTTCGCGCCTATACATAATTTCTGAACGGCTGCACGTATTTCGCTCATTCCATTTTATTTGCTGCATTAGTAAATGTCAGGACAAGGTTCCTGTGTAAGAAAAAGAGGGTAGGTAGGTGTAGGTAGCTGTAGGATAGGTGTAGAATAAATTCAGTAGACTAAATTCAGAAGCAACTAGCTTCTAAATTTAGAAGCTTCTGATTACACTGTTCTAAATTCAGTTTCTAAATTCATTTACTGGTTGAAGCGTCACGAAGTCGGACGTGTTGTTGTGTACGAGAATGGCTGCTGTACTCACAAACTATGAACTAGTAAAGCTGTACTTTTGAAATCCCGCCATTCTGTTTTACTTTTTATTTAGATGTTGCGGTCGAAAACTGCACTGCTTGACATTTATATGAAAACTAAACATGATTCTTTTTAGTAAGCGATCATCTCGGCGTTAATGACGCTGTCGAATAATGTTTAGTAATATTAATTTTGAATATGACTTCTCTAAAAAGTCCTTATATTAAAAGATTAAACTCACAGTTAAATTACCAGCCAAAAATGAGTTTCTGAACGTCCATCTGAATTAAGTAAGTTACTAAATGCTATTATACCTTCCTAAATGCGTTTCTAATTAGGCTTCTAATTCAGAAACCATATTTTCTTCTAAATTTAGCATCCTAACTTGCTAAATGCGATTACATTTGATTGAATTCAGTAACTGAATCATTTAGTCTACTGAATTTAGGCATGTGTAATAAGCGCATATATGGTAGGTTACGGTAGGGTAGGGATAGGATGCCACGCAGACGATATCGGGCGGGGTCAACTAATACAACTTTTTTTAAAATACCAACCCAATATTTTGCGAATTCATCGCAAACGTAATAAAACAAGACAAATATTAACAAATATGTACATTTATTACCTACATATCTTTCATAGCTTTCACTACACATATATTATACAACAAATTGCTCTGCAACTTTGCCCACGCTTTCGTGGCCGTCTCTTCTACGGATTCCAGGATATTCCTCAACTCACTGTTTTGGGATAGCACCATCGTATGTGACTTCAAGAATAGACTCAAATAAGACTGCGCTAGTTCGAAATCCTTGTTAGACTTTAGCATCACACCAATCATTATCAGAAACTGCTTCATGACTTCTATCGAACCACCAACGTCCGGCCCCATACTAGAAACTTCAGCTTCTATAGACGAAGGCGACATAGTTTTCAACTTCACTATACACTTCTCATAACCCTCCTCATCGTCGCACGCGACTAATTTCTTCCCAAACACGGTCAAAGTTGACAACGAATCTGGTATCAGCATTTTAGTGTTACCACCTTCGTCTTTGTCTAGATCAAACTCGAGTTCTAGGCTGGGTATCGTTGGGAGGAAGAATGGCGCAGACTTAGCCACTGTTAGAGGTGTCTTGGGCTTATTCCGTCGCTTTACGATGTCTAAATGTAGCAAATTCAGCCATCTGGAGGTAGGCTGGTCTGATAGAGTGATGAGCTCTCTGCTAAGCTGCTCTGGTGACTTGTATTCGGGTTCTTCTAAGTCTATCGTTCCTAAGTCGTCGAGGTCTGGCTTCTCTGGCGCTGTTGTTGGCAGTTCTGGAACAATGCAAATACATCGTTTAAATACATAACGTCACGTCTTTTTCCCAAATTTAAATATTAATCAAACAGTATAAATCAGTCCCGGTTGTGCTCTCGGCGTTATTAATTAGTTCATTTAAACTGTGCGCCATACATAAGTAAGCTAGTCGATCATGTCTCGAAGTATCGACGGGCACTTTCATGGCTTCCCATTAGACTCAGACAGGATGAGCATGTTCTAGCTTTGTTGTATAAGATATAGTATGATCTCCGATCACCCGGTTATCTGAGTGAGGCTTTCCGTTACTTAGATGATGACAAGACTATAGTCGTACGTTGCGGTCAATCAGCTGTCTCAATGATTATAACTGTACTATATTATGTTTCGTATGGGCAATGAAGTGTTTATATATCGATCTATCTAGACTGGGCGAACAAAGTGTAAAAGTTAAGTCCATCGACTCGATAAGAAGAAATTGCATTGAAACTATGCATTGTCTTTATTGCCAGTTGGACTAGGTTGCGATTGATGCAAGCCAATGCATTGTTCTTGCTGCACCGGCGCGAAAAGATAATAACAGAAAAGACCACTCACTCAATCTGGGTATATCCACGGCACTCCTGTCAATGGGCTTCAAGAACACCTTCTCATACAACAGTCTGTTCGCCCACAGACACACGCCGATCTCGCCGACGTGTGTCGTGGCCAAGTAGTCGCCTGTCGGAGACATGCTGAGCGATGTGCAGGGTTGCTCGACCTGTGGAAGGAATAATTTGTTTTATAACTTTAAAAATAAGGAGGTGTATCAATGGGAACTATGGACATTTTGGAGGTCTGCCACGCAGAGGTCCCGGGTTCGATTCCCGGCCGAGCAGAACTTGAAATGATGAATTTTAATTTCTGTTACGGGTCTGGGTGTTATACGTATCATAAGGATATCGCGGACAAGATCGAGGAGGCTCGCCTGCGCTGGTTTGGTCACGTGGTGCGTTAGCCTCAGGGTTATGTGGGAAATAGGTGTGGGAAAAAGAGGCCCCGTGAGCGACCCAAGAATCGCTGAGTCGAATGCAAGAGCCAACGGCTTACGACGTGAGGATGCCGAAAACCGGGCGAAGTGGAGAATATTGAGTAGGAAAGCGGATCCTGGCAGAAGCCGGGATAAGCGCTAGGACAATTTATCATTATCAATTTATCAATTTAGCATTACTTTATCAATTATCAATAAATCTCTTTAAAGACACTATCTTAGGTATCAAATCATCAATCCACCCCCAACACTGTCATAAAAATAGGTTTTTGTTAAATATAAATTTAACTTTTGTTACTCACAGAGAAAATGTCAACTAGCTGTGCGCTCGGGATGTCCCATGTGCACACGGTGCAGTCCATTGAGGTACTAATCAACCACCTGTAACAAAATATAATATAGAATGTTTACCACTATATCTACAAGTATAATTGTGACTTGTGGCGCACAATAGTCTTTGCCTGTAGTCGTGAGTATGTATGTTCTGGCCGAAGCCGATGACTTAAAAGCTTTGAGAAATGTTGTTCAAGGTTGGCTATTTTTAATAATATGAATTATTTTAAAACTTTGATATTGATGGCCTATATTGGCTGTACAATATAGAAATGCAGTTTAAATCATCTCTAATAGTTGATCTATACAAAAATTACATTAAAACAAACTGGAAGATACTGGGCTGGCTACATTAGCTGGTTCTTAATCACGTATAAAGGATCTAACTTGAGTCCAAATACGGAAAATGGGAGCCTTAACACTTGTGCTGCGAACCGAAATATCAAAAAGTCAGGTGCAGGTAACAAACGCCACCAGATGAGTCGTGCGCAAAACTGTATGATCGCCGAAATATACCATACGCGTGAGCGGACGCCCGGCCAGCTAAGTTTGTATGGACCGGACAAACGAGTCCGTGCGCACTCGAGTAGCGTCAATTTTGTATGGAGTGGCGAAACGAGTCGTGCGCACTCGCATTATGCCCATTACGACTTAAATGTCGAGGCGGCCGCAGCGAATGGGTTAAAGGGAGCCAACCTAAAGTAAAACCACGGTAAACCAACACTTACCTGCTTTGAGCATCGAAATCAATGTCATTGATCTTTCCAGTGTGCCCCTCAAACTTTCGTACAATGTTCATAGTGTCAATGTCTATTAGAGTAATGGTGAAATCCTCATTAGCTAGTGCTAGTAGACCGCTGTCCCTGTGGCATTTTGTACTCGTCACTGACTCTTCCAGCCTCATTACATGGTAAGGTACAGTTGCTGGAATTAATAAAATAAAGATGTTAGTGTAAGTCGCACTACCAAATATTAACCTTAAATCCGTGCAATAAGGGACAATTTCTGAGCAAACAATGTTTGGAAAACATAATCCTTATCCTAACATAGTATAAAATAAAGTCGCTTTCAACATCTGTCTGTATGTTCGCTTACTCCTAAATCATCTAATGGATTTTGATGTAGTTTTTACAGTTATTTACAGAATTTCTTCCTGAATGTTTATATGTATGATCCGTTTAAACTGACTTGTCTTATTTGGTGAACAAACAATGCCCAAAATCACGACCTCCGCATCGATCACGCTACGTATATTGCGTATAGATGTCGAGAATTATACAAGAAACACATAGAATATGAATTTCAACGAATTCTGCTGCACATTATCCATTTAAATACATAATTTCCTTAACCAAATCAGACAAGTCAGTTTAAACAGATCATGTAATCTCGTGAAAGCCGAGGCGGGTCACTGATTAGTATTTATTAGTGGAGCTGGCGCGACTTCGTTCGCGTGTCATCCTAGCTCTACCCCTACCCTACCCTACACTTTACCTACACCTACTTTACCCTTACCTACCCTTTTTTGTCTTACTTACAAACCTTACTCTTGAACCAGAGTAGTTCTATCTATTGTTGAAAACCGCATTAAAATCCGTCGCGTAGTATAAAAGATCTAAGCATACATAGATACACGGGGGAAGCGACATTATACATCAAATCTATCGATTGATATTCAAATTACCTGTTTTAAAATGCCAGAACTTCAGCCTGTCATCGGCACCGACAGTTATCACCCTCTGGTTGCAGAGATCCGTTTCTACACCTCGCAGGGCTCCCTTGTGAGCGAGACGCTTCTCTTTGCCATAGTGCCCCCGGTGTATACCGGACTGCATGTTGAATTTATGCACCTGTCCGTTGCTATAGCCTGAAAAGACAGTCTTAAGTTAACCCTTTCGCGAGCATTGGCAATATATTTGCCAAGGCGAATTTTTTACTGTCCAGTCAAAAATAATCTGTGTTTTAGCATTACAACATTTGATACTGCTAGCACCATCTTTTGGCAAACTACAACAACAATTTTACATTCATTCTATCGAATGACAGGAACCAAATTTGACATTACGTGACAGGAGGTGAAATTGGAGTCCGTTTTTTAGGTTACTTGTTTGAAATCCGAAAATATCGAGGAATTCACCGTGTGAAAAGTGAGTACCTTTATATATTTCTTGTGTTAAATGTCTAATCTAAAGAATTATAGTAATATTTTGTTGAATCGTGTAGTACCATTACATTTACGAAAGGAAATGTTCGACCTTGCCTGTGCCGACTACCCGTGGCAATATAGTTGCCTATGCCCTGTAATTTTTTTATTTTGGCTATATAGTTGCCAATGCCCTATTATTTATATATATTTTTTTTTCAGATGCCACCGCAAAAGCGTAAATGGGTAGCACCACTAAAATATTCAGATTTAGTCGAGTTAGTAAATATACCTGACGACTCTGAGTCAGAAGATGACCTCGAAAATTATGAATCTGAAGAAGATGATACCATAACTTCAATTTCATTGTCTTCCTAACTTTCATAAACTTTGAAATATTCAAGTATTCTTATATTTTTTGATACAAAACTAAGATTTTCTATTACGTTGAGACTGATAACTTATATACTCTTCACTAAAAGTCAATTTATTAGTAAGTAAATATCACCTAACTATATTTTTATAGTTTTACAAGATGCAGTATGTCCTGAAGAAGTATTATTATTTCATTATTTAGTTTCAGTTACTACCTACCTACTTAGTTTAGTTTTTGTCGTATTTTATATGTGATTATGTAATTCACTTCTTGATCTCCTTAACGATATTTTGATTTATAATAGTAATAAAAATTAGTCAATTACGTCGAGACGAGACTGATAATTTTTCGATAAAAATATGAGTAGATAAGTATGTTTTAGTGTTCAACTATGTTCAATGTGCCTGATTGTTGGTTATAAAAAACTTTAAATTCTGAAAATATAAAAAATATACTAAAAAAGTATTTTATTTACCTATACCTTCTATAATCAATAAAAATATAATATACATAGTATAATGTAAATGCATGATTAAGTCACAGTAGGGCATTGGCAATAAGGATTTCAAAAATTTTAATCGTGCATTGGCAACAATTTTGCCACAAAACAAACTACAAACGGGCATTGGCAAGCATTTTGCCATGCCCCATTAAAATGGTGGGGGTAATTGGAGGGGATGAAATTGATCATCAACATTTTAAGAGTAATTTATAGCAACTTTTAAAACAATCTAAACAGAAATTAGCCACGGAATGAGTACTGCCCGCGAAAGGGTTAATAAAAGGTTAGACTACAACAATCCCTATATTGAGTTACAATAAACTTTGCAACTGCTAAAGCTTATTGAATTTACTCTTAGCACACTCACAAAAAATACATTTCATACCAAGAATCTTGTCAGACACTCATCCTATTTATCAGATGCGAGCAGAGTTTTATGCTATATTACTATCAGGTATTTAGAGGTGGTATACCTAAAGCCTCAGTCACACAGCAATTGATCTAGCAGAGCATTTGTCAAAAAAAAAAGGATCCACAAATGGTTTGTTTGGAAAAATATGCTTAAAGCATCTAATGACATTTTAATGTAATTGACTGCAGAAGAATCCATGCACAACGGTAACTAATTGACGAAATGCCTACTCGCACTAACTTTAGCAACTGTTTTGTCACATGTAATTATTTACTATTTAATTGCAAAGCAAAGCAATTTCCAGCTCAAGCTAATTTTCGCTGGCAGAAAATAGTAGCTATAAATCACTACAAACGACTTAGCTATAAAATAACTAAACAAATCACACAGCAACAAACAACCATTCTAACAACTCACCAATAAGAACAAAGTTTCCGCAGTGGGTGACCGTGAGACATGTAGAATAGACACCTTTTTCACAGTCTGGAGGCTTTAATTTATGGTCACCCATCCTTATTTTGTTGTACGACCACGTTGTGCAGACAAACAATCCTTCGTGAAGTGACGCAATGCTGTCCCACTGTTTGTCTCTCTGCATGCATGAACTCAGCTGCATTATCGGTGGCAGGATTAAATTGTCCTTTTCAAAACGTTCTGTAAACAGATTATAGAGTATGAATAACTACTGTTGTAACTTAGTTAGCATTAGACAGACTGCAAGCTTTTTTGCCACTTTATAAAGTACAAGAAAGTGTCTTATAAAATAATTATAAAATTTGGACTTACTTTTTTTCTTAGAAGCCTTTCGATTATGTGAAGCTTTCCCCATACTTTTATTGAATGTTTCCGTTACAGTATTCATAATATGCAGGCTGCTGTCACTTCCTGCTGCTAAAAGATTCTCTCCGTTGGGTTCACAGTGCCTCACTAAATTTGGAGGCAAGGAGTGTCCCTCACTGTAAGAAATTTTCAGGAATGAGCACAATGCTAAATTGAAAAGATTTGATTACGTATCAACACAAGAAAAATAAGTCATACCGTTTTTTCAACAGCCTGGCTCCACCATCGGGCATATCAAATATCCACAGCTTAAGCGAGTTATCTTCAGAATTGGTCACCATCAAAGGTTCAGACATTAGACACTTCATACCAGATATTCGAGACGAGTGTGCCGACTCCACCTGGGATGCTACACGTCTTTCTTCCAAATCCCACATTACTATATGGCCTTCACTGCTGCCGGTCACCATTATTGGTACACCGTCCATACGAAATGATAGACTGCTGACCATACCCCAATCGTGGATAAATTCTACAACGGTCTGGTCGTATCTAATGTTATGAAGCTTAATTTTGCCATTGGCCAGAGCAATAGCCACTACGTCGACAGCAGGCGCCGGTTCTATCACCGTCACAGCGGAATCCCAACCCACAAAGGTGTAAACCAACTTTGACGTTCGAAGATTCCATATCTGAAGCTGGCCCTGTTGACTACCAAGCAGTATCTTATTGAGGTAAGTGGGCGGGTGACACAGAGTCGTCACTTTGAAGTGACTCTCATCGAATTCCAACTCTAAAAATTGCGTTTCCTCCTTGATGTCGAAGACTTTCAAAACGTTGTCTTCATCTACAGATATTAGGTGAATCCCGAATGGGAACAGCAGGTGGATTGGAGCGTTGTGCCCTTTGTATACGTGTTTGAGCTCACAACCTCTTCTCCACGCAAAGATAGTGTTTTCGCTCGCTGTATACACATGGTAGTTGTCACCACTCATACATGTTATAGGACCAGGATGCTCACCACTGACGCTCAGCAAACGGAATTTATCACATCCATATGTATGAAACCACTTCCCTACACTTGTACAAAGCAGGGTTTCACCACGTCTCTTGATAAATCTAGCAACAAACGGCACATGTGTACTAACATAACCTAGAACTCTTGATCCAGTAAATATGCGGCTGCTCGACTTTTCAGCCATATTTATTAGTTAAACCACACTTTTAATAGGCTATTGTAACCATAAAAGTACCTTGAAAGTATAAAATTACAACATATTAATACAAAACCATTTGCAAAAGCACGGCGAACTATTTGTTCACAAACTATGAACTAATAAACAGACGACCGTCTCCGTACAAAATAATATGCACAATAAGGCTTGAGTGTGTGCGCACGCACACACTCAAACCTTGTGTATTTAAGGGATGTAGCTCTATCTCTTTCCCTCAGTCGTGCATGAGTGCAATAAATTTGACAGGAAGGTAAAAAGAGTTTTCTGCAAGTAGGTTTTATTCAGCTTAGCTACCAAGGAGTCTCGGTTTCCAAGGAGACTTGGTTTCCGATTTTCTAGTTTTTCCTAACCAAACATTCTGTTTGTAAATTCAAATAAAACAAGCAATTTTTATTTCTAGAAATCATTTTATTGAAGAAATCCTACAAAATCAGATCAGTAATGTTCTTAAAAAAACTGGGGTTCGAAGTGGTGGTCCATAGTCTCTGCTTCACCTATGGGACACAGGCGTGAGCTTTATGTATGTATGTAATCCTACAAAATTACACATACAATGGATCACACAATTGAGAACATGAAGTCATTTTAGCTATTGTACGTAGGTATTAATTATGTTTTTATTGACAGTCGTACTATTGTACCTATATAATTTTGTATTATTATTATTATTGTTTTAATATGGGTGTAAAATACCTGAAATAAATGACTATTATTATTATATTATTATTAGCACGATACATTTAGTAGGTGGGTAACCATACCCTAGTATGTGGATGGTATGGGTGCGCACGCGCTGGCATGTTTATATTCATTAACATGTACGTACTTAGCATTTAGACGAATTATAGTGTTAAAACTCGATGACAGAAATAGAAAACACGCCTTGCAACCGAATTCTGTCAAGCAATTCTGTAAACGTGCCATTATACATGATAAAATAAAAACTTATACCTAAATACCATCATATAGTTATCTTATAGCTATTGTCTACGACAATTTTTTTCATTCATCTGCCACCAATCTCACTTGACTGCAAATGTACTCAGTTTATCAGAAATTCATTCCTTTTCACGACTTTCTTGCCTGACTGTGTTCTACCTACCTACACAAAAAGAATAAAAAGGAAATACTTCACACAAAAAAGAATTTAAATATGTACATAAATACCTACATTTGCAATTTAGAAAAAAGAGTTCAGCCTGTGTGAGTATGAGGGAGAGGAATCATAGAGCCGGGATCAGGGAAGAAGCATGGATTGACATCGCTGAGTCGAATGCAAGAGCCAACGGCTTACAACAAGGGGATGCCAAAGACCGGGCGAAGTGAAAAAGATTGAGTAGGAAAGCGGACCCTGGCTGAGTCCGGGATAAGCGCTAGGATGATGATGAGTATGAGGTAGAGTCCCCAGACAACGGATCGCTGTTCCTGTGGATCCTATATCCAAAAACTCAAACACAACACGAGCTTCTCTATAGAAAACGTCGTAAACACAGGGCATACCATGAACTCTTATAGCAGGACCTAAACAGAACGAGACAAGCTTATGTGACAAGTATAGCGTTTATGTCTCGTTCTAAGCAGGGCAGTTCTCTTTAAGTCCTGCTATAAGAGCTCATGGTAAGCCCCCAGAACGCATACTTTAAAATACTCGAGGAACAGGTAACTACTTGTCTCTTTTGCCCCCGTGTAAATATATTTGTAGCACGCTCGCGCAAGTCCAGGACGTGACTCTGAAGCTAGACCATGAAAATCGTGTCGAATTAACACTATCTATTGTGGTTTTTGAACTACTTTTTTTTAAAGAGCTGTCTGACGATTTTCATTTTATTGGAAAGGGACACATTGACTGTGTGGTAAACCTCTCTATCGGACCGCGGCTCTTTTTCATTTAAATACAAGTCTTATGCTTACATGGTAAGATCTGTTTTTGTTTGCAGTATTATTGTACGTGCGTGCCAGAAGTGGGTACGTAAACACATTTAATTTCGTTGAGTAAAATGTACATAATATTGTTCAGTGTTGCCAAGTAAAACGCGAAACTTTTGCCAAGACTTTAGTCGACCCTCTACATTCGCGCCTATTAGGAATGTGGTAGGTGTCAAAATGTGATATCGCTGAACTGGTAGGTTCTGCTGTAAACAGGGTCACAGAGGTAATGTCAGCCGCTCTACTGTAATTACCGGATGTGCTAAAATCCTGGATCATGATCAAGTGTACCCCGAACCTGTTACGGAAAAGCTCATCAACTTCACCACATCACAAAAGCTCAAGATCAATACATCGGTCTTCATAAACTTAATAAAATATTTTCAGATCATTTTCGTATTTTGTTATTTTGAGTGTAGGTACCCTAAGTATTCTGTAATTTTAAATTTATTTATAAAACGAGATCAAATAAAAACAAACTATAAAGATTGAAAATTATGTTAGTAGAACGGAACTTGAAATTCACTCCCATGAAGTCCGAGTATAACCAATTCCAATTCGTTCAAAATCATACATTTCAATCCATTTTACTGGGAAGAGCCTATTCGAATTGCTATGATGACATTCCACATGATGGGTTCAAGATGGCGACGTACTATCAGATGTTGGAGGTACCACCCTTGACGGCGTACTTGGCTCACGTGTTTATATACTTTTATTTATTGACCTGCTCGCGAGGGTTCGATCAGTAGCACGCTTTTAATAAGTTACTTGCAGCGTGTCTCGATAGATGGCGTTACTTGTACGCTTGTAATAATGCATATAATTATTGCAAATATCATTATTTTTGTTGTTTATCTTTACACAGAAAGATAAAACAAATTGTTGTACATAAGAAAATCAGATATAGCAAGAAAACTTACATAGAACTAGCGCACACAGGGAAGTAAGGAAGGTAAGGGATTTTTTCTACCAAAGGGTGGCCTACCGCAGGCGTCGAAGCGATGGACGGGGGACCGCAAAGATCGCCTTCGACGCCGTCACGGACATGCGATATATGCAAGAGGTATAAAGTCGGTAAGGAAGGGAAGGGAAAGGTGTCCAACAGTGGTCGCCCTGCCGACGTGATGGAAAAGGGTTTCATGCATTCTTGAAAAAAAGTACAAAATTGAAAATTATTTATTTAATTAGAATCTTTTATATGTACTTAAAGTAACGTTTGAGGTAATGAAGGATCAGAAGGAAGGAAACACAAGGTTGCATTTTCGTTATTACTGATGCCGAAACGCCACTATTCCCACGCTTACAACGGAAACGGTTAGCATACAGGTGAAGGCCCACCCCGCACAACACTGTGCGCGAACGGCCGGCGGCACCGTTTATTACACCGTCCCGAAGCCAACGCAGAGCGGACGCTCCCAGCGTGGGAAGAAAAGGTAGGCGAACACCGCTTCAACAAAAGGATCTATCCATGGGGAAAGAAGCGACGAGAGACCTACAGAGCCAAGTTATCTTTAAAAATATTTACTTATATACCTACTTAATGTTTGTTACAACGTACAAGCATGACAGTAAAAAAGTTACAATAGAAATTCAGTTCCATGAACTTTTGTCACATAAATTAAAGTATTATAGGTACAAGTACCTATACTTTAATAGGCTTTGCCATAATAGGTAAATAATGATTGACTAGTTATTTTTACAAATATATTCCTTACATTTTATACTATACCAGCGACCCGCATCGGCTTCACACTGGTTATCTCGGTTTTTTTTACAATAATATGAACGAATTTTTCATATAAATCTTCCGAAAGAAATTCTTTAACTGATGGTGGAAACCGCATCAAAATCCGTTGCGTGGTTTAGGAGTTAGCGGAAATACATACCTACAGAATGACAGACAGACGCAGAAAGCGATTTTAATTCATATTATTGTCTGTCTGAATGCATTTCCGGGTAAATACGCAACTGATTTTGATGTAGTTTTCACCATCGGTTAGAACATTTATTAACGATGATTTATACATATGTATCACATACATGCTTAATATAGTAAAGAAAAGTCAAGTAAACCTGTGCATAGCCGGGACGGGTATCTGGTAAATATTATAAATATCGTTGTCCTTAGTATTAGTGCCAATAATACTCTTTGCTTTACTATGCGGCATTCTCATCCTACTGGCGATTAGACATTTCATCAATAATAGTGTTAGCATTCTAACTGGTTCTATTATTAAACTATATATTATTGATAATAAACAAATTTTACAGTTAACGTATGTTACAAATACTGCGCACCACGGACACTGAATAATGAATTACTTACTAAATGTGGGTGACATTTTGTTGCCAATATTTGCGATTTGATTCCCTATATTCAAATTCGATTGCGCGGTATGGTCACTATACGACGTGTCAGACATGACGCGCCAGTTTTGCATTGTGACGTACCTGCTAGAAAGAGTGCCGTTGATGCATGATTCGCCAGAGGGGCTACTAAATGCAGGTTGTGCATCAGGAGACTTGTGAATCAAAAGACTTGGTATAATTATATCTAATAATGCTAATGATTTTCGACTTTTTCGACAACTGTACGTACCGTGAGATATCATTAAATTCGTTAAGGCGGTAATTGTAGATAAATTTTGAACGCCATTTTAGCCATTGCTTGTATTTTAATTAGGGCTGGTAAACTATCAATAATGGAATCTAATCTACAATTTAAAACGAAAACAAACCCAAATTGTATGTCAAGCAATGGGAGAATTGCCTTAGTGTCAAGTGTGGGTGGGACAGGTGAAAAGCTATTATAGTTTTATCTAATTTACAGTAGTCAGTAGATGTAGAACTCCACCACAGCCGCTTCCGCAAGCCTGCACCTCTCGGACACCACCACACGCCACCACAGACTTTCACTGTTAACATAAGATTTGTATTAGAATCGTCTCACAAAAACCCTGCATATATAGTAAAATAAATGCCTATACTTGTGCGTTTTTTTACTGTAATCCGAAATATAATTGTTTAATACATTTATTAGGAGAGGCCAAGTTGGTTGGAACACATTGGTGATGATGATATAATGATAAAAGGCAAAGTGTTACTCATTCATTCATTGGAGAGGAAGCCTACGTTCGCAGGCGGATACATTATGGGCTATCAAATGATGACAATGATGAAAATTGCGTAAACTGTAATTTTCAGGTAAAATTAATTTATAATATTTTGCTATTCTCATAATTGCCTTCGCCGTAGTTTCATGTGGTTATAGAGGCTAAACTAACAACAAATACTGCCTGTTTGCCTACCGCACAGGACACCTAAAAAGGGAGATTTTCATTACAATTCATTGTTCATTTGATTTTGAAAACTTAGAAACATCTAAATATCATCATATATTTACACAAAACAATAATTATTGTGTACTCGCACACGAGAGCCCGGGGCCTTGACCATGATTTGGCAGCTGAGGTAATTACAGTTGAGCGACTGCCATTTGACCTCCGTGACCTTCCTCCGTTAACAGGAGAATTTGATCCGTTTGGACCATGGTTACACAATCAGTCGCCTGAACGTGCAGGTTTCATCACGATGTTTTGTCTCACCTTAATAGCATCGGTTAGCGTTCAACTAATGTATATAACTCAGAAAAGACCCATAGGTACATGACGGCACTGGGATTCGAACCAACCTTAACCACTAGGCCACCGACGCTCTATATTTACATACTAGCTGTGCCCGCGACTTCTATCGTTTGGATTACAAATGTTTTGTATGTCTCGTATTAAGCAACACTGATCTGCGGTGAAGCAATCTTATCAAAAGAGGAGCTTTTTACTTTGCATTTGAAAACTCCCAGTCTAGTCTCTCATGTCTTTGTAATTTCGACTGTAAAACAGTGTTATTTCGCTGAGTGCCGGCCTGGTTCGAAAAATATATAGGTGAGACAAAGACAGACTGATTGCGATGTTCCAGGTTTTAGGTAAAGCGTTTTATTTTACCAATGAAAGTTTTTGAACCTCTTGCCTCGTTGCCTCAATACATAGTCTCTAGCTGGTTTTATTGTGGTATAAAACTCAAAATACTCCAAAATAGTTGAATGCTTTTTTCCTAGTGTCACTACATATTATAAAACAAAGTCCCGCGCTGCGTCTGTATGTCTGTATGTTTTGTGTACGTGAACTCAAAAACTACGGAACGGATATTTATGCGGTTTCCACCATTAGACAGTGATTTATTAGGTGTATTATTTGTTCAGGTTACTACCCGTGCTAAGCCGGGGCGGGTCGCTAGTATGCCATAAACAGAGTGTAACACTTGCACTGTAAAAACAGTCTATAACGACGATGTAAAGACGGTCCAAAGGTCAAAGCGATACGCTTGATCTATGTGATACAAATAACCATACATAATATTGAATAACATTGCAACAAAATGTCAATAAAGAGTTATCTAACAGAAAAATCTATACATATTTCCATACACAAGTTAAAATTTCCGGTCCTGACATGACAAATTACATTTTGTTGTAATATGACTACCTTTAGCCGTCTACCGATACAAACGCTAGTTATTTGGACCTTCTGAGGCGTAATTTCTGAACTACAACACCAATGATCTTAAAATATTTACGGGGCAATCTATAAAATACCTGTTACAGTTTTATTACAAGTAAAGATATGTTACTTCATTGCGATCCTGTTCCCCATTTTATAGTGAAATTTTGAATAGGTGGTAATGTAATAGGCAGTATCTAGGCGTCTGATCTAAACCTAATCATAACGTCCGAAAATCGAATTATTGAGTTGTCGCTGCAGGGTGTAGAAACATTACGGATATGTCGACACATCGTGTTCGATAATCGATATAACGAAAATATTGGGAAAAAAATGTAGAGAAACCATTCCAGAATACCCTTCTAAACGCGTTAACAAACTGAAGGCAGAGCATACTTACAGGCTGCGTTTGTGGCTCCTCATCGTCTTCCTCGTCCGTGAAGACCGGCAGGGCGTCCTAGGGCCATGGTACTGCACAGTGCCTGTCTCCATGACGTTAGTCGTTGAGGCGCTTACATCGGTTTAGAAATGGGGGCATTCATATATTTCATCGTGTGAAACCTCTGGTGTCGGAGTATCGTGCTGCTCAAGAGGCCTCTGGTGTGGCTTATCTCGACTGCTATCAATCGATAGCAATCGGGACCGACGGTTTCACCAACTAGCAACGCCATAAATCCACGCGGGCCAAGTCGCGGGCAGAAGCTAGTTCAATTATGAACAATATCTTACTTGCGTGAATATTATTTCTGTATGCAATTTACAATTTCCTTCCTTATGCTACAAGGGATCTGTAGTCGGTGCTCGCCGATCGATCGTGCTACCATGCTGCGATGTAGCCAAATGAAAGCCACATCCATAATGGCACCTTCAAATGCCTATTTATCAATTATAAAATGAAGCATCCCGTCATCAGACGTCACACAGGAGGTCTGGAGACAGTCTTGTAGCGGTCTTCTTAATTAAATTATTTATGACTGAAAAAAAAAGCAAGATGATCCATTTATAAGACAAATGAAATACATAATAAATACTTAACTATGTATTTAGTTTAAATAGAATTAGATTACTGTTAAACTGTGAAATAAATCAATAAATACTAAATGACGAAACAATCCATGTCTTTATTTTAGTACAGTTGAAGAAAGAACCATATACAAATTAGAATAAAACTTATAATTTTAACTAAGTAGGCACCTATTCAAATCGAATCAGCAACTACATCCAAACATGAATCCCTAGTTAAAGTTTCAGCATCTCGACAATTTTTTTTATTTAAGTACATTGTATTAATTATTTAATGTAGATTGATTCATACACTAACTAGGTAGTTTAACAAAGCAATGTTTACAATAAAGGACCAAAAGTACCTACATTATAACATAATACCTAGGTTGATATAAAAAAAATGTCATCTTATCGTTAATGTTCCGGTTGTGCTCTCGAGAACGAGGGCCCGGGGTCCGCCTTGACCGTGATTCAGGATTTGGCGCTCAGGTAATTACAGTGGAGCGACTACCATCTGACCTCCGTGACCCTGCTACCTGGTTACAAATACACACACAAGATTGGGCCATGGTTACCCATTCAGTCAGTTTCATCACGATGTTTTCCCTCACCGTAAGAGCATGTACATAACTCAGAAAAGAGTCATTGGTACATGGCCGCAGCGGGATTCGAACCCGGTACCTGTCGCTTACGAGTTGGGATACTCAACCGCCCGACCACCGACGCGCTTAATAACTAGGTTGAAATATCAACCTCAAATTATAATATGCATGTATTCTACAGAAAAACTTTCTGGGAGATATTCTAATAAATGATAAGGAAAACAGCATCAAAATCCATTGCATGGCTTAGGAGAAGTTAGCAGAAATACAAACAGACAGATAGACGCGGAAAGCGACTTTATTTTACACCGTGTGAGGAATCCTCTTAATATTATATATGGATAAAACATATGCTCCTTTTCCACCTTACCCCTACTTGCGTCATATAATGTGTAGTTCAAGCGAGCGCGCCGCAGGCGGAAAGCTAGTAAGGATTATAAATGCGAAAGTAACTCGGTCTGTTATACTTTCACGGCTAAACAACTGCATCGATTTCAATTAAATTCTGTATGGAGATAGTTTTGCACCTGAGGATGGACATAGGCTACTTTTTATTCTCCTCCACTCGTAGGATACAGGTGCAACAGCCCACGCCAGCGGAGCCGTGGGCGTAAGGCCAGTAATTATTATAAATGCGACAGTAACTCTGTCGGTCATACTTTCACGGCCAAACGACTGCACCAATTTCGATGAAATTCAGTATAGAGATAGTTTGGCACCTGAGGATGGATATAGGCTATTTTTTATTGTCCAAGATATAGGTACACCAGTCCACGCGTACGGAAAGCTAGTCAATCATAAAATAAAAGTATTTGGATGTAGAATAAATATTTAAAAACTCGCGGAGAATCATTAGTTGAATGCCAACCTATTATGGCGAGGGAAAACATCGTGATGAAACTTGCACATTCAGGCGACTGAATGATCCAATCGGGTTAGGTTCCCCTGGTAGCAGGGGTCATGGAGGTCAGAAGGCAGTCGCTCCACTATAGTTAACTGATCAGCCAAATCCTGGATTATGATTAAGGAGGACCAATGGCCCTCGTGCGCGAGAGTACACCCGGGGCAATAACGCCCAGATGACTAATATAATTAAATATAACAAATATATAAATTAAAAAATGGTATGGTATAGTAAAAATGGTATTACTACATATTATAAAACAAATTCCCACGCTGCGTCTGTCTGTTTATTCGCTATCTTCATGCTGTTTTCACCAACAGACAGAGTGCTTCATGCGGAAGGCTTTGGTGTATAATTTAAATTGGTCAAGGGTTTACTACCTGTGCTTCCAGGCACGTCGCTAGTGCATGATATAAGTAAATGAAAATTGTTTTCAGTTGTCAAATGTACACAAAACAGTTTTTGCATAACCCATTAAAAAGTTGTAATAGAAATGGTCTGTGGTTATACAATGTGTTAATACTGTAGGTACAGAAGGTGCTTGACCTACCCTGTTAAGACCTTAGATTTTATACTGGTGGTGGATAGACTGATGTGCCGTCTTCTGTACAAACAATAATGTAAACATATGTACAAATAACAAACAATATATAAATACCTTTATCCTGTCATATAACTTTGGGTGCTGATGCTTGTCGGTAAGATGGATGGTTTAGGTTTTGCCACCACAACCATCTGCTTTATAGTGTCCCTAGAAAAGAACACTATGCGCTATTTCCATAAAGGAGCACATCTTTTTTCTGGAAATTATTTCAAAAACATTTTAATAATTGGGACACATATATGTATATTCATATATCTTTTGGTAGTCTACAACATATTGCAGAATATTCCTGCAACCCCGACCTGACGACCTGAGTGGTTTAGTGGTCTACATGCCGATATGCCACGCAAGAGGTCCAAGGTTCGATTCCCGGCTAGGCAGAAATTGAAAATGATTAATTTTAATTTCTGTTACAGGTCTGGATGTTCTATGTATAATAAATATGTATTTAAAAGTATACAAGTAGTTTATCAGTTATCTAGCACCCATAACACAAGCTTTGCTCACTTTGGGGCTAGATGGCACTGTGTGAATTTGTCCATGATTATTTATTTATTTATATTGGCATCATTACTATAGTGTTATGCAATTGTTCAGCTCTAGTATCTAATATCAATGAGTTTATTGCCGCAACATTGGCACATCCTTGGTCACTAATTGTGACTCTAATTGAAAATCCATTACTGAAAACAGCTGACATTAATATTGAAATTAGAGGTTTAACACCATCTTCAACAAAATAAAAAGCTATTAGTATATTACAATTACTAAAGAGGCCATGACAACTTTCTTTGTCAGCAACATTTGAAGAAAGTTTTCTGGATTCAAGATCCTCAAAGGCTTCTATTAATCCGGTATGAAAATTAAAAGATAAATTTTTACTAATAACCATTTCATCAAACAACAAAACACACAGCTTGGCTGATTCAGATTTAGTAGGTGAAATGTCTGTCAAATGCTGGAAAATAAAATCATTGCTAGTCTAAGATATATTAGGAATATTTAACAAAAGTTCCTTCATCAGGTTTCCTTTTAATTTTACATCTACTCCTACGAATAAGAGTAGCACACTCCCAAAGAGGTATGGAGCTAACAATGAAAAGCCACTCTTGTTGCTCAGAGCTCAATAGATCTGTAGATGTACAAGGCCTTGGTGAACAGTAGACTGACTGTTCTCTCAAACAGGCTCCCACATCAAAAGATGTGGACGGTGTTGAGAGGTGGTCAGCAGAAAATTCATCAAAAATCTCAGAACGGGGGCACATTGGGTTGTGGAAGAGCTTAACACATCAACAGATGGATGTAGCTCTTGCGGTGGGTGCTTGTGCAGGGCAAAATTGGATTTGGAAAAATCTACAACCTAAAACTCCTATTTAGCATTAGAATTAAGTGAGGTCGGTTGGAGTGTAGCAAAGGGGGCGCTGAGGAAAAAAGACTTGTAAAATTGTGAGGTCAATTCTGGACAAAGCCTCTTGGAACTTGGAGGTTTAAGATAACGCAAATCCTTTTAGGTTTATATTTGCAGTAAAGGGTTAATAATGTTTACCTAACTTATGAAGCAATAAATATTGAAATCTAAACAATTAAGCAACTTTGGGGTGGGGTATTGATAGAAGAGGCCTATGCCCAGCAGTGGGCGTCCTTCGGCTGATATGATGATGATGATGATGATGATGATAGTATCGTTTTATAGCAATATCGTCAGGAGCGAAATGACGTACCTACACAAACACGTTTACGTGTTTTAATTTATTATTATACTGGCTACGATGATAGTCGAGCAAGAATGGACAATGGTTTATCCATACCTGAAAACGAGAACTATTTGTGTACGGGATTGCAAACAATCTAGAATTAGATTGAAGTTTTACCAACTGTTGTTAAACGGATGATAGATTGGAAAAATAAAAGGGAAATACTCGCAAAATCAAAATACATACAGAATTACAGAAGGTCCGTAAATACACTAATACGAACACGAACACAAAGTACAGATTTAAAACGCTAAACGCACTGAAATGAAAATTAAATTCATTACTTCCCACACAAACCTAATTTCACTGAACTCTTCAATAACAAATAGTAATTAAAAAATTGAAAATACTTAGGAGTGAAAACAGCGTCGGTCGCGTCACAGGGCACACAAAATACACAAAATACAAAAATATTGGTTTGTTACTTTGGCGCCATCGCGGAAAAAATTTTATTCTCTGCGTTGTTTAGTCGGTCGTCAGTTGTTTTCTCACAAGCAACTACTACAGTTGATTCTAATCCTTAAAATATAAGCAATAAAGTCGCTTTTCATTTATCGTCGTGCACGGGATGGGGGGAAAGGGACACATTTTTTTTAGTATGAGTAAATAGAGATGGAGACATCCTAGTTTTTTCTTCCAGAGCTCTATTGTACACACAAAGGAAATGAGAGTTGGACAGCCCTGCTATTTGTTGTTGTAGAATAGAGATGACCTCACGTCGTTCATTCACGCGCCTGACAGACTGACACAATTTATCAATCATAACATGGAGTTAATAGGTATCAATCGAGCTCGAACATAGATTAGTTCGAACAAAAGTTCGAATACTTCGAACTCGGATTCATTCAATTTCATTCATTCGTTCGTCACAAAAAGCAGTCGCATCACTAAATCAATACCGTTCATTCATAAAAAAAAACTTAAAAACGAAGCAAGTTTTGTTTATTTTGAAATATAATAATTAATATTTTTATTATTAATTCGATCTTATATAGACTTTGTTCAAAATACAAAGTTACACAGACGCTCCCTGTTTAAATAGGTGAATATGGAAACAATATTGGAACAGCAACGGGGCTATCATGAAGAGAGGGAGCGTACTATGGACGCTATGGTTAAGGAAATTTTACATAAGAAAATCACTGTAAGTAATGTCTGTTGCTATGTAAGTATTACGGTGAATCTGTAGTACCTATATGGCTTCGTTTCAATATAATTTATGCATGTCTTTATTCAACATAACCTAAAAATCGTTCATGTAAACATTTCTTTTCAGCATCGTGAAACCATTAACGGGGATCATCGTTTGAAGAATTTACATGATGTAAGTGAAGAAACAAAGTCCACGTCATAGCTCTTAGAATCGTTGGCCATCAATGAGTGGGCCATATATTAGTATAGCTGATAGCTGAACATGGCTGATGTGTAGTTGATTCTTGAGTAATGACCACTTAACAGCATATACAGAGTAGAAAGCTCTATTAGGACGTAGCAGTTTTTTTAATTGTCTGCTTTCATACATATATTCTGACTGGAAGGTCAAAGATGAACAAATAACACGTAAATTGCAGTAAGATTCAGACAAGGCTTTGCCTCTGATGATAAAGTAACAATTAAGTTTGGTTTGGGTGTACACAATATGTCTAAGTTATTTTCTTTCTATGAGGACTAACTTGGCATTTGACCGCAATCTCTGCCTAGAAACAGCCTAGTCACTTTAGCCTTGAAAAGATATTCAGTGAACATATATTTTGTAGGCAACATGTTCATTCATTTAGAGGGTAGTTAATTAGTTAACTGTTACAACTTTTTGGTTACTATTCCAGAGATATGTGGAAGCAACTATCAGACTCAAAGAGCTATATGAAGACAAAGATGGTTTAAGAAAAGAGGAGATAGCTGCATTGTCTGGACCAAATGAATTTCAAGAGTTCTACTCCAGGCTGAAACAGATTAAAGAGTTCCACAGGAAACATCCCAATGAGGTATGTTTTGCATTTTCTATTAAAGTCCTTAGAAAGAATCTTTATTTTAAGAAAGTTGTAATTTTGTCTCTGCACAAAACTTTGTAAGTAACGTGGTATATAAAAAACTATATGTTTAGATTAGTTAAACAAATACTTTAGTGTACATTAATCTGTTTAGTGAAAACAAAATTTGAAATGTTGATGTTGGTTGATGGGTTAAGGCAATTTGCACATGCAATTCAAGTTCGATATACTGCAACCCATCAAGAATAAATGGAGATGTATGAACACATTTGTGGATATGTGCAAGGCTAGATGTTGTGTCAGGGTGAAGCAAAGTAGCGGTCCATACCCCACCTGTGGGACAGGCGTGAACTTTATGTATGAATGTATGATGCCCATCTTTTACTTGTCAATTGCATTGTCAACTTACTTGGTAATGATCTCCCCCAGACATTCCGTCATCTTTTTGTTAGACAATCACTAGAGTTGTTCTTGAAACCTGAAAATGTAGCTTGTCTATTATTTCAATGAAACCTAGATTTTCAAGCATCAATAACAACTCTAGTAATGGTGAATGTAGCACTCTATGACATTATTATTATTATTTGTGTTACTTTTCAGGTTTTAGCTGGCACTTACTACATTTTTGTCACTTTTTACTTTTAATAACCTGTATAATTTGATACAGACCGTTTATATATTTTTTTCAGATATGTGTACCAATGTCAGTGGAGTTTGAGGAGATAGCGAAAATAAGAGAGAATCCATCTGAGGATTATACAAGTAAGTTCTAATCTTAAATTGTATACTGCCAAATTATAGTTTCCTATTAAAATTGCAATAGGACGGGCTATTGATTAATTTCATTCGAATAACTGCTGGCGATAAATAACGTCACTTGAATCGGCGGCATGTTAGTACTTTCTTACGCCACATTAATTATTATCCTAACATGCCTGCCGCCGATAGGAAAACTACTGATGAAAGGACACTGACACCCGCTCGCGGTATTTATTATCCTGGTCCTTTATGTTATGACGTGGTTTTGTAACATAGCCATACTACCGTGATTATATTGATTACCCATCTCTAGCACTGCTCTGGCACTCTCTTATAATTCTAATTGCACTAGTCCATTCCGTTCTACAAGATAAGCGCCTAATGCCAGTTTCGCTAATATCTAACCGCATTAACCAATGTGCTGCAAGGTTTTTGGTTCCCTAGTAATTCGACACATGGAGAGAAGTTTAGTTGGTTTGTTTATTACGTCAGTATGATTTTCCAAATGACGAAAATTAAAAAAATATTCAGAATATCTATTTGTTTCAGCTCCTGTCGAGTTCTCAGATGAGGAAGGATATGGAAAATATTTGGATTTACACGCATGTTACGAGAAGTATATCAATCTCAAGGGTATTGAGGTAAACATTTGTTTTAGTTACTATTGTCTAGTGATAACCAAGATTAAGCAATGCTCTGATGCTTTCATGGTGAGAAAACTACACATTCCGGCGTGTAACCCTCCATCAGTTCCTGTTAACACGGTCATGGTGTTCAGGTGGTAGTTGGTCCTAGGTAGTCACCTGCCACTGGGCCCTCACGCTCGAGAGCTGGGATAATGGTGCCAAGAAAATCATTATTTTTATCATAATAAAGACTTAGGTCTCTTCCACGAAAGAGGAGGTTATTGTTATAATCTTTACGCTTGGCAGGCAGGTTGGAGATTGCTGTGTTATAAATGTAACAATGGAATGTAAAATGTAAAATTCGTCTATGCTTTTTTCAGGCATACTCCAACCCCATAAATTGTCTTTGGTCGCTAGTACGCCATATTTGCATAATAAGTCAATCTGGACAGGGCCCCCCTATTGGCTATCTCAGTGGACAACTGAATTTGACATATAATAATCTTACACTATAATTTGGTACTCTAAGCCGTGTGGTGTCTGGCAGAATAGAATAGACAAACCCCTTACACTCGTGGGTGTCGTATTAGGCGACTAATGATTTCGAGGCACAAAATCTAAAAGTCTCCGTAGGCTGAAAAATGGGCAGCAGCGTTTTTCATTGCTGTATAACACTGCGATCTCCAACTCGCCTGCCAAGCGTGGAGATTATGGCAACAACCTACCCTTTGTGGGAGAGGCCCGAAGTCCTGCAGTGGACTGTTATGGGCTGTGATGATGATGATGATGACTCTAATTTGGTAGACGCTTTAGCCAGTGGCCAACGTAGATGACATAGTGTAGAACAGTTGCCAACTGAGTTAGACAATAGCCCCACAGATTTGTGTTGTGAAACCACTTTCACTCCACACAAACAACCCTCCTGACGTAAATTCCTGATCTGTTGTAGGAGTGGTCCGGCTCTGCTTGACATTGTCGGGCACTGACCGGCTCTGTTTTTTTTTGTTCCAGAAAGTGGACTACATAACCTACTTGAGCATATTCGACCACCTGTTCGACATACCGCGCGAACGCAAGAACAGCGACTACAGGAACTACATTCGCATCCTTCTCACCTATCTCAAGGACTTCGTGAGCAGGGTGAAGCCTTTGCAGGATCAGGCCCAAGAGTTGGCAGCGGCCCATCAGGAGTTCTTGAAGCAGTGGGAGGCTGGCACGTTTCCTGGGTGGCCGGTGAGTTATATTAATATAATATTTGGGGTATTATAATTTGTTTAGGATCTGCTAAATCCTGGACCAGGGTCAAGGCGGACCTAGAGCCATCGCGTGCGAGCATAACCGGGATGTTAACGCCAAGATGTATAGATATAGTTTATTATTCTTTTCTTTTTGTACACCCACTTATAGACGTGGGAGGTAAATAATAATTATTATTATGCAGACAAGCAGTTGTTAATACAACTGTTTAATGCCGGCTCTTTTCCACTCATTATCAACCTGAACCTATTTAAATATTTGTCGAGTCTGTTCTCAAATTGGTTAGTATTTTCTGCTGTCACCACGGATTCAGGCAACTTATTCCAAGCATTCACGATATTATGATTTATTGTAGATTTTAATCATCATTTCTGGTGTCAGCATTCCAAAAGCTTTCTATATAGAGCGTAGAGCGTCGTCTCTGTCGCACGCGTGTGTGTAGATACGAAGCCGAAACTTGCTGATGTGCATTATTTAGCTCCCATTGTCTATAGTTCTATACTTTACTAATATTATAAAGCGACTAATATTGTAGAATTTAGACGGTGGTTCGTCACCCATACTAAATTAATATTTCCATTCTTGATTGTTTAGTAATTGTATTATGAATAGTACTATTAGTAAATGTATTCAATTGTGCCCCATTTGGCTTTCTATAGCTTGATAATAGTTTCATCGAAAAAAAAACACAATTCACCACTAGATGGCGTTGTTTTGTGATTTTTATTTCTTTTTATTGCTTTGTTTTATATTATTTACATGTAGAAATCCATTTCATACATTACTAACAGCCAATTGCACGAACGTACATTAATAACGTCAAGTTTTTTTTCTGTTCTGTGCTTTGAAAGAATGTTAAAAAAATTCAAAATTCAAAATTCAAAATTGCTTTATTGATTAGGACACTAAATATCTCTTTCAATCGTCAAAAAGGAGGCGGTAGGAAAGTAGGAAGGAAACATACAGTGACACGCTGACCGCCCTATGGCCGTAGATAACGTATCCCTCGCCAACCACGACCGAACCGTGCTCGACAATGCCAGGCAGAGCCGGAACGCTATATTATATTATATAGGTATGTCTAGTGTAATTAAGAAAAAGAAAAACCACCTATAACTACAGCAAGAGTAAGCCAGTCCACCAAGGCAGCACCCGTTCACGAGTATAACGCAGGGCCCAGCCATCGTCCAATTCAACCATATTTGAGGGAAAAGAGCGACCCGGCCCCCACGCCACCGCCAGACAGACTTTTATGTGAGCGTGCATCACATATGCTGTATGTAGTAGGTAGTCGCTACCACCCTACTCTATCCTATCCCTTCCCTATCGCTACCTTACCCCTACCCTATCCTACCATTGCCTTAACCCTACCCCACCACTACCCTACCACTATCTTACCCCGACCCTACCACTATCTTACCCCTACCCAACCCTATACTACCTTACCGCTATCTTACTCCTACCCTACCCTACCCTACCCCTACTCTAACTACTACCCTACCCCTACCCTAGCGCAGACAGAAGACACCATGTGTGGGAGAGGAAAGAAAATTAACGCCGCTTCCAAGGTGGTTCTCCGTGGGGGAAAGAAACGGCAAGAAACCCACAGAGCCTACGTTAATTCTTTTTTTTTTTAAACATGTCTTATGTACTAATACATGATTTGTCCTATATACTATCTTAACAGTAAATACCTGTATAGATCAGCAGTTCAGTCCCATGGACTTTTGTCATTTACATATTCAGATATACTATAATAACTTTTTTGACATAATTTGTTTTTTATAGCGACTTTAAATTTATTCAATGGTACATTCTGAATATCTGTTGGAACCTTATTATAAAAGCGTACACATTGACCCATAAATGATTTGTGGACTTTGGCTAGACGACAAGCACCAGCAACAAGCTTATCTTTATTTCTCGTATTAATATTATGAAAATCACTATTCTTCTTAAATAAGTGTAAATTTTTATGAACATACATTAAGTTCTCATATATATGACGGATCGCGGTCAATAGTATGGAATCATGTGGTCAATAGTACGGACTCATGACGATGAAAACGGAAGTGGGAGTGCGCCCTCTGGTGGGGCGTGCTGACAGAGTCTCGCCGGCACGACTCGGGCCGAGTGGCGGCCATTCTTGGCGCGACCGCCGCCGAGGAGTGACGCGTCTTGAAACTGTCTCCACATATCGTTTGTTTACGTTTGAAGTTCGTTAGTAGAAAGTGTTATTTACGTTTAAAAATAAAGTAATTTTAAAATCACTTTTGAAATAAGAAAGTAAATTACCTCAACTGCCTACATTTGTAATACCGCTCTGAATTCTAGTGAAATTATAAGTGATGTGCAAAAATGAAATGGAATAAATACAGTGGAGTGAATGTGAACCTTTTCTTTAATTTATCTGGACGAATACGATCTAATACTGATATCACCACCCTGATGACAATGAACCTGATACACCCCTTTTCTTCACGCGACGACATATATATTGTGACGGCATTGTCATTATATCAATATTCCTGAATTTATCTCTTAGTGAAGTTTTAGGTCTCAATTGATAAATCGCGCGAATAGCCCTTTTCTGCAATACAAATACATTGTGCCAGTCGGCAGCGTGTCCCCACAGCAGTATGCCATAGGCCATAATACTGTAGAAATAACTAAAGTAAACTAATCTTGCTGTAGCCTCGTCAGAAATACCCCGTATTTTCTTTACAGCATATGCTGCAGAACTTAGTCTTTTTGCCAATTTATCAATGTGCGGACCCCATTGCAATTTATTATCCAGAGTAAAGCCTAAAAATACTGTAGAATCAACAAGATTCAAATTTTCGCCTTTTATTTGTACATTAGTGGGCACTGATCTAACATTTGAATTTTAAACATTTTGTCTTCTTGCCATTCAGTAATAAATTATTAACCGTAAACCAGTTTAGCACTTCTGCAATAGCCTTGTTCACGTCTTCATATGTTAATTGTTGTCTTTTTACTTTAAACACTAAAGATGTATCGTCCGCGAACAAGACAATTTCATGGGTATCTTTTACAAAGTACGGTAAGTCATTTACATAAACAAGAAACAAAAACGGCCCCAAAATAGATCCCTGGGGGACACCCATAGAGACAACAGACCCCATAGATCTCTCTCCGTTTACATCAACTTTTTGAATTCTATGACTCAAGTATGAATTTAGCATGTTCAGGGCCAAGTGCTTTATTCCATAATGTTGTAATTTCCTGACCAAAATATCATGATTAACGCAATCAAAGGCTTTGGATAAATCACAGAAAACCCCCAAGGCATCACGTGATTCCTCCCAGGCCCCAAAGATATGTTTAATAAGTTCAACACCTGCATCAGCTGTTGAACGACCGCGAGTAAAACCGAATTGTTTATGATGCAATAGGTTACCTCCATAAAAATGAGCCTTTAGTTGATTCAATATGATTTTCTCAAATATTTTACTTAGAGTCGGTAAAATTGAAACTGGTCTAAAATTTGTAGGATCCGTTATATTACCAGTTTTCAACAATGGAATAACTTTACTGTGCTTCATCAGGTCAGGAAATTCACCATTATCAACACAATTATTAAATATATTCGAAATGGAAATAAAAGGTTACATAAATCAGGTAGCACCTCCACATACGTCATCCTCCTCCAATTTGGAAACTCTGCTACACCAACCAAAATACAAACTAATGTAGGGGACATTGCAGAAAGAAACAGGCGGCGCCCTGACGAATGTGGGCGCCCATCTGGACCTGTCGGCCTTCTCGTCGTGGGAGGAGCTGGCCTCGCTCGGACTGGACAGGCTTAAGTCCGCCCTCATGGCCTTGGGGCTCAAGTGCGGGGGCACTCTGGAAGAGAGGGCTCAGAGGTATGGCGAAGAATTGTTTAAAAAATCAAATTCTTAAGTGTTTTTAGATTAGTAATGTTATAAGTCAGTTGAGTGGCCGAGTGGTTGCGGTACTCGTAAGCGAGAGGTACCGGGTTCGTATCTCACTGCGGCCGTGTACCAATGGCTCTTTTCTAAGTTATGTACATTAGTTGAATACTAACCGATGCACTTACGGTGAAGGAAAACATCGTGATGAAACCTGTAAACTCTGGCGACTGAATGTGTAACCATGATCCAATCTGATCAGGTTCCCCTGGTAGCAGAAGTCACGGAGATCCAATGACAGTTGCACCACTGTAATTACCTGATTTTTTAAATTCCGAATCCTGGTCATGGCGAACCCCGGGCCGAGAGCAGGGCCGCTTTATAAATCTAATATTAACACTATTTACTATGAGTCTATTTCTTGTCGTAGACTCTTCAGAACCAAAGGGCAGACGGCGTTGGACAAGTCCCTCGTAGCCAAGAAAGGGAACAAGGCCAAGGCGTCTACCCAGCAGCGGCACAAGGATATTGCTGCGATTGAAGCTCAGGTGTACAGGTAAGAATAGGAATAGGATAGGGTAAAAGTTGGTTATTATAACCTGGACGCCTTTCAGGCCAGACTAAAAGCTGTTCCCAGACTATTGCTCCATCTTTGGACGCATCATCACTTACCTGCCTAATTCACATAAAAAGTACAAGATAGTTTCTAACAAGCTTTTATTTAACTTGCAATTTATATGTGTTTATTTGGGTCAAATTGAATTTTGAACTACATATCCTAAATGGATTGAGCGGTTTTGCATACGCGTTTGATTTAGATGACAATGCATGATTACTTACGCACTTACTTACTATGCACGGTGGAGAACGTGACCCGGCGGGCGGCGCGCGGCCCGCCGGGGGCAGTACTATAGCACAGGCTGCCGGGCTAGGTTCGCGGGCGTAGTGGGCGGGGTCCGGCTGGCCACGGTGGAGAACGTGACCCGGCGGGCGGCCCGCGGCCCGCCGGGGGCAGTACTATAGCACAGGCTGCCGGGCTAGGTTCGCGGGCGTAGTGGGCGGGGTCCGGCTGGCCACGGTGGAGAACGTGACCCGGCGGGCGGCCCGCGGCCCGCCGGGGGCAGTACTATAGCACAGGCTGCCGGGCTAGGTTCGCGGGCGTAGTGGGCGGGGTCCGGCTGGCCACGGTGGAGAACGTGACCCGGCGGGCGGCGCGCGGCCCGCCGGGGGCAGTACTATAGCACAGGCTGCCGGGCTAGGTTCGCGGGCGTAGTGGGCGGGGTCCGGCTGGCCACGGTGGAGAACGTGACCCGGCGGGCGGCCCGCGGCCCGCCGGGGGCAGTACTATAGCACAGGCTGCCGGGCTAGGTTCGCGGGCGTAGTGGGCGGGGTCCGGCTGGCCACGGTGGAGAACGTGACCCGGCGGGCGGCCCGCGGCCCGCCGGGGGCAGTACTATAGCACAGGCTGCCGGGCTAGGTTCGCGGGCGTAGTGGGCGGGGTCCGGCTGGCCACGGTGGAGAACGTGACCCGGCGGGCGGCCCGCGGCCCGCCGGGGGCAGTACTATAGCACAGGCTGCCGGGCTAGGTTCGCGGGCGTAGTGGGCGGGGTCCGGCTGGCCACGGTGGAGAACGTGACCCGGCGGGCGGCCCGCGGCCCGCCGGGGGCAGTACTATAGCACAGGCTGCCGGGCTAGGTTCGCGGGCGTAGTGGGCGGGGTCCGGCTGGCCACGGTGGAGAACGTGACCCGGCGGGCGGCCCGCGGCCCGCCGGGGGCAGTACTATAGCACAGGCTGCCGGGCTAGGTTCGCGGGCGTAGTGGGCGGGGTCCGGCTGGCCACGGTGGAGAACGTGACCCGGCGGGCGGCCCGCGGCCCGCCGGGGGCAGTACTATAGCACAGGCTGCCGGGCTAGGTTCGCGGGCGTAGTGGGCGGGGTCCGGCTGGCCACGGTGGAGAACGTGACCCGGCGGGCGGCCCGCGGCCCGCCGGGGGCAGTACTATAGCACAGGCTGCCGGGCTAGGTTCGCGGGCGTAGTGGGCGGGGTCCGGCTGGCCACGGTGGAGAACGTGACCCGGCGGGCGGCCCGCGGCCCGCCGGGGGCAGTACTATAGCACAGGCTGCCGGGCTAGGTTCGCGGGCGTAGTGGGCGGGGTCCGGCTGGCCACGGTGGAGAACGTGACCCGGCGGGCGGCCCGCGGCCCGCCGGGGGCAGTACTATAGCACAGGCTGCCGGGCTAGGTTCGCGGGCGTAGTGGGCGGGGTCCGGCTGGCCACGGTGGAGAACGTGACCCGGCGGGCGGCCCGCGGCCCGCCGGGGGCAGTACTATAGCACAGGCTGCCGGGCTAGGTTCGCGGGCGTAGTGGGCGGGGTCCGGCTGGCCACGGTGGAGAACGTGACCCGGCGGGCGGCCCGCGGCCCGCCGGGGGCAGTACTATAGCACAGGCTGCCGGGCTAGGTTCGCGGGCGTAGTGGGCGGGGTCCGGCTGGCCACGGTGGAGAACGTGACCCGGCGGGCGGCCCGCGGCCCGCCGGGGGCAGTACTATAGCACAGGCTGCCGGGCTAGGTTCGCGGGCGTAGTGGGCGGGGTCCGGCTGGCCACGGTGGAGAACGTGACCCGGCGGGCGGCCCGCGGCCCGCCGGGGGCAGTACTATAGCACAGGCTGCCGGGCTAGGTTCGCGGGCGTAGTGGGCGGGGTCCGGCTGGCCACGGTGGAGAACGTGACCCGGCGGGCGGCCCGCGGCCCGCCGGGGGCAGTACTATAGCACAGGCTGCCGGGCTAGGTTCGCGGGCGTAGTGGGCGGGGTCCGGCTGGCCACGGTGGAGAACGTGACCCGGCGGGCGGCCCGCGGCCCGCCGGGGGCAGTACTATAGCACAGGCTGCCGGGCTAGGTTCGCGGGCGTAGTGGGCGGGGTCCGGCTGGCCACGGTGGAGAACGTGACCCGGCGGGCGGCCCGCGGCCCGCCGGGGGCAGTACTATAGCACAGGCTGCCGGGCTAGGTTCGCGGGCGTAGTGGGCGGGGTCCGGCTGGCCACGGTGGAGAACGTGACCCGGCGGGCGGCCCGCGGCCCGCCGGGGGCAGTACTATAGCACAGGCTGCCGGGCTAGGTTCGCGGGCGTAGTGGGCGGGGTCCGGCTGGCCACGGTGGAGAACGTGACCCGGCGGGCGGCCCGCGGCCCGCCGGGGGCAGTACTATAGCACAGGCTGCCGGGCTAGGTTCGCGGGCGTAGTGGGCGGGGTCCGGCTGGCCACGGTGGAGAACGTGACCCGGCGGGCGGCCCGCGGCCCGCCGGGGGCAGTACTATAGCACAGGCTGCCGGGCTAGGTTCGCGGGCGTAGTGGGCGGGGTCCGGCTGGCCACGGTGGAGAACGTGACCCGGCGGGCGGCGCGCGCGGCCGGCGAGCGCCGCGACGACAGCGGCGACGACAGCGACGCCTCCGCCGCGCCCGACCAGGACTCCGATGACGACGAGGTGCCGTACAATCCGAAGAATTTGCCGCTCGGGTGGGATGGGAAGGTATGTTATTTTGTATATTCATCTTCTATAATAATAATAATAAATAAAAAGTTTATTAAATCTTGTGAAATACATTTCAATTTTAGATGTAAGAAACACGTAAAAGGTAAAAATTAAACATATTTTTTGCCTGAGCTAGGATAATATGATACCCTGTGTTTCTATGCATAGTATTAAACGTATTAATAGTAATTTTATTAGTACAGTACAATTCGATAAGTTTAAAAAATGCAGAATGTCAAACTTTTCAAAATAAAAAACGGCGCTATTAATATTTTTAAAACAGCCTTTATATGAGTGTATGAAGAGACATTTGTCGTATTTTTTTCGGACCACTATAAGTAAAAATCACTATAGTTGGGGATGAAATTAAAGATCAAAAATGTAAACACACAACTGTCAATGTCAAAGAGACTATCCAAGGGTATAAAACCTTTGGTTTGCATAACCAAATGGTTATGCATCATGCACTCTTTTCAGTGTGCTTTACAATGGCTGGTAAACTTTCGAAAACGAAACATCGATTAACCCCTATTTATTCAAAGTAACATTTAATAAGTAACTCGGAAACTATTAATCCAAGAGCACTCCTTAGAAAAGTCCAATATTAGAAAGAAGTGGTCACCATTTTGAATGTTATATTATTTTATGAATTATTATTTAAGAAAGTAATTAAATATGTCTCGGCGTGGATCAATTCCTTACCTTCCAAGCCTTTGCAATAATGTACTGTAACAACGAACCAAAGGCTTAGAATTTCTTACCATTACCAGTGGCATAAATAAAAACTACCTACATATTTTATTAAAACAGCACAAATATGTAACAAAAAAAAACATAGTTCCCTATTTAGTTCAGTAATAGTAGTTTATGCAACTGTCATATAAAAGGGGGTATTAAAACATGAATGTATGTTTATCATACGAGGCGTAGTCGAGTATGATAATAGTTTGACACGAGTGTTTTAATACTTAATTATATGCAGTTACATACACTACTTTATCTACACTCATATTTTTATGTTAAAATTTAGTAACTATAATTTTCTCAACTTTGCTGGAAGTAAGTTGCGAGTCAGTTCTGTTGTATCTACGCGTCGAGGATATCAAGCGGCGGGAAATTCACTTCACTGCTTTCACATTTATCTATTTATTTGCTTCAAACAAGAAAAAACATTCACAAACACAAATTACAACAATTAGAAAAAATATTCTGTTTAGCGAGAAAATCATTACATACAAATTTGAACTGGACAATTTAAATTTTGAATTTGTCAAAGACATTTAGGTATTCAGCCTACATTTCGCCGTGCCTCGGCGCCCGACAAAAATTTAAAAAATAAAAGTGTTGCAAAATGATTAAAAAGTTATTTTATCTACACTCATAGTGTAATGTTCCAATTACATATTCGAAATCGTTTAAGGGTACACTTTTTTCACGCCAAACTATAAAATTGTAAAAAATTACTTTTCGATACAGCATTTCCCATACTATTTTCATGACAGCTGTATCGTAAAATAACTTTTTAATCATTATGCAACACTTTTATTTTTTAATTTTTTGTCGGGCGCCGGGACACGGCGTAATGTAGGCTGAATACTTAGATGTCTTCAACAAATTCAAATTCAAAATTTAAATTTTCATGTTTATATTCTGTGTAATTATTTTCCCGCTAAACAGGATATTTTTTGTAATTGTTGTAATTTGTGTTTGTGAATGTTTTTTCTTATTTTAAGCAAATAAATAGATAAATGTGAAAGTAGTAAAGTGAATTTCCCGCCGCTTGATATCCTCGACGCGTAGATACAACAGAACTGTAATTGTTGTAATTGTTTGTTGTAGTTGTTTGTAATTGTTGTAATTTGTGTTTGTGAATGTTTTTTCTTATTTTAAGGAAATAAATAGATAAATGTGAAAGTAGTAAAGTGAATTTCCCACCGCATGATATCCTCGACGCGTAGATACAACAGAACTGACTTGCAGCTTACTTCCAGCTAAGTTTAGAAAATTATAGGTACGATATTTTAACGTAAAAATATGAGTGTAGATAAAGTAGTGTATGCAACTGCATATAATTAGGTATTAAAACACTCGTGTCAAACTATTATCATACTCGGCTACGCCTCGTATGATAAACAGACACTCATGTTTTAATACCCCCTTTTATATGACAGTTGCATAAACTACTATTACGGTACAGCTGTAATGAAATTAGTACAGTGGGAAATGCTATATCGAAATAGTAGTTTATCTACACTCATAGCGTAATGTTCCAATTACATATTCGAAAACAGTCGTTTAAGGGTACACTTTTTTCACGCCAGACTAAAATTTAAAAAAATTACTTTTCCATTTCCCATACTATTTTCGCATTCATTCCAGCATTTCCCATACTATTTTCGCGACAGCTGTATCGTAAAATAACTTTTTAATCATTATGCAACACTTTAATTTTTTATTTTTTGTCGGGCGCCGGGACACGGCGTAGTGTAGGCTGAATACTTAGATGTCTTCAACAAATTCAAATTCAAAATTTAAATTTTCATGTTTATATTCTGTGTAATTATTTTCCCGCTAAACAGAATATTTTTTGTAATTGTTATAATTTGTGTTTGTGAATGTTTTTTCTTGTTTGAAGCAAGTAAATAGATAAATGTGAAAGTAATTAAGTGAATTTCCCGCCGCTTGATATCCTCGACGCGTACATACAACAGAACTGACTCGCAGCTTACTTCCAGCTAAGTTGAGAAAATTATGGGTACGATATTTTAACGTAAAAATATGAGTGTAGATAAAGTAGCATATGCAACTGCATATAATTAGGTATTAAAACACTCGTGTCAAACTATTATCATACTCGGCTACTCATGTTTTAATACCCCCTTTTATATGACAGTTGCATAAACTACTATTATGCAACTGTCATATAAAAGGGGCTATACTCATAGATGAAATATTTTAAAATATTTATATTATTTTGTTTTATTTTGAATGTAATAATTTTAATCAATATTTCAATGATTTTAAAATTTGCCCTCTGGCCACGTCGTCAATCAAACAGGTAGCTAAGTAATAGTAGGGGAGCCCAAGCGGGGATTTCGGGATTTACTGAAGCGCGGCAGATTAATATACAGGGGGATACCTTGTACCCGGTTAAGTACCTCCACCAAATATGAGCCTCATATATATGGCCCGTCAAGGATAAAGGATCAGATTAGTAAAAAAAAATTGATCATCAGAAATTCTCGAGCGCGTCAGATTAAGGTAGGGTGAGTTAATTACATGCTAAAAAGTAAATATTCCACTAATCTGACAATTTGTAAGTGACGTGAGGAAAGGGGAGGGCTGCAAAGTTGCACAAAAAAACGTCATCTCGACATTCTCGAGCGTGGGTGAATTTTTTTTTATTTTGAAGGAAATAATTCAAGGATCACGTAAAATATATAATCTGACGATTTCCACAAGCCGAAGTTACAAAAATTCGTCGATAAAGTTTAATACGTGCAGCTACGTGATGCCTATATTCCCCACCCCGCGTTTCTATTCTCTTTCACTTTTTCTCTATCTATTACTCTCTAACTCCGTCCCCACTCTGTTTTCTGTTGCCATGACATCATCACAGCTGATCAAACAGCTTGTTCGTGGCATGATATTATTTACAACGTATTTCTAACGTTTTGGCTTATTTTGTTCAAACTCAAACTCAAATACGTTTATTCAGTTTAGGTTTTCACAAACACTTATGAACATCATAATTATAATTATAATATAAAATGAATGCTAGGCACCACGGCACCATCGAGCGGACAACGGTTTCTTGGCTAGTATGTAGGGCCATATAAAAAAGAAAACAAAGATAAGACTCCGTGGCCAAAGATTTTATTCTTTGTCCGCAAACACTGTAAAAAAAAAAAATTTTTTTATTTATTTATCAGATTAGGCGAATCCCTCCAGATAATCGTCAGATTATGAGACAGCACGTCTAGGACATAAAGATGAACCATATACAGGGTGTTTCATAATACATGTATAAAGCGGAAAGGGTGTTAAAGTAGAGCTTTCAAAGAGTGCACTGGCGACTTCATTTTATCCGGACATTGAATTTTAATTTTAATAAAAAAAATTAATTTTTAAAGATAAATAACCATATCGACTACGTTGAAGCGCAGCTCTATTTCAAGTTGATGATCATATAAAAAACAGGTTAATAACCTCGTGCGACCCCTATCGAAACAAAGCAACCTCCTCAAGCCTACTACCAGGAGCCTAATGCTGCGTACACACCGGGCGATGTGTGACGCGCACCAGTTTCGACTAACGATTGTCCGTTGGCGTGTGCCAGCCGGCAATCCGCAGTGCAGCGTGGCGGTAACATCAAACGGATAGAAGTAATCATCCAATCGCAGTTTGGGCGGATACCGAAGGCCAACAAACAAACGTGCAAATACGAGCCCGAATCGGTTCCCAAAACTCCCAAAGATCGTTTGCTTGACCACGAAATGCAAGTATTAGACCTTAGAAGTCCAAATAATTCGGCCGACAGCCCTTCGTTGGCGTACGTTGAGTGTGTACACACCATAATGACGAGTAATAACCTCGTGCCATTCATATCAAAACAAACCAACCTCCTTCATCTTACTACCAGGCGTCGTACCAAATGTTACCTACTTATGAATAGGCTCTACCAAATTAACTAGGAACTTGCCTACACTTATTATTTTCGATAGGTAGGTATGCTTAAATAGTCGGAGCGTCGGTGGCCTAAGGTTGCGGTATCCAACTCGTACGCGTGAGGTACCGGGTTCGAATCCCACTGCCGCCATGTACCACTAACTCTTTTCTAAGTTATGCACAGTAGCTGAATACTAACCGATGCTTTTACGGTGAGGGAAATCATCGTGATGAAACTTACACATTCAGTTCAGACGACTGAATGTGTAAGTAACCATGATCCAATCTGGTCAGGTTCCCTTGGTAGCAGGGTTAGGAGCCAGGAATGTCAGATGGCAGTCGCTCCACTGCAATTAATTACCTAATCTGCCAAATCCTAGATCATGGACCATAGTCTAATAATTTTGTGAAGAGAAAAGAATTTGTTACAGTGGAGCGACTACCATCTGACCTCCATGACCCTGCTACCAGGGGAACCTGACTCGATTGGATCATGGTTACAATTTCAGTTGCCAGAATTTGCAGATTTCATCATGATGTTTCCCTCACCATAGGAGCATCGGTTAATTTCAACTAATGTACATAACTCAGACAGTGGCGTGCCTAGGGGTTCAGAGTAAGGCAAGCCGAGAGATGAAGTTTGTGTAGTTTTTACGGTTATTAAAAATAAATCCATCCCCTTGCCACATTACGGAAATAATTTGTTATTTTCTGAGAAATGATTATAAACTTTACCTTTTCCATGCAAATCAAAACTTGTGCACATTTTAAACCATCACAAGGGACTCTACTTCGTCTATTGTTAATCAATCTAATTAAATCACTTTTACTACAAAACACAACACAAACACAACAAAAAACTGATTACTTATCCGCCCAAACGGCTCAAACAATACAATAGTGAAGTTGGTACGTATTACAGCATTCAACAAACGTACCTACTGCGCATGCGCGAAGTTGCCAATTTCAAAGATCCGTGTACAACTTCAAACGCATGCAGGGCTTAAAGTCTCGTACAATTTACCATATAAACAAACGTATAGTTATATCTCATTATAGGACAGTTTTCATATGTAAGAAAGAGACATACCGGCCGGAATCAAAGCCCGCTTACAAGCCAGCGCGTGCGAGCGAGATGACTGACCGAGTCTCAATTTCCTCAACTTGCGTGTGCGTTCGGATCGTGTTTCGTAACCTGGGCGCACGATGGCGCTGCTTTGCGGCGCGGCAGTTTGAAATGCATTAGGAGCGCGAACTTTAAATACTTCGCGCTCGCATTATCTTTGATTTTTATCGATAATTATTTTTATAAGGCAAGCCCGGCTTTTGGGCTTGTATGACAGTAACGCCACTGAACTCAGAAAAGAGTCATTGGTACATTGCCACAGCGGGATTCGAACCCGGCACCTCTCTCGCTTACGTCGGATACTCAACCGCCCAGCCACCAACGTTCTTGAAAAACATACTAAAGATAGCTACATAACTAAAACAGAATTCGTTCAATTGATAAATCGTTCTACACAAATAAGTAGGTACTATGTCCTACTAAAATGGTTCACTCATCTAGGGACCTACGTAGCGTAGGGAACCACTTATGAGACTAGTTTTGTTGAAACAGATTACAGACAGGTTTTACTAAATACCTACATGTTTTCATGAACAGATAAAAGCGTTGTCTTTTCTGCCTATTTCCCGTCGGAAAAGAACTTCCTAACGTTACGATTAGGTACTAGCTAGGTAGCATATCTTAAAGTCTAGCTAGAACCTAGACCTTTAAAGCATGTAGGTACGTACCTTTTTAAAGTTATTTTATGAAAACAAACAGCGTCAGGTGCCATACTTTCTTGCTTTCTTGTGGCTCGGATGACTGATAGGTATTAACTATCAAGTAAGCTTGCACTCGTATCGTAGCGTAGCTAGGTAGGTACACTCCATACACACAGATACACAACACTACGCAGGCTCTGGTTGCCATGCAATACGTAAATAGGTAGGTACCATGGTGTTTGGCCTACTGCTAGCTTGCATTCATACACAGAATAATGATTATCACAATACTTAAACGTTGAACGCTGAACACAGACAAGACTACGTTAATACTGGTACCTGAAGCTATAAATCATTCGTTCACATCGTTAACACTCTTATCACAGTTATCTTCACAATAGGTACTTAGGTATCCTACAACTACAACGCAACAATCATTTCGGTCACGCGAAAAGCTAAAAACTGAATGAACGAATACGACGCGAAAGTAGGCAAATTTCGTCAATGGAAGTCGCGCCGTGGGTCAAACCACAAAATAAAGAACGGCCCGCCAAAGTATTCTATTTTTAGATTTTGTAGCTTTCAGTTTCTATTTTGATGTCAAAAGCGCCGCCACAGCTCCGGCGCCGGCCTTGACCTTGACGGCACGTGCAAAAGGATTCGTACTTAGGGATCCGTGTTTTAGGGGTCTAACATATTTCGCCTTTTATGTTCTCTCGTTTTATGTTCTCCTGGTAGTTGCACCATAATGTTGATTTTTTTTTTATTTGTTAAAGTGAGTCTCAAGCGAATCCAACTGTGGGCTTAATAATAATCCTTATGGCGATGGCCTACATTTGCTTATCACGATTTTATCGGGTAGTTTGGTACAATGACAGTAACCTAGACAGTAATTTCTAAAATTGTGTTTGGGTCCGTGCTCCACCTAGGTGACCTAGGTTCTCCAATTGGATATTTACAGGTAAAGCTCCATCAACTAAGAATCATTAAGTTAATTTTAGTTGATGAGAAATGTTCGTGAAAACGATAGGTACGATTACCTACGCGACACTGAAACATGACTGACAGACATGACATGAGAAAGCAAACTCGTAAAAAGACAAAGATGTTACATTAATTAGAGTTTGCTACATTAATATGCTACAGTAATTTGAATAAGACTACTTTGCTATTAGTTAGGTGGTGGTGCACTTTCGTAAAAACTATGAATGAACCTTTTGAATTAAAATCATAATTGATTACAATATTTTTTTGTACAGAACCCTCGAAACCAAAAAATACAAAACGGATTATTTAGACCTCCTTAATATTGCGCCTAGTACGTGGGGTGTCCATAAAATAAGCCAGTGCAAATACAGGCATGACGCATTTCATCTTAGTCCTCACAGTGACAACGCATCTGCTGTTCTGCATGTTTGTTGCCTGCAACCTAAATGCTTAAATCCTAGTACGTAAATAGTGTTGCTAGGTATTTTTTCAGCTATTTAAATTTAATATTCACCTTCTTGAATTCAAACATGAGTAGAATTTAATAATTACTATTAGATAGGTACTAAAATGACATCTTTCCTTATTTCGGAGCTGGCGGAAAAGTTCAACGAGAAATGCATAAACTTGTGCCAAGACTCACCACATGCATTCAACAGGATGTAAACTGAGTGAAAAAATAGACAAAAAAGTATAACAACAATATCGTGTAGTTTTGCTGCACTTTCCAAAAATATTAAAATCTAGTGAATGTACTTTATGGACACCCTGTGATATCAGTATCCCGTACATAGTCCACCTGCTTCAGTCATGACTGCCTAGTACAATAGAAGATATGGCGCAGACGCGAAATCAAGCTGTAACTTTTTTGCCTATTAATGTTTATTGTGTTTTCGCAATTAGTTTGAAGACTATGTACCTAGGTGCAACATTGTGTTGAAGGCAACAAAAAACAAATAAATTAAAGTAGAAACAAACATCGAAATGTCTTGTTTTTGTGCCGGACTGCTCACGAGCTGCTTGTAATAATAATTTTATTAACCAGCCACTTGAGGTATTGATCGTAGTGATCTTTAGATTGAATTTTAAAACTCATATGAAACGGTAGGTAGAAAAGACTTAAAGGCACAAAACCTATATCCTATCTGTAACTGGTAAAATTGTATTATTCAGTTGATTGACCTGATTATGAACTTGAGTGATCTATTACAACTGATTTCTAGAGATGCGGTCTTTCGTTTTCAAAATGTGATTATCGACAGTGAAAAAGAAAAAGTTCGATAGTCATTTTCTCGGTAACTATTCCACGCACGAAAAAAATAATTGTACCTATCGTTTTAATACGTTTAGCACTCCATCCAGTTCACGGCTTTATACATGTATTATGAAACACCCTGTATATCTTAATCTGACACGCTTGAGTATTTCAAAATGGCGAATTTTTTTGGCACATTCTAATAATGGCCGCAAGTTTGCGTCACATCCAAATCGTCAGATTATTAGATGAGAGCATTTTTTTAGGTTCACTTAACATCCCCTTAGAAAATCTGACGCGCTCGATAAATTTTTTTTTTTTTTATTTTCAACCCCTACGTATGACCACCCCCATCATGCAAACGATCAGATTAATATACGTACATTATTAAAAATACGTAGGACATGGATGCTATCAATATCTGACGCGCTCGAGTATGTCCATGCAATAGTTTTTTTTTACATTTTTGAAAATCTATAGCCGCTCCCCCCACCGATGAAAAGGTATACTTTATATAACATTTTTTTCTTTTTATTATATAAGCTTCGCAACTCAATAGGTCTCTATGACGCTCGAGTAAATCCCCATTTAGCATCGTGGGCTCCCCTACTATAAGGTTAACGCGAGTTCGAAATGCCATTACATGGCACTATTTGAGAGTACGGTCCGTTGACAAAATACGTCGCACTATTGGTCAGAATCGAACGCTCAAAGTTAGCGGTTAGATTTCAGCCAGCGGAACTGCGTTATTTTCTCATTGACAAGATCTTACTCGCCAGTGTCGCCATATGGGGAGCACAGAAATGTTTATCTATAGTTCATTCGCGATAAGAAAATAATAAAATGAATGCTTTGCTGGTTGAAATAAACAGCAAATACTAGATTGGCTGCTAAGCAAAGAGATATCCTTGACTTTATTTTTAATTTTAGACAATTAAGTTGATTTTCATACTTCATCTTTTAAAAAAAAAATTAGAATTTTTACTCCACTGCGAAAACACTTTTACTCACTATTTACTTAACGCGAATGGACAATAAACACTAATTCCCCCTCCGCAGCCGATCCCCTACTGGCTCTACAAGCTGCACGGTCTCAACATAAGCTACACCTGCGAGATCTGCGGCAACTACACCTACAAGGGCCCGAAGGCCTTCCAAAGGCACTTCGCGGAGTGGCGACACGCCCACGGAATGCGCTGCCTCGGGATACCGAACACGGCTCACTTTGCTAACGTCACGCAGATCGAGGACGCTTTGGCTTGTGAGTATACTTAGTATAGGTATGCTGGTTACAACACACACAACGCAATGTTTTAAACCATGGCGGTTATTATCACACATACCCACTCGGCGCACTTCGCCAACGTCACGCAGATCGAGGACGTTTTGGCTTGTGAGTATATTTTGTTTGGAAAACTTACAGCTTATATTATTACGTGGTTTTATAAACATATCGGTAAATATTTCGCAATTTACAACTGAGTTACCTCTACCATAATATACAGGGTGTCCCGTAAGTCGACGTCAAGCCGGAATCGGGTGATGTGATAGTCCAAATCATAATAGTTACTAGAAAAATAAAAAATAAAATCTAAGTCTTGAATTTTTTAAATTATAAGCATTTCTTTTTTTTTTCGAGAAAATGTACACCCTGTGATGGTTTTTTAGCTCCTGTTGCTACCAATCTTAACTTCTTTTCAATTTTATTTTTCTTATGTAATCCCGAATAGTGCTAATCTAACCTATTACTTAGAATTCCAAGTCAACTGCTCCAGCTTAGAAGAAAGTGTCACATTATGCCGTACAATGAATAGACAATTAATATTTCGTCCAACTTTAACGGACCGTACTGAAAAAAAAAGAACTACGCCAGGTTGGCAAGTAGCACTAAAAGTTGACGCATTTAATAAGGATTCTAAAATGGTATAATACTTGCTACATTATTTCTTTGATTACGGGGAAAAAAAAATTCCTTCAAGAAACCCAGTTTCGAAAATTTTTTCTTTACCTTCTAAAAACTATTCTAGTGCGTTCAAAGCTTGCCTAAGACCGAGTGAGACGGAGAGTCATTCATGAAATGTGAGTGAGACAGGTAGTGATGCTTTCAAGTCAGAGATGCTAACTTTTTGTTAAATTTAGGACAAATTTTCCTTAAGTTTAAAATTTAACACCAATTAGATGCAAAGATTTATTATTTACAAAAGATGTTCAAACTGCCTTCCTTCAACTGCAATACAAGCTCGACATCTTCTTAAAAAAGATCGGATTATCACACGGGCAAATCTTCCGTTGTTGACAAATTCAGCTGCTTCCGTAATTCTTTGCCGAAGCTCAGCTACATTTTCGATTGGCTTAAAATAAACTTTCTCTTTCACTGCTCCCCAGTAAAAAAAATCTAATGGATTTAAGTCCGGTGAACGGGCTGGCCACGAGATCGTACCAGACCGACCTATCCATCTGACCGGATATTCTTCATTGAGAAATGCTCTAACTGAGCGGGCATAGTGCGCTGGGCAGCCATCTTGTTGATACCACATCTCTCTGTAAATACTGAGTGGCACGTCTTCCAGTAAACTAGGTAAACTGTTTTGTAAAAAATCTAAATAAACTTCAGCAGTCAAGATCTCTGGCAACTCAAAAGGTCCTATGACTCTTCCATTTAAAATTCCGGTCCACATGTTTATTTTAAAACGATACTGAGATCTATCTTGTGTCATTAAATTCGGATTCTCTACGTGCCACTCGTGTAAGTTGTGTAGGTTCATGTAACCGTCTTTTTTAAATGTCGATTCATCCGACCACAAAATTTTCTCTAAGAATCGCGGATCTTCCCGGTGTCTTTGTAGCATCGTTTGACAAAATGCAACCCGAAGTTGATAATCCTGAGGATGCAGGGTTTGTACTCGCTGTACATGGTATGGGTCGAGCTCATGTTTTTGTAAAATTCGGTGAGCTATAGTTTTGGGCACTCCTGTGCTTTGCTGGATTGCACGTACCGAAATACTTGGATCTTCTTCAACTGCTTGAAGTACTACGTCCTCGTAAGGCAAGGAACTTCTTCCTTCACCATGTGGTCGGTTTGGAAGTATGCCTTCTGTGGAGAGTAGACGGTGCACGTTTGTAAAAACTCGGTGGTCTGATAACGATCAGCATTTGGGTACCTCTCGCGATACAGTCTAGCCGCAGCACTAGCATTCGCCATAAATAAAGTGCATGTTGGCATATTCCTGAGTGGTGTACACAGGCATGGTGGCACTACACAATCACACGATAGTCCAGGAGAAAGCAAAGGTCGTTGTAAAGAGATCGAAACTGTCCAAATCACAAGCAAACAAACAAGTCCAATAAACGAAGCAAAAAGTCGAAAGTACGAAATAACACGAACGAATACGGAAAGATGCGTAGTAAACAATGGAGCGTAACGTACTGATCTGTATTGCGTGTGCCAATATTAAAAAAGTGGCGTCACTATCTATCTCGCTCACACTTCATAAAATGACTTTCTCTGTATCTGACTCATTAGCGTCACTATCTGTCTCACTCACCCATTAGAATGTTTGACTCGAAAGCGTCTCACTCACACTTCATGAATGACTCTCCGTCTCACTCGGTCTTAGGCAAGCTTTGAACGCACTAGAATAATTTTTAGTAGATAATGAAAAATTTTTCGAAACTGGGTTTCTTGAAGGAATTTTTTTCCCCGTAATCAAAGAAATAATGTAGCAAGTATTATACCATTTTAGAATCCTTATTAAATGCGTCAACTTTTCGTGCTACTTGCCAACCTGGCGTAGTACTTTATTTTTTTCAGTACAGTCCTTTAAAGTTGGACGAAATATTAATTGTCTATTCATTGTACGGCATAATGTGACACTTTCTTCCAAGCTGGAGCAGTTGACTTAGAATTCTAAGTAATAGGTTAGATTAGCACTATTCGGGATTACATAACAAAAATAAAATTGAAAAAAAGTTAAGATTTGTAGCAACAGGAGCTAAAAAACCATCACAGGGTGTACATTTTCTCGAAAAAAAAGGAAATGCCTATAATTTAAAAAATTCAAGACTTAGATTTTATTTTTTATTTTTCTAGTAACTATTATGATTTGGACTATCACCCGATTCCGGCTTGACGTCGACTTACGGGACACCCTGTATATGCAGACTTTTTCAGCATATCGCCGTCCAACTTTGGACATTTGCCTCCCCCATTGTCCTGCATCCTGATCGACAGGAAGTCTCCCTCATCCGCATCTTCCCGGCCACCTTGGTGATGTCGTCGAACCATCTTGCCTTTGCGTCTACCAGGGATTCTTGTACTTGTTCTTGTAGTTGTTGTATATGCAGACTACTACATGTTATATACAATACATTTGGCGGAGGTGGGAAAGGAATCCAACCGCCAATGTTGGCTGGATGGCGAAGAAAAAGTGTAATTACCCGCTTGGTCGACTTGCTGTGTATTCTCTGATGCCCGCTAAACATGTTGGCTGAGACTAGGCGAACGCAAGTGAGGATTTTGTAATAGGCAAGTTCAGCCGGTCTATGCATCTTTGACAGCTCCGCTTGCGTGATGCGTGTACGGCAGAAAATTGACAGAAGTTCGACTATTTTACCAACATCTACATTGACTCTGTTTGTGTAGGATCATCCGCCAATCTATTGTCTATGGACCAAGAATTTCTACCACAAACGTTAGCTTATGCATGGACTTACTACCCAAAGGGACTGCGCACTGCTTTGACTAAAACCGGGCAGAGCGAGAGTCACGATCGATAGTCCTTTGTCCCTTTCTAACAGTGTAAACACAATGTTATTGGCATAATCACCGTCATTCTAAATTGACAAGTGTCATGTTTGGTGTGGCCATTATTGGAGAAATATATTTACCGTGAATTTGGTATTATTATGAAGTAATCCGTACAATCCGAAAAGTAGTTGTCAAAATACCTTTTGATCTACTGAACGTTTCTCCGACAAACGTCGAGTCGACATAATTATTAACCTACGACTTTTTGTTCTACAAAACAGATATAAGAGTTCGGTAACGATTTACTTTACAACACTAGTTTCTAAAGAGAAGTGATAGTACTCGTCGATATCTACATTTCGGGTGACAGCTGTCAAAGTTAAATCTTTTATAACTCGGAACCCATTGGTCCTAACACACTAGTTTCTGTAGAGAAATGATAGTACTTGTCGAGATCTACATTTCGTATGACAGCTGTCAAACTTAGAACTGTCAACCGAAATGTAGATCTCGATGAGTACTATCGTATTGCTTTAGGAACTAGTGTTCTAAGACCAATCGTTTTCGAGTTACAACAGTTCTAAGTTTGACAGCTGTCATGCGAAATGTAGATCTCGACGAACACTATCATTTTTCTTTATAAACGAGTGTTATAGCACCAATAGTTTAGGAGTTATTTCAGTTCAAAGTTTGACAGCTGTAATTCGAAATGTAGATCTCTACAAGTACTATAATTTCTCTCTAGAAACTAGTGTTTTAGGACCAATGGGTTAACTTTGACAGCTGTCATACGCAATGATGATCTCGAGGAGTGCTATCATTTCACTCTAGGAACTAGTGTTCTAGGGCCAATAGTTTCCGAGTAGCAGGGTAAGCTTGGGCTGGACCCTGGCGAAAACATGACCTTCAGATTGCACCCAGTTCGGCTCTGCCTGGCCCTGGTGTCCACGCCAAATATTAAAAGTAATTTGGAATTTGCATCAACAATGGTGGCAACACTAGAAAGGGACACAGGACTATCGATATAGTATCGTTATAGTCAAAGCAGTGCGCAGTCCCTTTGGGTAGTAAGTCCATGAGCTTATGTCAGATAACGTTAGCTTATGTCAAATCCCATACATTTTTTCTACCACAAACGATTGTAGATTAACGAAAACGAAGAAAACCAATACAAATCAGCCTTCCACCGGCTGGCATGTGACTTTCATACAGAGTGACTCGCACACTCACTCACTCACTCTACACACTTTTCTTTTGTCACACACTTTTTTTGCCGTTTTACAAACCTTTTTTTTAACGTTTTACTTTTCTTTGAAATGTTGTGGTCTAACATGATACTAAAATGAATACACACTACAGCTACAGTGGTTGTTCATCCTCACAAACTCTTTTTCTAATTTAAAATAAACTATGAAATACTTTTCATTCTAGTATGGGAGAAGATAAAACACCAGAAAGAGGACGAGCGGTTTGTAGCGGAAAACGACGAGGAATTTGAGGATTCCCTCGGGAACGTGGTTAACCGGAAGACATTTGAAGACTTGAAGCGACAGGGGCTTCTGTAGATTAGTTTGCCCCATTATTGTGTGTAAGGAAATATAATGAAGTTAACTTGGAGTAATTTTAGTTTTATTTCGATCTTTACTATCATTTAAGGTATGATGGCCTGAGTAGTTCAGTTGGTTAACGTGCCGGTCTGCCGCAGAGGTCCTGTTGTCAATTCCCGGCCGAGCAGTATTGAAATAATGAATTTTAATTTCTGGTAAGGGTCTGGAGGTTATATGTATAATATGTATGTATTTCAAAGTATATAAGTAGTTTATCAGTTATCTAGCACCCAAAACAAGCTTTGCTTACTTTGGGGCTAGATGGCGCTGTGAATTGTCCAAAAAAAGCAGTTCCTAACCGATGGTCTGAGGACCTGGTGGTCTACCTAGAGGCTTCCGAAGTGGTCCAAGACGTTGCTATTGATAAGGAATGGTTACTACTACAAATTAAAATTACTTATATTGCAAAGAAAACTATAGGTAGCCTATTCCGAGTGGATACAACAACCCACTTAGGAAATAAAAATCGTCAAATATACAAAGCCAGTTTATTTCGCCGAAAGCTTTCCAATTGTACAATAAAGCAGCTTATAAAATAATAAATTAGTGACAAATTGATAATAACAATATCGTCGTTACAAAAATAAAATGTAGGAAGAAATTTAACAATTCTTTTAGAGATAGGTATCACGCCATCACGTCCCATCACCCGAACTTTTTCACTTACGCTATTTATGTACAAAATACTACAGTATCGTATTCCATCATAAAAACGTTAAACGTGCGATTCCGAGCCTTATTCTAACACTGTTTAGCGCTCATATTTCATCAACCACTTCCAAGCTTGTAACAAAATGAAGATAAAGAAATACAATCGCTAAGCGAATCAAAATAGGGCTCAAAATGCTCTGGTTTATCCAAATAGTGATGGGGGAATGTGAATAATTCGAATGAGCACTTATTCGATTGTAAAAGAGAGCTATTTTAATGGCTGTATATGTAAGGGACAAAACTACTGCTAGGTATATTCGAAGCCACCGAATTAGCAAGAAAAACTAGATAGCTTGATACAAATTTTAAAACAAACAGTATCATTCATGAGTGAATGAAATTATTGCAATGAAACATTGACATTCGATCGCCCAAATCATTCGATGATCAAATTAGATTTTTACTTTTCTAAACAATCGCCCATCACTACTACCAAACACTACCGAGCTTGGACCATCGTCGAGCCAACAATTTCGACCCGTATTCCCATACAATTAGCGCCCATACAAATCCCTACCTATTGAAATCCTCGTGCCAACGAGAAATGAATGCTAATGGCATCGGAATAGGTCTTAAAATCCACAGTCGTAGTACCGCGGGCGCGGGCCCGCTGTCCGAGGCTACAGCGCCAGCCCACTCTCGTCGTAGGTGAGGAATATCTTCTCTATGGAGGTGATGTAGGCCGCGGTGCGCATGTTGATGCCAAGGTTGTGGGTCTTCGAGGCCGCTATCACGTTCTGAGGATGGTAAGGGAGTAAATTCATAAAAAGAAATTATTGTTTATGTCCCGGTACACCAAGTACATGATCCGGTATTCGGCAGACCAGGGAATTACAGTGGCGAGACTGCCATCGGATCTCCGTGACCCAGTTAACAGAGCCTGACCAGATTGGATCATAGTTATATTTTCCCTCGCCGTAAGAGTATCTTCTTGTAACGGATACTTTAGCCCTCCGTCGAGACTGGTATAGTAGAAGCAGTGAAAGAAATCTATCTCGAGTTCATGTCCATGTTCACGACCGCTTAAATAATTCGAGTGGCATTCAATTATTGAAGGCTCGATACATCGCCATCTCACTCGGTCGCGGTTTGAGCGAGTGAGATGGCGATGTATAATCGGTTCGAGTTTAACGGTCGGGCCCGATGAACAAGAACTCGCGCGAGCACAGTTTCTGGTCTCTGCCTACCCCTCTACTGCCTATTGTGGAGAAGGCGTGACGGCAGACCTACAAAGATCTTTTGGCACTTGGATAAGAGCATGGTTGTCAAAAAACTCCTGTCTTGTCTGTCAAAAGTGACGTTTTACAAGCTGGCGGCGTTAGTTCTGATTTCGGCCACGTGTCAAAAAAAGGGACTGCGCGCTGCTAAGACAAAAACTGAGCCGAGCGTGAGTCACCAACTACAAGTAGTCCTTTATCCCTTTTTAACAGTGTAACCACAATTTTATTGGCATAATCACCGTCATTCTAAAATGACAAGTGTCATGTCTGGTGTTGCCATTATTGGAGATATATTTTTACCGTAATTTTGTATTATTTTGCGGTAATTCGTACAATCCCACAAGTAGTTATCAGAATACCTTTTGATCTAGTGAACATTTGTCCGACCAACGTCGAGTCGACAGAATTATTAACCTACCATTTCGTATGACAGCAGTCAATGTTAAAACTTTTATAATTCGGAAACCATTGGTCCTAGAACACGTAGTTCCTAAAGGGATATTATAGCACTCGTTGAGATCTACTTTTCGCGTGACAATTACAAGGGTTTCCGAATTATAACAGTTTTATGTTTGACAGATGTCACTTGAAATATAGATCTTGACGAGTGCTATAATTTCTCTTTAGAAACTGGTGTTCCAACGGACCGACGGTTTCTGAGTTGTAAGTTATAAGAATGCACGGCCCAGCAGGTGTACGCCGATGAGACCGGTTGCGTCCGGCCCTGACCTGTTCTGTATGTCTGTGCCCACGCTTTAGTTTTTTTTTTTTTTTTAACTTTCCAGTCATTTGATTGCCATCTCACCTGGTGGTAAGTGACGATGCGGTCGAAGATGCAGCATGCCTGTCTAGGAACAGCCTATTCACTCTCCAGATTATAGTAATAAAATTAATTCGGAATTTGCATCAACCATGATGCCAATACTAGAAAGGGACACAGGACTATAGATGCTGAGCGCGCAGTCCCTTTTAGGTATAAGTCCATGGGTGTACGTCACTCACCTGGCAAGCCTTGATCATGGAGTACTCGAGCCCCGAGTTGACGATGTGCTCCTCGCTGGCGCCAGACATCATGGTCTGGAACACCGGCGACGGACAGATCTTCGCGTCCACATTCGCCTTCTTCAGGGACATCTCCACGGAGTCTGAAACACATTCAAGACTACATTACTACTGGAACACGGAGAAGGGATAAGGTAGCCGTGGTGACTGTGGAAAACGGTAATTATCCACCTGGCCGGGTGTTGTGACCACGGGACCAAGGCTCGAACAGGTGATCGTCGGAAGTGGGAACATTACTCTAGCGCGATGTAGGACGGGCAGCGCCATCTATGGATGATGCTTGCCAACTATAGGTACTCGTAATGTTCGATATTGAGTTGGGTTTCTCTATTGGAGCGATAGATGTCGCTACAGTGTATTTGTGAAGAACATGGGCTGAATATGGGTCTTACATCATGTATAAAAATAGCTTACTGTTCAGCCAATGTATAGAGGCAAGGCATGCAAAAATGGATAAGAGGAGTGGAGGGGAGAAGTCAACCAACCCCAGTTTAGTCATCTGCCGTCATATTCTTTTTGGCGCGAGATGGGAGAGTAACGATTTGTATCTGCGAGTGGATTTTGAATGCAGTACGCTGAGATGCCGTGTGGTGTCCGGCAGAGTAGAATAGTACCAACCCCTTAACTTGTGGTTGGCGACACAAGGCGACTAATGTTTTTAAGGCAAAATGTCATCTCTGTAGGCTGGAAAATGGGCAGCAGCATTTTCCAGTTATATTCATAATACTGCGATCTCCAACCCGCCTGCCAGGCGTGGAGAGTATGGCAATAACCTCCTTTCTCGTGGGAGAGGCCCTAAGTCCTGCAGTGATCTGTTATGCGCTGTGATGCTGACGATGGAGCCGAGCAGGATGTATTAGCGCTCTATGGCCACTAGGCATTATGGGACAGTATTTGAGCTGGGCATTTCATGAGGGACTAAGTTTCGAATGCGAGAGCCAACGGCTTACGGCGAGAGGATGCCGAAGACCGGGCGAAGTGGAGAAGATTGAGTAGTAAAGCGGACCCTGGCAGAGGCCGGGATAATCGCTAGGACGGTGATGATGATGAGTATTAAATACAGGTATTACCCAACAGCGCCGTATTGGAGTCCCGCCAGAACTTGATGCTCAGCTTGCCGAAGCTGACGTGGTTGAGGTTCTTGAGGAACTCGAAGTAGGAGACGGTGACGCCGCCGGCGTTGCAGAGCAGGTCGGGCAGCATCAGCACCTTCCTCTCGCGCAGGATCTTGTCTGCGGCCGGGATCGTGGGCCCGTTCGCGCCTTCCGCCAGGATCTGGTGGCCATCGTTCATCCATCAACTTATTTATTCATTTATTGGAGTACAAACAGCTATATAAATCATAACAAATATTATTTTAGGACCAACAAGCCAATTACAGGTCCTCGGTAGTAATAAATGAAATGGTATTGGAATTAAATCATTCCAATATTATTCTACTATTTCTACTCGCCTGGCCAGATGGAAGGTGGCAGAGGCGTTCCTGCAAAAGACTGCAGACTGCAACGGCTTTGAAGCTTTATATCAGATAGCAGAATGACAAATTAGCAGACTTTTCACTTGACATTTAAGCAACAATTTGACTCGAGCGCGGCGACGACCAGAAAAAACTTCATTTACGTACCACTAGGCGGCGCTATATATTTTTTCATACTAATTTCCACGTAAACGCAAACGCGATAGTAAAGTAAAATCGAAGCGAAACTCACACTAGGCCCTCAGAATGTCGCACTTCTCGAACATGATATTAAATTGCGCCTTTGAATTGCGATCCTATAGAGACACTTACAGGTTGCCCACACCACACTCGGTTGCAATTTGGCCCGCATTCATCAAGACCCACCTTGCAATTCAGCTTGTTGGCTACATCCACATTTAGACTGTTTGAGTGCGGACACAACCAAACTATCGTACTACTCGAACATTACCTCGCGTGCCTAAACCACACTCCGTTGCAATTTGACCTTAATTCACCAACACCCACCTTGCAATTCAGCTTGTTGGCCACCTCCACCGTGATAGACTTTTCGAGCGCGGCGACGACCAAAATGTCGCACTTCTCGAACATGATCTCGCGGCCGCACTCGGTCGCGCCGTCGAAGCCCTTCACGCTGCCCTTGTTCTTCGCCTTGTACAACAACAGTTTCTGTGGATGAGGTAAATATACATTATTTACATACATACATAAAGCTCACGCCTCTGCCCCACAGATAGGGTAGGCAGAGAATATGGACCGCAACAGACTTTACTCTATACTGACACAACTCCCTAGCCTCGAATATATTATGCACAACTCTTTTCATACATCTCCTTAACACACTTCTTAACGCGCTTTTTACATCTGCTTAAATTCAGAAGCAGATAGCGAAAGACTTCTGGAATGTAGGAATGCTTATAAAATAACGTTCATTTCTGGATCACGCCTTTTGGAAAACGAGCGACGCGTAATATTACAAAAATGGACCTTATACTGTGAGTCTGTCACGGTTTTTGATTCTGAATTTAGTCAAATGTATAAAGTCTTTAAAGTAAAACTTCCACCAAACGGCACGCATCGCATCGGATCGGAACGAATTTTACAATCTCTAACATAATTAAATCGCGTTGTCTATATTACCAAGCCGCGCACAGCAGCTGACGGCGGGCGTCTTCCACGACACGCGCTCGGAGCCGAAAGCATACTGCCGTTCGGCTCCATTCCATTTATGAAGTTATTTACTGATTTGTATCGCAATTGGGTATGCGAGTGTGTTCCCTGATCAATATAATCTGGATGCCTTCAAGGCTAGAGTGAATAGTCTGTTCAAAGACGGGCATGCTCCATCTTCGGCCGCATCGTCACTTACCACCCGGTGAGATGGCGATCAAATGCCTGTCTTGTCTAGTATATAAGAAAATCTGAAGACGCAAAGACACCCCACCCTGGTATCTATCCCGTCCGGATTCTTCAAGCAGACGTCGTACTCCGCGACCCCGATCAGCTTAACTCCCTCGCCCTGCAGGTAGATACACGCGTAGCTGCCTACGTTGCCGTAGCCCTCCGCTATGGCTGTCTTGCCCTGGGGAGGAGATGTGATATTTAACACTTAGTATACCAGTCGGTTGTAGCGTCGGTGTTCTAAAAGTTAAGAGGTCCGACTCGTACCCTGGGTACTGGGTTCAAACCCCAGTGCCTCCATGTACCCGAGACCGCAGACTTTTGATCGATATATAACGATGATCCGTTTTTAGAAGAGACAGACAGACACATCTGGGTGAAACTATCTGGGCACAAATTTCAGAAAAGTGTCGCACAAAATTAATTAATATTAATACTATTATACCTCTATAGATCTGACACATACTGACTATATGAATATTGACTATCCGAAACCTTACTGGCGACTCCCCAGAAAAGCAAGATAATGGAGTCAAGTCACCGGAAACCATATCGCTCACCAATTAATACTCAATGGTAAGTCCTAATAGCGTTCTAAGCGCCCGCCTAAAATATCGCCCTCTAATTCTCAAAATTGCTTAGATTCATCACAGTTAGCAGCCGTTTCGAGATATCCGAAATAGTTTCTGCCATCAAAGAAATGAAACTGACTTCTGGCATCGACAACATTTCACGGAGCAGATTAAACACCTTTGTCCTGTCGCTGTTTCTTGGATTCTCAAACTATTTAACATCAGTATCGAATCTGAAAAGATGCCTAATATGTGAAGAAAGTAAAAAATCAAGCAGTTTTGAAACCCAGAAAAGCTCCCGGCGATTCCAAAAGACTCCGCCCAATACCTCTTCTGTGTCACTTTTCCAAACCTCTTTGAGATAATGATTGTAAACCGCCTTAAAAATCATAGATCCAAAACTGATTCTGCTGAAGCTGCACAACGATGATGATGACCTTGAATGATGGTTACCTTGAACCCCGGCTCGAGGTCGATCAGCTTGCAGATGTCCTCGTTGTGTATGAACACGCTGATTGTGATGAACACGCCGCGGCCGGTGGCCTCCACGCGGCCGCGGATGCCGCCGCCGTTTATCGGCTTTCCGGTCACGCACGCCGCCGCGTTCAGGTCGTTGTAGCCTGGGGGGAGAACCATGTTAGTATGGTCGCATCTTGACGTTAACGTCAAGGCTGTGCTATCGCGCGAAAGCCTCGAGGTTTCTTTTTATGCTACTCAGTGACAAACGAGAATACAGCCTACCTGATGGTAAGCGGTAACCAAACGGACTCCTCAGGCTTGACAGAGTCCTCCCACCATCATCATGTCATCTTGACGTTAATGCCCCGGTTGTGATCTCGCGCACGAGGGCCCGAGGTCAGCCTTAACCATGATCCAGGATTTGAGAGATCTTATAATTACAAGTGGAGTGACTGCCGTTTGACCTCTGCGATCCTGTTAATAGGGGAACCTGATCAGATCAAATCGTTAGAAGCCCCGACCAAGTTTAGATATACTCAAAAACTTCCTAATCTACAACAAAGCTCAGACCTATCTCGATTCACTGGCTTTCAAATATAGGCAACCCCGCATCGAAATTTGTCCACCTGTTCGGAGTTACGATGCCACAGACAGATACACACATACACGAAGCCACAGATATGATCATTCATCATATCAGCCAGAAGACGCCCACTGCTGGGCATAGGCCTCCCCCAGAGATCTCCACAAAGGCCGGTCCTGTGCTATCCGCATCCAGCTGGTACCTGCGATCCTTACCAAGTCGTCGGCCCACCTTGATGGAGGCCTACCCACGCTGCGTCTTCCGGTACGTGGTCGCCACTCGAGAACTTTACTACCCCATCGGCCATCTGTTGTTCGAGCTATGTGCCCAGCCCACTGCCACTTCAGTCTGGTAATCCTTAGAGCTATGTCGGTGGTCTTGGTTCGCTTGCGGATCTCCTCATTTCTGATTCAATCGCGCAAAGAAACTCCGAGCATAGCTCTTTCCATTGCCCTCTGGGTATCAGTGAGCTTTCTCATAAGGCCCATAGGATAGGATAGGATCATTTGCCACTCACCAAGAGTTTTGATGTACGTGTCGACGACCCAAGACATTTCGCGGCCCCCGGTGTTCACGTCCGGCGCCGGCACGTCGATGCCCGCACCTGCGAATAAAGGCCGTAACGTAAGCGAGGTAAGGTTCAGTTTTCGGTGCTAGGTTAGGAGGTTCCTCTCCCTGGCTACGAGCAAGTATTAAGGAGCGTAATTTGAGTGCGGTAAGGTTAAGCTTTCCCGTTTGGCCGTGTGGTGTCCGGCAGAGTAGAATGGTACCAATCCCTTACATTCGTGGATGTCGTACAAGGCGACTAATGTTTTCGAGGCAAAACATCTAGTCTCCGTAGGCTGGAAAATGGGCAGCAGCATTTTCCACTGTCATATTTATAACACTGCGATCTCCAACCCGCCTGCCAAGCGTGGAGATTAAGGCAATAACCTCCCCCCTTTCGGGCTGTGATGATGAAGGTTTACTTTTCGGTATAAGGTTTTGTGGTTCGTGCAACTGCTTCGTACAAAAGAAAACTCCTTACAAGCTTACTTAGTACGTGAGGATTTTCGGCATTCTAAATGGCACGACTGAGATGTGAGGTCTGATGTCAAAATAAAGCCCTGTCATTGGTTAGAATAGATCAAAGATATTGGACATAGGGCATCGATGAAGCCTCGACCGATAGAAAATGTATACTGCCACTCTGTTACAGCTCTATACAAGTGACTCAATGTCATACAAAAAACTAGAACATTAGGTGACCAAGGCCACAAAATTTGACAATAGCAGTAGTTATGGAGGGGTATTTGACAACTCATAGCTAATACGCCTGATATGGTCAATAATTTAGCATTTAGGTAAAAACGTACCAATGTAATTTTTCTTCGCCAACTCAAGCGTATACCGCCTAGTGATTCGCTGCAGCTCGGCCACTGTGTATTTCTTCGGGTTGATGGAAACTCCTGCAAATTAAGAATAGAATAGAATAGAATAGAATAGAATATTTATTTGCTTTAAACATGGTTACAATGATAGGTCTTAAGATAATTAACTTAACGAAAGCACAATTCAATTAAGGTAATTATTTATGTGCAAATGTGTTACACGTGAATCTGGTCAGGTTCTCCTGTAAACAGTGTCACGGAGGTCAGATAGCAGTCGCTCCACTGTAATCACCTTATCTGTCAAATCCTGGATCATGGTCTAGTATCCAGTATCAAATAGCGCGCGCTCGTTGGTCCGTGCTCTTCCCCGACTTTTTGTTACATACTTCCGTCCCTTTTGGCGAAATCACTCCCACAGATTACAGGAAAGTGAGAGGAAGGAAGGTTACACATCAGGGGTCGTAACGCCATACTCCAACTAAACGCCGCTATCTTTTTGCAATCCTGTAGAATGACTTCACAGGATCGGCACTGCCTAACTCAGTATCGGCCAGAATGAATGAAATGAATGTCATTAGGGATTCAGTTCATTCTACTTGATAGGCTTGACGGCGCATCGAGTTATTGGTCGTGATAAGACGTCTATCGGTGAGATACTCTTTAGCTGGTCCTTGTTTGTTTGTTTGTCTGTGGTTAGTTAACAATGGCAGCGCGCGCACGCATTATTGTGCGCTGTGATGTTCTTGTTTTGATTAACACCAGAAATCAAGCACCCACAAGGAATTGCTATACAGGGTGTTTCATAATACATGTATAAAGCCGAAAGGGTGTTAAAGTATAGCTTGCAAAGAGTACACTGGCGACTTCATATTATCCAGACATTGAATTTTAATTTTTATAAAAAATCTTCGTTTTTAAAGAAAAATAACCATATCGACTACGTTGATGCGCAGCTCTATTTCAAGTTGATGATCCTAGAAGGAGAAGTTTAACCTTTTAAATTAAAATTACAGTATTTTTTTGTACAGAACCCTCAAACCAAAAAATACAAAACGGCTAATTTAGATCTCCTTAATATCCCATTGCGCCTAGTACTATGAACTAGAGTGACCTTTTACAACTGATTTCTAGAGATGCGGTCTTTCGTTTTCAAAATGTCGATTATCGACATTGAAAAGGTAAAAGTTCGATAGTCATTTTCTCGCTTACTATTCCACGCACGAAAAAAATAATTGTACCTATCGTTTTAATACGTTTAGCACTCCATCCAGTTCACGGCTTTATACATGTATTATGAAACACCCTGTATAAGTCACGAATACCAATACCATAGCCTTTAAACTAACGTCGTTGTAAGTTTGTGTCGTGGTGGACCGCGGGCCCTCATGCGCCGTCAGGCTCTATATAGAGCCTATTCGAGACGTCATTCTATTCTATTGGATCAGGATGGTAACGTCCTATTGGAGATGAGCGGTTCGGCCCCAGAAATTATGTAGTCGAAGCTACTCAGTTGAAGGTTGCGCCATCCAACAGATTCTGCGACGGTGTGGGGCTGGCAATGGATAGAAGCAGACGGGAGGCATTTCGCGCGTTCGAAGATGTACTCTCAGTCATGATGGATCTACTACAGAGCTGCCGTCATAAGAAAGAGTACAGTAAGTCTTGATTTTGACAAAGTTGAGTTAGTTACACAGAAATGATCGCTGAAAAATAACGCGTCTTTCTGTCTATGCTTTGTCTAATATAGGATGATAATTTTGAGAGCTCACTAATTGTTGGTCCTTGGCGCATGCTATGAAGTATCATGTTTTTTTCCGGTAAAATGTACTACGGATAATGTCATACTTGATGGACAGGTTGGTCCTTGGCGCATGCTATGAAGTATCATGTTTTTTTCCGGTAAAATGTACTACGGATAATGTCATACTTGATGGACAGGTACCGCCCCTTTGGTGAAGTACCACGAATAACGAATAACAACAGACCATCGAAAATCGGTCTTGAAATAAAATAATCGAATATTTGGAATTAACATTTACTTAACATAATTACATGACATGGTTACGGAGTATAGGTTGAGGACCTTATGTTATGTTCTTATGCTGCACGACATCAAAATCGGTTTCGGCAGTTTTGAGAAAAATGGATATCTTTCGCATATTTATATGACACGTGACGTATTCTTTGAACCAGCAGCGACTCTCGAACAGCGAACTCGAAACTGCCTTAACCGATTTTGATGCCATCTTGTACAAATATGCAGCTGAAGCACCCTAACCCATAGGTCATCACCGTAATGCTGCTGGTTCATAGACTGGGTTGCCAGTTTTTTTGGAGAAATATAGTATTTTTCTTATCTAATAGCAAAAAATATAGTACTATTGGGAAATTTTGCTAAATAAAAAGTACACATTCATTTACATTAACTATTTATTTTTAACTATTTTATTTTTAGTCACTTTTGGCTTTAGCCAACAATCAACTATTATTTATTATCTATCGACTATTGAAATATTTATACTTAAACAATGAAATTTGTATTAAATTAATCGATGCTCTAATCCTCTCTTCTCTTGATTTTATATTTATTACAGAAAAAATACTTCCCATAAATGTTGTAGTTTGAATGGAGAGAAGAAAAGAAATTACGAGCAAGAAAACTTATTTATTTATTTATTTATTTAACAGTTTATTGTGCACAATAACATTTATACAATAAACTTTTATAAACCTGAGCTTCTGAAAATCAAAAAATTCTGTATACTTCTATACAATAACCTAGTTTCATGTGTAAACAAAACGATAGTTCCATTTAGTCCATCAGTTAATTTATCCAATATCTTCAGAAAACAATATTTGATTAATATTTAATTTAAATTTTCAATTTGTTGAGTTCATTAAATTCAATTTTCTTATTTAAATATCCATGCTGCGCTGGGCAATGGGCATGCGTTCCTGTTACAAAATAAAATAAAAAACGTCCACAGTTGTATATCGATGAAAATATAGTATTTTTCACACTATATTATTTTTCTATAATATATAGTACAAATCACTCAAATATAGTACGATACTATATATTATAGTACGGGTGGCAATCCTATTCATAGACCACTTTTACCCAATCTCCTTTGACAAAGTATAGGTTTCGTGGCTGCATTATGTTTTCCTGTGATTTTGCATGTATTAACAATTATTAGTATGTCTGAGTAACATGTTAACTGTTCCTAAGGAATAGAACAGTAAGTGTAAAGATACTGTATTAACTAGGAATATCATATAACTAACAAACAGTGCAGTAAGTGGATTACATACCTTACTTTATAAGGTATTACACAGGTTTCGCTTACTGTACTCTTTCTTATGACGGCAGAGAGAGAGACTAGCTACTCACCGCCCTTAGCGCCTCCGAAGGGCACGTTGGAGCAGGCGCACTTGTAGGTCATCAGCGCCGCCAGCGCCTTCACCTCGTCCGGGTCCACTTGGTCCGAGTAGCGGATGCCTGGCAACGGGGAAGGGGTGAACTTTTAATATATTGTTACGACCCGTACACGCTAGATCAGGCGCGGATCCAGGATTTGGTTTAGGTGGGAGGGGGGATAGACCAAATTATAGGTATTAATCATGAACGAACGCCCTGAGTTAAAAAACATTTGGTTTTTTAAACGGGCGATTAATAAATGAATGATCGAGCGGAGCGAGCTAAAAATTCTTGACATTTTGTGTTATAAAAGCCTGGGATGAATATTGAATGAATGAGCGAGCGGAGCGAGCTCGAAATTTTTGACATTTTGGGTCTTAACAGTAAAGGGTAATATTTACAAAAGTAACTTAGGTAAATCAATGAATAAGCGACAGCAACGAGCTTGGCGCAAGGTAAGAAAAGTAACTGAAATCTATGAATGAGCTGGAATTATTGATAAAATAAATAAAATAATTGAGCGAGGGTCATAAAACCTTGGGTGAGTCAGAGTCGGGGCTCAAGGGGGGGGGGGGGGGGGGCAATTGCTATCCCAGAGATCCATCCATTCGCATCATGCTGGTGTCTGCTGGTGTCCTGCTGGTGTCCACCTGTGATCCTTCCCAGGGTTGTTGTTCCACCTGGGAGGCCTACCATGTTCTGCGAACTTGTGCCCTTCAAACTGCCACTTAAGCCTGGCATTCGCAAATTGCACTGATGTTAAGGTTTTTGGCCCCCGACTTCAAACGTAGTTTGATCATATTTACAATATTACTCTATCAAAGCCAATCCATACAAATTTTAAATCCCGTGCAACTTTAAAACACACACAAGCGTAGGTTTTAGTTTCTGGATCACGTGTTTAAAATTTCATTGGCATTGATAGTGTACGTAGTGTTAAATATTATTAATCTACGTTTGTATGGAGCGCACTCGGGAGAGATTCCTCTGAATAGTTGTTTTAATTTTAGCTGAGCCGTTAATCGTGGGATGGGAAGTAAAAGTTTGAAGCAAAAAGCACGTCTTGCTTTGCATAACGCAGTATTGCTTCCCACACTAACATACGGTAGTGGATGTTAGGTATGGCAGAATAGGAATAATATTAGGAAGAAAGTAGAATAAATGCGGTGGACACTATCACTCATGAAATGTGTGGCATGAAAGATTATGTAGTGACAAAAATAGAAAGAGGGATGTGGAGATGGTTCGGGCATGAAGAGCGAATGGATGAAAAAAGATTGACGAAAGAGGTAAATAGCGTAAATTTGGAAAACCGGACCCTTAAGAGGGCGACCCAGAAAAACATTAACTGATCAGATCAGTAATGTTCTTTAAAAAGCTGGTGTCCGAAGTGGCAAAAATAAAAGGAGATATGTGAAGAGTTGTGGATATATGCGAGGTTAGGGAGTGGTGTAAAGACAGAGCAAAGTGGCGGTCCATAGTCTGCCTACCCCACCTGTGGGACACAGGTGTGAGCTTTATGTATGTATGTATGTTTGTAATTTTAGCTTTACTAGTTGTTGGCATTGTCAATGCCATGCTTGCCTAAGAAGGTAGATTATGCTGAAATTGTCTACGCTGTCATACCTCCCTTGCACGGCAGCCGGTGTACGCTGTGCTGCGAACGGTACCCCTGGATGATCTCGTACTCGCCGCTCTTGCGCTGCAGCGGGAACTCGAAGCTGAGCGAGCTGTTGCACGAGCCCATCACCTGCGGAGTTGGCGAAAATAAAGTTTGCCCTCGAGGATAACAGAATTGAACAGCCTCTGAGGGAATGAATTGAATATATCAGGCGACAAGATATTGGGTGATGACCCGAATTGATTCGGTCATCAGCTAATGCCTGTTGTGAGAAGGCTTCTCGAGCACGCTGGCTGTGTAGTCACAGAATAATAGAGCGTTTTGTAATTCCGTAAACAATCGTTCATAGTCGGTCCTACTTTTACTCTTTTACTTCGGCATGCTCATGCTCGGCTCTGACTTCCAACTCAGTGATATATAAAACTCAAATATTAAGACTCTTTCCTGATACCGACACGGTGAACGAAAAAGACAGGCTTAGGCGGCTATCTATTTTCCACGTACCCCTGGGGCTTACGTAGAACACAACTAAACTCAAATGAGACCAACCCAGAGCCACTTATCCGCGATATTTCGGACGCTAAGGCACTCTGTCAAGTCATGTCAAATCGAGAAAGCCGCACATAGTGGCGCAGAGTTCGTGGACGTGCTTCTTCAGCGCTGGTCAAGTCTCATTGCCTCAATTATGGTCTTGTGTACCTTAAAATATTATATTTTAACCGAAGCAAATACCGTATTATATATATCCGGACTCGTGCAGCACGGATTTGAGGTATCTACTTGAATTTATCTCTTCTACTGACATCTTCGTTCGAATCATCACATGTTTTACTTATTCCACGTGTTTACCCTAACCTTAACAACGTCTTATCTTAAGCCTATTCATCAGTAATCATCTTGGCGTTAATGTCCCGGTTATGCTCTCGAGAACGAGGTCCGCCTTGACCATGATCCAGAATTTGGGGATCAGCTAATTACAGTGGAGCGACTACCATCTGACCTCCGTGACCCTGCTACCAGGGCAACCTGACCAGATTGGTTTCATAACGATGTTTTCATTTACCGTAAGAACATCGGTTAGTATTCAAGTAATGTATATTACTCAGAAAAGAGTCATTAGTACGCATCGGGATTCGAACCCGGTACATCTCGCCGACGCTCTCAAAGCCTATTTATCAGTGCGATGTCAAAAGAGTATTCCACGAGTCAGGAGGTGTTTTCGGAATTGAATGAAATAACAACGCAGAGCAAGGGCACAGGGGACTATTAAATTCATATATTTTCTAGCCACAAATCTTCAATAATAATGATAACTGAATGTAGAGAAAATTTCACAGCGCGAGAATTGAACACACACAATGAACACAGGTAAACATTTACGGTAAATGTTGACCAAGATTTACGGAAAATAGAAAAGGCCCAATGATAGTTTAGATAGGTACCAGAAGTACGCATCTCGGCGAAACTGCGTCTATTTTACGTGAGGGAAGGCCCAATTATAAAGCATTTATTAGTGATATTCAAACCTGCGTCATCCTTATAATACCAGTTTTGACTCTTAAGTACAGTCGAGTTCATTAATATGTGAGCATTGCCAAGGCTTCAAATATAAATGTACATGGAAGGATACTTATATATCTGAGCAGATGTACATATGTTTGATTGATAAATCTGCTCAGATATATAAGTACCCTTGTACATGTTAATTTATATTTGAAGCCTTGGTAATGACGTACCTACTTACCCACCACGATATTATCAGTATTTCCAAACAAAACTACCCTTAGTTAACCCTCAAACTTACCTTCAATATCCCAGCGACTCTGTTTTTCCGCTTCTTATCAGAAAAGTGGGTGTGTTTCTTCAGATAGTCCTCGAGTGCTGGCTCGCACACCTTCACAGCGTTGTGGTAGAAATACTCCACCATTCTGTAGAAGCTGGGGTTGGCAGCTGACCCCACCTCCTTCAAGTGCTCTGGCACTTCGTAGTGACGTACAGAAGTGGCGGTGGGGCCGAATCTCCGCATCAGACCTCGGAAGCGCGAAGCCGTTCGCATAGCAACACTCATCGTACTAAGGGACATGATGGCCTATGTGTAAAACTAAATATACGATATAAACAAACTAGGACTATTTCTTTTAACCAACTCAATAAGAAATTAAAAATAAAATTTGAAGACAATGAAATTGGAAACAAAAGTTAACTGTCTAAATGTGATGATGGTATGACATCTTTCAGCTGTGTTTGTAAATGGAATACCAGAAGCAAATGTGATTATTGTATTTAGACTTTTTCTTTATGCAATCTTCACCATGTTCTTCAGTCATGCAACTCTTTTCTCTTTCGATTTCTTCGTGCTAAAGTGTTTTAGTTCTTCGAGTATTCTATCGTGATGCACATACACGCTCTTTTAGCTCTTGCATGGATTGTTTTAGCTCTTTGCAGAAACATTCATAGTTCCAGAAACGGTCATCTATTTCTTCCACTCGCTTGTACCAGATTAGCCGTTTATCTTTTTGTTTAACCGACATTTTTTAAGGTTCGAGAGGCTCGAGGCTTTGTTGAGCTTATGTTTAACGCGCGTCAATTTTCCAGTGGGTCATGGGAAGCCGGCTTATTACATAAGTGCAAAGAAGAGGCATGACCGTTTGGTTAACAAAGGAGTTTTAGCATTCCTCTACCTACAGGTAGCGGTTTAACTTGATGGTTGAAGTGATTATGCGTATAGCATGGATACCGCATGTATACCATCATAGACTTTCACGATGATACGGATCATGGGTGCAACGGAAATCCGCTCGGACCGCTCGGCCAATCCCGGCTTCTGCCAGGGTTCGCTTCCCTACTCTTTGAAATGAAATTAAATGAAAAACATTTATTGTTTAACAATGACACCACATTACAACAAACACATAATATAAAATAAACAATAATCAAACAAACAAAGTTTTCGAGGCAAAAGATCTAAGCGCCTCCGTAGACTGGAAAATGGGCAGCAGCATTTTCCATTGTTATATTATAACACTGCGATCTCCAACCCGCCTGCCAAGCGTGGAGATTATGGCAATAACCTCCCCTTTCGTGGGAGAGGCCCTAAGTCCTGCAGTGGACTGTTATGGGCTGTGATGATGATGATGAAACAAACAAAAAACATACATATCAAATTACAAAATTAATAAATCGATTCGGAATTGCTGTGAACACCTTGTCAACAAAGGGACCTCACTCAGCATGAGCCACGGCCGGAGCCGCGGTCGTGGGTTAGCTGAGTCTTTCTTCTCGACTTTGCCCGATCTTCGGCATCCTCACGTCGTAAGCCGTTGTCTCTCGCGTCCGACTCGGCGATGTCAATCCATCGCTTCTTGGGTCTCCCGCGGGACCTCTTTTCTGATACAGGCAGGTTTAGGCACCTATTTCCCAAGTATCGCTAGGCCTTACGCAATACGTGACCAAACAAGGGTCGCCTTGCCTCTTCGATCTTATGCGCGATATCTCTTACGCTAAGGCTGCCACGGGTGTACTCGTTACGCACTTGATCAAGCCAGTCGTCCAGTGAGTGGCCGTCGTCAGCGCCAGTCGTCCAGTGGCCCTAGCACAAATGTGTCTGCGACAAAGCTCGCGCCGCGAGAGAGCGTTTGTCTCTTTCTCTCAATACTAAGACGACGCTATGTCGCGCTTTTTCTCGCTTATCGCGCGCGAGAGCAACTTGTGCTAGGCCTACAGGTTTCGCAGTTGTATAGCATCATAGGCCTTATTATGCTCTTGTATATTAGCCCCCAGAGCTTAATCGCGATTTAGGGTCACAGGTGACAGCTCTGAGCTTCCGTCATTTGTTAGCCCAAGCTGCAGATTCAGGACTTGACATCGGGGCCGATTGTATTACCTACATTGAAAAAAAAGGAGGACCGGGAGAAAGTATGGATCCCAGCCTATATGAGCAAGAACGATAAGCGATATGTTACTGGATTGGTTTTTTTCATGTTCTACAACTTTTACTATGGCGACAACTCTCAAACGGCTGTTGGAAAAAAGTTATGGTCAATTAAATAAACTTTATTTTGTACTCGAAAATTCAGACTATGTGACCAAGAACGTTGAGCGATATGTTATTGGAAAGGATTTTTCACTCTCGAATCGTTGTGGGAAAACAGCTATGGCTAAAGCTATATTACATCAATTATGCTATAGTTACTCATAAGTATTACGGTTATAGCTAATTAGCCATAGCTTTTTTCCCACAACGATTCGAAAGTAGAATTCGCCATAGTGAAAGTTGTAGAAAATGAAAAATCCTTTCCAATGACATATCGCTTAACGTTATTGGTCATATAGGCCAAATTTTCCAGTACAAATCGAAGTTTACTTTAATGAGCAGTTTCCCAATAGGTATCTAAATCATTCCTAACCACTCCCTAGATGGCGCCCTGACAATTTTGGTAATTGATAATCGCTTGAAATAGGTTCTTAGCCTTTGCTAAGATATCCTCTTTAGGATATAAACACTGGTTACGTTGTGTTGGATAATATTGTATTTATCAATAGCTTTCAACCATTTTAGAGGTAGTAATAAATTATTACAAATAAAACAAACATCAATTTGACTGAGTCAATTCGTTTCATGGACACTAGGATCAAGAGTGGACGCAATACAAATATGAAAGGTTTGTATTAAAATACATTTCGTTGAACCTTTTGGTAAAATTACCAAAATTGTAGGAGCGCCATCTATTGATGCTTTTTGAAACCAATTGATAATACCTACTGTAAAACTCCTCATTAATTATTTTTTTCCCCACAGTGATTCGAGAGTTGTCGTCATATTAAAAGTTGTAGAAAATAAAAAATCCTTTCCAATAAGATATCGCTCACCGGTATTGGTCATATAGGCTGGGTTGACCAGACCTCATTTGAAATTTGAAAATTAGAATTTGAAAAATTTGTGATTTTGATATCCGCGGACTCGTGCAGCACGGTTCCGAAGTATTTGAATTTATCTGTTCTATTAGCAGCTTTTTCCCTATACGGATGGTTTCAAGATCTGCACTGCAGCTAGCCATATGCTCTCTGCTCTCACTCTGTTTTGGGGACGTTCACCTTCAAACCACAGTTTTCTAGCATTACCTTTCCCGTGTTTACCCTGGTCTCAAGATCATGCCTAGGCTAGCTTACCAGTTCGATGTCATCAGCATATTTCATAAGCCAAGGAGGCGCGTACTGAATTTCCGATGAGAGGATATCGAGTACAACGCAAAACAAGGGCTCGGCACTGAACCCTGGTGAACACATGCAGTAATCGGGACGGGAGGAGTATGGCCTAAGATGGTTTTGACATTGGGTGCAACGGGAATTAACATCCTCATCATCATGATGGTTAATGTCGTGGTAAGGTTAGGAAAATACCGGGACCCCGGACCAAAAATACACCTTTTCAATACCGGTATTCATTTTACAAAAACGGGTAGATATTATATATTACTGTTGCACTATTAGAATAAATTTTATATTCTTATTAGACTTAAAGATGATTAGAAAGATTATATTAAGGATTTTTATCCTTGTTTGAAGCTGATTCATTTGTTTGTTTTCTGTTCCAACTGACGTTGGTCTGGCTGGCCGACTTATTCAAAAGTCCAATGGAATCTTCTAACCATTTGGGAGTACCTAGCCTATTTAGGTATTATTTGAGTCTGTCTATGAGTTTTAGTTTAGTTTCATGGTTACACATTCCGCCGGTATCACATGCCGCCGCGCAGCACATTTTCACGGATGTTAGATGGCAGTCGCTCCACTATAATTACCTGATCTGCCAAATCCTGGATCATGGTCAAGGTGAACGCCGGGCCCTCGTACGCGAGAGCACAACCAGGACATTAACGCCAAGATAATATATTTTTCTAGCACCCAAGGAAAGAAAACACAAAATCAACTTCTTAAAATTTTAATTTTTCCAAATAAATAAACCTCTTAAAACTATCACTTATCGAGTCGGCATATTGGGTTATTATACACCATTTGCAGATCCACTTTTGGTCCCACAAGGTCCCTTATATTGTTGAGTCCATATTTGATCATGGTTGGCCTCTCGAGGGATAGCCCCCACGCGATGACGCCTACGTCTTCGGGTAGGCCCATCGGTAGCAGCATCTCTGGCCGGAAAACGCCAGAGTTTCCGATCTCGATCCATTTTCCGAGGCCTGTTGAGAAATATATACAAATTAAAGCCTAAAGGTACGGGTAGTAGGGTCGAAGATCGCATATGATTGTGAATTCTCGACTCTGGGAATCAAGGGTTGTGGTAATTAAGAAGTAGAAAGAAAGAAAGAAAGAAAAAAAGAAAGAAAGAACATTTATTGACACAAACAACAACACCACAACATAAAAAAAAACAGTAAACCAAAAAGAACACAATTATTAAAACATAAAATACACACGGAGACTACACAGCGCCGATGCATATACCCACTTGGTCTTTGTATTTGTTGTGAAGTGTAATTGATAAAGTGTTGTGGTGGTGTGTTTGTGCAAAAAGGACCTCACTCAGCAGTAGCGCGTGGGTGAGATACTTGGAGTCCTATTTTTGAATCGCTCGCTTCGATTCGAACGGTTTTCAATTTTAGAAATTCGATATTTTGACCCATGATGTTGATTTTCCCTATTTATGAACCATACTCTTTCGGTTTTGCCAATATGATTGACAGAATATTGAATTTTCATGCCGAAATTTCATCAAAATTGAAAACCGTTCGAAACGAGGCAAGCAATTCAAAAATTTAGTCCTTGGCCAAAAATAGAGTTTGCAATAGCAAAAGTCCATTGGTTGCGGAGACTGCATGATCCTACCTGCTTTGCTACCTCACAGGTATAAAAAGGATTGTAGTATACCATAGTGTCACAGTGATAACGCATCTGCTGTTAATCGTAAATGTTATGGGTATATTACCGTATTTTACAAGGTGGGACCGACAATACAGATTCCGTGTCTTATTTTAAACTAGTGGACCCGGCGCGACTTCGTTCGCGTACACCTACTTTACTCCTACCTACCCTCTTTCTATTTGCTTATAAACCTTCCTCTTGAATCACTCTATCTGCTGTTGAAACCCGCATCAAAATCCGTTGCGTAGTTTCAAAGATTTACGCATACAAAGGGACATAGGGACAGAGAAAGCGACTTTGTTTTATACTATGTAGTGATTCGGTCAAATGCATAAAAACGACAAATTAAACGATAATAAAAAATTATACAACATAACATTATAAAAACATTATAATATTCGCGACGAATAATGTACCGTCGTCGTTCAGTGTCTGAACACCCAATATCGAAGAATAGAAGCGGCACGAGTGTGGGTGAAACCGATGTGCACGCAAATTTTTTTGCTAAACGGCCTATCAGGAACTTCACTCGAATGAAGTTGAACTTGTTAATAGCCATAGTAGGTAGATAATATACTCGTAACGACACTGTTATTAAAATTAGAAAATAATATAACCCTAGTATTTTTAAGTTTTTAATATTGTAGTGCCCGTCAGGGTCATAATTGTAAATTACTTTTATGAAGCAATAAACATTTGAGTATTGAGTATTGAGTATTGAAGTGCTAGAGATGGGTGATAAATAACGTCACTATCGGCGGCATGTTATAATAAGACCACGCTAAGACCGAATCGCTTTAAAAAAAAAATTAAATAAAAATTATACCAACTATACCATGTCTTTTATCCGTCATAGAACGTCATTCATAAAAGTCATAACAAAGAATTTGACTGATTTGAAAAATATCATTAAGGCGATTGGCACATTGGAACGCAGCATTCATTCTGGCGAAATTTTTAAATATGTGTAATTTTTATATTGTTTTATATGCAGTCAACAATTTTGGAATTCTCCAAATTGTTATAATCTTTTCACAGAATTATATTATTCAGGCGAAAAATAATTTAAGAACTGAGTATCGGAACACCTATTTGACAATCCTGGAGACCTCACTTCACAGCAGCGGCCTATTTGACGCCTTTTTATATATAAAGTACAGCTCCAAAAACTTATCTGACCCGCAGCCCGTGTCAAATGTGTCAAAGAAAAAAAACGACGGATCCGCACGAAATCGTGGATGCGTTTTCAGTGTGTTCGACTATGAGTGATTTCCATAGAAACCAATGACAGCTCAAAGAACTTTATGTCACACACTAACGCACGTCACGCCCAACCGTACGGTGCTGCGTTCCAGTGTGCGAATCACCTAAATAATAATGGGCAATGACTGACAAGAACAGATTATCCAATCGATATTGCTATATCCACACTTTATAATTTCTACCACTGTCAGTCGATTCGGACTTAGCTTGGTCCTACTATAGTACCTTTTAGCATCACATTAATTATTGTCTTAAAATGCCGCCGATTGGGTAACTACCGATGAAAATACACTGACGCCCGTCACGGTCCTAATTATCGTGTGTCCTAATGTTATGACGTGATTTTGTAACATAATGCCTTTGCGAAAAGTCACAGTGATATTATCGTGACGTTATTTGGCACCCAGTTCTAGCACTTATTACAATTGAAGCTCGTGAGAGGCCGTCCTATTGGCAAAAATCAGGTAGTAACATCATTTCTGCCTAGACTGCACTTTTGAATTATTAAATGAAAAACTGGACAATCAATCAAAGTAAAACACTTACCCTCATGAAATGCGAAGATCTCCATACTAGGTTCCGTATAGGGGTTGTAGGCCGGTTTGAACTGCAGCTTGTCGAAGCCTAGCCTCTTGAAGAAGGCGTCCAGAACTCCTATTAGGTGTCCGAGGCCCAACCCGCGGTCTGCTATGACGCCTTCCACTTGGTGAAACTCTGCCAAGTGGGTCGCGTCTAGGGTTTCGTTGCGGAATACCTGGTGGCAAGGTTTTTGTGTTATTTTGTAGGTAGGTAAACAGGCAAGCGGGCCATCTGATGGTAGGTGTCCGGCTGAAGTTTCGACTTCGACTACCTTCTGCCAAAAAAACAAACTTTGACGAAATCTTCAGCTTCGGCCGGGTTTCGGCGAAGGTGGTTTTTATTATTATTTACAAATAAATTGCAGGCTTATTTTTTTAGATCAATTTCTAGAGATTATTTAAATTACCCTTCTATATTATACAGTGACCGTGTGGTGTCTCTGTAGGCTGGAAAATGGGCAGCAGCGTTTTCCATTGTTATATTTACAACTCTGCGATCTCCAACCCGCCTGTCCAGCGTGGAGATTATGGCAGTAACCTCCCCTTTCGTGGGAGAGGCCCTAAGTCCTGCAGTGGACTGTTGATGGGCTGTGATGATGATGATTAAACAGTCAATCAAAGCTCAATATAAAAGTTTTAAAATCATTTATATCATTATCATAGCTTGTGGCCAATCTTGAACAAAATTTCTTAAGAGTTTTTTAAGCTTTTGCTACGGCCAGAATTGACCTTCAGTCGGACACTGCAAGCGGGCCACCTGATGGAAAGTAGTCACTCGTCTAAGGACATCTGAAACACCCGAAACCTCAGCAGTGCGTTGGCCGCCTCTAAAAGCCCAACTCGTTCGCTGCGGCTGTCTCAACAAATGAGTCGTAATCGTTGCTACGCGAGAGCGCACGACTCATCTGGCCGGTCTATACTAACTCAATCGAATTTATTCGGCGTCCCTGATTGGCACCCCGGTACGGTATAGATTTAGATTTATTTATTATCTCATTTTACAGCCTATATTTAATTATCAATATTACAGTATAATTCCCATAAATCTATAGAATTAGAATTAGAATTAGAATTGTCTTTATTGTTAAACTATGTAAGTATACAGGTATGCAGATGTTATTACATAAGTAATAACATCTATGAAATGCATGTTATAAAATATATCGTAAATATTTGTAATAAAAACATTTAAAATATGTATACATTCGGAGCAAGCGTACATTTACTCTCATCGTGGAAAGTAGACTAAATATTAATTTAAATAACTAAATTATCTTATAACTATTGAATTTCACATTTGATAATTTCGAACCATGATGATTGATTGTTATTTTAGATTTTTTAATAATTTTAATTGATTGTATTTTAACTTTGACATTAACTATTAGCAATTATATTAATGAAACTATTTTAAATGACGATGTATGATTATTACTACGAATAAATGAATATGAATAATATGAATATATTTATTATAATTATGATTGGATCTCACCTTATCGATACTGAAGTACTTCTGCGGCGTGAACTCCTTCTCCTGCGCTAACCGATACAGCATCCGCGCGCTCACGGCGGTCGTGTGCGTGCGGAGCAGGTTCTTCTGGGCCTCCTCCAGCTTCCAGTCGTATCTGTAGCCCTGGGTATATGGAGAAGGAAAAAGGTCAATAAAATATAGATAATCATCATCGTAAATCGTATATGTAATGTGTTTGTGGTGTTATTGTGTGTAAATAAATGTTTTCTATTTTATTCTATTTTTAAAGTACTCGAGTGGCGACCACGTCCGGAAGACGCAGCGTGGGTAGGCCTCCCACAAGGTAGACCGACGACTTGGTAAACATCGCAGGTACCAGCTGGATGCGGAAGGCACAGGACCGACCTTTATGGTGAGGGTGAGGCCTATGCCCAGCTGCGGGCGCCTTTCGGCTGATATAACATCGTCATCACAGTCCATAACAGTCTACTGCAAGAATAACGGCCTCTGCCACGAGAGAGAAGGTTGTTGCCGTAATGTCCACGCTTGGCAGGCGGGTTGGAGACCGCAGTGTTATGAATATAAAAATGGAAAACGCTGCTGCCCATTTTCCAGCCTACGCGGACTGGATCTTTTGCCTCGAAAACATTAATCGCCTTGTACGACACCCATAAGTGTAAGGGTTTGATGCTATTCTACTCTGCCGGACACCACACAGCCGACAAACTATAGATGCACACACAAAAACACAGTTTTTTTTAAACTAAAATTTGATTATGATATGATATGATATCAGTAGATATTACTTTTCTAAATTATATAAGTTCACAATTTTTCGGCGGTTGACAAACTATAAAAAATAATAATTCTTGGCGTTAATATCCCGCGCAAATGTGCAGGTTTTATCACGATGTTTTCCCTTACTGTAAAAGCATCGGTTAGCATTCAACTAATGTACATAACTCAGAAAAGAGTCATAACCGAAAGATTAAGAAAAGAGTACATGGCCATTGACGCTCCTTTCGCAAACTACCTATATGATAAACTAATGGTTTTCACAATGTTTCGGCGACACGTAGACATACAAATAAATAGCTTTTTCCCGCGACTTTGTCCGCGTAAAATTCGACAATGTTACAAACCCGTTACCGCGGTAACCACATTGAATTTTGGGATAAATTATAGTCTATGTCTTATTCTGGGCTATAAACTATATTGCTGCCAAATTCCATCAAAATCCATGAAAGAGTAACAAACATTCTTTCAACAAACTTTTACACATACTTATAAATTGTTTGTTTGTCGGTTTATTGGTAAACATTATATTTTTTTTATGTCATACGGTAGGCAAACAGGCAAGCGGGCCACCTGATTGGAAAATGGTCACCACTGCCTATAGACATTAGCAAAACCAAGAGTATCGTTAATGTGTTGCCCACCTCTATAACACGTTGCTCTAAGTAGTATTTAAGGCCGCCTATATTTATTTATTTAAATCTTTATTGAACAAATTACAGCAATTGCCCACAATTTTGAATAGACTTGTTAAATTTTCTTTTTTGTGATTTTGTGTGCAATGACTCTTCATTGCACACAAAATCACAAAAAATTAAAACCGAATACAAGAATTTTGAAAATGCTTTCACTGAAGGGAAGGTACATCATTCCCCAATGACATTTATAAGCTACTTTTTACTCTGAGAAAATAATAAGGCCCGAACTGCGCACGGGTGTAAGATACTGAGAACGGCTAGTTATATTAGTAGGAAGAACAATCCACCTACCTGTGACCCGTAACCACCTTCACTGTGGACCTTTTTGACCCTCTCCAAGTACTCCTGTGGGAACTCCGTTGTCTTCGCCGGTGATGAGATGAAGAATGTATCGTGAGCGTCCCTCGCAGGGTGCTGTTGCGGTTGGAACAAAGCGTCGAAGTTCCAGAAGGAGCTCTCCACGTACATGTTTGTTGGCATCTCGGTGAAGCCCATTTCGAGGAAGATTTCACGGAACTCGGAGCGGACTTTGAGTAATGGATGCAGGTGGCCACACTCTGGGGGTTGACCTGGAATGTAGCAACAACTATTATAGAGGGGTATCAAGGACTCAGGTTATTTTGACAGATCGAGGAAAAACGAGTTTACTAAACTGATTTTACTCACAAAAATAAACTACACAGTGGATATAATATAACTTGACGCTATTGAGTACTCTATAAACTTATACCATCTATAATTGAACACTTTAAACTTGAACCTTGGCGTTAATGTCTACTATGTCCAATGTAATTTTGTGTAACATGTATGAGATATGGATTTTTAAAAACACTTTTCCTGTACGGCGTTTTATGACACATTATACGCAAATTGTTTTTATTTAATCAAATATGTAACATCTGAATAGCAGGCTGGCTAGATAACTACTATAATATGACTATAATTCATGTTGTAGGTAAAACTATAAAAAAATTCATATCTTATTTACAAATTGGTCATGACGTACAATGTCTATCCAGACAATTTTAAAATAGAATAGAAGGAGCAATCTCCAAGTTATGCCTACCAAACTTATAGGCTAAGGACTCACCGAGAGCATCAAAATTGTACGGCTTGAATTCTAATGTCTTCCAAGATCCATTGAGAAGCATTTCCGTCGTCAAATCCGTTTCTAACTTCTTAATTGTGGTTGCGAACTGAGGACCCTTTGATAGCAAGAAACTCTTGATAGTGATTTCTTGTACTAGTTTCCGTTTTTTGTAATCGTTTCTCACATTGATTGTGAGGTTGTCTATGCCCTTTCTTATCTCATTTAACTGCTCTTGGACAGTGTCCTTAATACTGTCAACTTTCCGTTTCACTAAGGGAGCACCGGCAGACTTGTCAATAAGAATCCAGCCCGCTGACATGGCTTTACTGAAGCCCACCTTCGCATTTGGGACAGTCTGAAATATGTTTAACTTTGATTAGACAGAGTACTTAAAATAATATAGAAGAAGAATAGAGACAGAAGGATTGTAGCTTATGGCACTTAATAGTATCTGCTTACTCCTTTGGGATACGGGTGTGTAAGTGTGCAGTGTGCTGTGCATTTTTCTCTTTATGATATTAGTATCAAATAGAGGTAGGCATGTAGAGTAAAATATTAATAAAATAAATAAAGTTTATTTACTCCCAATAATTTACAATTCACATTATACTAATTTCTTTAAAACTGATGCCTTAGCTAGGCAAAAACCCTGTAGTTCACGTCATCATCACACTATATTAGTAACAAAGGTTTGTTTATAATGGTTATAAATGTTAATAAATTGATAATATTGCAACAAAATAAAGCGCAAAAATTTAAGTATACGGTACCTATTCTTTTTACGCCAAATAGATAATAATATAAACTTGAATTTGTTATCAACAACAAATCAAAAAGGTTATCTCTTACCTTCATAATTTCGGCTTGTGGGGCGCCTGTTTCAGGTATGCTATTGAAGAGGACTGCCTCATGACTGCCTTTGTCTGCTACCAACTCGCCTTCCTCCGTCAGCTCCCATTTAGTACTCTTTGCCGGCTCGGAAACCACCATCTCGAGTGCTTCCAAACTTTTGACAGCACCAACAATTTTCTGATGGTCCTCACCAAATTCTGTAGCTAACTGTAAAGTGTCCAGCTTGTCCACATTATCTAGATAATGTAAAATACGTTCGTTCAATTCCATTTTATCAAGATTTTCACAAAATTATTTGGATGGAAGTTCGGAGTTTAGGTTAAGTATGATGATGAAATGCACTCCACGAATCAGATCCGTCTGTCAGTCAGACAAACGTCACGTCAAACGTCACGTCAAACGTCAAACAGTCACCGATGCAGAATAGTGTTGTGTTGAAAACTATCGGTACTCTGTAGGTCGATTCATTTATTTATTTAATGTTAAATGACGTGTTTTACTTGAATAAATACAATAATGCATTGAAGGGCACCATAACATATAAGGGCGTGGTGACGCTGTTTGCATCTTTCTTAATGTAAGGGCTGGACAGCCGAAACCCTCTGGTAGGACTAGGTTTGATGTGAGTTTCTTGCCGTTTCTTTCCCCCACGGAGAACCACCGCGTTAATTTTCTTTCCTCTCCCACACATGGTGTCTCCTGTCTGCGCTAGGGTAGGGGTAGGGTAGTATTAGAGTAGGGGTAGGGTAGGAGTAAGATAGCGGTAAGGTAGTATAGGGTGGGGTAGGGGTAAGATAGTGGTAGGGTTGGGGTGAGACAGTGGTAGGGTAGGGTAGGGTTAAGGCAATGGTAGGATAGGGTAGGGGTTAGCAGCATGCAGCATGCATGATGCACGCTCACTTAAAAGTCTGTCTAGCGGTGGCGTGGGGGCCGGGTCGCTCTTTTCCCTCAAATATGGTTGAATTGGACGATGGCTGGGCCCGGCGTTATACTGGTGAACGGGTGCTGCCTTGGTGGACTGGCTTACTCTTGCTGTAGTTTTAGGTGGTTTTTCTTAATTATACTCGCATTGTCGAGCACGGTTCGGTCGTGGTTGGCGTGGGATACGTTTGTCTACTCTACGGCCACAGGGTCAGCGTGTCACTGTGTGTTTCCTTCCTTCTTTCCTACCCCCTCCTTTTTGACGATTGAAAGAGATATTAAATGTCCTAATCAATAAAGATTTTTTTTTATTTTTTTTTGTGAAACGTTACCGCCGTGAGCTTCCGCTATTTGGCCCAAGTTGCAGAGATATGGGACTTGATATCAGGGTCGATATCCCCGGTCTCGTGTAATACATTATTTTAGCTCGGCGCTGTACTTACTGGTATACCTTTTTAACCAAAGGGAAGTTACTTCTATGTCATTTATTGAAATAAGCCTTTTTATCCCTGACTGCTTCCTGCACCTCATTATTCCATCATCACGGGATGCAGGAGCATACGGATGCTTGTCAATTCTTTGGTCACCTTTCGACATGCCGAGTACCTACTGTTCGTCCGAGTTTAAGGATGAACTTCTGATAATGACACCAGAGCTCATTGGAGTTTTCGCCTTTTGTGCTCCAATCGAGGCATTCGGTCCGGCGTTGACTCTCATAAAGGTACGTTTAAATTTCAGTAGCAACGCATTTGAACGCGGTGTGAAACGAATGAAATAATAACATTGACTGTACTTAGTTGTAAATTAATAATTTAGATAATTTATACATGAGTACATTATTGGGTAGAACACAAAGATCTGATCTGATTGTGATCTTCATGTTAACTATATTCTGTTTGTGTCAATGACCGATTTTGTTAAGATCATCTACTTAATCTTTTTCTTTTCAAATTATGGATTCCATTCTATCCATCGGTTTCAGACGATGATTTCGTATAACAACACAACATATGGATAGATTTCTATCAATGATTACAACACTTGGCTGTCAGTGTCAACTGTCAAGACCATTCTTACGGTTCATTGTACGTTTGGTACGATGTGATTCATAACCAAAACAATCAAATCAACCAATTTTGACTGTCATGAGAGGGTTTAGTTATCAAAGTGCGTGTAAATTTAATTTACCATAATTTATGTCATCTGCAAAATGAAAACGGGTTTAAAAACGAAACGGCCGGCAATTACACGACGGTGCGTCATGCGACGAACGAAACGTCTCTGATTCACACACGAACGAACGTCAATGTCACAAAACAAAAACGTCATTCGTTTACAAACGGACGTGGAAATTGCCGGTTTTTAGGCGGGTCTTCATTGAATTTTTAATTTTACATTGTGTGAGTAGAAAAGTTTTGCAGCCGGCACTAAGAAAATTCAGAACTAAAAGGTAATACGCTAATTTGATAGCATCTGTTATTGCTTTTGGATAGATTATCGTAAAATGTGGTATAAATAATTACCTATTAGGAATTTCTTTTTGCTCGTAATCACGAACTCACGGATGTAAGATAGTGCAAAGTGCAGTGCTAATCGTTGTTCAATGTTATAAAAACTTGGAAATCATTGATTATTGATCAAAAAAGAGGTCTGAAATATTGCAGTCGTCCCTTTTTTAGGATTTGGCCAAGGTTTCATCATAATTACATACTTTTTCTCTTTATTTATTACCTTCATTTAATACTACTTTTATTGTGATATGGATGGATGGACCTACCTACATAATTTTAGATTTATTTCATAATATATTTTACATCGTTTTTGAGTTCTAGTTAGCGGAATGGCAATTTATATATCTGTTTTTTTTTATGTCATATCTTTATTTTGATTTCTAATATTCTCTATTGCAATGGTTTGACTATTCTATATTACAATCTTTATTTTTTACTATTTTTCATACCTACCTACTTGAGTGTACCTAAAGTAAAGCATTGACTATGGTTTTACTGTACATTTTCTGAATAGAGGCATATTGTCATGGCACTCCGTACACTTATCTGCAGTTACCACAGGCATCCTATTATGTTTACTGCAGTGCGTAGCAGCTGACAGTATTTTACTGTTGCTATAGCAACTGCTGAATAAAACCCCTAACAAGGACTGCTGGGTCCTGATTCGAGAACATGTGTTTACCCCTGCACCTAGTGTATCAACTGTTGTAATTGTTTAGTCTGGGGCACAGCTACAAACTGGCCTAGAGAGAAACAGCTACTGATGACGGAGCTTTTGTCTATGAAAACAATAGCTGGCTGGTTCTGTTACTTTTAAGAAATAATTGTTGTTGGAATAAGAACGGAAAGTTTGTGGTCCAGGGGAAATTGGGTTAATCGAAAGAAAGAAGTTATACAACAAAAGGACATAATAGAGGGCACTGGGTGCTCTGAATTATTAAGAATAGAAAACAACTATAACTTGCATACACATACAATATCTACAAGTATATAAAAATAATTAAGTAATATACTTTCGATAAAATGGCATTTCTTATACATTTCACATTTTATTAATTAATTAACGGTAAACTAAAATTATAAAAATTATACAATAAAACTAGGCTCATTTCATAGCTGTGCAGTAGGTCCCACACCGTGTCTGCCTGTCTGTCTGTTCATGATAAACTCAAAAACTACTGAATATGACTCAAGAGGAACGAACAAGGTTGCGGCCTACTTGATATACAATCCGTAATAAAATATGTACATAAACACCAAAATGTGGGAATTCTTTTTAATTTTTTGTATTGCTATGGCTAAAATTGATTTATGTCCTAAAGAAAAATCATACAATTTTCATGATTCTGTAGCTTTTGTAGCACAATTTTGCAGCTTTTTAGCGATTTTCGGCGTGTACCGCTAGCTCTAATTAAGAGTTCAATACGCGCACTATGCAAATAAGTCACTACACACACTGCTATTCTGTTTTATAACCAAATTTTTCCTCCTCACACCAGATGTCAAGACTAGACTTGGTGATATTCGGCGCGACCGGCTTCACGGGCAAGCGGGCTGTGGAGGAGGTCGTCCGCGCGGCCCCCAGCGACCTCACTTGGGCCGTGGCTGGCAGGTCGCAGGAGAAACTGGACACATTGCTGGTGGAGGTGTCTAAAAAGACTGGTGAGTTATCTTACCGACTGGTTCACCTAGGTCGTATGATTCGGATGTGGAATGACCGCCCAGCCACAGTGTTTCCTTTGGACTATGACATGGGATCCTGCAAGAGGTTTATTAGTCTCCTTAGGGGCGGGCAACGCATTGGTAGCACCCCTGGTGTTGATGATGTCCATAGGCGGCGGTGACCACTTTCCATCAGATGGCCCGCGTGCCGGTTTGTCTGCCATATAACATAAAAAAAGAGAATTGTGGCCACCACGTCGAGTGTCCACGTCCGCGTCTCTACGGTGCGTTCGTATTATAACAAATAATCATCTTGTCGTTAATGTCCCGGTTGTGCTCTCGCGCACGAAGGCCGGGCTTCGCCTTGACCAAGATCCAGGATTTGGCAGATCAGAAAATAACAGTGGAGCGACTGCCATCTGACCCGCGTGACCCTGCTACCAGGCGCACCTAACCATATTGGATCATGGTTACACATTTAGTGGCCTGTTATCACGATGTTTTCCTTCACCGTAAGAGCCACTGGTTAGCATTTAACTAATGTACATAACTCAGAAAAGAATCATTGGTTCATGACCGCAGTGGGGTTCGACCCCGATATCTCTTGCTTAGATACGAGTCGGATATCTTAACCACCGATGCTCCTCACTCGGTTACAAAAGCTCCTCATACTGGTCAATATTCGTCATCCGTCGTCGTGTCTGTGTAAGACCGGTAAAAATCAGATGGGTACAGGCAAAGTAGAATTGAGCACCCACGCTCCCGAGATGGAGTTAGTAATGTCATTGAGGCAGTCTAATTACAAACTCCAACGTCTTTCTGTTCTGCGAACCCATGTCCTGTCTGCCTAACGTTAAGATTATGTGGCAAAACCTCCCACTCAGCGGTAGATAAATAGGTATCTAATATCTCAAATGAAGAAAGAAACATGTTGATGAATCTATACATATATTGTTTTTTTTTTATCATGTATAACGAGATTAACGAGCTGACAGCCCACCGGGTGGTGAACGGTAACTGTCGCCCATAACATCTACGCTTCATGCATTTAGGTTGCAAATAACAAAAACGCAGGTGCCTTACCAATGTGAGGACTAAGATGAAAAGCCTCATGCCTGTAATTGCGCTGGCTACCTTATCCTTCAAACCGGAACACGACAATGCACACATTATTGCTTGGCGGCAGAAAAAGATAAGGCCCACCCACTCAGGCGCACTCCTCAGGCTTGACAGTGCACCACAACCTGATAAAATGTTGTACTTATTATGCCATTGGCCTTGAACTAAAGGCCAACCTTATCTTGCCGAACTCAAATATACTAAAATGTACGCTCATCACATTGACTTGTTTACACGAAGCGGATGGTGGTACAGGAATAATCCAGCACTCCAGTGGTGCCGATGTCTAAAAATAACATTTTGATCAACAAACAATCCATAAAATCCTCATACAACCCGCCTGTGGACTTGCAGAGATTACGTAATGTATTCCAAATTTAGGTCTACACTGTGAGTCAGCAGTTCAGTCACTGGGCTCCCACTTGTTTTCCATAAACTGATTGCCATATATACCTATAGCGGCCAAAGCCTTGCTGCGTTCACATTCTCAATGTATCGAAATGACAGACTTCGTCCGCGACGGCCAATTTTAGTATCACCGTGCATGGATAAGGTGTTCACAGTACTTCAAAGTCTCACCTTAGAAACATGGCCAGAGGAAATTTCTTTCATGTACGCTTAGATTGTGGTATGAGCTTCCTGCTGAGATTTTCCCAATTGAGTAGAACATGGAGTTCTACAAGTAAGGTGTGAAAGTTTTTGCTGGGTCAGCGACAGGCTAGTGATACCCCTGGTACTGAAGACAGCGTAAAGACCTAACTAAAACCGGTGTAAAAGGAGCTACCCAAATCCAGTATATAAGAAGCTAACATTGCTATGCGCGTCTATAGAGACGCTACGTCATCTTATACTGGTTTTTTCTTTCGTTTCGTCTATAGTCGCGTCGCAAAGGTAGCTTCCTTTATACTGGTTTTGTGTTGGTCGATATGCTACCAATAACTCATTTCTGAGTTATATGTACATTAGAGGAACACTAACTGATGCTTTTACGGCGATAGGGAAAACATCGTGATGAGATGAGATCTGCACATTCAGGTGACTGGTCCAATCTGGTCAGGTGCCCCTGTTAACAGGGTTACGGAGGTCAGATGACAATAGTTCCACTGTAATAACCTGATCTGCCAAATCCTGGATCACGGTCAAGGCGGAGCCCGGGCCCTCGAGTGCGAGAGTACCTACAACTGGGACATATTGCCAAGACGATAACTATCCAAACGCATTGCGGAGTATCACCCTACCACTTAATCGATATTCCACGCGTCCGAACGAAGCGTACTGCCAAAGAGTGGAATTTCCTGCCTACGTCTGTATTACCTAGTAAACTCAAAGCTATTTAAGACACGAGCGAATGGACATCTGGGCGCTTATTTTGTAATATCGCCGTGTTCAGGAATCGATAGCGAATAGACAATTTCGGCCCTCGGAGCCCGAGCGCGAGTGACGTACTCACACTTCTACCGTTATGATTCACATACACACACACACACAAATGAGTGAACCATACGTGTCCCAACCAAATCTTGAACATGCGTGGCTTCGTGATCAAAACTTTACGGTGATACGATTGAGACCAATTCGGGAAACTCCCCTGGTAATTTGGTTACATCATCGATCATATCTTAGCTTTTCTTCTAAGATATAGATCATGAGCAAACCCATTTATTATTTAGAGAAAAATATAACCTACCCGTACGTTTTAAGAGTACGTACCGGGTTTCCTACGGCGTACCTTTATTTACGAGTTGCCCGAAATTTTCACGCAGTTACCATGATGCATGGTCATGGGACGAGTTAGGGTGTCGAAATATCGGGCTACTCGTAAACAAAGAATATACTTTTAAAATGTGTGATAATCTCCTTGTTATCGAGTCGACGGATTAAACTCTGACTCACACTATATGCGCCCAGTATTCGGCGACGCATGCAGCGTTCGGACTGGCCTCGATCAAGTCCTCCATTGTGCAAGTTTTAGGACACGCCGAGCATGAGACGAGGTGGTCCATGGTTTGCAGAGATATGCCACAGTCGCACTGAGAACTGTCATTTGTATATCCCCACTTAAAGATATTCTCTTTACATCGGCCCACCTGGGTACGCGTATTTAGCGCTTTCCAGGTCACCCACGGCTCTGTTTCCGGGGAGCCTTTTAGTAGGAGGAATATAGGCGGGGTGGGGAAAACTTATTGATCCACGGGTTTTTTCTGGCTGTAGGGGCGTCGCTTTCGCAGGCAGTTATGGTCGATGGTTCCTAACCGTAGAGAGGGGTGCGGGCTCCGTTTCCTGTTTGCGTTTTCTGGCTATCTCTCTGGCTATCGGTGCACGCTGTGCAGCTGTGTGTGTGCTGTGTGATAATAACCGCGATAGTTTCAAGCATAAACTACCCGTACATCGTAAAAAGCAGATGTGTAGGAAATGAGAGTTTAAACTAGGGTAAAGAATTTTATTAATAATAATAAAATATAGGTCTCTGTGACCTAACCGTGTTGCGGTTAAGGTGTTAAGGTCGCGACATAATTAATTTAATTGTTCATTGTGCATATAAAAATGAAATAAGTAGCACAGATGACCACATAATCTACTTATTCAGTCCTCAACAGAACTATGCAGAAGATGCTTTGTCATATTGTTTTATACATCTTACTAATATTACCTATAAACTAGTGGACCCGACGCGACTTCGTTCGCGTTACGTCCTACCCCTACCCGTCCCCTACCACTACCACTATCCCTACCATACACCTACCCTACACCTACTTTATCCCTACCTACCCTTTACCTACCTACTTATAAACCTTCCTCTTGAATCGCACTATCTATTACTGAAAACCGCATAAAACAGCGTTGCTTAGTTTAAAAGATCGAAGCGTGTATAGACAGACAGATACATAGGGACAGACCGCGGAAAGCCACTTTATTTCATACTTATGTTAAACTTTGTAAGGGTGTTTTGGATGTTTGTTCCACGCAAAACTACGGAACGGATTTTGATGAAATTTGGCTTATTATAGTCCAGAATAGCACTTAAGCTGTAATTGATCCCGGAATTCAATGTGGATCCCGCGGGAACGGGTCCAGCACGTAATAAATAACCAAATTTTAAGCGGACAAAGTCGCGTGAAAAGCTAGTAGGAAGGTCGAAATAAGCGAGTTATCAATATATGCCAATTCATTGTATCCGAAATTTTGATAAACATTTTTGTATGACCACCAAACGCCCTGTTATTATTACGTCATATTAGGCGATAGGTCAATATAGGTGAAATCAAAAACAAGACGATTAACAAGACAACGATTCAGTTCACGGTGGCGGCGCCTGTAGGGTAGAAATGGACGTTTCAATTTGTCATCTTACTACAGATAATGCTAGTTCCGACTTTTGTCGACTGAACAGATAATGGCGAAAACAAGTGGCGTTGTAGTATTACGTAGATACAGGTGTTCAAAGGTAAATTTTTTATGCATATGTAATGTGTTGTTTTATATGCCAGACAATAGTCCAGACTAATATTATAAATTGCTATCAAATTGTGAAAGTAACTGTCTGTCTGGTACGTTTTCACGCCTAAACCGCTGAATAGATTTTGATAACATTTTATCAGGAAATCTATCTCCAACGTAGGGAAGGACATAGGTTACTCTTTATTTTAAACCTTTCTCTTGAATCAGCTTCTTGCGAACAGACTGACAGGCACACAGACGCGGCGTGGGATGTTATATAATATGGGCTTTGTTTTATAATACGTAGTGAAACTACACGAATGAAGTCGCGTGCAAAAGCTAGTTTTCTATAAAAACAACGCATCGAAAACGGTGCATCCGTTCGGAAGCCACCGATAAATAAGCCAATACGCGTTGACGTCAAAAATAAAATAATATTTTAGTTTAAACATGTTTTGAACTGCCGGTTTCCGTGTAACAGTAGCATGGAGTTAATGGGCACGCGTCATAAATACGTCCCAAGGTTATTTTGATGAGGTAATGTTATTATAGTCAGCACAGATACACTATAACATCTTTGATAGTCATGGAGGAGCTCTATACATACAGCGACAGCGCCTCGAGCAAGTTTTTTATTTGATACTAGTGGACCCTGTCTACCCTGTGTACACCTGGTCTATTTTACACCCCCTACCCTTTTTTTCTTGCTTATAAAAGCATTAAAATCTGTTGCTGTAGTTTAAAATATCTAAGCGTACATAAGTATATACATTCTAGAACGGGACGTTATTTGTTTCTGTTCTTTCCGTCTATACGCGATAGACTTGGTGTGTTGTGGCTGGTTGTGTTGCCCAGTTCTTCACTTGGCACGGTAACTTCAAATTTCACTCTTTTGCACTTGCACCCTCGCCTTATTTCGAATGTTCTTCGCATTATAGTTTATTTGAGCAATCTGCTCATCATATTTTATGGGATTGGGAACTGTGGCAACATGAGAAATGCTTGAAGTTGGATTCTATTTCCAGTAACTCGGGTGTAGTTCATTATTCGAAGCTCATGACGTCAATAGGCAACTTTGAAGCCGTTGAGCGCTGTTGTTATAATTATTATTGGCAACTGGAAATGTTAGACATAATTATCTAGTGTTTGTTAGACATGACCTAATTATCTAGTGTATGTTAGACATGACTTAATTATCTATTGTTTGTCCGTGGTGCGTTTCCCCTGAATTTTGGCATTAACTTGGCCTATTTTGTTTTAAACTGTCTCCTCTTTTTGAGGGGGGAGGTCGGGCACACTGTCTTTCCTACTCCTACCTGTTACTTCTTAATTCAGTTTGTTGCGGGTTCCAAGACAGTATTGTCCTCGGGCGCGCCTGAGTGTCAAAACTTAGGACCTGGCTGTAGATCCTGGCTACACAGACGTTGCAGCGGCGGGAATGAGAGGTGGGGCAAAGCCCTTAATAAAGATCAGGTAATTACAGTGGAGCGACCGTCATTTGACCTTCGTAAGACGGGGGAAACTGAGCAGATTGGATCATGATTACAAATTCAGTCGCCTGAATCGTTTTCCCTCACCGTAAGAGTATCGGTTAGTGTTCAAATAATGTACCTACAGAACTTAGAAAAGAGTCACTCGTACGTGGCACTTTGGTTCGGACCCGGTACCTCTCGGTTACGGGTCGGACACCTTAACCACTAAGCCGCCGACGTTCTCACCGGTGTGTACCATAGGTTTTAATTGCTAATTTCTATCATCGCACCACTCGCCTCCGATAGGGAGTTCATCCCACACCTTGGAGAAATTTAACGCGAACTGTGCGTTCCCAAAGGAACTTTCTTCCACGCACACTAAGGTTGTGGAATGAACTACCTGGAGAGATTTTCCCTGGAGAGTACCTACGACATGGAGTTCTTCAAGAAAGGGATGAAAAGGTTTTTACGGGGTCGGCTACGCGTGGGTGATGCCCCTGGTATTGCAAACGTCCACAGGCTGCGGTGCCTGCTTACCATCAGGCGGGCCGTAAGCTTGTTTGCCAACTTAGTTGTAGAATGAAAAAAATATTGACTATAACATTTTCCTCTTTCTAACGAAACGGAATTCTTCAATACGGAACTTAAGCAAGTGTTAAATAACGCGTTTTCTAACCGCTTCATAGTTATTTACTTGCACAATACTGCGAAACGTATTGTGTGCATTGGATGTGTAAATGAATAATGCATTTCCCGGAACGCAATCTTTACTTTACTCCGTCACAGTTTTGCTGATGCTGTGTACAAGTGACTTCAAATTCATGATAAAAAAACACCGGGTTCCAATTCTACTGCGGTCACGTAATAATGATTGTTTTCTGAGTTTTGTACCTTAGTTGAATACTAACCGATGCTCTTACGGTGAGGGAAAACATCGAGATGAAACCTGCACGTTCAGGTGACTGAATGTGTAACAATGATCTAATTTTGTCAGGTTCCAGGGTAGCAGGGTCATGGATGTCAGATGACAGTCGCGCCACTGTAATTACCTGATCTGCCAAATCCTAGATCATGGTCAAAGGCGGACCTCAGGCCCTCGTGCGCGAGAGCACAACCGGGACATTAACGCCAATATTTTTTTTTATACCACCAAGGTGGCAAACAAGCTTACGGCCTTGGCTGATGGTAAGCAGTCACCGCAGCCTATGGTGATGACATACCTAAATAAGAAGATACCTACCTACGTTAATTCACTTCATTTAATTAAAAACAAATTAACGATGTACCTTTAACTAAAACTATGTTAAAAAAACCTTATTACCGAATGAAAAATAAACAAAAAACAAGATAATTAGTAATTATTAATAAAGTTATCATTAAGTATGGAATTATGAATGTTCGAGTTCTTTCGAAGACAAGGTCAATGTTTACTTTGAATATTTATTGTGTAATTGGCGCAAGTGTTGTTTTTCTTCGTAATTTTATGAAATTACTACGTCATCTATACTAATATTATAAAGATAAAAGGTTTGTACCAAATTCCATCAGATAGCCCGGTTGTCTGTTTGCTTACGGATTGACTTCGAAAAAAATGGTAAGGGATCTTACATTATGCCCCTCCACCCTGCCTTTGGAGAATCTGGCTTCTGAATAAAAGGAACTGCATCGAAATCAGTACAGCCGTTAGAGAGATACGACAGACAGACATACAGATACGCGCAGTACCTACAAGAGCATAAATGCATTACCACTTCAAGAATTTGTTTCTTTGCTGCTACAGCAACATACCTACAGAGTATTTGGTCATCATCACAGCCCGTAACAGTCCACTGCAGGACTTAGGGCCTCTCCCACGAAAGGGGAGGTTATTGCCATAATCTCCACGCTTGGCAGGCAGGTTGGAGATCGCAGTGTTTAAATATACCAAGGGAAAATGCTGCTGCCCATTTTCCAGACTACGGAGACTCTTGATCTTTTGCCTCGAAAACATTAGTCGCCTTGTACGACACCCACGACTGTAAGGGGTTGGTGCTATTCTACTCTGCCGGACACCACACGGCCACATTTGGTGCATCTTCTGTAATATCAGTTTACTAAAAGAAGGGATTAGCTGTTCGTTACATTGATTTACTACCAACCGTAGATACAGCACTTCATACAAAAATGCGCTTGAAATCTGTCGCCTAATTGACTATACATTTGTACCTAGCAATTTATTGGCTAAATACGCACGCCCGAATCAAAATGCCATTACGTACAGAATCGTATTTACCAAATATCAACTTTTTTTCATACTTATAAAGCTCAAAATTGCTTTTCGCGTTGTGGATAATGCTGCGACTCCATTCTTTTTGTGTGCAATCATTGTTTTCGCTTTAACGCATGCGCATGAATGAGACAACTGACGTGATGTCTGACACTGACAATATGTTTATGATTAAAATAATAATTTTTGATGGTTTTTTATGTGTAAATCGCTATAGTTATGCATGATAAGATGTATAATGTGTTTATTCACGCAAAATATGAAATCCCATAATTTTTTCGTCGTTTACGGCTATTGTTTTGACAATTTTTGAACGCGCACATGGGCATGCTTACGTGTCGACGGCTAATGACGGACTACGGAAAAGGACTGCTTGACTAGCGATTAAGCAGTCCTTCACCGGCCCACGTTTCAAGCGTTCATGCGCTATCTACGGTTAGTATAAAATCAATGGTTCGTTATGCCAAAGATCTCGTCCTTAACCCCCAGTGTATTTTCATTGCTATAAAAAGTATTTAAATATAAATCTAAGTTAAAAATTTTGCAAAATATCTCACGTTGGCTAAAATCATTGTAATGGAAAAAGGATTCAATTATTTTTTAAACCCGGACTAGCAGATCGATCAAAAAATCCGCCCGACGCTGCCATTCCCGGTCCTGTCGCCGTTGATTTTATGGCCCTAGAATTAACTATTTTGGTATTAGGTAGTTTTTAATTTGCTACGGTTGCACGACTCATAATAGCTTATCTGTAAAACCTAATTTGGTGGGGCAATGGCGGTCCTAAAAGACGTGCGTGAACTACAGTTAACGAACTGGGAACAAATGGCTTAGGATAGGGACCAATGGCTAATTCTTGTGTCGGAGGCCAAGATCCACTTCGCGTCGCTGAGCCAGCGAAGTAAGGAAGTCCCGAAGGATTTTTTTGATCGATCTTCTAGTCGGGACTTTTATAATTTACTGCTCTTTTACTGTACATCAAACATGCACCACGCATCTCCTTGCATTGTTACTCAAAGTTCCCCCAACTAACCCAAACTCTCCTTTCTACAGGTAAAGACCTATCCTCCACCAAGGTGATAATAGCCGAAGTGAAGGACGACGAGTCCCTGAAGGCGATGTGCCTGGCGGCGCGCGTGGTGGTGAACTGCTGCGGCCCGTACCGGCTGTACGGGGAGCCGGTGGTGAGGGCCGCCGTCGAGGCCAGGACGCACTATGTGGACGTCAGTGGGGAGCCGCAGGTGAGTCCTGCAAACATACCGTAACGCAGGGGTAAACAACACAATTCCCTCAATTCCTTCACTCTGGGCTCTGGGCTCCGGGCTTCCGGGCTTGGTACTCATCCTCACTACGTAGACCCTCCGGTGGTCACGACGCGAAGGTTCGAAAGAACGTTTCTCGCTAGTACGATTCGGATGTGGAAAGAGCTCTCAGCCACTATGACATGGGATCGTTCAAGAGGTATATTAGAGGTCTCTTCAGAGGCGGGCAACGCATAAGTGACTCCCCTGGTGTTGCTGATGTCCATAGGCGGCGGTGACCACTTTCCATCAGGTGGCCCGCTTGCCTGTTTGTCTGCCGTATAACATAAAAAAAGAAAAAGAAAAAAAAGGTACTTACATTCAGGTCCAGTGTGGATGCTGCTTCCAAATGGCTTACTTCATACTAACGGTACGCGCCATTTTCTGTCGCATTGTCAGTTACAACTAGGAAAGTATGCTGTTATTATTGATTCTTCTTCTTAACGTCTCAGCGGTCGCAGGTTATGGTTTCTCAGTCCAAAACTGATTAACGCAGACGGCGCTTGTGGTGCTTCATACAAGTCCTTAAGCGAAAAGGAGTCTTTTTTTTTAGGAAACTAGGCAGGCATTTGACCACCATCACCTTGGAGCGAATACCGGGTTTAAACTAAATTTGACATAAGATAATTCTACACTACGTTGTCTACGTTGGCCACTGGCTATAGCGTCTACCAAATTAGAGTAGTGTAAGATTGTTATGTCAAATTCAGTTGTCCACTGAGATAGCCCAACTGGCTATAGCGTCTACCAAATTAGAGTAGTGTAAGATTGTAATGTCAAATTCAGTTGTCCACTGAGATAGCCCAACTGGCTATAGCGTCTACCAAATTAGAGTAGTGTAAGATTGTTATGTCAAATTCAGTTGTCCACTGAGATAGCCCAACTAGCTATCGCGTCTACCAAATTAGAGTAGTGTAACATTATTATATGTCAAACTCAGTTGTTCTCTAAGATAGCCAATAGCCCTCAGTACGGCTAGCACTGGTTGCGTTCGCGCGCGAAATGCGAGAAAAGGCACGACATAGACACTGATATCTCTTTCATCTTAGTATTGAGAGAAGGAAACAAACGCAATTCCTGCCGTGCAGGTTGTACTGTTCAGAGAGTCACCCAGAGTCACCCAAATAAGAGTGAAATCTACTCCGTCTCCAGTTCATCGAGGGCATGCAGCTCCGCTACGGGCAGCAGGCGAAGGAGAACGGCGTGTACATAGTGAGCGCGTGCGGCCTGGACAGCATTCCCAACGACTACGGAGTGGTTTACTTGCAGAAGCATTTCGAAGGTAGGTGTGGTTGGATGGAATCATAGTGGATTATATACCGAGGGAATAGAGCAGTGTCTTATGGCTTGGGCCGCATATTGGATCCTCTATTGATTGATTGATTGAGCGTTGCCGAGCGGTTAGAGTATCCGACTCGTAAGCCAGAGGTTCGAATCTCGCTTCGGTCATGTACCAATGACTGTTTTCTGAGTTATGCACATTATTTGAATGCTAACCGATGCTCTTACGGTGAGGGAAAACATCGTGATGAAACCTGCTCATCAGGCGACTGGATGTGTAACCATTATCCAATCTGGTCAGGTTCCCCTGGTAGCAGGGTCATGGAGGTCAGATGGCAATCGCTCCACTGTAATTACCTGACCTGCCAAATCCTGGATCACGGTCAAGGTGGGCCCCGGGCCCTCGTACGCGAGAGCACAACCGGAACATTAACGCCAAGATTTTTTATTTATTTATTGAGGAAAACAAACAGTCTTACACAAGTATTACACATAAACAAAACATATCAACAGACTTACAGTTTCATAATTTACATAATTTTTTTACCTTCATCTTCGAGCTTACAGAAGTATACAGCGCAAGAAATATTGAAGTTAATAAAGTTATTAACAATGAACATATTAATCTGCGCAATAGTACCCAACGAGATCATGTTTAGGCTCCGGTTACTTGTGCTGATTGCTATTCAAGATGATTTTTTTTATTACTAAACACCTATACGAATGAAAAAAGTAACCTTAACGACCTTAACCCATCCTCTGCACAGGAACCCTGAACTCTGTGGAGTCGTACCTAGCGACCGACCTGCCGCCCCAGTACCGATCGGCCGCCAAGCAGGGAGTCCTACATTACGGCACTTGGGAGTCCCTGGTGCACAGGTAATATTTACTAGATAAGATGAAACAAGAATTCGCTTTTCAGCCTTAAGAGACTTTAATGTGTCCGGAAAGCGAAACTGCCACAGGATGTGAGGCTGACCGGTTTTTTAACGTTTAAATCCCAGATGAGAGGATAAATAATAATAGAGCTTGTCTAAGCTGAAATGACACTTAATTAGTTGATTTCGATGTGTGAGTGCAAATATTAATAACGACACTTCATCTGTGTGGGAGCGTCGACTGCTCCAATCGAACGACGCGTGCTCCTACGTTTGAGTCTCACCGGCAACTGAGTGGCCAATTACAACGGCATTTGTATATGTATTGCGTCCATATTTTAAATTTGCTTGTGTGCGTTAATGCGATAGTGGGGCGCGTCATTTCAGCTTAGACGAGCTACAATCAAACTAAGAAAAGTCAAAGATTGAGCCGCGAACATTTTTCTTGTGGCAGATTGTGCACGGGCAGAACAACATTTTGTGGGTCGCCCAAACCTCTACTATCGCTACAAAGTGGAATCTTTCTTGTACATGATGACGTAGGATGACCAACGCCGCCGTCACAGGCTAAGGCACTGTCCTAATTTATCAGCGGTCATGCGACGGGCCCTTTCCTATTGGTCACGACCGTTGACAATTAGGACACCATCTAAAATATTTACGCCCTAATATAATAGTAGAACATTCGAAAATATCCTAATTTTAAAGGCTTTCCCTTTTGTATGTCAAAGATTTTAAAGCGACAGCATGATCCTTAAGGAGGCCTTAAACTTAGGAAACTTTCCAAAATTCGGGCGTTATTTACACAAACGGAAACACTACAACAACTTGACATATTTGAAACAGTAATATACAAAGAATAAGCAAAATAACTAACAATAACACTTTGTTTCCCAGCCTGGCGCATTGGGGAGAGCTATCGGTGCTGCGAAAGCAGATCTATCCAGACCGACTGCCCACTTTCAAGCCTAAGCTTTTGCCAAGGTGAGTAAATAACCTACAATGTCGGCAATACTTAGACGATGCCCCTGGTACTACAAACGTCCATAGGCTGCGGTGACTGCTTACCATCATCATATCAGCCTAAGGACGCCCACTGCTGGGCATAGGCCTCCCCCAGAGATCTCCACAAAGGCCTGTGCCTTCCGCATCCAGCTGGGACCTGCGTTTACCAGGTCGTCGGTCCACCTTGCGGGAGGCCTAACCCACCAGGCACCATCAGCTTACCTTCAGGCAGGCATTAAGCTTGTTTTCCACCTTTGTGTTACAAAATAAACCTAACCGTCAGAAAAAAATCGGATAACCGAACCAAGTTTACATATACTCAAATATTGACTAAATTTCTTAATCGACATTTAATGAAACAAAGCTAAGAATCATTGATTGGCTTACAAATCGGAGAATGACGGAGACTAAATCTTATGTCTCGAAAACATTGAGTAAGGTTTCCAGTGCTCCACGGGGTGGGGATTTGGGGAACCGTGGCTTTGGCAGTGGAGGGGCATTTGCCTTTTTGCAGCCAGAGCAACGTGTTATAGAGGCGGGCAACGCATTAGCGACACTCTTGGTGTTGCTAATGTCTATAGGCAGTGGTGACCACTTTCCATCAGGTGGACCGCTTGCCTGTTTGCCTATCGTATGACCTACGTACGACACCCACGAGTGTAAGGGGTTGGTGGTATTCCACTTTGCCGGACACCACACGGCCAGTCCCTCCTATAATGATGTGTATTATGACGTTTCAAGGTCAACAATCCACAAGCACGAAGGTGGCTGGTGCCTACCGTTCCCGGGCGCCGACGGCTCCATAGTATATCGCACACAGCGGTTCTTCTACGAGAACTATCAACAGAGACCAGTTCAGGTAAATTCAGTTTCCTCCACTGTACATATATTTTATGTGTTTTTATGATACGCAGTGATAAGCGAGCAGATAGCCCAGGTGATTTTAAGCGGTAACTGTCGATAGCATCTACGATTAATGCGTTTAGGTGCAGGCAACAAATGCAGAACCGCAGGTGCGTTGTCACTGTGAGGACTAAGATGAAATGCCTCATGCCTGTAATTGCGCTGGCTACCTTATCCTTCAAACCGGAACACAACAATGAAAGCATCGTTGCTTGGCGGCGGTAATAGATAAGGCGGTGGTACTCACCCAGGCGGACTCCTCAGGCTTGACAGAGTCCTCTTCTTCTTCCTAGTCGGCTTTTTCATTGCTGAAGATCGTGTCTCGTCTGAAATGTTGGCCACTCGCTGTATCAGACTCTTCCATGTGGTTCTGTCCTCGACGGTCTTAATAGCTTTAGCTATCGGCAGGCCAGTAAGTGTCTTTAGTTGACAGAGCCTTACCACGTGATAAAATGTTTATTTTTTTTCTGATAAAAGGTCTATTCTTGCGCTGTGACATCTTGAATTCCAAATTATTTTAGTCACAAATCTCCATTAATGTATGTATGTAAACTCTTTATGGCATTAAATACCTTAGAACCATATAACAAAAGTGATATAAAATACATTGCAAAGGCGGACTTATCCCACAATGGGATTTCTTACAGCTAACCTTAGATAAGCTGAAAGGAGCAAGGATAGGAGGAATAATGATATTGAAACGTCTATTGCAACCAAAACATTTTCTTAACTATCTTCGACAATCATAAAATGTCGAAATGTCTATTTCTGTAACGTACAACGGAGATTTGTAGCTAAACAAAATGTCGATTTTGCTCCCTGGGGATCGAACTCGATACCTCCCGTTTACGAATCAGACTCATTAGCCATTTAGACCACTGGAGCGACGACGGTGAGACAATACTATTTAATGGAATTTCGTGTAGTTTGATATTGTTGATAAATAAATAATAAATAAATAATCATTTCTTTCAGAATTTACAATTCCATATCTTTTTAAATTTTACAATTCCATATCTATTTAAATTCATTACCAAAAATATAATAAATATATTAATAATTTATAAATACATAATATATCGTGAAATATAAATATAAGTGGCAACTCATGAGTTGTGTGTACAATATTGACTTGTATAGCGATATTTCACAATTTGGACATTTTACAACTTGGACATTATGCAACCTGGACATTTTGCAACTTGGACATTTCGCTACCACTGGACATTTTACAACTTAGACATTTTGGGACTAAACGTTTCTTTTTTCTTTCCAGTTCAAACCCTACGTGAAATTCCCGAAACTATTCCACTCGGTGATGGCCATAATCGGTGCTGCCTTCTTATACCTGATGTCGCAACTATCTCTAACCAGAAACCTGCTGTTAGCGCATCCAAGGCTGTTCTCGTTCGGGCTAGCTTCGCACGAAGGCCCTACGGAGGAAGTAATGGATAACACATCGTTTTCTGTGGAATTGTATGGGACGGGATGGAATAAGGGAGCTGATTTGGAAGCCACGCCGCCGAGTAAGAAGGTTGTTGCTAAGGTGAGTTCTTGGAATTTCATTCCTTTCGATACTCAATACTTAAATATTTATTGCCTCATGAATGTAAGATAAATAAATCATCTTTTGGTACACTTTCACCACACATATTATCGGGTTTGTTACCACTGTTAGTAATTGTTTTTACCTACATATTTCGACGCATTTGCATGCGTCATGGTCGCCAGTTGACATCTTTTGGTGTTAATGTACTGGTTGTACTCTAATGCGCGAGGGCCCGGGGTCCTTGACTATGATCCAGGATTGGCAGATCAGGCAATTACAGTGGAGCAACTGCCGTCTGCCCTCCGTGACCCTGCTAACAGGCTAACCTAACCAGATTGGATCATAGTTACACATTCGCCTGAATGTGCAGGTTTCATCACGACTTTTTCCCTCACCGTAAGAGCATTGGTTAGTATTCAACTGATGTACATAACTCAGAAAACAGTCATTCGTACATGGCCGCAGCGGGATTCGAACACGTCAGCTCTCGCTTACGAATCGGAAGTGATTCTTAATAATTGTGTTGAAATGTTTACATTTCAATTCATGAACTGCTCACACTTATTGTTGTACTTTTAAAAATGGTAGAGAAACAAACTCATTTTGACAGATGTCAATTTTACCCATTTTCTGTCAATTGTCGCCGTCAGGTGTCGGGCATGAACCCGGGCTACGGCGCGACGGCCACGATGCTCATCTTCGCCGCCATCACCATACTGAAGGAGAGCGCCAAAATGCCCGACAAGTGAGTAGCATCCTTCCTTTAATTTTTTTTTATACATAGTATACTAGTGGACTTCGCTCGCTTGGCGTCCCTACCCTTACTCTACTTATCCTATCTAAATGTCAGTTCATAGATAAGTTTTTGGTATACCTCGATTCATTTATTCGTTCAGAATGAATGCAATGGTCCAAATAGCCGCTGTGAAGGCGAAAATAGTCTCGTGATGGTGGAAATAGACGAAATGAATGAATAAATATATCCTTATGTGTCCTTAAATGTGTATTATCCTTGTTATTCAATATTTAGTTCATATTAGTATTTGTTAGAGAGACCAGCTGAAGTTAGGATACGCAAAACGGACACAGTTTTTTAGCGGTTGGTGTATTTCCTTTTTGGCCGCCGGGTCATACACCCACACATACACAAGTTCTAAGATGTTGAAATTAAAGAAGGAACGGTCACCCATCCAGTCCCCGGAGTCTGAGAGCGCTTTTTATGGTATACGTCGAAACTCGTGCGTGGTCACCGCCGCCTATGGACATCAGCAACACCAGGGGAGTCATCAATGCCTCTAAGGAGGCCTCTAACATACCTCTTGAACGATCCCATGACATAGTCCAAACGAAACAAGCGTTGCTTAACCTTGGCTATCGGTCTCGCTAGCCCGCTACCACTAGGCCAGTGCTGATTTTTTTTTATGAATCATCATCATCATCACCGCCCATAACAGTTCACTGCAGGACTTTGGGCCTCTCCCACAAAGGGTAGGTTGTTGCCATAATCTCCACGCTTGGCAGGCGGGTTGGAGATCGCATTGTTATAAATATAACAATGGAAAACACTTCTGCCCATTTTCCAGCCTACGGAGACTAGATATTTTGTCTCGAAACTATTAGTCGCCTTGTACGACACCCACGAGTGTAAGGGGTTGGTGCTATTGATGAATATGGATGTGATGAATGAATAAATAAATTGAATTAAAATATTCCAGTGGTGGCGTCCTAACTACAGGAGCGGCTTTCCGTGACACCGCCTTGGCTGAGACTCTCACACAGCACGGCGTTAAGTTCGAAATCCTCGATAACTAAAACACAGCATTCCTATAGTCCTTAGCAGTATTGGCCGTAGAATGACAGCTGTCATTGCTTAAAGTATATATTTTTCACATTTAAATACTTGCACAAATATGTCGCTTTATAGAGAACAAGAAATATGACAACTTGCATATACTTATTTCAATAAAATAAGAATACAATCAAAGAAATTGGACAATAGAGGCTTAGAAGGAGCCTACTCACAGCTGAAGTCACAACCTATATTTATTTATAACCTATTAATGCATATAAATAAATAAAAATCATTTATTTCAGAATTTACAATTCCATATCTTTTAGGTACGTGAGTAAGTAGTTTTTAAATTCATTACAAAAAATATAAAAATAATAACAATGTCAAATTCCATACTTATGTTAACTAAAAATATCAATGTCAAACAATATCATAAAATAATAAATTTGACCATAAGTAAGTTGTCAAATACCCCTCCATAGCTACTATTGTCAAATTTGGTGGCCTTGGTCATCCTAATGTATTAGCTTTTTGCATGTCACTGAGTCATTTTTATAGAGTAATGACAGACTGACAGTGTAGATTCTCTATAGGTCGAGGCTCCATCTATGCTCGTATGTCAAATATCTTTAAATGCAATACTTTATTGTCGATGTCAGCCATGTTTTACGGACAATCATACGTACGATGGGTGTGGTTTACGGAGTGGTAACATGCTAGTATTGTAACTCTAGCGTATGGGGTATGGTACTAAGTAAGCAATGCCTTTAGGTAGGCATAGAAATGAATTGTAACTCTGATTTTAAAAGATTAGAATGTATAGATTACTATAACTGCTTACCACTTGTTTAAAAATAGGTATTTCCTTACACCTATATGCTTTTATCATTCATATACTAAAATCGTTTTAATAGTGCCTATATTTTAGCTGGACGTCGATTTTAGATGTTTATAACGTGTTTTTACTTCTCAAGCCATACATTAAAAAAAAAGAATGAAATTCTCGAACTACATTAATAAGAAAGTTAATAAACATTGTTACATTTTATACGCACCAAAGTTTATGCAATGCAATATTTTAATGCTTTATTAGCTAAAGACAATGATAATAAATTATAATATTAGCCAAAGCTTATATGAGCTACAGATTATATGAGAGCTGATATGATAACCACAGAGTATAAATGTTCCATGCCAAAGACGACTGGCCATTTTTTATTTTTTTTCGGCAAACTGCCATGATCGTTATTTTAAGTATTACTTGTTATTGAAATTATTTTAATTTTTAGGGATATATATCTTAATGTGTCATATAATTTTATTTCATAACTGAATATTGTTTAATGTGATAAAATATTTGTCCCACTAATTTATTAAAGCTTTATTTTTAATCTATGTCATTAATAATTATCATTCCCAAAGCATTTCTATAACTTTTTTATATATTATTATAAAAGCATTGCTAGCGATTTTTGTACTAGGTATTTCTAATAATATGTAAGCCTACCAAAGTTTAAACTATATTAAGACACTGTTAAACAGCTGTTTTATCTGTGCTTTAATTTATTTGAACATCAAAGGTGTTTCTATAATATTATTTCATTGTTTTTTAAGTTCGATGGTGCCTTATTATAATATAAAATATTTGGTTTTTATAAAATTATTGTTTTATTTATGCAGTCGATCCAAATAGGAAATGGTATAGTATATTTTGTTTTCAAACACTGCAGTTTAAGATAAACCCGCCGGTCAAGCATCGAGATTGTGGCCAATCCCTCCACTTAAATTGTGGAGGCACAAGTCCTGACGTGGACTTCTTCATTGACGAGTAAATTTTCGAAAACTAGATCTGGCTTGACTGCCACGACAACGGCGTTATCAGTCACCAGGAACAGCGGCCTTAGCCAAGAGGTTTCGTTAATCTACAATCGTTTGTGGTAGAAAAAATGTATGGGATTTGACATAAGCTAACGTTATCTGACATAAGCGGTTTGTGGTAGAAATTCTTGGTCCATAGACAATTCACGTACTTTCGGTGTACAAAGGAGGCGGATTGGCGGATGATCCTACACAATCAGAGTGAATGTAGGTGTTGGTAGAAATAGCCGAACTTCGAGCTGTCAATTTTATACCATACACGGATCACGCAAGCGGACCTGTCAAAGATGGCTAGACCGGCAGCTCCTATAGGTAGCAGGTAGCAGGACAAAGAGGACAACAGAGCAGATGGACTGTATGGGCTATTGATATTATTGTCAATGGCGATGACCTAATCACTATCTTCACGCTGAGCTCTCTCGATAGGTCACTTCGAAGGATACCACACGTAACGAACTGCGTCTACCTATTTCACAAACGCTGCCCCGCAATCGGTTTTAAATACAGCAATTTGTTTATTCTGATGTTCTGTCCGCAAATACCCACCCTAGAGTGGATACGCAGCATAGAGTATTTGATTTATTATTGATGCGAATAATAGAGAAAACAAATTATATACAGGAGATGTGAACTTACAAATTGTAGCTGATGGGTTATCATTATTGAAATAGAATCCTTTTTGGCACCAAGGTGGCCAATGTAAGAGCCAATGTTGCACGAGTTTAGAACGGACAATATCTGTAGCTTTCATTAACGCTTTAGCAAAAAAATTTTTTGTTTGTGGAATTGCTATAAACTTTTGTGCAGGCATTGTAATTGACAAGTTTTCCACCGGCACGGGCCGCCTTACCGGTACCAGCAAATTCATGCGACAGAATGTAATAACCATAATCCAATTCAGTCAGTTTCTCCTGTTTTTAGGGCCACGGAGGTCAGATGCCAGTCTTTTTAGTAATTACTTGTTCTGCCAAATCCTGGGCCATGGTCAAGACGGACACAATAAAGGATATTGAAGCCATGATGGTTATCTTTATATTTGCATTTCATCTATATACTTACTAATATACCAACCTCCGACGTCAAGTCCCAAATCTCTGCAGCTTGGGCCAAATGGCTGGAGCTCACGACGGTCACCTGTGACCCTAAAATCCCGATCGCTTGATCAAGCGCATAATTAGGCCTGTGATGCTTTACGGCAGCGAAACCTGGCCGGCGCTGATGAAGCACGTTCGCGAACTCCACGCCAACGAAATGAAAATGCTGCGGACGATGTGTGACGTTACATCGGTGGATGTGTGGTGTTGTGAGAGATATCGCGGTTAAGATCGCAGAGGCACGAATTGGTCACGTAGTACGTAAGCCCCAGGGATACGTGCCTAAATCTGCCTGTATCAAGAAAGAGGTTCCGCGGGTGACCCAAGAAACGATAGATTGACATTGCCGAGTCGGAGGCGAAAGCCAACAGCTTACGACGTGAGGATGCCAAAGATTGGGTAAAGTGGAGAAACAAAGTATGAAAGCGGACCCTGGCAGAAGCCGGGTTTGACCGCTCGTATGATGGTGGCTTACTAATATACCTACCCGAGTATCATAGGGTACTTTTGATCTGGCAAAAGTAATAGAATCCATCGAGATAGTTGATTGTTCACAGCAGCCCGAACCTCTACCGAGCTACCGTAGCCAAGGCAAAACCCTCACGCCCCAGGGAATAAGTGCAACAGTGGGGCCATCTTTTTCTTACGCTACGCAGTGACAAACGAGCAGACAGCACACCTGATGGTAAGCTGTAACTGCCGCCCATAACATCTACGATCTTGCATTTAGGTTGCAGGCAACAAAACTTCAGATCCGCAGATGCGTTGTCACTGTAAGGACTAAGATGAAATGCCTCATGCCTGTAATTGCGCTGGCTACCTTATCCTTCAATACAAGCATTGTTGCTTGGCAGCAGAAATAGATAAGGTTGTTGTACACAAGTGACATCCGGGAAGCTGACGTCATACTGCCATGTAGAGCGAGCTCTAAATTTTAAACTTACCTAATTAACTGGAACAAACGTATCTACCTTCCTAAACGACTTCAACTTTTTTACCCTTTTCCCCTATTACATGCTTGCTAGAGCATTCAAATGTGTGATTTATGACATAGGTGGAAATTATTGGCGGGCCGCGGGTTGTCGACCGCTAGTTTACAGAGATCCGAGCTGCGCGCGGGTGAAAACCGCTTGAACAGCTAGTTATCTACCTATCAATATCTGTACTATTGTAAAACTGTAAAACAGTCGTGTCCGTACGTTGAAGATATTTCAGAAAAAGTAATAAAACTCAAGGTATCAAAACGTTGCATGTTTGCGTTTATTTTCAGTATTTGTAATTGTCAGGACAAGGTTTGTATGTAAAAGAACGGTGGGTGGTATAGGGTAGGGGTAGGGGTAGAATAGGGGTAGAGTAGGAGTAGAACAAAATGAACGAAGTCGCACCAGTCCAGCTAGTAATAACTAAATAGATAGGTATACTAAAACATTAATAAAACACCACCATGAAAATAGATATAATTAATTTAATGATAAAGTACAGTACTCGCTAGCTTAACGTTAAGGAATGTACACAAACACCACCACGTTAATTACGCTTACGTTCAATTAATTTTTTTATTTACATTTTAACGTAACATTAATCTCTACGCGACTGTACAGTGATAGATACAAAGCGGGTAGTCGCTTAAATAAATTAGATGAAAACGAGGCTTTGGTCTAAAAATAAAATGAACCTATAAATTAGAAAATAAATAAAAAATATTACTTACGTAAAATATTCAACTTGGAAAACCTAAAGTACTGTCGAGTAAAAAAATGCTACCGTTGAGAAATCTTAACTATAGGTAGGCAATTAATGACTAAATTATTATGATACGACTCTATTTATCATGAAGTCCTTTCAAGGTTTTTCAGTTTTATTATTTCAGTAGTAGGTACCTTTTTATAAATAGTTTTTTTTTTTACAGTTTTTAGTTACACTATAAATATTAGTAACAATGGAAGTATGTTTTAAATTACCTAATCACAAAAATTTTCTTTTATCATAATTTTATGAATTTCTGGATGATTTCTGCGTATTTGAATTTTGTAATAAACGCTAGAAACTGTACGAAAATTACCTACAAGTTCATTTTGTGGGAAGTCATGTCATTTGAAATCATTTGCTTCCTTAGGTACTTCAAATGTGGTCAACAACGCATTTGGTACCGTAAATTAGTATAAGTGTAAATGAAAAAACCTACCGAGTAGTAAATGAAAAAAAAAAACACCGATAGGAATTTTGCTGTCTGAGGTGATTATTTAAGTCTTGGGACAATCGTTTCGTTACCGATTTAATTTAAAAAGTTTAGAATCTAACAAATTAGAGATTGACAATTTTGGATCGATTCTGTGAGGTTAGTGGCCGATAGATTTCGCCCCTATTGTTAAATTTGATATTTAATTCCAACTCCACTATAATAATTTTTAATTACCATATTTAATAGTAATGATTTACGAAATTGAACTTTACAAGTATGATTAATTTATATAAAACAAACCATTGCTAAAAAAGTTGACCAGATTGTCACAGGGTTAATTTTAAAATGATATCCGGTACCAAAAACGATCAACCGTCAAAACTATCCCACACCTTTCGATACATAGGCACTCGTACAGCATGGACTGGGTTCACTACAGAGAAAAAAATAAACGATCCTCTAAAAAATAAACCATCACAAACTCCATTAAGACTAAGTACTTGACTTATGTACATACAGTCAATTTAACACTTCATACTGGAGACCACCTTTGTACATTGATCACTTGAACTACGATCACATTACAAGTTCCTTCATACTCCTTTTAGGAACCGGTTAAAACCGTATTTAGCTTGACTCTCGACTGTTCTCACTGGACCCGATGGTGGATGAAGTAGCTGGAGCGACCTCTGGTGGCACAATGAGCCCTTCCTTGATTCTCTTTTTCTGCTTCATCCTGCGATTCTGGAACCAGATTTTTACCTGTGTCTCATTCAGTTGCAGGGCAGATGCTATCTCTATCCTCCTCGCTCGCGTGAGGTATTTGTTGAAGTGGAATTCTTTTTCTAGCTCAGTTAGTTGTTTGTTCGTGAAGTTGGTTCGACCTGTGTTGTTCAGGTTGAGGAGGGGGTTGGTCAGGATCTGGCTTCCGGTGGGGGTTCGGAGCACGTCCTGGGGGCTCCCGAGCACGCCCTGGCTTGAGAAGTCGGCTTGAGGAATCATCAGCTTCGGTGCTGGAAAGAAGAAAGAGTTGTTGTTAGTGTTGTGTTTTAATTTTTTAAACACCGTGGTCGATCGGTAAGACGTAAGAGGTAGAATCTGCGGAGCGACTGTGAAGCGACATTTTCATTAATAAATGAAATTTAACTTAATGGTCTTCAGCATAGATACATATAGGTTTGCCATATTAATTTCAGTCGTATGGGGAAACAAATTATATTAAATATTTAATTGTTGCTAAAAAGATCCCTTCACCATTGTCGGTGCGCTAGGCCCTAGAAATAGGAAGGTATGCCTTAGAAAAATGATAACATTTCGTTACTGTTTTCTTTGAAAACTAGTAGAACCTAATTGTTACGGCCGACAGTCGCTTTTCAGCAGGATTGAATAGAATATTTACACTTAGCAAAGTCATCGGTCAAGATTAATATTTCAAATTCAAAATTTATACTTCAGACGCAATTCTATATTATGTTAGTTACAAAGTTTGGCTTACATACTAATGTAAGTAGCTTATTTCCTATATTTATTGTATATATATTTAATTACTTTTCATGTGGGTCGATATCCCATGCTGTCACCCTCCTCTAATTGCCCTCATAATGCTATTGGGACTGTCCCGCACTCTGCTCATTAGTGATGTGATTCGCTTTCGCACAATGGCATGAAATCGGTCTACATGAGCGTCAGCGAACATCCCCCAAGCACTACAGTATCGGGGCAGCCCCGTAACAACCAAGACCAAGTTGGAAGTGTTCCAAGTTCCATGCTTCATCTTCGGCCGCATCGTCACTTACCAACAGGTAAGATGGCGGTCAAATGCCTGTCTTGTATAGACATTAAAAATAAATAAACCAGGATCCAACTAATACCTCTTAAGAGTATGATATAAATTTGAGCATAAGTTGGCAAATGACATAATATTCCGTACCTACACCTAACGAAACAGAAGACATAATTTATGAGACACATTTTGGTTGATTTTCATCAGCCAATCTATCTCGAGTTGGTGATATAATTGTAAAAAGAACGTACACGACGTTATTCCACACAACACACGGAACAAAGACAATATTTGACTTCACCATTGACGCGAAACAGAATGAACAGCGACCGTGACCACAATGTTTGCTATTCAACGCGTTTTTTCGCCCCAAATCCGCAGGTTTTGTGTACACAAACGTCTCATTTGGGCCTTAATCTCGCTAAAACCATATAAACGATATCCGTGGGAGCTCCCTGCCGTTTTTTGACAGGTGTCACTCTTTCCGATTCGAGATAAAAGATGTTTCAATGCCAGACTCCCGCTGCGTCCGAGTGCCCGCTCCGTGGCCCGGTTGAAGTTTTGACAACCAGTATTGTACGGAAAGTAAACAGAATTGAGTTCTACATGTCACGGCTATTATCTAATTGTTGGTCTGAGGAATGTAAGCCTACCTGACGCTACAGGAAGTGGTGCGTCCACTTTGATTTGAGTTTGTTTTAGCAACAGGTGTCGGTCTAATCAAATAAAATGTTAGAAATCATAGCAGTTCAGGTAAAATAGGCGATAATTATTATAAATGAACGTACAACTTATATAAAACAATTTATAACAGAGTCACCTACCAACTTAATAACTTTTTTTTTATTACTTTACTAGACAGGCATTTGACCGCCACCTCAACTAAATACTTCAACAAAATTAAACAAACAATTTTACTCAGTTCTCATTATATCTATCTAATGAAAAGGTGCAAACCATTCATTCTAAAAATATTGATAAACCGTTTTAGTATAGGTACGTTCGTTCATATCGACAATAGTTGACAATAATTTTACCTGGACCGTTATGGTTTCGAAGATTTCTTTGGTTTATTATTATCGTATCACGAAACAATTATGCGCTCGACTGTACCAACTGGTAGCTTCATATATTAGTTATTTTTAAACCCTGAAGAAAAGTTGTGTTATAAGTAAGACGTGTGTATTTGTGGCTTTGTGGCTTTGTGTATCTGTGTGTCTGGCTGTTAGATCGTAGCTCCCAAACGGATGGACCGATTTGGGAGCGGTTTTTTCTGATGGTTCTTAGCTTTATTTTTTGAAAATCGGTTATGTCAGTAGTTTAGAAAGTATTTGAGTTTAGAAAATTTTGTCAGGGGTTATACGACTTTGTCTGTCGGTTAGGTTATTTTATTCAAGGGTGGGGTGAGAAAAATCTCAAAACTAATAACATAATTATGTTATATCTCTGTATTTCTTTATTGTGTGCAATAAATAGTTAAATAAAATAATTACAATGGTCGACCGAAATTCCAGCAACCCGAATTGACTCCTGACTAGCAAACTTTGTTTTTTTTATACCATACAGGTGGCAAACAAGCGTACGGCCCGCCTGATGGTAAGCAGTCACCGCAGCCTATGGCCGTTTGCAGTACCAGGGTCATCACCCACGCGTTCCTACCCCGTAAAAACCTTTTCACCCTTTTCTTGAACCAAAAATCCAAAAAGTGTAGTATCATAGCCTAACTGCCGAATACAATAATGTCGCTCGGTCGTATCCACTGGGAACGTACACACTGGATACGACTGGGAATAAAATGTACCTACTGGAAATAAAGGGGTACGCATGTGACATTTAAAAAGTGCAACAATGTCGCAATACATAATGTCACAAAGATTCTATGTGCAGTGATTGTCTCTCAAACTGGTAAACTCTCCCGGACTGCCCCTACCTACTTACTTACGCGGCTACGGAACTGCTCTATTTTCTATCAAAAAATGTATAAAATGTGTAATTGCTCGAAACTGAAAGTTCAGCTAATTGTATCAGGGGTTTTATTTTTGAAAAGGTCGCCTCGTGTCTTATTTTCTCTAACTAAATATCTCTATCAAAATGACATTGAAAACGGTTTTCGACGATAAAGGTTTGGCGAAGATCGTTAAGAATAAGTTTATTAGATACAATAAATATTTCAGTGTGTTTTTAATAAAGCTTTGTGGCTTGAGAAAATATCGAAGTTGCTTCCTGGTATAGCTAGTGTCAAATAAGAAGAGACTTGGCGGGTCACGTGGCTCGACTTGCGCTGCATACGATTACCTGCGCGAAATCCCCTCCACTGCCATTTGACAAGTCTCTTCTTTCGTGACGCGGGTTATATAGCGCCTGTGTAGCCTTTTATTTTTTTCCTTTATGAGTAGGTAGCTACATACCTACCTAGTTTTCGTAACAATCTCTTGTAATCGTAGTAGCGCAGTGATTAGTGTTTCGTGATTGCAAATTGATAGCGAAAATAGGACAATATTAACGTGAAGTCGGAATCATGTCATAATATATTGTTGATACTTATCAGTAGATATGTAAGTTGCGTATAGGTAAATAGGTATAGGTAAATTATTGTCCCTTCATGATTCCTGCAAATAGGTATCTAATTATGTTTCCCGAGCGCGTTCCACACAAATTTAGCTAGATCATATTTTCAATATTACGCATTCAAAGCCAATGAAATTTTGAAGACGTGATCCAGAAATCAACATCTATGATTGTGGTTTGTCAGATTTTCGTTTAAATATATCGTTTCAGAGTTACAGGGGTTTAAAATTTTCATACAAATGTTACATCCCGAATCGTGAAGAAATTATCACGATATGCCTTAAACTAAAGAAAATAAATTATGTAGTAGGTACTTTGTTTGGCATGAACGATGACGTCATTCGGCCTTATTTTCTTACTACTAAAGCACATTTTTTTGCGCTTGACATTTCCTTTAAACCTCTACAACTTCATCATTTCAAAATACATTACAAAAATTCTTTCACAAAGTTTCAATGCATTCACATTTCAATGACACACCTATGGGATTCCACATGAGCCGTTCTCATTGATCTTTTATATATTCATATATATATGCTTAGACGAATTCATACAGGTCTATCTAGCTCAAAAGTAAGCAAAGTTGTGTTATAGGTGCCAGAAAACTGATAAACTACTTACTTATATACTTTTTTAATAAGTACATACTTCTACACACGTAACAGAAATTAAAATTCATTATTTCAATTTCAGATCGGCCGGGAATCGAACCCGGGATCTCTGCGTAGCAGACCGATTCAAAATGGGCCCACAGAATACCAGCGCTGTGAGTCGCTTCTTGCGCCTCACAGCACATGCTGAGTGGGTACCATTTACGCTGGCCGCCGCGACACCGACAGTGGCACGGGAGGCTATGTATTGTTTTAGATATTTTAATTATTAATGTTTCCTTTGACTGTCACCGTTATTGTGTCGTGGTGTGCTATGCGTAATAATTTTTTTATGTTAGGTATACGGCAGACAAACAGGCAATCGGGCCACCTGTTGGAAAGTGGCCACCGCCGCCTATGGACATCAGCAACACCAGGGGAGTCACCAATACGTTGCCCGCCTCTGAAGAGACCTCTAATATACCTCTTGAACGATCCCAAAATGTCTCGTAAATATGTTTTCTTTCTTTTTCAACCAACTGAACCACTCAGCTCGTCAAATCGGCCGATATCAATCAATTGCAAGAAACAAGCACTTCTAATTGAAGGGAGATCTTTCAATCTGTCGGTACAAGGTGTCGATGTCCTAACCCTTCTGACCGGACGTGGGACAGTCCCGATGTCCCGATAATCCCTTCGACACTGTCCTAATTGACACCCGCCGAGCATGGGGTTAACAAGTGAGACCGTTTGATTAATTTCCACGGACAGATGGACGGACAGTCCACTTAATATGAAACAAACGATGAAAGAATAATAAATTGAATTATTAACGTTTTGTTTTATTATGACAAGCTATAAGCTGTTAATATTTATTGAAAAGAGAAAATATTTTATTGTTTGTAATGAAAAAAAACTACTTTTTTATGTAATACGGCAACGCAGGCATGCGGGCCACCTGATGGAAAGTGGTCACCGCCGCCTATGGACATCAGCAACACCAATGCGTTGCCCGCCTGTAAGGAGACCTCTAATATACCTCTTGAATGATCCCGTGTCATAGTCCAAAGGAAACACTGTGGCTGGGAGCTCATTCCACATACGAATCGTATGAGCGGTACTTATGCGATTTAAAAAATTCTTTTATTTATATTAAGCTGCATTATCGCCAAGTAACATGCTATAGTTTTTCACGAAACGCAACGAACGTATCTGTTCCGGTGGCGAAAAATTAAAACTAAGCGCAATTTTGAAATGTCATTTTGTTGTAAACAACAGCGATGACGTTACCGGATCAGATGAGTTTGTGACACTTAACTTTACATTATTATAGCGTCTAAAATTTTTAATTTTACCTTTGAGGTCGAATATCATTCAATCAATATCACCCTAGAAACATTAGTTTAGGGATTTATAGCAGCCTAGTGCTTAACCTAGGTACGTAGTATAGTAATTCCAATGAGCATAGAACTATTTGAGCTTAGTTTTCTTAATAAATTTTTTTGTAGACTAGCCAGGTTATTTTACCGCCATCTCACCTGGTGGTAAGTGCCTCTAGCCTTGAAGGCGTCTAGATTATAATGATCAGGGAACACGCTCGCAGGCAACGCGTTCCATTCCGTAGCCGTACGCATTATAAAGGTTGAACAGCGGCTAAAGTCTATTTAGTTTCACAGCTTCCCATACCATCTGTCCCGCACGCGTCCAATTTCTCAACATCCGACCCGTATTATGGGCCTCACAATGTCTCAGCTAGAGTACCCTTTCAAAGAGTCCCCGCTACACATCAAACATGCCGATGTTTGTCATTCTATTTGCGCAATGGCCACTCTGTTCGGCGAACTAAAACGGGGGCTACGTATCCATTGCCAACGACGGCGACTGTCGTGGCTTAAGCTGAGTTGCACTCTCCATATGGCACAGATAATGAACTGATGAATGAACGAATCCGTCATCAGCCGCATCGTCGCTTACCACCAGGATAGGTGGCGGTCAAATGCCTGGCTAGTCCAGTTACAAAAACTGACTTTATTGTATAAATACAGGGAACAGTAAGTAACGAGATTAGAGTGTATCTTTTTTTCCGTCGATTGATGTCTGTTTTACTCTTTTTTTCTATGAATATTATTTAATGTTGTGCCGTGTCTGAGTGGAATAAACGTGCTTAACTTTAATTTACAACACGGATAGCATATTTGGTATCTATACATAGTATTGGCCGTATGATGTCCGGCATTAACCCTATACACTCATGGGTGTCGTAGAAGGCGAAAGGCTAATGTTGTAGATTTTTTGTTTTCGCGCCTACCGCAAAGGGTATAATAGCACCGTCCGGACTAACGACGGAGGGAGGCAGATAACACTCAGGTTATGCTAGACTCGCAAGAGACCTGCCTAGGTCTACCTAGAAGTTAAACTCTGCCATGGGAGCATCTCTAGCCGAGAAGGCTTTTCAGGTTTCACCGAATGCGACACGGTAAAAGATCTAGAGTTGCCTTAGTATGGGAAATGGGCAACAGCGTTTTCCATTGTTATATATAGAACACTGCGATATCCAACCCTGCGCGCTAGAGAAAAGTGAAAACCGTGGGGAGCGGCTAGTCTCACTTATATTATAAATGATACCTCTTGAACGATCCCATGTTATAGTTATAGTCAAAAGGAAACTCTGACCGGGAGCTCATTCCACATCCGAATCGAACGAGCGAGAAACGCTCTTTCGAACCTTCGCGTGGACACCACTGGAGGGTCTACGTAATGGGGATGAGTACCCAGCCCGCGGCGGGTGGTGCGATGGCGAAATACGCTAAGATTATTAATAAATGAGGTGACTCACTTATCCAGGGCAGAGCTCACTTAATCAGATTACACTGTATAGGACGGGGTTTCCTGCTGTCGCTTAAGTTGCGCAAGGGCCAAAAAAATCAAGCATTAGAATTAGTAGGAAAGCGGACCCTGGCAGAAGCCGGATAGATGCTCAGATGATGAATGAATGAAGTTTCTCACCTATCCAGGGCAGGGCTCACTTAACCAGGTTACACTGTATATGTCGGGTTTTCAGGCTGTCGTTTAAATTCCCATAGGGTGAGCTCCACGCCCGTGCCGTACGCAACAATGGCCACAGGGCCGGCGGGTCGTCTCACCGCGTGCGTTTGCGCACGCCTCCAACAATATTGACCGGCTGCGCTGTTTGGCTGCGTATCAGTGACGCTGACGTCGAGGCCCTTGATGGGCTTTGTTTTGTTTTGCCCACGTTATAATGGCGTAAAATTATAGGTTTAAAGACTATAGTGGTTATTCACTACACTTTCATCGTTATCGTGTTTTTTACTACAATTATTGCCATTTTCGATTTAAATACTAAGTGTGGTAATAAACCCGATAACCTTTGCGATGAAAGTGTAGCGTAAAATTACATTATTTTTAACCCGCGATAACAATGAGGGGTGTTATAGGTTTGACAAAGTGTGTCTGTGGATCTGTGTCTGTGGCATCGTAGCTCCCAACGGGTGCACCGATTTCGATGCGGTTCTCTTTATTTGGAAGCCAGTTTAATCGAGATGGTTCTTAGCTTTGTTTCTTTAAAATCGGTTCAGTAGTTTAGAAAATATTTGAGTATTTGCAAACTTGGTCGAACGTTATACGACGTTTTTCTGTCGATTAGGTTATTAATAGCAATGAGTATTTGCAGTACCTACTTATTTCTTTCTTTATACGCACTAGCCAGTCATCTCACCTGGTGATAATTGACGATGCGGCCGAAGATGGAGCATGCCTGTGTAGAGTGTAATTCTATACAGGTGTTCCTAAACAGGCGAGTGTTAGCAGTATGGTATCAAACCATCATAGTTCGGTTCAAACGACACAGATGACGCTATCTTGTGAAACGGACTCACGTAGGAGTCACGTGGTCGCGGGCCGGCCGGGCCCTGCGCTGAAAAGCAAGGGCGACACATTCGAACGTTAGCTGTCAGTGAACCGAGGGGTTGTATCACCAGACAACCAATTCTTATTAGCCTTACTATTTCTTACGTTAATTGTTTTATCATAAGTTTATTATCATTAAGTTTGCCAAAGCTCATACTCTTAATAATATACCGATTTAAGTAACACATGGTTTGTATATATTTCTGATCCTAACATATCAGAAGTGACAAGTGACCCAAATCAAGCGCCCATCGGTAAGTTTCTGCTCTTTACTTTGAACGCTCGCAATGGAAGTCTCATATACGCAATATAAGGTATGCTACTGAACCGACTAAATATTTCGTAATTATGTTACACGCAGAAAAATACGGCTTCATACAGTCTATGAACCGAAATATAGCCGATCCATGACCCGCCAGGGGAAAACCCTAAGGTACACAACTGTTAGGTATATCTACGCAAGAGCGTTTCTCGTCTTAAACTAAACCTTACGTATATAAGAGTGAAACTCTAATTTCTCTCGCATGCATAAAGAAAGTGATACTAAAGAAATTCCCATGTTTGTGTGTAGTGACTATTTCTAACAAAAATTATTTTACTTTACCTGCCTGTGTGATATACTACTACTAGTATCCTAGCCGGTTACGGCCAACGACTGTCTAGGTGAAGCAGTCCGATCCCCGTGTGATATACACAGGTGTCGATTCCCGTCCAACAAAGAATGAATTTCTAATGTTTCCGGTCTGGCCGTATGAGCCTAGACTAAAGTTGTATTTTGCCTCGTTGTGGGTCTAACCATAACACAATTATGTAGTTGCGACTGTTATGTATAATGAATGATCTGTGAAAAAGTAAAATATTAATTTAATGCTCTCCTCTCCTTAGCCTAACCCTACCTACCCTAACCTTACATTCGTGTACCCTGACATATTCGACTTAAAATAGTATAAAAGTATTAACACTATTACATACTCGACGAAATGATGTCGGAATCCCAAACTCCCGATACATTCCCAGAACGACGACAACGTAGAGAATGCGGCAAAAAAAACCATCCACTTAAAAACAAAACACAAAAAAAGGGCGCGCTCGCTCACGCTCTACCACACGTTCGCGCCGTAGCTCGCGATTTCTTGTGAACAGATTGCATCGCAGTGATCACAGCTATCAGTTTGATACCTCTGAATCCGACGATTAGTCAACCTGCCGGGGCTCGATGCAGCCCCTGGAACGCGCCTGGGACGCGCACGCGTTGTCGTACATATAGACTTTATCGAAGCAGAAGTTGACGCCTACATTGTACCAGACGAATTCCTAAACTATGACATACTTATAGGACAGAACTTGACAGAGCGGCCTGACGTAGTAGTACATAAGGATAGCACTAGTCTGATACTATACTATTCAAATACACAAGATCTACTTAAGATCCAGTTGTACAACACTAATGACGTGGACATTCAGGGCGTATGCAGCATCGACTATACCTGTAGTGATACTCTCACTGGACATGTCTATATCTCCGGGAACTCATGTTTCAAAAAGGGAGAAGAGTTTATGATATTACTAATTACAGTTGGCACAGGACAAATAATAGTAGTCACTTTTTCGGATACTTTAGTTCGCTTAGGCAAGGGTAGGTTACTAACTCGCGCACATATGTTGCCGATTAACGTGTCACAAACAACTCTGCCAACCGAAGTCACAGTGAACAGAGTCGACACCACTTACCTTCCACATACTGAAACTTATAAAATCAAACAAATAACCGAGGACATGCTCAATATTGGACCAGATGTGTCAGACACAGAAAAGGATGAACTTCTCAAGCTATTAAACGAGTATCGAGACAGTTTTGCGCTCACGATAGACGAACTAGGTAAAACGACTATGCGAGATGCATATCAAACTGTCAAATAACTTGCCAGTAATATACAAACCTTATCGTTTACCGTACAGTGAGCGACTAGTCGTAAGAGACCTGGTAAACCAACTTCTGGAAAATGATATTATTAGGGAGTCAAATTCACCGTACGCGAGCCCCATAGTACTAGTGAGAAAGAAAAATGGCGAACCACGCTTGTGCGTTGATTACAGGGCTCTTAATAAAAAGACAGTAAAAGATTCTTACCCCATGCTCGTCATAGACGATCAATTAGATCGCCTGAGTGGGAAACGGTATTTTACGAGCCTAGATCATAAGTCCGGATACTATCAAATTCCGCTAAGCCAAGAATCAAGACACCTCATCGCGTTTATCACCGACGGCCATTTTGAGTATACAAGAATGCCGTTTGGTTTGGTTAACGCACCTGCGGTATTTCAGCATATGATAAATAAAGCGCTCGATGACTATCTGCGGCAACCACGGTAAGCAAAGGCCTAAGAAAGCTCAGAAAAATATTAAGTTCCCAACGTGAGGCCGGCCTCACGCTGAATATTGACAAATGTTTCTTTTTCCAACGCTCCCTAGATTATTTGGGCTTTGAGATAGGCCATGAGGGACTGAGACCAGGCAAAAAGAAAATCGAAGCGGTAGCCTCATTCCCAGCACCTGTTAGTGTACATCAGATCAGGCAGTTTATGTGCTTAACAAGCTTCTTTAGAAGGCTTATACCTAACTTTGCAAATACATCTAAACCATTAACGACTCTTACAAAAGCTAACACACCATGGTGCTGGAGGGATGCGCAACAACACGCGTTCGATACCCTTAAAGAAAAATTAATACGAAGACCAATACTGGCTCTATATGACCCGAAACATATAACGGAGGTCAACTGTGATTTCTCAGACCGGTCGCCTATTACAGTAAACAAACAACCAAAGAGGAAGAATATTTACATGAATTGGAAACACTAGCCGTCGTTCAGTCTCTTAAAAAATTCCGCACGTACCTTTTCGGCTTATACTTTAGGGTATATACAGACTGCAATGCTTTAAAATCAACTCTAACGAAGCGTGACCTCGTACCAAGGATCGCAAGATGGTGGCTCCTATTACTGGAATATAACTTTACAGTGGAATATAGACCAGGATAGAAAAAAGAGGCATGCTGGCGCACTAAGTAGGAACCCAATACCGAACACGAGATATGACCAAGACGGTCTTGCAGATATTAGGGAGTTTGACATACTCAAAATAGATACGCTGGATACATCCCAATGGCTGCAAAATATACAAATGACCGATCCAAAATTGAAGCATATAAAAACTATTCTATGTCAAAATTGTACTGACATTAAGGATATATTAAATAACTATACCAAAAGGAAACATACCTTTCCATACCCTACACATGGACCACTTAGGTCCTTTCGTAAGAAGCAAGACAGGTAATACGTACATATTCGCAATAATAGATGGCTTCAGCAAGTTCATTTTTATTAGAGCGGTGAAAAACCTTAAGAGTAAGACTACTATAAAAATCTTACAGGATATATTCGACACCACTGGACAAGCTTTACTTCAGGAGTATTCAAAAATTACATTAATTTCATAGGCGTGAAACATGTGTTAAACGCAGTAGCAACACCACGTGCTAATGGGCAGATTGAGAGGTATAACAGAACAATATTAGATTCCATAGCAGCGACGAATCATGGCTCAGACAAAAGAGACTGGGACACACAGATTGGAAAGGTACAGTGGAGCCTTAACAAAGGCACGGGCACCTCACCATCTGAAATAGTTTGTGGGCGAAGAACAGTAAATACGAGCGAAGGGGCTATTCAAAATGCCCTCCAAAACGAAAAGGACAAAGATGTAGCTGACGTCGATAAAATTCGTAATGAAGCAAAAGAACATACAGAACGATCCCAAGCCTACATGAAAGAGCACTACTATCAAAACAAAGCTCCTACAAAGCTTTTCAATGAGGGAGATTTAGTCATTGTCTTCCCGCTGACGGAAAAAGCAAGACACTTATCTAAAAGTTTCAAGGCCCATTCAAGATTACAGCTGTACTGAAGAATGATAGGTATGAAGTATCAAATATACCTGGTATTAGCAAACGAGCCTATAAGAGTATATATCCAGCTGATCACTTAAAAAAAAATGGATAACATTTGACGATGACGATACTGTGTGACGGTGCAGACGAGGATACTAATAGCGATAACTACGACAGAGATCATCATCATCATCATCACAGCCCATAACAGTCCACTGCAGGACTTCGGGCCTCTCCCACGAAAGGGGAGGTCATTGCCATAACCTCCACGCTTGGCAGGCGGGTTGGAGATCGCAGTGCAGTTGATGTAAATCTACCAAGAAAGATGCTGCTGCCCACCTTTCGGATTTGTCCCTTAGTCGCCTCTTACGACACCCACGGGAAGAGATGGGGTGGTGGTATTCTTTGAGGTGGCGGCACCACACACCACAATAACGACACAGAATAATAACGTATACATATATATTACTGATGACGATATCTACATGCGGGTGTATTATAAATGGTCGCCGCTTAACACGTATAGTCTAGCTCAATATATTGAATGCAGGGCTGACTCCATGGAAGTTATAGTTAACTAATCGTATATAAATTTAGATTACCAGGACCACCCTCAGACTTGCTTCCTCTCCTTCCCCATTACCCTCTCTCCATCCACACCTACATATTATGTTACAGGGTAAAATACTACATGGTGCTACCACTGGTCGAAAATAAATATCAAACCAGCCTCAAATAGCAAAGCCTGAACCGACAACAATGCTATGATATCCATTCACACAAGAAACGATAAACATACGTACCCAGTCCTAGCTACAAATGTTGAAGAAGAGATGTATACTGAAATGAAGATGTCATTCACCCATAAGTAAATCAGATGATGAAACAGTTGGACTGCTAATGATGCTCACAGTATATGTGCTTGGCGAGGCCGGAGTGCGACGGCACATACGGTATCCACAATACATGTGAAATTATAAAAACTCAGAACTCACAGTATATGTGCTTGGCGAGGCCGGAGTGCGACGGCACATACGGTATCCACAATACATGTGAAATTATAACAACTCAGAACTCACAGTATATGTGCTTGGCGAGGCCGGAGTGCGACGGCACATACGGTATCCACAATACATGTGAAATTATAACAACTCAGAACTCACAGTATATGTGCTTGGCGAGGCCGGAGTGCGACGGCACATACGGTATCCACAATACATGTGAAATTATAACAATTCAGAACTCACAGTATATGTGCTTGGCGAGGCCGGAGTGCGACGGCACATACGGTATCCACAATACATGTGAAATTATAACAACTCAGTACTCACAGTATATGTGCTTGGCGAGGCCGGAGTGCGACGGCACATACGGTATCCACAATACATGTGAAATCATAACAACTTAGTACTCACAGTATCTGTGCTTGGCGAAGCCGGAGTGCGACGGCACATACGGTATCCACAATACATGTGAAAGTATAACAAATTGGTACCCACTCACCGTATATGTGCTTGGCGAAGCCGGAGTGCGACGGCACATACGGTATCCACAATACGCGTGAATTGAAAGCAAGGTGGTATTCACTGTATATGTGCTTGGCGAGGCCGGAGTGCGACGGCACATACGGTATCCACAATACATGTGAACTTTTATATCTATTTTACACTCCCACTCAATTTTTATTCTCGTTTCCCTAAAAACATAAAGTTGAAATCTACGTACCACACAAAATTAGAACCATTCATAACAATTACTGTATAATCTAAGTACAAGAAATACCCCCTAAAGTCACAACTATCATACAGTACAAGAAAATTATTAAGTAATTATTACAAATAAAAAAAAACACCCCTCACAACTATCATACAGTACAAGACAGTTACTAACTAATTATTACACCTGCACCAAGCCAAGACCAAGCAAAATACATAGGCGAGTACTCGTACTTACATTTATTTCTCACACCTACAGATAAAAGGCTGACCAAAAACAAGCAAATATCAAGTACTCGCCCTATAGCTGATGTCGCTCAGGGCACTACGAAGAACCCACGGCGTGACCCCCGCAGTCAACGAGTTCACCCAGGCAACACCGCGACTTCCGTGTCGGCGAAATACACCGCGACAGCGGAGTACATTGTTTGCACCGAACAGTATTTACACCAAGCAACTCCAGCTCTACAAACCAAGCCACGAACGTACTCATAACACTGTACTGTCCCCGAAAATCATGATAAATCGTAGTATATAGCGTCGCCGCTGCGCGCGGTCCGCAAAACCACTGATAGTATGTACACTAACTCTACCTGTATGTGTTCATAATGAGTTACATAAAACAATAATAAACGTTACATATATCACATTAGTACTCTAAATGGTAAACTACACGTAGGCATACCTACTATTAATTTTAATTCCTCTATTTAGATACTTAATTTCTTTTTTTGTCTCTTTTTTTCCTTTTGTTATATAAATTGTATTTGCGTATTGTATAATATATAATTTAGGTGTACTACACTAAGGATATCGGAAAACAACTAAATTATCTAAGTTTGTGCATATAACTAAGTATGTACCTCTGTAATGTCCAATAAATTAATGTAAGTCAGCTCGACTGCAACTTGTACAACGATTGCTTACTACATGTACTTAGTGACTTTTATATAGTTATTATAATAATAGCACTAATTGTATGAGGGCATACAAAACGTTCGAATGGCCGAATCGCAACGGAATGGGGACATTCCGGGATCAGGAAGGCCGTCTGTTAGCAGTATGGTATCAAACCATCATAGTTCGGTTCAAACGACACAGATGACGCTATCTTGTGAAACGGACTCACGTAGGAGTCACGTGGTCGCGGGCCGGCCGGGCCCTGCGCTGAAAAGCAAGGGCGACACATTCGAACGTTAGCTGTCAGTGAACCGAGGGGCAGTGTTGGGCATGAACAATTGATATTTTAATCATCATATTAATTGATTGAAAAATCAATTGCAATTAATTTAATCACAATTGATTTAATTGCAATTAATCTGTTAATTGCGTATTGCAATTAATTTATTTAAATAAACTCACGTTAATTGCAAGAGACAATTAAAATAATTCAATTAATATTTTTAATTGTTACAAGAGACAATTAAAACTAACAATTAACAATCACAGATTTATATTGTTATGCGGCTCGATCGGGCCGCTCGAGGGCTGAGAGGTAAAGGTGCGTACGAATTAGAGGCAGCCTCAGGTTGAGGCACGCACGGCTCGCCCATTTGCGCAAATTCGTACGTGGCTCACGCGCAGCTCGCGGCGCACCGCGAGCGTGTGCGCCGCGAGCCGCCGATTGTCGGTTTTCTGTCCATGCTCAAAGGTGCCTCGACGTGCGTGCCTCGCGATGTTTGGACGTGACTACGAATGCGCGCGTATTGTTTATTGACACTTGACAACTTTAATATTTTCATGTCAATTAAACTGTTGGTCTTCCTAATAAATAAATAAATAAAATAATATAAATAAAATAAAATACATAAAATATATAAAATGAAATAAAATAAAGTAAATAAAATGAAATAAATGAAAAAAAATAAAGTAAATAAAATGAAATAAATGAAATAAAATAAAACAAATAAAATAAAATAAAATAAAATAAATAAATAAATAAAATAAAATAAAATAAAATAAAATAAATAAAATAAAATAAATAAATTAAAATAAAATAAAATGAAATAAATAAAATAAAATGAATAAAATAAATAAAATAAAATAAATAAAATGAAATAAATAAAATGAAATAAATAAAATAAAGTAAATAAAATAAATGAAATAAAATAAATAAATAAAATAAATAAATAATTTGGAAAACTTATATACTAAACAACATGGTAAGCAGAAAAAAGCGTTATGGCATCGAAAAAACTAAAATTATTTTAACAATCCCATCAATAATAATAAAAGCAACATCAACATTTTATTTGTGCGGCGCATTTGTGGCTCACCGCGAGCACGTTGCCTCAACGCACAAACAAATGCGCAATTGAGCAGCCTCGCCGCGCGCGGTGAGCATCTCGCTGCGCGCGGCGAGCATGCCTCGGGCTGAGCCGCTCTAATTCGTACGCAGCTTAAGAGTAGGACGCGAGAGAGACAAAATAATATGTAAACGCATTATTATGTTGAAAGCTATTTGCGGAAAGAATTTTCTATTCTTAAGTACTAGTATATATATTCTGTGTGGCTATCATGAAGAACGATTTAGCATGGCCATTAAGGTCAAGCTTGTGAAAGCCCTACCCTGTGCCACTCCTTAATCTTATAATATTACTATTTACATTATTTAAATTTAATTAAAGTTTAATTACAAGAACAGTTAACAATTGATTAATTGTTAATTGCAACGTCACAATTAAATTTCGCAATTAACAATTAATCAATTGTTAATTGCAACGTCACAATTAACAATTAATCAATTGTTAATTGCAACGTCACAGTTAACAATTAATCAATTGTTAATTGATATTTCACAATTAACAATTAATCAATTGTTATTTTTAATTGTAACTTGCAATTAAATTTTGCCCAACACTGCCGAGGGGTTGTATCACCAGACAACCAATTCTTATTAGCCTTACTATTTCTTACGTTAATTGTTTTATCATAAGTTTATTATCATTAAGTTTGCCAAAGCTCATACTCTTAATAATATACCGATTTAAGTAACACATGGTTTGTATATATTTCTGATCCTAACACGAGTGTAATTCTGAATGTCGAAATTCAAAATAGCGATTTACTGATTGAAAATGTTCATCATCGCTATGTACGGAGAGTGTGATTCTGAATCTCGAAATTCAAAATAGCGATGTACTGATTGAGAATGTTCTTGATCGCAATGTACGGAGCATAGAAATATAAGTAGGTACGGAGAGTGTAATCGTGAATCTCCAAATTCAAAAAGCGAATTTAAAATTCATAATTTAAATTTCTGCTCGGCCGGGAATCGAATTCGGGACCTACTACGTAGCAGACCGGCCACTGAACCAGCGATCGGCTGAACCAGTAGTTAACCAAATGTTAACCAGGTGCCAGGTCAGCTGTGAATTAAAAAATCAATTTATCAACAAATTAATTACATGAGTTAGTAAGCCCTGAGTTTATGATTTAACCTAGAGTATTTTCACAAGTGAGCTCTAATTATTTACCTAACACTAGTTACCCGCCTCGGCACGGGTTGTCTAGGGTTTATTTTCTATACTATGATACATCTAAACCTTCCTGAAGAAATTCCATAACTGATGGTGAAAACCGCATCAAAATCCGTTACGTGGTTCAGGAGGAGTTAGAGGAAATATAAACAGACTGACGCGGAAAGCGACTTTAATATATACAAGTATATATTATATGAAGAGATCGATAAAGTCACATCAGCTTTAAAGTACAGTTAAAAGGCCTACAGCCCTCTTAACTCTACGAATAGCGTTCAAATTGGAGCTGTCCAAGTTTACCTAATAAAAGTATCTCCACTTTACAGAATACCACAGCCAAACAATACTGTTTTAAATAGTAGGTATTGTATTCCTGCCGGTAAGTAACTAGGTCTCCAGTTCTCAAAGGGTGTTAATTTCTGGAACCGTGGCTTTGGCAGTGGAGGGGTATTTGCCTTGTTGCTGCCAGAGCCACGTGTTACACTGGCCACAAGTCACTACACCACGCGATCAATCTACAGTTCCATTCTCTCCTGCCTAGTAGGTGCAGTCAGCTGCAGAGTGGTAGACCTCCTTAGCATAAATTAAATGCACGATATGGGGGTCCGTTCACTTTGCAGCTGACTGTACTAACGCAAACCCTTCCTCCTTATGTCGCGGATGTTCCAGCTATCTGCACGAGCCGCTTTGTTTCAATTTTATGTGTACCCCTAAGGCATAGAACATGTTGCCTGCGAGTGTGTTCCCTGATAATTATAATCTAGACGCCTTCAGGGTTCCATCGGCCGCATCGTCACTTGCCACTGGGGTTCATGAAATATTCAATATTTAAAAAATCACATTGTCAACACCGTTAGAGTACGTTTCAAAAATAGGGTACATCAGCATCACTCATCAAAATATAGTATTTTTCATGCCGAAAGCAAAATTAAAAACAGTTCGAATTGAGGCGAGCGTTATAAAATAGGGACGCCTTTAGGGCTAGAGTGAAGCTATTCCTAAACAGGCATGCTCCATCGGCCGTATCGTGACGTACCACCAGGTGAGATGGCGGTCAAATGCATGGCTCATAATCACGTATTTAAGAGTATGACTCTTGTTTCTCTCCTGTCTGCCATCCTCTTCATCACCTTATCATCCCCGGCGCTCACTTTTTCCTTCACGTCCTTCCAATATTCAAATCTTGGACGCCTTCTTCCTCTCTGTCCCTCAACTTTGCCTTTCATAATCACTCTTTAAAAGTTGTCATGCCTGGCTAGTCGAATAAAAAATCCTTCACCAAATCACCGTCTCTACCACCCAAAGCCTACCGCGTGTAACCGTAGAAGGCCGTCGCGACACCACTAATCCATTATCCGCGCAAATGTTTGCGCAGCGGCGCGCCCGCGCAGCGGACGGGGATGCGGGACAGTACGCGTGAGATGCAGTGGTTCAAGTTGGTATGCGGACCAGAATTTTTGGTGTGTAACATCTTTGTTCTTGCTTTCCTGCGAACTGTGGGAGTGATTTCGTGAAAAGGGACGGAAGTCGTCCAAACGGGAAGTCAGACCGTCAAACGTAGGTAACGTCTTCCAAATAAAGAGAAATAAATCCAGCAGTCCTTGAATTTTTTGACAAGAAGCTAGGTCTTTCAAACTTCCGCACGACCGGAGGAATACGAATTAAGTAATTGACATATGACACCTAAATAGCTTTTATTATGCGTAGTTGTCATCTAAGATACACTAGATGGCGCTCGTCAAAATCATGTAGATTAAAAAAAAATAGGTAGTTAATGACGATGTTACTCATCATAATATGCGACTACTGTAAGGCTCGCTAGTTTTTTTATACCAGTAAGGCGGCGGCGGGCGGTACGGCTCGCCTGATGGGAAGTAGTTACCGTATCGCCGGTGGTAAATGGGCGTTTTAACACCGGCGTGTTGCCGACCTAATTTGAAAAGCTAAATGAATTCCCATGGACAAGTTGCGGTAACGGGTTTCGAAAATGGAATAAAGAAGTTTATTAAGTACGTAACTGTTTATGCAACAGAGAAAAACAAAGCCTTGGTTATGAAGGTGGAAGAGGGTTAGGCAGACATCAATATCAAGATCGCATTCACCCCGACAACGGCAATGGGCGGCAGAATCAGACTGTGTTCGACATTGCTCCAGTCTCCCGAAAAACATCACCAACTTCTATATATCAAAAACATCAACGAGCTATCTTCAAGTACGTCCTACACAAGCCAGAGCTTTTGTTACACGCTGTGCATACGTAAACAGACTGGTAACACTGTTTGTTTTGCCTCTGTGACGAGCGAGCCTCTATTTGGTATTGCGCAGTTGACGCAGCAAACAGAGCCGAGGTTTGGCTGTGGGGGCGCTGTGGACAGCTTTTGCGTATTAACGATGCGATTGCGATGATATGTTCGATTGACTGTCGCATAATTACATTATAGCTTAATGTGATTCTTAGTGGGAATTTTGGAATTGATAGTAATGCTTAATTGGTCGAGCGTTGGTCTCGTATTCGTAACTAACAGTGCCGCCATGTACTAATTGACTTCTTCTGACTATGTAAGTATATTAGTTGAACACTATTCGGTGTCCTTACGTTGAGGAAAAACATTGTGCGGAAATTTACGAGTTACTGTAGGGACTGAGGTAGGTATAACTTTAGATATTGAGTGTTACATCAAATGATGTGGCTTATCCTTGGTTTTCCATTGAGTTTAATCATTATTATTTATATGTAAAAATAATAGATTACCTACGTTTTAGAGCACTTATTTCTAATGCGTATATTATTTTTTCTAAATATTACAGTAATCCTGTTTGGAAACTTTTAAGGGACTTCGGAACGTCCGTGTTTTACGCACGGTTTTAGGCACGTATTTCTTGGTTCTTTATAGACGTTTTGGCAATGCCAATAGCAAATTTAAGGCCTACTAATGTGCAAAATGCACATTTAAAACGTTTCAAATGTCCACTCATTCAATACGGAAAGAAGACATTAGCAGACAATGGCCCAATCAATAGTACATCAATTTAAACAAAGAAAATGCCGATTGAATCTAGAAATTGTGTCCTGCAACCCTTTATTTACTTGACAAAGCGATGCGGGCGATCCATAACGGCTCACCGCCTAAATTGCCTGTAATTCAATCAATTCAGTTGTAACAGCACTGGCCATGTACCGATGCGTCAACGCCCTTTGCCCGGAAAAAAAATAACATTTCAAATTCGAACAATTCGGATGTCAGCCGCCTGACAGCTAGGGGAGCGGGAAGCCACGCGATTGGTCGACAGTCGGACAAAGCGGCAGATGCGTACGTAATTTCCACTCATCCTTTTTTTCGGCACGGCCATGTTTGTTCAAATTTCTTTACCGAAAAATGGGTGTTACAAAAACTTGATTCGGGGTGGCTGGTAGGTATAATGTCATGAATGGTTGAGTGGGGTGCCTCAATGGGGAGATTACACGCTTTGTGGGATCCGTGGATTATAATCGACTTTTGGAGACGCAGTTGTCGAGGTTTATTTATTTGTTGAGCATTTCATTTTGTACAGTGCAATTAGGTGCCAATGTAAAGTTGCAGTTAAAGTTACCTAGTGAGGAACAACATCGAGATGAAACATTCACATTCAGGTGACTGAATGTGTAACCATGATCCAATCTATTTAGGTTTCCAGGTTTCATCACGATGTTTTCATCAACGTAAGAGCATCGGTTAGTGCTCCTCTACCTAACTCAGAAAAGAGTCATTGATACATGGCGGCATTAGGAATCGAATTCGGTACCTCCCGCTTACGAGTCAAACCCCTTAACCACTAGGTCCCGATTAGTTGACATCCATTGACCTTAAGCAATTAAAATATAAATTCCGCAGAGAAACTTTAGGTTGGACATAGGTGAGTAGATATATCTGAAAAATACAGGGTTAACATAATTGTATTATTTTTCTGACATTTTCATTGACATTTGCTTTATTCTGTTTCTGTTTGACTAAATCCAATACAGTTATGATATTAATATTCACCTGACACAATAATTTTCTTTTCTTTTTTCTAGGCCTGAGAGGTTAGGAATGTGGTCCGGTACATAAGTCGTTATTGTATTGTTGACTCTTGATTGCGGCCAATACATCCATACATTAAATTACACGTTACATTACACTAAACACGTATTTACACTCCACACGTTGTATTTATCTATTTAAAACGTCTTCGTCCGTGCCTCACTCAGCAGGTCTCACTGAAAACCAGCGCCCTGGTCCCCGCCAGGGCATGAAGCTGAGTGAGGTCCCTTTTACACACCACACCACATACACATGCAACGGCTCTGTTCTTCAATTTTCTTTTATTCATATATGTTGTCTAGTTGTTGTTTCCTTATTTGATGTTGTTTGTTATTAATTTTGTTTGCGCTTTTATGTCACTTATTCTTAATACTTTTTATTTTTTGTTTTACGGCTCTGGAGTCGAGCCACTGACCTCAAAAAAATACCTATTTGGAGGTCAGTGATTCAACCCCTTTGAGCCATTTGTTATGTGTTTGTGGTGTTATTGTGTGTAAATAAATGTTTTCTATTTCTATATTTCTATAAACAAAGATAAAACTATAATACGTCCGTACATCCACACATACATAATATGAATGTATGATGCAATACAAAAATGCATGTAAACGTGCAGGGGTGCATAGTCGTTGGCATCATAATTAAGGCGATCGCGCGATACCCGCCGAATGATGCATCGCTTCGCGACTCCTGATCGGAATTACAAATTAATTCACCGACCGCGTAATAAGTTGACAAGTTTGTTTTACTTTTTTATTTTTCAATTTTATAAAAATTATATTACCTACCTCTATACCACCAGTAAAAACTTTTTTACGCGGACGTTTTCGATCGTTATCGTTGGAGTCGTATTTTTAACCACAGACTAAAATAGGGTGGTCTGTGTATCTGTGGAGGTGTGTCTGATGTGGCCTCGTAGCTCCGGAGTTTTGGAGTCGGTTTCATTTCTGTTTTTCACAAAAAAAAAAGTTTTTCCAAACCGCAAGTGGTACGCGATATCGAATCCCCACCAATTTCGTTTATACCTTAGTAGCGTTTAGTTATTTTAGTAAAATATTAGATTTTCAAACCGCAATTTCGCGTACCCATCGAATCTCAACAATTTTTTCATACTGGTTGCAAACAAGCTGCCAACGCACGCATATAAAAGCCCTTAGCTCCCGAATTTACAATATTCCTCACAAATTGCCCAATTCAGCCGTATCTACTGCCACCGTGACTCTAATATACAATAAACTGGTGATAAGACATATCGGCGCCGGGATTATGGGATACACTGTATTGCCTCTGGCTGTTTGCTTAGCTTTCCAATTTTGGTGGCGATATGCTTCGCTGTGCAGCTGGGTTTTAGTTTTTTGTTGTTGTTGAAACGAACTTGTAGTACTTATAATTAGAGTCTGGTAGAATACAACTTTTTATTTGCTATACAGTGACAAAAGAGCAGACAGCGCGACTGATGGTAACCGGTAACTGTCGCCCATAAAATCTAAGATTTATGCATTTAGGTTGCAGGCAACAAAAATGCTGAACCGCAGGTGCGTTGTGCCTGTAAGGACAAAGATTTGATCCCTAAGATACAAGTTTACTTAGTTTAGGGATCAGGGCGACCAATAATACCTAGTTCTGTAAAACTCTTGTTAGTTGTGGCTAGCTCTCATGAATTTGTTGTTGTGACTTCGTTATTTTATTGGAATAAACGTATTTTTATTTTATTTTTATATTTTTTGGTGATGAAATGTCTGTAATTGCGTTGTCTACCTAACCCTTCAAACCGGAACACAACAAAGCAAGCATTGTCGCTTGGCGGCACAAATAGATGCGGCGGTAAATGGAACTAAATTTGACAGACGACCAACAAGTACAACTCTCAATAAAACCAAAGACAGGAACGCCACACCTAAGTGCAGACTTATCTTGCGCACTCATCGCTTTCTTAGAGATTTTAGTCTGCAAAGTCGCAGAATATATTGCGAGCAATACATCGTGGGATAAAACTCCCCCACAGTCCTGTATTAGGGTTCCGTGTACAGTGCTAATGTTAATAATCCGTACGGAACCCCGGTACCCCGACATCGGATGACGGATCACCAACGAGCTGTGTCGGGAAAAATTCTGTGTTTACACAAAATATGGCCCGAAATGGGGAGATGCCGAGATAACTTTTCCTCTCGGCTCGTTGGGTCTTGAGCTTAATAATAAATTATAAGTCAAAATTTTTTGGCTTAGAAAGACAATCTAAAACGAATTTTAATAAAATACTGAGATCAATGGAGCTCGGGAATACCCGCGCAGCTCCTGTGCTGGGGCTAAATCATATTTTTATCTAATGTTTTATTGATTTAGTATACAATTCGTCAAGCCTGATTATGGTTCTAATTGTCAAGCGTGAATCGTCGGTACGACGTTTTTATTTTCAATTCATCAAACATTATTTTTGTTTTGATTTGTCAAGCGAGTAAGCGAACGCCGCGTATGGCTTTGATTGCCCAGTTGCCAATGCCTTTAAAAAAGTAGGTGAGTATTAAACAATTAAAAATAAAACTTTATAACCGAAATATGATAAAGAAACACTCAAACTTTCATCTCTACAATGCATAAATTAAAGTTCAACATTGTTCCGTTGACAAAGTTATCACTCCCAAGTCATAGAGATTATAAAATCCCTAATTTAAAAATCTGTAGATAAATCGGCGATTTCGCTTCGTGGTAGCTAATCAGGACTGCTAATGACTGGAAACCAAAATAACCTGACCTCCCAAAACGACAAAGAGTCCATTTGAGAGGGGTCTCCATTAAGTATTAATTCTTATTACTAATATCTATTAAAATTAAAATCTACATATGTGGTATTGGCACAAAGTTACTGAGAGCTGCGGCGGCTTTAGCAGAGTCCTTGAAATGCCGTAAATACGCAAATATTACGGATGTAGAAACTCTAGGGCCGTGGGGTCCGGGTGCAAATAAGCTTTTTGGAGTGTTAAAAAATAAAATAATTCAATCCACAGGTGACCACAGGGCTGGCTCATCCTCGGCCAAGGCTTTTAAGTATTGCTATCAGCGGGTGAATGCAGCCAGCCAGCAACTCTCCCCAGTAATGGCAGCGATATTAGGGACATTTGTTGATTTAGGTTTTAGCTTTATTTAGGTTTAGGTATCATTTATGTGTTTTTTAATACCTACTTAATTTTAATAAAGTTTTATTAATTTTTTAGTATTTCCAGACCGTATTGTATTGTATTGTAAGGTACATCCCTCCTTAATAATAGATAGTATAAAATAAAGCTCTTTTCCGCGTCTTGGTGTCCGCACATTCGCTAACTCTTTCTTAACAACGCAACGGTTTTAGAAGCGGTATTTAGATAATTTATTTCTGAAGGTTCATATGTATAATACCTACATGAATATAGAAAAGCCGAGAAATCCGTGTGAAGCCGGGGTTAGGCGAGAAATCAACGAAGATCCTTTTTTTCTGCGCACGCGCAAGTTGTGGAATGGGCTCCCTCCCGAAGTCTTTCCGTTGCACTACAACATAGGGTTCTTCAAAAGGCATGTCTACAGGTACCTCAAAGGCCGGCACCGCTTCCGTTCCCCTTAGATTGCAGATGTCCTGGACGACGGTTGCTACTTTCCATCAGGTTTCTCCATAGGCAATATAAAAAATATCGCTCTATCCTTTTCTTAAAGCAAAACAATCCAGCAAAACGTGAGAGTGGGAATAGTGGGTAGAAAAACGAAGGAGGAAAATAAAACCATAACGGTAATCGAGCGAGACTCCCAAAGGCCCAAGCGGGAATAAATGAAACTGGATTGTGTGCGTCTTTTTTTTTATGTTATACGGCAGACAAACAGGCAAGCGGGCCACCTGATGGAAAGTGGTCACCGCCGCCTATGGACATCAGCAACACCAGGGGAGTCACCAATGCGTTGCCCGCCTCTGAAGAGACCTCTAATATACCTCTTGAACGATCCCATGTCATAGTCCAAAGGAAACACTGTGGCTGGGAGCTCATTCCACATCCGAATCGTACGAGCGAGAAACGTGTGTGTGAATCGATTCGATTTCGTACTTATATCAGTTGTCTAGCACCCATAACACAAGCTTTGCTTACTTTGGAGTTCGAAGGAGCTGTGTGAATTGTCCAGCATTGATGTATTCAAATAGTATATATTAGATATTAGCAGTAGAGTAGTAGATATTGTGCAAATAACTGAACCGACAGAAAAAGTCGGATATCCCTTGACCAAGTTTACTTAAAATCCAATTTTCTAAGCTACAACACCGATTTTAATGAACCAAAGCTAAGAACCACCTCGATTAAAATGGTTTTCTAATTGTGACAACCGCATTTAAATCGGTTTATTACTTCGAGAGCTACGATGCCACAGACAGATACACAAAGCCACAGATATACACGTCAAACTTAAAACGCTCCTCCTTCTTCGTTGGGGGTTATTGAAAATAATGCAGCCGATTTCAGAACTGTTTTGGTGCCTTATTTTTCACCACGTCGGCAACGCGTGGGTGATGCCCCTGGTATTGCAAACGTCCATAGGCTGCGGTGACTGCTTACCATGAGGCAGGCCGCAAGCTTGTTTGCCACCTTAGTGGTATAAAAAAAAAAAATAAGTATAGGCACGGGCCTAACCGATACTCAGGGAAAATCCGCCACTGTGTGAAGTGTGAATCACGTCGAGCAACGCCTCTTAGATAGGACATAATAATATCCCTTCGTAGGGTCCAAATTGGAGCCACCGCCATAGAGGCAACACTCTATCTAAACTAGTCGATAGTTTGGATTCGTTCAGTGTTGTCTCTTTCCATGCGTGTAAGTTAAATTATAGCTGATGTGGTTATTTACCGTGGATTATCCTTAGTCCTAACTATTGTTGTGACGAAATGTAGTAGGAAATGTTTTCTTGTAAAATAAGGCCAGTTTCAAGAGCTTTATATATGGTGTTGAGTCTTGTACAGATTTGTTTAACTGTCTAAAGTAACAAAGCATCATTTAAAATCTTTTCTCAATCGATTTGTTGATTTAACTTTACCTGCTCAATGAAAACGCGCGGTGCTGTGGCAGTTACCGCGGCCCAAACCATCACTGATCTTCATGCTTGCTCTCACAGAGCAGTCCACAAATCTAAATTGTCATTTGATTTGCATTCTAACCATACACGACCGTTTAATTTGGTTAAAGAATTTTAAAACGTTTTGGATCGAAAAAGATCAAATTTTCAAGTCAATCACATTCGAATCGATGCTGTTATGAATTCCGTGTTAAAGGTTACATCGATCAATTTAATTAAATTTGTTTCTCCGATATACAGAAGTCCGATATACAAACACCTAATTGACAAATACCATTTTCAATTGGTAACACTTCGAGTGGCGGATCCTGTAGTATATCCATATCATAGTAAAGCATAGCCAAGAATACCCGTGCGAAACCGGGGCAGCTCTCTAGTAGTGTATTGTTTCTGGCCGTAGCCCCGCCAGCTCTTGTCTCGGTCCAGTGCCCATGGCAAGCAATCAATTGAGCGCAGACACGCCTCACGCCCCGTGGAGCGGTGAGGGGAGGGGACAGTGCTATACTGTAGAGTACTACAGCAATACTAAACAGCCTATCCGACAGAAAACGTCGGAAACCCCCCGACCAAGATCAAATATTTCTTAGATCTTAATGAAGGAATGAATTCCGATTTTAATGAAATATAGCTAAGAGCCTTCTAGATTAAACTGGCTTTCAAATACAGAAAACCGATTATTCTTATTTATATCACTTAAGTGACAATCAAGCTTACAACCTGCCTGTGGTAAGCAGTCACCGCAGCCTGTGGACGTTTGCTATACCAGGGGCATCACCCACGTGTTACCGACCCCGTAAATACCTATCTGGAAGAACTCCATGTTGTACTCTCCAGGGAAAACCTCTCCAGGTAGTTCATTCCACAACCTTAGTGTGCGTGGGAGAAAGTTCCTTTGGAACTGCACAGGTCGCGACCAATTTGGCTCCAAGGTGTGAGGATGAACTTCCTGTCGGTGGCGAGAGGTGCGATAATAAAATATAGCTGTAGGCATCTTAGATAAGTTTTATCAAAATCGATTTAGAAGTTTGAGTATAGGCCTAGACAATGTAGGAATTTTCCGATATCTCTTTTATACCATTAAGGTGGCAATCAAGCTTACGGCCCGCCTGATGGTGAGCACTTACTGCCGTTTACAAAACCAGGGGTATCATTAACGCGTTTTTCAAATGGAGGATTTTTTAAATGGAAGTATATGGTATAATGAATAATTATAATTAATTGGAAATGTAATTGTATAATAACTCATAGTCATAATTATTGAACTTTTGCATGCCTCATTGGGTAGAACATAAGGATATATTTTTATAACTTTTGACATCTAGTACAAGTGTGCTCTTCGCATTAAGTAAGAAAGGCGCGGCGTAGATACTGCTATCTTTGTCATCTTAGTATTGAGAGTGCTGGCTTCTGGCAATAAAAATCTTTGACTTTGCCAATTTGTCGAAGTTAGTTTACAATTTTCAACACCTTTTGCGCCCTCAAACCTGAATGGCCTTGACATAGTTGATCGTCATAGATAGATCACCAAGACGCCAATCTACTGCGCATTATAGGCATTTAATCGAAAAATAATAAAGCCTAGATTTCAAATCTCAAACAAAGGATGTGACGTGAAAAGATTACGTTGAAATCAGTGTCGTATGACGCATACATAAAAGACAGATCGACACGATAAAGTGTTGATATAGCAGTGTTATTTTGGATAAAAATGTGGACTGTTTTGTTGGCAAACAACATACCTATTTCGTAAGTGGAACGCACGTATGCACCCATAAAAACCGTCGGATAACTCCCGACCAAGGATACAAAACAATTTTTTTTTGCTAATAGGACCAACTTTACTACTATACCGTAGGTGGCCTAGAACCGGGGTTAATAGATATTAAAAACGGAGGCTCTATAGTTCACCAGCAATAAGCAGTTTTCCAATAGGTATCTAAAGCATTCCTAACTACTCACTAGATGGCGCCACGACAATTTTGGTAATTGATAATCGCTTGAAATAGGTTCTTAGCAAACAGGATACAAACACTGGGTACGTTGTAATGAATAATATTGTATTTGTTAATAGTTTCCAACCATTTTAGAGGTTGTAATAATAATGGAACATAGTGCCAACTTCTATAAATATTTCTTTTTACATTTCGTTCAACCGTTAACAGTTATGTTTATATTAGGTAATAAACATTCTATTTTTAAGTTTAGTATTAGTTGGCTGCATGAAATCACTGCCACCATCATACAGATTTAAAAAAAGAGTACCAAAATTGTAGGAGCGCCATCTATTGATGCTTTTTGAAACAAACTATCAATACCTACTGGAAAACTCTTCATTGAATCATTATGGTATCAACTTATTAAAATCAAAACTTTACATTTCGTTTTATCTAACAAACTTAGTCGTAATTTCAATGTAATGCAAACAATAGTTCCACTCAATCGAGTTCATTTGTTTTGCGGTAAGTTTTTCACAATACTGTAGAGAATCTCTATTTTCAATATTAGACCCGGTTCTAGGCCACACACTGTATAGAGGTGGGTGCTAAATAACATCAGGGTTATTTAGAACAAAACAATGCACATTTTTATACGAAACAACACGGCTATATCAACACTTTATCGTATAAATCTGTCTTGTATGTACGAGTCATACGTATAATATATTATTTGAGAATAATATGAAAACTAAGCCGGGGGTTAACTTATCCGATATAAACAGGAAAACAAAGACATGAATTGTGGCTTGGCTGTACGAGTTACAACTAGGGCGAAGTAGGTAGTTATTCTACTAATTCTTCCCGGAGTAAGACTTCACCACTTACTGCTTTACTACCGAAAAAATTCCATCCTATGAACCCTACTATCTTACTGGTAATTATTTTGGTATTATTTATTATTCGTATAAATGTGTATATTCGTATAATGTTCGAATCCCACTACCAATGACTCTTTTCTGAGTTATTTAGGTACATTAGTTGAATGCTAACCGATGCTCTTGCGGTGAGGGAAAACATCGTGATGAATCTGTACATTCAGGCGACCGAATGTGTAACCATGATCCTATCTGGTCAGGTTCTCCTGGTAGCAGCGGTGGTCAGATGGCAGTCGCTCCACTGTAATTATCTGATTTACGAAACCCTGGATCATAGCCAAGGCGGACCACAGGCCCTCGTGTGTGAGAGCATAACCGGCACATTAATGCCAAAGTGTGAAAATTTGCAAGGATGGATGTTTGTTACTCTTCAAACAAAAATTATTGAACGGTAACACACACTTTTATCTCGAAAAGTCAGTGTGGACCGGCCATAACTGAATTTTACGCGAAGGAAGCCCAAAAGATACTTGAAAACAGTTGCCTGTGTTACTTTTAATTGAAGAAACATTTATGAAGATATCAAGAAATAAATTATAACTCGATTTCACCAGGGACACGTAGGTATAGGCACAAGGCCGTAACGTATTCACCAAAATCTAGAAATCAAATCTTTTCAAATCCGATCGATAAGGAATACTTACACACTTCGTGCTGATAATTTTAGTAGGTTCAGATAAGTGTATCTCTAAGTAGACACTTATCTGGTTGCGTGTAGGTACGCGTATTTGCTTCAAATTTATTTTTGTAGACACTTCAAGTGTAGGTAAGTAGAGATTAACAGCGTTTATAGACTTTTATATTTTAAAATTCGTGTTATGTTCCTGTAGTGGCGATACTAATGCCCGGTTACACTGACTTTAGGCGACACATAAGAGGATTTCCTAATTATGACATAATGTTTTATGTTTTTACTCATAGCTTAATTACATATTCGAAAACAGTCGTCTAAGGATGAACTTTTCAAGCCTTAAAATCCTCGATGCGGCAACAGAAATTACTCGCAGCTTACTTCCAGCAAAGATGAGAAAATTATAGGTACGAAATTTTAACTTAACGCAGATAAAATAGTGTATGCAAATGTATTAGGTATTAAAACACTCGTGTCAAACTGTTATTATGAACAGACACTTGCGAGTTGCTATTGAACTATTAAACTATCGCGGTTATTATCACACATTTAAAAAGTATGTTCTGGGTTTTCTATCGCGTACCGTTGTTGACGAGTAGCCCGATATTTCGACGTAGTTGCATGCATCTTGTCGTCCCGTGAGCATGATGTTGGAGTGATATGTATTATTATTATGGGGATTTTTCTAATCCTTACTGCTTGTTGCTTAATTTATTGAAGTGTAAATTAGTTCCTTTTTTTGGTCTATTGGATCGGAGATTTTTACTTAAAATAGCGTACGGATTATCGCTGCCCATACTTTATTTATAGTTTCAGAAAACAACGTATCATAGTCACACGTTTCCTAGTCAAGACAAAAAGGAGATGGCTTAGTAATGGAGGTAGATCGATCACCGTTATCAGCAAGTAATTTCGGTGGTGATAACCTTTATCTGTATACCTTCGCGATATCATCTTGTTACAACCGTGCTTCGGATTATAAAACCGAAATTCGGTGGAAAACTCGACCCTGATACCTTTACAATAAGATACGCATTGTCTTCTTGGTTATTTACCACTCCCTAATTTTCAAATTACAACATTCTCTTGAGTAGTGATTTCTGTGGCTGAGTGCGTTCGAGTGGTATTGCCGATTTTTCGTCTATGACACATGTTGTATTTCAAAACAAACTATGATTGATCATCTTCGTATCTTCGGATCTGCACAGCGATTCTTGCGAGGTCAGTGTCAAGCGGAGGACATAGTTATTTGGATCGATTCTCGAGCCAAGCTTTGTTTTCTGGTCGTTTTATTCTGATGGCAGGAATGTCAGCTAAGCACCTAATTATTTTAGTAATCAGAAACTGCTTCTTTGAGATCAAATCTATTTTTGGAAGGACCATTGGCTCTATGTAGCTCTTCTTTCTCGTTTCTTGGTTTTATCTTCTAATTTTGAAAGCTAGGTAAACTGCAATTTATTTATTTAATTGTATGGCATTACTAGCCGAGTCGCTAATTATAACCTAGGTTATTAATGAACACTAAAACTACAAGTAAATATCTAAACTCCCATTTAGCCAGTATCTATAGCATCTACAGTAAGTGTGGTTCCTAAAAGCTGGGCTCTAGCTTGTCGATGCAATTGTACTGTGCAGTGCCACAAACTCTGATCCGGTGACGGCGTCGCTGTTCATCCCATTGACATGTCATTTCAAATTTCAATTTCAAATACATTTCAAAAATAAGTGCGGCTATTTTTCTACAGTTCCAGTTTTGGCTACCGGGTTAGTTATGTCTGTGTCACTTTGGGTACTTAAAGAATGGAGTGCTAAGAACCAGTAATCAAGTTTGTCTCAAAAGCATTTTTGAGTGAGCCACTATTTCAATTCAAACCAAAATCCATCTCACTTTCTTTTCTCACATTCCTCCGTCCACAGTCTAATTGACTAGATACGTTATTATTATTCGGCGACGGATTAGCTACTGCACTTTCAACAGACAAACTCTGTTATCTCGTATCAGCCCACGGCAGCACCAAACATTGCTATCTCATTGAGATGTTACATTTAATTGATTTATTAGGTGTTGACATTGCAGCCACAGAGACGACATGTCTCCGGAAGTGACGTGCGTACGACAAAATTAAGTTGACCCCTCTCATCTCACCTGTTTCGAAGACTACAGCTAAGACGGTGGGGCTTGTTACGCTAGTCGTGTTGTATAATAAATTACTGAATACCAACACGTGATAGTGAGGCGACTGGACGCGAATGATCGATTGTGGGTCCGTATAATCGATGGGCCGGCCATCTGCTGCCAAGATGGCCGCCGAAATGTCACTTAGCCAGATGACTTCATTGTGGCCACCATTGTGACCACCATTGTTCACCGTTACACAGTTATCAGATTTGGCTACCGTTTCGATGGTAATTTAGTTTTGTAATTAGATAGGTGTGTTTTTTGGGCAATTTCACGCGGACAAAGGGAATGTGGTTGATGTGGGAAGTCATGTGGTACTTTTATGGTTTTCTTGAGCTATTTGTGTTATTATAATAAGATTACAATTACTGGCATGAGGCATTACTCACAGTGAAAACGCACCTGCGATTCTGCATTTTTTGCCTGCAATCGTAGATGTTATGGGCGACAGATACCGCTTACCATCAGGTGCGCTGTCTGCTCGTTTATCACTGCGTAGTTTAAAAAATATTTTGACATTGCACGCTTCTGCACAGATAAGTACAATTTTGTTGAATCTTCCAGAGCTGTTTACAGGTACTACTCGGCGACAAACGACTTAACAGCACAGCGGATGGTAAGCGGTAATCGCCCACAATAGCTACGATTCATGCGTATATGTAACTAGCGGCCCGGCCCGGCTTCGCACGGGTAGTAAACCTTAACAAATTATACACCTGAACCTTCGTCATGAATCACGTTGTCTAAAACCGCACTATGTAGTCTGTGTGTGAATACCGCATGAAAATCCGTTTAGTAGTTCTTGAGTTTACCGCGTACAGACTGACAGTAAGACACGCCGTGGGACTTCGTGTTTATAATATGAAGTAATTATATTATACTTAAGTATGTACTGAGTAGTGTCCCGTTACAAACAGGACACCATATTACGATCACAAAAGTTCCAACCGTCTCCTCAACCATTTTAGAGGGAAGGGGGCGACCCGGCTCCTGACGGCCGTATTTCTTGACATTGACTCCCGTACGTATCCCGTGCTGCCTAGATAGCCGAGCGGACTGAGCGGCGAACACGCGACTTTTTTCTAATATTCACATTTTTAAACTCGTGATATCTTTCGAATGGAATGTCTGAATTGAATAATTCAAAAAGTTATATAAAGGTATTGAAGTAGTCGTGAATATGAAGTAATTGATTTTGATAAGGATTAATACCAAGGTACAAATAAAGAGCGTTTTTTAGCGACGGCATTTCAATTAAATTTTCAAAATAAAAGAACACTTATTGTGACATAACTATAATAGTTAGACATATACTGTCGCGACACTTTTTGTAGATAATGATGTGTTCTGCAAAGTCGTAGTACATTATTTTGTTCTATCATCAATAGTTTTCGCAGCGCACGCGATGTAAGGAATTTTTTGGGTATTTTTCTACACCTTCGGTTACATTGTTCAAATTTTACCAAGGATCCCTAATTTTTTTCAAAATGAAATGTGGCCTATGTCAAATTGGAAGAATGTAGCATTCTATTGGTGAAAGAATTTTTTAAATCGGCCCAGTACTTTTTGAGCCTATTCATTACAAACATACAAACATACAAAAATAGGTACAAATCTTTCCTCTTTATAATATTAGTGTAGATAAAAATGCAGAACCGCAAGTGTTGTCACTGTGAGGACTAAGACGAAATGCCTTATGTTTGTATAACAAACTTATATATGGTAAAATCCTAGTCTGAGTTTGAGAGTTCATCCGTGATGACTGTGAACGGCTTATTATAATTTTTTCCTAGAACGTGATTACTAATTCCATTATCTATTAATTCCATTATTTCGAATTATGGCTTTCTTTTTATCAAAATACTAAAGGTATTTAGAAGCAGTCTGGCTAGATATGTTTTTTTTATGCAAGCTTTTATTTAATGCAAGTTATGTTCGTATGTTAGTTGTTCGTCAACATTTGCAAACCATTTCTCGACCATTTGTTGGTATCCAATTGAGCTGAAAATTCGTATACCTGATGACAATGCAATAATACGGTACAAAAAATAAGGCAAACCTTAACAAATAACTTCACTGTTATTGACGATAAACTGTTAAATTTTAACAGCTGTTCCGTTACTTGCAATTGTTTTACTGCTGTATTTAAATTGATGAAGTCTAGTACTATACTCGATTGTTAATATAAACAATAAACTGTCAAATTTGACATTTGTGACTGGTATTGCCATTTATAAAGCACATTTCATTTTGTAGAAAATAAATGGCTTCTATCTATTCGGAGGTGCTTAAAATGTGTGTGATGCGCTTATAAAAGCTCGTGTATGGTATGTTTTTATTTAATACACGAAGTACCCTGCTTCTAACTTCTAGTTATCATTCGACATTAGATAATTAAGTAGTCCCAAAAATCCCCTAAATCGACATTGACTGCTTCGAGTAGGAGAGTCCGTTCTCTTTGCAGCGGAGTAATTCATCAAAATATACTACGTACCTAATGGTTAAAAAACCCCCATACATATTTCCACAGTGCTATACATATATACTTCCTCCCACGCACACTAAGGTTGTGGAATAAACTACCTGGAGAGGTTTTCCTGGAGGGTACATCATGGAGTTCATCAACAAATGATGAAAAGGTTTTAACGGGGTCAGCAACACGTGGGTGATGCCCCTGGTATTGCAAACGTCCATAGGCTGCCGGACACCAGCCGTGTGGTATCCGGCAGAGTAGAATAGCATCAACCCCTTACACTCGTGGGTGTCGTACAAGGCGACTAATGTTTTCGAGGCAAAAGATCTAGAGTCTCTATAAACTGGAAAATGGGCAGCAGCGTTTTCCATTCTAATATTTATCACACTGCGATCTCCAACCCGCCTTCCGAGCGTGAAGATTATGGCCATAACTTCCCCTTTCGTGGGTGAGGCCCTAAGTCCTGCAGTGAACTTTTATAGGCTGTGACGATGATGTTGATTTTGCCAAAATTTATTGTGTAATGATTAAAACTCCCAGATTATTTTCACATTGCTACATGTACGACATTACTATCACGCGGATACGATTATCTTTCAACAGCTACTTATATTTAGCCATTACACAAGGCGAGTGAATAAATAGATCGATTAGCAAAGCCTGCGTCTGTGTAAAGTATGTGTAAAGCCACTCGACCGATAGCCGGGGTCGTAAATCCATCCAGATTAGCAACTCAGATGTGACATGTTTTGTTTGCTGTGCAATGGACATTGGATTTGAGTGTAAATATTGGGTCGGATGTCCTCGGCGCTTACGTTTTTTTCATAGACTTTTGTGTATAATTCCTAATGCTGTTTGTAAGACATTATTGCGTGGTATTTAAGTATGTTTTGGTGAAGCGTCGGTGGTTGATTGGTTACAGTATCCGACTCGTAAGCGAGAGGTACCGGGTTCGAATCACACCGCGGCCATGTACCAATGAGCCTTTTCTGAGTTATGTACATTGGTTGAATGCTAACCGATGCTCGTACGGTTAGGGAAATCGTCATGATGCGCAGGTTTCAACCTGCGCATTCAGGCGAGTTAATGTGTAGCCATGATCCAATCTGGTCAGGTTCCCCTGGTAGCAGAGTCACCGAGGCCAGATGGCCATCGCTCCACTGTAATTATCTAATCTGCCAAATCGTGGATCATGGTCTAGGTGGACCCCGGACCCTCGTGTATGAGACCACAATCGGGACATTAACGCCAAGATGATTTACCTAAGAATGTTTTGGTGTGATTTCGGTCCAGGTCTTGGCTAAAAAACTAGCCGCGAGTGTAGGCTATGAAATTCATACATTAAAACTCCTCAGGATACAAAGTTCATGTGTTTACTACTTCTGGCTTATTATTTTATAAGTATGTTGATAAGATATAATGCCATAATGATTACCAGCATATTAAAATCACGATATCAATATCGGCGTAGGTATCAAATTCTACTTTCTGTGTGACGAAAGACCGGAATAAACAAAGAGGTAGGTAGGTGTTGTTTATAATACCTATGACCTATCTACCACCTGATATACCTATAGGTATATATCTGGTGGTAAAATTCTGTCAAACCTGAGGAGTCCGCCTGGACAAGTAACCACCGCCTTATTTCTGCCGCTAAGCAACAACGCTTGGCCGGGCAGAAATTGAAATGATGAATTTTTATTTCTGTTACGGGTCTGAGTGTTCTATGTATAATAAGTATGTATTTAAAAGTATATAAGTAGTTTATTAGTTATCTAGCACCCATAACACAAGCTTTGCTTACTTTGGGGCTAGATAGCGCTGTGTGAATTTGTCCACGATTATTTTTTTTTATTTTTATTTTTATTGGTTGTGTTCTGGTTTGGAGGATAAGGTAACCATCACAAATATAGGCATGGGGCATTTCATCTTAATTCTGTCAGTCACGAAGCACCTGCGGTTCTGCATTTTTGTTGCACCTGTAACCTAAATGCATGAATGGTAGATGTTAAGGGCGACAGTTACCGCTTACCATCAGGTGGGCTGTCTGCTCGTTTGTCACTGAGAAGTATAAAAAAAAAGACGGTCGGGCTGCCGGTGACAGCGTCGTTACGGCAAAACTTAGTTCCCACTTTGGCCACCGGGTCAGACAGTTTAGTGCTCTATACCACCTGGGGTTCTAAAAAGGCCACATTAGCGCTTTAACTTTACTTTTTTAATTCAAATACGTTGACATATTTATATGTAATCGAATGTTAAAATTTTATATAACTAAATCAAATCGAATTTAATATAATTAACCGATACGATATATGACAATAAAATTAATTATAATAATAGAAATATATTATACCAATATATTATCTAATGGACATTACTATAAAAATGACATGTAAATATGATTATTTATAAATAAATATTTGAATATGAAAATGAATATTATGATTCATATTAATTTGTCACAAACTTATCTGCAGCGTCGCTGTTATTGACATCGAGATAACAATTCAAAATGGCGTCACTTAGTTCCAGTTTTGCCCACCGGCTCAGATAAGTTTGTGGCACTCTAATAAACGTGTGGTGTGTCGTGTGCGTGTCTCAGCTGTGTGGTGTCCGGCAGAGTAGAACAGCACCAACCCCTTACACTCGTGGGTGTCGTACAAGGCGACTAATATTTAGAGACAACTGATCTAGAGTCTCCGTAAACTGGAAAATGGGCAGTAGCGTTTTCCATTGTTATGTTTGCAACACTGCGATCTCCAACCCGCCTGCCAAGCGTGGAGATTATGGCAATAACCTCCCCTTTTGTGGGTGACGCCCAAAGTCCTGCAGTGGTCTGTTATGGGCTGTGATGATGATGATGATGACTCTAATATAAAAAGCTAATGTGGCCTTTTTAGACCCTCTGATCATTGTCAAAACAATACCATTCTAAGTCGTCACACACTGTGAGAGAGATATGTCCAGCCAGCCTGCTGAACGACTGCAACCCACACGCTCTCATTTCAATATTACTTAGTCTATTTTAAATAGCACTAACGACACAGCAATCTTGCTATACGTTTTAATAGTATAATCCGATAAAACTAATTGACCGAGTGCAGTTTGTTATTAGACGTTGAGCCCGCTGTTGGTAATATATCTTCTTTGAGCATCAGGTCTCTTTTGCGACGAGGGTTCTGTATAGATTGCCACTGCATATTTATAAAAGTTCGTTTAACCACCCATATTTGTAATTTTATCATTTACTTCTTGTGTTTATTTTTAATCTTTTTATGATATGGCTTTTGTTGTCGCTACGAATAAGGTTCATCATCCTCATCATATCAGCCGGAAAACGCTCACTGCTGGACACAGCGATCTCCACAAATGCCGGTCCAGTTTGATCGAAATGGTCTTTAGCTTTGCTTCATTAAAATCGGTTTAGTAGTTTAGAATATATTTGAGTTTAAAGTAAACTTGGTCGGGGATATCCGACCTTTTCCGTCAGTAAGGTTGTTTTTATTTATCCAGTAAAGCTTTATGCACTAAAGTTACAATGGCGGACTTAATGCTAGAATATCGATCTGCCAGTCTACCGTGAGAAAATGTGTTAATGAGGTAATTCCCAAAAAATGGAGAAGAAAATAATTTTAACATATAAAGTAACAATCTTAATAACATAAAAATAATTCACTCCTTCCTTCGCACTACTAAATTTGAACCCTCTTACCCGCTGGCCCCTAAACCCCGTCTGAGACACCATTAATAAGCCATCATCAGCCTCCCACGCTTACTGTATCAAAAATCTGTCCATCCGTCCGTATCGGGGACCCCGAACGAAACAATGGACTCTTATCTAGGAATGTCTTTAACTCCAGTTTAACCTGCTTAGGTTAATAATGGCGGTTGGAAAGCTCAATTAGTGTTAACTGTAGTTTTGGATGTATGGAGATGATCGGCGGTGATTAGGGTTTGTGCTAAGTATAGGTAGATATTGGCGTTTTGTATGGCGAAAATGATGGAAACTGAAATTTTTTACAAGCTTTTTTATTTTCTTAGAAATTGAGAAAGGCGATCGGATTACGATGAAACTTTGTAGGTATACCAGACAATATTAAGATAACTGATGAATACATTTGTATGCTTTGATAACTTCCTTTTCATATATTTATATCTCGTTAAAGAAACAAAACTAACGATAAATGAAGAGGGGTATTTTCATACCCTTATCACCCTTATCAACATGAGACAATATTATTTAATTTAATTCAATTTTTATTTATTAAATTTTTAAAATAAAGGATCTAATCCAATTTAAAAAATATACAATAGAAACATATTTTACATAGTCAAAATTAAAACTTAAAACTAGATCCGTATAACTTCGTCATATAACTTATTCAATTGAATTTTTTTTAATTAGGGACTTACCTACTGGCATCTAAATATACTCTATTTTCGAAATGAAGTATTAATTTTGATATATGTAGGTACAAATAAGAAAATTTGAGCTAATGTGTAGGTAATTGCATAAGAAACGCCAATTTCAAAGGTAAGGATCTAATAAAAAGTGCGCGATTGCACTAAACTTTAACGATGCGTAAGTTGGCGTCATTCCTAAGCATTTAAGCGTCATAAAGTTAAGAGTAACTTAGCGACTTTAGTTTTCACTCAGGTTGGTGTAGGTGCAAAGCGTTTTCTAGTTTGGAATATTTAAAACGACCTGAGTGGTTCAATGGTTTCAATATTACACTATTAAAGCCAGTGAAGTTTTGTAGACGTCATCCAGAAACGTATGATCTGTTTAAACTGACTTGTCTCATTTGGTGAACAAACAATGCCCAAAATCACGACTTGTCGTATCAATCACGTTACGTACATTATGTATAGATATTAAAATTATACAAGAAACACATATAATGTGAATTTCAACGAATACTGCTGCATATTATCCATTTAAATACATAATTTCCTTAACCAAATAAGGCTGTCTGAACAGATTATATATCTACGCTTGTGGTTTGTCAAATTTCCGTTAAAATATATCGTACACTCGTCTCACAGTGACAGACAATTCTGCATTTTTACAAGTTTACAACAAACTTTACCTATAAGTGCTGGCGAGCTCGTTGTGGTGCAGAAGTTTAACTAGCTTCAAAGTAGAGCTCGTTGTGGTGCTAAAGTTCGACTAGCAATGTACGAAACGTTCACCCATCCTGTTCCTGGACTCTGCAAACGTTGCTTAACCTTACTTATCGCTCTTACAAGCTGCAAGTGCCGTTTTTTATCCGAAATCACATCTCCCTATACGTGGAGTTACTATTTTCGACATTCCCAGCTAGCGTACCACCTGAGCTACTTTATTTTATTGATATTAAACAAGAGCCGGGGTCATTACCAGGACAAAGCCAAATATCGGCGGCAGGGCCGGTCACGTGCGGGGCCTCGCGTGCCGATCGCGCGATAGCGGGCCGCCGCGGGGCCCCCCTGGCCGGGGCCCGCGTAATCGGTTTACTGGGACCGCGGTCTGGGGGATAAGGGAAGGGCGGGGGATGGCCGAGTGGAGGACGACGCTATGTGAACTTCTAACAAACCAAGACGTTTGTTAGAAGTTCACATAGCGTCGTCTATTCCCTAATAAAGAGTGGAACAAGACATAGATCTTGCTATCTATTACATTTTATTATTGAGGGAAGGAAACATAGGATCCCTGCCCGGTCGCAGGCACATATGTGCTAGCCGTGCAGCATTCACTAATTGTATACTTCACTCTACAGCTGACTGTACTATACTGGCTTTAGAGCGTGTTAGAGAGTAGCGTAGTCATCATAGAAGAAACTTTTACACTTTTCTCACAAAAAGTTTATTTTTATTGAGACAAACAAAATTAATATAATTTCAAAGGCATTAAATTACTCTGAATTGAAACAATTAAACTACACTATTAGTAATGAATTATGACCAGTTTTACTCGTTTATTAATTTTCTCCTGCTACTTAATTATATGAATTTTAACAAAAAAAGAATAGGACCAAACCTCGAGCCTTGCGGCACACCCCGCCGTCCCTTCTAATGCAGGTGACTTGCACACCGTAGTTCATATTTAACATACAGAAGCACTCTTACTCGACTTCGCGGTAATAACCGCTTTCGCTAATATGAGGCTGGAATCAGATTCCACGCTGGCTCCAGGTGCTTATTACACTAAAAGCTTAGTTATGCGTTCTATGGAAAGGCTTAAGGGTTAACTTCGAAAGTTGACGGTCATACTTGAGGAAGAAAAGTTGGAAATGGATGTTGAATTAACGATGCCGCGAGCGAAAAAAATTAGAATTGATTCTGAATTTGAAAAGGATGGAAAGTTATTTATTGTCGATCTTTGAATAAACGCAAATGTTTTGGAAAGGGTTTAGGTTAGTTCGCGGATGTTTGAGAAGATTTAGAATTATGAGCCCTAGGGGTTGGTAAAGCTGATTTAAAAATAAATTATTACAGACAAAGAACAATTGTCTCCGACGAAAAAAGAGGGGTGTTATAAGTGTTACATGTGTATCAGTCTATCTATGGCTTTGTGTATATGTCTGTGACATCGTAGCTCCCGAACGTATCCGATTTGAATACGTTTTTCTCTATTTGAAAGCCAGTTTAATCAAGACGGTTCTTAGCTTTGTTTCATTACAATCCAGTAGTTTAGAAAATATTTGATTACATGTTAACTTAGTGGGGGGTTATTAGACTTTTTCTATCGGATATGTTAAAATGAAGCTAAAAATTTTATTGTTTGTTGATTGTCAATTTTAATGTTGGTTTGAAGGAGTACAACTTTGCCTAGGACTTTTCGCAATCCGATGCATCGAATGTATACCTACATTCGATGCATCGGATTGCGCTTATATATTATCACAATTGCAAGAGCCAAATAAGATAACGTCGATTATTTTCTACAACACACCTCCAGACGCACGTTTCGACTGCACTGCGTATGACAGATCACGAAAATTTATTGAATGTCACCCCAAAATAGGTATCTTCACGCGGAAACAGGTCATCAATTCTCATTCATCAATCAGTAAGCACAAGGTCAGTAACGATAATGTTCTCACCACGAAAAATCTCAGCGAAAATTTTCCACAACCACACCACTGTGGTTAAATTTCAACAGATATGCTCCGTCAGGCGTAGTTTTAAAGCTCAAATTCACTTGTATTTCAATTTGCATTCCAAAAGTCAGGTGCGAGATATCCGCAACAGAAATATGACGGGAGATACCTTTCCTATTACAATTTGTCTTTGTCAATCACTGCGTTTGGTCGCTATTCCTATCTTTGGAGTGGTAAGGTTAAAATTCACGTGGGTGTTTGTATGGAAGGGCACGAAGTATCGTTGCGGCCGATGCCCCAGGGGCTTGATGCCTGCGTTCGTATTGTAAGCGACATGTCTGGGACAAGCAATAGATAACATCGGATCTCGTCCTTTGACAAGTTACGTGTGGTCTCCTTACCTTCGTTTCGTGGGGTTTATTTTGGATTTTTGCAAGTTGAAGCGTCATTCGGTTGGAATGTGCTTGTTGTTGGTGCGCCTATGGTGCCTCACATTGTATGTATGGTGATGGATATCTATATACACTTACGCCTACTGTATCGTAAACGACACACCTCTTCATCAATCAAATATTTCAAGAATTTTTAACAAGTACTGTTAGTAGATTTTTCTACTATGTATTTTATAACACGGCATTTTTCGCCATTTTTTAAATTGTTTTTTATTTAAATATTTTTATTACATCAATAATAATTGGCGTGTTACAACAATATTTTATTCAGTAACAAGAAAGTTAATCAACTTTAGTAATTTTCATTTAATTATACGCAAATACCATAACATTAATCCGTATTCCCAAATAATACATGCAGCTTTACTATGGGTTCTTACAGTGATCGTCTGCTCAGTGAACGCATTGCGTTCAATACGGCTCTATGATTGGTTAATTTTGTTCATTTTGACGGGCACATACTGCCGATCAAGTATTGTCAGTTGAAACACTGTGCGTTCGCGCGCACTGTGAGTCCTTATAGTAAATAACGTTTCTGAATACAGGTGTAGTTGAGCTGTCTACATAATTCTTCAAACAAACTTAAAAAAAAAACAAAAAAACTGGGATAAAACAATGCAACTATTGGGCTTAGCGGCTGAAATAGTAAGTGTTCCCAGCGGACCTTCCTCCCAGGTTTGATTAAGTTTTACCACCTGATAGACAATATAATTATATAGATGATGTTACAATAGGCATTGGAAATATACGAATGTAGGGAGACCAAAGCGATGGACTGATGACATCGTGGCGTCGGATGCCAGAGCCAACGGCATTGACCTCATAATGTAATGTTGCTCTAAAAACATTTTCCTGTTTTTATTTTGGATTTAAAATAGATCTACCCAAGCAGTCACTGAAATAATAAACCGCTATTTATACTTGTAGGTAAGTCTTGTACCAACATCCATTTACAGTCTCTATTTCATCAACACTTACTAATTTCGATACCTACCTCCCAAACCACACAAACAGAAGATCAAAGCCGCAACATTAATTCTGTCTGTCAATTTGTCATTGCTTACAATGTAAGCTGGCGGTCAGCGTACAAAGCTAATTCTGTTTTATTGGCCTACACGGTACCCCACACCTAGTATGCAGAGTCATCGTGAGTAGCGAGAAACATACATTACAACGTCTAAAGCTTAGTGGGGGACTATAAAAGAAACTCCCTGCAAATATTTGGGAAGTTTCTAAGGCACGTTTGTCGTGACAGTGGAACCCTAGGGAATTGGGTTTGGAAGTGATTAATATTTTGTGTCAGCTATGCTGGCAATGAACAAACTTATGATTAAAAAGTTTAGACGAAAATACTATTATGACTTTTAGGGCATTGTAGGTTATCCTACGTTTTCGAGTACAAGAAAATTACCACTTGTAGCGGTGGTAGAGGTTTGGGAGACCCACACAACATTGGTCTGTCCGTGCACGACCTGGCACGTTCGGAACAGAATATTTTTTTGTTATTTTTTGTCCTCGATAACGTAGAATACAACTACTGTCCCCTCACAATCTACTTATAGTTGGTATTTCGTTTGATTTAATATTAGAAGGACGCAAAAATCTAACTATTTTGATTTTTACAATCTTTTATTTCGTTTCACATGTCCCCGTGTCTGTTCGTTGGTCAAAAACTTGAAAAAAAATATTGCAAGTTTTTGGCCCATTTCCCTGTTTCCGAATGAGCTGAAATTTTGTGCACTCATGTAAGTTCTGTGACAATGCAATGTTATGATGATGGAGACGGAGGTGGCCACATCAGCTCTCAAACTAGTATGGTAAACCCATCGAGTTTACGCTCGTTATATTTTTCATTTAAACTTGTTTAAACGTATAGAACAAAGGAAATGTGTGGTTCTGTGTATTTATGGTACGCTTTGTGTATAATGTATATGTCTATGGCATTGTAGCCCCCGAACGGATAGTCCCATTTCGATGTGGTTTCCTTTATTTGAAAGACAGTTTAATATGCTCTTTAGCTTTGTTTCAGTAAAATCAGTTCAAAAGTTCAGAAATATTTGAGTATATGTTAACTTGGTCAGGGGTTTCCGGATTATTCCCGTTGGCAGTTGCGTGTGTGAAAGAGATAGGTACATTTGCGAGACAACGTGAATAATCCGTTTTACCGACATTATTTTGTCGGTTACTTCCGAAACCGCAACGCTAAACATAGAACTGCAAGTGTTTACCATTTCAAAACCCGCGGGTCGCTATTAAGGCTCTGTAAAACAGTCCAAATACAAAGTAGCTGCCATAATAAAAGCTCTTATTAACCCTCGTAAAACCTAACCGTAAACACAAACTTTGTAACGTAACTTTGTAGTACTTTATGGCTGAATTTAATTAATGTCGTGCAACTTTATATTGAGTGTGCTCCGGTTCTAATTAGGATCGCTAGTTAAATATTGGTAACGGGATCTGCGGTCTCGGTCGGTCAAATAAATTAGAAATTAATAGGTTTTTAGATATGAAAATACCGTTTTGTGTAGCGAAAATGATTGTAATTTTCATACATGACATTTTTCCTTTTTCCCATGAGGGAATACAGGCAGATACCACATTGTTCTATTGTTGTTGTTCCATTGCCTCAGTTTTCATTTAAACTCGAAGATGAAATTCAAAATCAAAAGTGTAAACAAATTGCGCCTATAAAAATAAACCCAGGTGATGGATTAAGTATTTAAAATAGTGTTAAATATTTAAACGATTTTATTTCATTTTGAATGTTATAATTTTTATCAATATTGCAATGATTTTAAATAATCTCACCCTTGGATTTTTTTATAGGTCTTATTGCCTGTTTCACCAAACCTCTACCTTAGGGCGAGATTTATTTATGGATTCGCATTGTAATGTTGGTACACTGTAGAGTAATGCAAACTTATCTGAACAGGTGACGGCGTCGCTGTTGTTGACAACAAAGTGACATTTCAAAATGGAGATTCTTAGTTCTAGTTTCGGTCACCGGGTCAGATAAGCTTGCTGTGAAAAACAGAAGGCAACTGTCTTTTAGGCGATGCCTAGCGACAAAGCACCGCCCAATCCACTTCCTAATTTTAAGCATTATCTAACGCCGATAGATATTTCCTAGCGGTTGGTGAATCGTATTTTCGTCTTAAGTAATTCCTAAGTATTTGGGTACCGGATTTAGGCGATTCCTATATTTAGTGAAAACGATTACGTCAACTTAAGCGTCGCCTAAGTTTAATGCAATCAGGTTTAAGTTCTTTTTTATGCCACTTATGGACAACGAGCAGACAGCCCACAAAAATGTAGAATCGCAGGTGCGTTGTCACTGTGAGGACTAAGATGAAATGCCTCATGCCTGTAATTTCGGTGGCTACCTTATCCTTCAAACCGGAACATAAAACAACATAAATAGATAAGGTTGTGGTACTCACCCAGGCGGACTCCTTAGGCTTGACGGAGTCCTACCATCTGATAAGTTTGTTTCTGCAGTTAATGTATAAGCGTATCTTATGATAATATTTAATAATGAAGGCTCAGAAATGAAGGCTTATATAGTTAACCGCCGTTAACGGTTAATAGATCCAGTCTAGCGATTTTATGACTTACTCGCGAAAGTTTATAAGGATGACATAATTCTAAGTCACATGGTGATTATCGGGAATATTTATGGGAGGACTTGCGGCATTTACTGTGCAATACTAGATTAGTATCTGAATAACGGGAAGTTGAAGTAAATATTTGGTTAACGACTGATGATATTTGATATCACTCAAAGATTGGTACGAGTATTACACTCCTTTTGCAAAAAAAATCTATTTGTGGACTTAAAGGCCTTTTGGATCAGTTAGGTACCATAGGAACTCTAGATCTATTCCAACCATCTCTAGATGTGCATGATCAGATTACACTTACAAAGGTTCCAGAGGGAGATCCAAGGTCCCCGAATTGTTTCCTTTCAATATAAAATTTTAACATGTTTTTTTTTATTTGCAAAATTTTGGTGGTTTATTTCCAATTCAAGTAAATGCCTAATAGAGACAGGTATTGCAATTTGTGTAATTTTTTAAAATAGACTCTTTCCACCGTACTCGCAACTACAACTCATCATTAGACAAAAATAGTAACTAAGGCATTTTATGTATGTACCTACTAAAATGACAGTTCTTAACACCCACTCCACCACTGGTGACGCCGTCAACCGAATAGATAAGTTGGTCGCCTTAACGAGTTTACCAAATTCAAAATTCAAATATCGCAACCCGAGCTGATACTGGCCGGTTACGTTGCGTGCAATTAAAAAAAATAAAACAAACACAGATAGCACGTTTACAAGTGGGATTAAGGGGCTGGCTGTAAGCGCCGCGGCCGTTGCGTGCGGCACTGGCCATGTGATGCCTACACTGATTTTTAGAAAAAATTAAGGAATATTTTTAAGCTGTTCTACTTTTGGATTGGAGGGAAAGGAGGGTTAATGCTCTTTTTTCGGTTTGGTGAACTTTTGACGTACTAGCTGGCTGGTGTTGTACGATTAAATAATTTCAAAATAAGTAGGTACGTACAGCTAACTTTACAGCTACTTCCTTACATTTAAAAAAATGTTATATACATGGTTTAAGTTGGACTTTTTGCACGTAAATTACCTTCACCCTATGGTCCGTTCAGTAACAATAATATCATGTGTAGTTTGAAGCCTCCGCCTGATCTTAAATGTTGTAAGTATCGATTTTTAACAGACAAAAATGCAAAATTTAGTATCATCGAATAAAAAAAGAGATTTTAAACTTGCCTCTCGGTATAACGTTGAAGACAGTTCTGGTACCCATAATTAGAAAAACTTAGTCAAAGCATAATTTAATAATAAATTATTCCCTAAAGAAACTAATCAAGTCAATACGCATCAAAATATCTTATAAATAACCTTTACTTTGCGATAAGAATTTGGACAGTTTTTTGTGCCGCTGAGTATTTCAAATTAAATACTGAACCTACTGCTATTTAATTTTATTAAAATATCGAACTTACTTCATTGTTTATTAATTTACTTACATTAAACAAAATTTTGACTTTATTAATTTAAGTTAGAAAGATACTTACAACACATGCTTAGCAATATTTGTAAATTACTATAATAGTTCGAGAGAGACATTAATGAAATACTTCACAATGGCATCCGATCCGTCCTGTCTATTAATTTTACATAAGTATTTTTCCCATTGACACCCAGAGTGCTGAGGGCTGTCAGGCCGCAGATGGTAAGTCGGATAAATCTGACGATCTCTGCGTGTCGTCTCTCAGTGTCTATAGTCCAATTCCCGATATAGCACGCTGTCTTTTTCACTCATCAAGAAATCACGGTAAGAGTAAGCGGGGCCCCATTATCCGTTGCGGTTGAGGAGTACAGTAGAGTGATTATTTCACAACTTAGGTATAAAATAAAGTTTTCTATGTAATTTAAATTTTTTTTAATAGAAGAAGACAGTTTAATCTCTGATAAAGGGCGCCAGTGGGTATCACAGTCATTTATTTTTAAATTTTTCAATTAGTCGTTTTACTGGCAAGCTTCCTAAAAAAATACATAGATGGCGCTTTATAAGGACTTAAACCACAGAACTTAAACATTATATTAATCTATTGCCCGTATGGTATTGGCAGTTATCTATAGATATTTCGATAAAATTTATTTTAGATCTATCAATTCAACGGTACTTAGATATTAGAGCTCTTGTAGGCCCAACTTTAGATCAGAATGGTAGCACTTAGCAAATAACCATTGGCGTTTTAATGCTGTTCTGAGACAATGTAAGATGATAGTCTGATACATTTTGTTAATATCATGGTTTGCCATACAACAACAACAATAGCGCATACAGGTAAGATTTTTAAATATTTTTAGAGAGCGACATCTGTGGGATTTTTTAGAAAGCTGACCTGGAAAATGGCTGATTGCAATGTCTTTTTCTATTGAAGAAAAGATTCTTCAGTTATCTAACGTAACTATTTTTACTTAAAATGAAAATAACGTAAACGAAATTAAAACGATCCGATTTCCATAGAATTGAATAGTCATTTCACAAAGTAGGCTCTTTGAGATGGTACCGGCCGAGCCAAGCATCCTATTAAATCGAGTTGCAATTAAATTGATATGAATTTGCCCGTCATAGCTGACAGTGCTACGTATTGGTTGGATATTCAAACCGTATTCGTATTTATAAGTTCCTTATTTCTAACATAGGAACGAATCGATTGACAAACAGTAAACACTATTCTTTTCTGTTAATATTTACGCAACAATTCATGTAAATCGTTATCCAGTATTGTAGACATGAACATGAGCTAAAAGAAAATTTGACAGAAAATATTTTACGAAAGTGGTTGCGCTAGTCATCATCACAGCCCATAACAGTCCACTGCAGGACTTCGGGCCTCTCCCACGAAAGGGGAGGTCATTGCCATAATCTCCACGCTTGGCAGGCGGGTTGGAGATCGCAGTGCAGTTGATGTAAATATACCCAGAAAGATGCTGCTGCCCACCATTCGGATTTGTCCCTTAGTCGCCTCTTACGACACCCACGGGAAGAGATGGGGTGGTGCTATTCTTTGAGGTGGCGGCACCACACACCACGCTTGCGCTAGTAAACTTGGTAAAATAATCTTGGAAAAAGAATAAATCGGTGGTGCAAGATTCATCTTCCTGCCCGTATCCCATTAGCTAGATGGCACAATTGGTGCCTTTGTTCATTTTTGATTGCGATAGCAAAATAATGTTGTTGATCTCGGGGCACGGAAGTGCGCCAAAGCCAGGAAAAAGTACGAGGCACTGCCTACCTTTTTCAAAGCGTTTCGTCAGGTTTTTAGACCCTCATATCTTCGGAATGGACTCAAATTTTCAGGATAGGATCTACGTAACAGACTTATAAAACACATTAGGTTTCTCTCGTCGAGCTTTTATACTTTGGATTTCATTAGCACTTATACAGCGATTACGACACTGACTGACTGATTCACTGATTTACTCGCTGATTTACTTCTCATCAAAACCTCTAGGGCACTTTCCGATGCCCTAGGAAGCTGCAATTTGGCACATATGCCAGGATATGCACAATAAAATTAAGAAACCCTTGACTTTAAGCCTTCAATCTCTAAAAAAGGAGGTGTAGAAAAGTATTAAAAATTAAATGTAAAGGGTACTTCCCGTGGTGTGAGGAAGTTGATATTTAGTATGCAAGCTAGGATTTGTTCATAAATAAAAAGAAAATTAAGTAATCTACAACATATAACCTCTATCCCCCAGAAACGAGGTTGCAGGTCTGTATATAAAATTAAACATAATTATAGGTAAGGCACTTCCTGAAGTGATTTACCTATGAAATCTCCCTAAACATTTCATTGTTCATCATCACATAAAATTGGTAGGCCATGCCTCTAAGTGAGCTCTCAAGGGTTTTACAAGTTGTGTGTTTTAAAAGTTATGAGATCTCATGTAGAGCCAAGCTCAAAACTATACAAAGCCTAACTCAAACAAATATCTACATTATGGTCAGAAAGTATAGCTTGACTCTTTCGTAGCTCTATCAGAGACCCTTTGTTGTGCTACATTATTAATAGAGATGTCAAATTCAAGATCACACAGCCATCTGATGGAGATCGGTAAATATCGCCGAAACGATACATTGTTGTAAGTCCTAACAGTAAAACTAATAAAATATAAATTACACACAATAACGAACGTAAATTTTATAGAGTTCATTAAAATACGCTAGAACTCCTACTTTAGAGTCTATAAGAATCCATCAGCTTTCTAAACACCCAACCTCACACTGTTTCACTGAACTCCACACACAAACTCACCGACCAAACCTACCAAATCACTAAATAGGTTATTAGTTGTACTTCACTCGAGAATACGTCAAATTATTTACTCCTATCCGGAGTCTGAGTGACGGAGGTCCAAGTCTTAACCCTTGGCTTCTGACTCCGAGCTGAGTGACGGACCGTCATAACACGGCGGTCGTTTTGACGCATGCTGCCGTGGCTCCCAAGCGTCATTGGTTACACGCAGGGTTAAATTAATTTCACTCTATTAGCTTGTTAGGTGATTTGGAGGCGTTTGAAGTAACGTGTTGTAATGAACGTGGCACAGTTTTGGTAGGTTTTTCTTCGTCATGCATATTTTGGTGTGATGGGAAATAAGACCGTTTTTGTGTTGAACTTATAGAACGTCATTTTATTATTTTTTTAAACGGAAATAGAGGGATGTTGTAAGTTTGATGTGTGTATTTGTCTATATGTGGCTCTGTGTGTGTGGAGGTATGTGTCTGTTTGCCTAAGTTTTTGCCCTTGACTTTTGACTCCGAGCTGAGTGACGGACCGTCACAACACGGCGGTCATTTTGACGCATGCTGCCGTGCTCCCAGGCGCCATTGGATACACGCAGTGTTAAATTAATTTCACTCTTATTAGCTTGTTAGGTGATTTGGAGGCGTTTGGAGTAACGTGTTTTGGCAGGTTTTTTTTGGTTATGCAATTTTTGTGTCTAACTCTAAATTAAGTTAGACCGTTTTTGGTATGTTTTTTTGTGTTGAACTTAAGAACGGGCAGGAACACAATACTGTTTAAAATAATATTGTTTGTCTGCGGTATTCCGTAACGTGGAGGTACCTACTTTCCCAGTCGATCGGCTCCAATGGGAACTACCTACTCTCTACCTTTCTGTAAATTCTTTAAGAATTGTACTTACTTAGCAAGTCCTAAGTATAAGTACCTATACGGACTTTTCTGATCAGAAAATCCCATCGGTCTAATTTGGACGCAGGCATTCCAGTCTTTACTTTATTATAGCCATGTTGAAATAAACATTATGCATTTTCTACTTTGATATTGTTTACACAATTAACACAATTGCGTTACAAAGCTCTTATGAAAGTCAGTTCCTTTATTACTATAAATACTAATCAATTAATAATTTTACATTAATTGCCATAAATGAATAATACATGTATAATTAATGAATTAAAATAAAATATATGTCAACATAATGTCGCTGTTGTTAAGAATCAATCCATTAGAAAATATTATTATTATTGTAATAGTTTAAGAGGCCGTGCGGTATCCGGCAGAGTAGAATAGCACCAACCCCTTACACTCATGGGTGTCGTACAAGGCGACTAATGTTTTCGAGGCAAAAGATCAAGACTCTCCGTAGTCTGGAAAATGGGCAGCAGCATTTTCCATTGTTATATTTAAACACTGCGATCTCCAACCCGCCTGCCAAGCGTGGAGATTATGGCAATAACCTCCCCTTTCGTGGGAGAGGCCCTAAGTCCTGCAGTGGACTGTTACGGGCTGTGATGATGAATAGTTTAAGTAATACTTTAGACACCTAATACCTATCAGTGTGCGTAAAAGAACAATTAGTTGTACTTACCTAAAGAAGTAAGTTTAGTATTAAGTAAGAAGTAGATAAAGTAAGTTTTAGGTATAACAAGAGCCTAAAGAGATGTGTGTGCATTGCGAACTGTTTGACTTATTAGTCGCCTAAAACCAAGTACCTAAGTGTAAACATAATGTTGTACGGAACCAGTTGGCAAGGTCATTGGCGACAAATTGCTACTTAACTGCCTAATTGACAAATTGATTAACTGCGAACCTGTTCAATACTTAGACTAACAAATATTTTGATTATTTAGTAGTAGTTATTTTTATAACTTGCTGTTCGTAATAAAAAATAAAATAACCCATCCGACAGAAAAAGACCCCCCGGACCAAGTTTACTTAAGCTTGAATATTTTCTAAACTACGAAATTGATTTTAATGAAATAAAGCTAAGATCATTTAGATTAAACTGGCTTTCAAACAGATTAAACCACATCTAAATCGGTCCATCCGTTCGGGAGCTACGACGCCACAGACAGATACACAAAGCCACAGATACACACGTCAAACTAATAACACCCCTATTTTTTCGTTGGGGGTGAAAAACAGGCTTGTAGTAAATTAACTAAAAGGTAGAAATAAATTAAGTAAGTTTATTTAAAATTTATCCCACCCAAAATATATCGCCAAGCCTCGCGAGCGGTTTCACTGTAAAAAGTTGCCAGATTTCATGAGGAGCCAAGTCAGTAACTCTACAAATTTTACATTTTGGACAGAAAGTATGGTTTGGACGTTTCATAGACCTATTACTTAAATTACAGTAAAGTTCCAGCGAACATACCCAGCGAGGAGACCGAGAATTTGGGAGATCTGGGACAAGTTTTATTTATTTTATATATTTATTATTATTAAAAAAAAGTTTTCATCTAGGTAAGTGAAGATACCTAAGTGTTTGTTTTTTGTTAGGGTAAGGTATTGTTTTTATTATTTGTTGTAATGTCGTAACAAGTAAGAAAAAACATCTAGGTCCGTCTTGACCATGACCTAGGATTTGATGCTGATACGGTGAGAGAAAACATTGTGATGTAACCTGCACAATCAGGCGACTGAATGTGTAACTGTGATCCAATCTGGTCAGGTTCCCCTGTTAACAGTTTCACGGAGTTCGCATGGTAGTCGCCTACCCTGATCTCCAAATCCTGGATCATGGTCAAGACGGACCCCGGGCCCTCGCAATAACCGTGAAGTGTGACTCCTTGTCTTTTTTTCGGGAGATTCCCTGAAGCGGCATTTTAGTTACTTTTAATGCCACTGTAATTAATACCGTTGTCACATTCAATTGTTTTTTTCTTTTACTATTGAAATCACACTTTAAGTACCTACCGATAAAGTTCGTCACAAACTTCTCTCTATGTAAGAAACGTACCCTAAGCCAAGTTTAAGAATTAAACTTTAAATTCCATACCAAAACAACTCACAACTACCATTAATACACCGCTCTATTATTATCAGCTGTACTATTATTTCGTTTACTGTTGAGAATAAGTTATGTTCTAGAGCCCTAAATTAATTATTCAAATACCTATAGGTGCCTATATTCGGACTTACGAGTATTAGTTGTCTTTAAACTAATTATTTGACCCCCGACTCATGACAAAACGGAGTAAGGGATCATCTAATTAGTTGTACTCCTTTTTCTAGTCTAGTCACTTATTCTTTTCCTAGTCTAGTTCCTCGATCTATCGTCTAGGATTGTACCCTGTGGGACTCCATCATCTAAACGGGCGTCATCGCTTTTATAAATCTGACCTACCTGCAGGTTTCGGCACGTTCCTCTTCACTTGCATCCACTTGTAGGTCGGGACCGCGTGCGCCGAGTGCGCCGCGTGCGCTGCGTGCGGCGCGTGGGCGTGCTGCATATGAGCATGCTCCTCCCGAAACTCCCCTCGCATGCCAAACTCCTCTTTCGGAGGATAGTGGTCGAACTCCGGGCACGGAAGTGGAGACCCGTGAGCGAACGGCATCGCCGCTTCATCAACGAAATGCATGTTGTATTTTGTCTCCAGATAGTGGTTATCCAGCTTATGTTCATGCATTTGCAACTCTTCGGGTCTCGGAGGCTCCTCGCGGTGCTTGAACGGCTCGTGAGGGGGTAACGGTAAAGGATAACCTTGCTGCATCTCCCCATAGTCCAAGTTCGTGTAACACAGCCCGGATTCGCTTATCACTGGCGCCGTCTCCTGCGCTGGCGCGTGTAGATTCTCATAGTAATGCGGCTCGTAGTAGCCCTCGTGGTATTCGTATGGCTGGTTGATGTAGCCCTGCTGGTAATACTCCCCGCCGTACCCGTTTTGCTGGTTGTTGTACATCCCGACGTCCATAGTCATCATGTTGCCACGATTACCGCCGTCTATCGATGCCAGCACACACCACACATATCACTCGCGGGTACGCGGCCACGCGCGCGCTTAGCCGTCGCACACTGAGCTCTTTACGTCTTAACACATATTTTTAACCACACCTTTAAAACTTTTATCACCCCGTCCTTTTCTTGCGCACCGGAATGTGAAACGAGCGGTAGAGACGGCGTTATCTACAGATAAGGTGGTTTCGTACGCGATTTCTTAAGTGTAGCCCGGTAAATCGGTCGTCAGTGATGAGTTTGCGATGGATATTGGGAAGGCGACTCGATTGAGACTGCAGTTGAGTGCTCGCGGGAAGGTGCGCTGTGGTTCTGGAAAGGTTTTTTGTACGAGGGGCGGGGCTTGTGATGGGGGCGGGGCTTGGTGACCGGGCGGCCAATTAGGTGGCGCCGTAGGAAATAAAGGCTCCCATTGGTCGGGGCGAGATAATAGTGCGAATCTGGGAGGCTGGATGCGGGTGAAGGACGACTTTTTATTTACCTTGTGCGACGTTGAATGGTCCCTCGGTTTTGTTAGGGTTACCATTCGGAAATTGGTAAGGTCCAGACGGAACGGTCCAAAATCAAATGAACCCTTAGTACATGCAGTTGAAAGTAAAAGAAAAATACTTAATGAAATGAAGATTAACATAATAGGGATAAGGAAGGGAATGCCAAAGTGAGATCATCCAGGTAGGGGCTAATGAAATCACTCGTTATTTGCCTAATTTTAATCAAGTTATAAGTAGAATTTGTGTGTAGATAGTAGGCCCTACTGCTGACAAGGATCTAGGACTTCACTTATTGTTTACCTATATTCAAGATTTGAAGGCAAACATTAGATCAATGTTCAGAGCGCAAACATTTATTACTTTATGTATTTTATTTATTTAACAATTTATTGCACACAATATAAAGTATACAGAAATTACAAAATTAAAGACGACACAAGAGGCACTACGTATTTTATTAATGTTTTCAAATTCACACATAATACTCTGCATGTCTGCACTCGTCAGTAGGCCTACTTAAAGACGTCATACCTAAAAGTTGAAAATTTGAAACGACATTTTAAGGATGACTCACGCATGATTGTTTAGGCGTTTCGGCCCGGCCTGGTTTTGGCCCGCGAGCCGAACCGACTTTTTCATTAAAATTAATTTTACCCGAGAGCGAAATTGCCATATTTATTAAAATTATTATTTTTCCTCAGGTGTTTGGGCCCGCAGTTTCAATGTTAAGTTATCAATCTCATGACAAGCAAAGCCCAAACCCTACAATCCCCATATTTTGGTCAGAAAGTATGGCTTGGCAGTTCTAGGTATGGAACTATTGCAGAACACATAACTAGGCTGAATCCAGTGCTTGTCAGTGGTAGGTACTATTTAATACAAAACCCTGACGATTTTTTTATTTTTATCAGGTGGTAGGACACTGTCAAGCCTGAGGAGTCCCCCTGGGTGAGACCCATCGGCTTACAATGCTTGTGTTGTTGAGTTCCGGTTTGAAGGATAAGGTAGCCAGAAATATTACAGACATGACGCATTTCATCTTAGTCAGGTTCTATAGTTGTGTTACCTGCAACCTAAATGTATGAATTGAAGATGTTATGGGCGACAGTTACCACTTATTATCAGGTGGGCTGTCTGCTCGTTTGCCACTGAGTAGCATTAAAAAAGATAGCCTAACAAAATCAACTAACAAGAGCCGTACAAATCCGAACTAGGTAATTCCTAATTTGTAACTACCACTGGTTAAAGTCAATCTAGGTATAGTGGGGATAATTAGACCTTATAGAAATCGGTGGGAACTTGTGAAAAAAAAGCAACATTTCCAACTGGTGGGGGATTTGTCAGTGGAGTCACTGGAATAAACCTTTTGCCTCCAAGTAAAAGACTTAAAGTTCCCCTAAGGATGGTAGCCCTAGCCATACACAGTATAATCCAGACTGCAACAAATCGATTTCAAGGTGTCAATAGTTCCAGCCTGTAATTCCCTGCAGATTTGTCCCATTATGTCACGTGACGGCAGCCAGCTGTTTGCTTTGTAGACGCTTCTGTATCATTTGCCACCGCAATGTATTTAATTATGCGAGTACTAGCTATGTATTATTGTCTGCTGTATTTAAATACAGACTTGAATGTGAATGGCATAAGAATTTCTTAAAATAAACTCCTATAATCGTATTAGTATCAAACGAAACTTCTCAAATATATCATAAATCGAGAATTATGACATCGTAACATCCTATTGCCATGCCGTCAGCGGCAACGAATTACAGGCGAAACATCTTCTTTTGCAGGGCTGCAAGTGGTCTTAATATTGCTTCAATCGAGCTTAATCTCGACATATTTAATTGCAGCGTAAGTCCGGTCAAGCGTGGGATGGTCAGCAACTGGATAGCTGTTGCGACTTAGGTTAAGTTTTCATGTTGATTGCTTGTTTTGCTCGTAACAAACTTATTTAGGACACGAGAGGACACGTTGTTATTGACATGATCCGAAACGAAGTCCGAAGAATATCCGACAGAGAAGGAAAGGCATCGGTATATTATACCTATCTAACTAATATTAATAATTGTTTTTTACTATTTGTAAGTGTAAAGTAAATTACTCTGTACTTAGCTCAGATAATAAACAAACTGAAATTATAGTTGTGGGGTCACTTTTTATAGATATACCTACTATATTTGATAGATACTCATTTGCGAAATATAACCGATAAGTTCCTCATGTTTTGAGGAACTTTCTAATATTGTGCCCAAAGTAAAAACCGGCTAACTACTGACAACTGTCTTTGCCACCTCGATTCAAATGAATCAAATCATTCATCATCACAGCCTATAACAGTCCACGGCAGGACTTAGGGCCTCTCCACGCTTGGCAGGCGGGTTGGAGATCGCAGCGTTATAAATATAACAATGGAAATGCTGCTGCCTATTTTCCAGCCTACGGAGACTCTAGATCTTTTATATCGAAAACATTAGTCGCCTTGTCCGACACCCACGAGTGTAAGGGGTTGGTGCTATTCTACTCTGCCAGACACGACACGGCCACTATTCTATTCTACTCTGAATCAAATCATTACTTATAAAGAAGTATCAAATCAAATAATCGAGTTAGTAGTGATTTAGTTTCAGTACAAGATAACTGGGTCTGATCTCGAAGATATCGGTAAAGATTTATCTTGACGATATCTCGTATCCATCAGATTTTGTATCGATACATGTGAAAATAGACAGATTTAGATAGTGCTTTATCTCGAGTCATGTGCAGGTACTTGAAACGAGAATAGCTCCTCTACGTGATCTTGTTTACACGATATTATAACAGATATGATAGGTACAAGTACGTAGTTACATGTCATTGTGATTTTTATTTTAATATTGGACTAGCCAAGCCTTTCACTGCCATCTCACCTGGTGGTAAGGGACGATGCGGCAGAAGATGGAGCTGGCCTGTCTAGGAACAGCCATTCACGCTAGCCTTGAAGGCGTCCAGATTATAATGATCAGGGAACACACTCGCAGGCAACATGTTAAATTTCTTAGCCGTACGCATTATAAAGGTTGAACCAAAGCAGCTCAAGCAGATAGCTGGAAGATCCACGAAATAAGGATGAAGCGCTCGCCCGTATCGTGTCTCTCGATGGCAGAAAGGGGCCGAATCAAGTTCGATTGGTGTTTTAATTAGTAGCAGAATACCAAAAATGTGTCAATGTGTTGCGATCCAATCACTATTCGATTAAGTCTTTAATCAATTTGCGGACTTGAGGCCCTGGTTGCGAACTAGGCAGAAGGCCCGTGTCGGGGTTGTATCGGGGCTGAATGCGGGGGCGCGGGGCAGGGATCTGAAGTGATTTTCCGAGAAACGTCATCACGTGACCCGCGTCCCGCACCCCGCCTTAAGCCCTAAGATTTCACCCTCCCTTCCCCCGCGGGCGATGTATCAGGTGTGTGGTCGATCTATAGCTGTTACTTTGCTCGGTCGTCACTTATATCCGGCTCAGCTGTAACAAAATATAATAATCGTGTCGTCAATATCCCGGTTGTGCTCTCGCGCGCGAGGGCCCAAAGTCGACCGTGACCATGATCCAGGATTTGGCAAAGGTAATTACAGTGGAGTGACTGTTGACTGACCCGTGACTGACCATATTGGAACATGGTTACACATTCAGTCGCCTAAATGGGCAGGCTTCAACGCATCTTTGTTCTAATTTTGGGTAATTATTACACAAACATTGCAATTGTTACTTAGCTAACCTCAACTAATGCGAACTACACTAAAGATTTACAATTTTTTTTATAAACGAACAGAAGTCGGAACAGAATACTCTGCGAACAATTTCCCTTACAAATTGAATGAAATCGAGCCATACAAATCGTCAAACCGTACGCATCAATCATAACTTGGGCTACCTACGCTACAGGCCGCGGTATACAAAAAAAAAATATAGCAAATCAGCCATACAAAGCATAGCGTGTCTTTCTCTCCACTGATTATTATGCTAGCCAACGATTCATCACTCGGTGACGTGGGGACAACAGTCCCCACTTAGGTATAACGTCTCAATTCGGATTCTGGGACGATTTACGTGCCTTTCTAGCTAGTGTCCGTTGGTGTGATGCTTTCATTTGGATTTATTTGTAACACCCGATGAAAAAATATTGGTGTTTTAAGTTTGACGTGTGGTATCTGTGGCTCTGTGTTATGTGTGGAGGTGTGTATCGGTCTGTAGCATCGAAGCTCCCGAATGGGTGGACAGTTTTCGATGCGATCTTCTTTATTCAAAAGCCAGTTTAATCGAGATAGTTCTTAGCTTGGTTTCATTAAAATCGGTTCACTAACTTAGGAAATATTTTAGTATATGTAAAATTGGTGGGGGGTTTTCTGGCCATTTCCAGAAAACCCCACCTTTGATTAGGTTATTTCAAAGTACGAAACAATCATCCAACCAGTTTCCGGATTCTGCAATGTATTAGGATCTCTAGTTGCAGCATTGCGAGACCGAAACCAAAGTTAAGCAACAGACAGAGTCAAGGAACTGGATTCGTACTTACAGGTTTGTCGAAGTTCAACACCGCAACGAGCTTGCCACTCGTTAAGTGTACCTACTAATACGGTTGGCTCCGCGAGGTTGACCAAGTTCTTCCGCTGGGGACCCTGAGACTGGTTCAACAGTCTCGGGAGCAGATTACCACCCCGTGACGGTGATCAGACCAGCAGAGAATATTGCATACTCCTCTATAGACGGATTTCGTAGTCGACTATAGGCTTTACCAGCTGATATTCGTGACAGTCCATCTGTCAACATATTCAAAGCAAGATTGACAGAGCAAGAGCATCTACATCCTTATAAACTTTCGCAATTATAATGTTAGTAGGATTTAGTAGGTACATAATTGGTACACTTTTGCGCCCCAGGTGCCGAAAGTTTCACGCTTGAAGCTCAATGATGGGTCTGATTGGTACAAAACGGAAACCTAATACAGCTGTACAACGTCCACACAGAGCATTGCTCCTCTCTCTCTCTCTCTCTCTTTCTATTGATAGAGCTGAGCCGGCCAGCGATTTATCACGCGGTGACGGTGGCAACATTATTCACTTTACCCGCGTCTCAATCCGGGTGCTGAAGATTTACATGTATTTTTATTGTCCGTTGGTGAGGATTCGGAATCAGCACAGAGTGTAAATTGATATACACTTATTTAAAGGGTATGTTCCGAGTTTCCTACCGCGTACCTTTGTTGATGAGAGCCCGATATTTCGAAAAAGTTGCAAGCATCATGGGCACGGGTCGTCCCGTGGTAGGAAACAACATACCCTTAAAATGTATGATAATAACCGCGATAGGTACTTTAAAACATTTAATTATATAAATTTAGTCAAAAATAGTTCCAGCATAAAAATACGTAAAATGTAAACCCAAATATATTTGAATCAGTGCTTGGAGGTAACGTAGAGACTATTATGTATGTAATGTAGAGTCATATTATTGTACATTTGTACACACTTGTTTTGCGCCTTAAAAGAGACAACGTCAAAAAATTACCTACTATAATTAAGAAGCAGAATTTTACATGATTGTAAGATGAAAGTTACTTGGTGATATTTAATCGTGAGAAAATTTAATCTCGCTTGACTAACTATTATAATTCAATCACCAAGAGTTCTAAGAAATTGTCATCTTTGCGTTAATAGCGCCAGTGGTCCGCCTTTACTTAGTCCAAGATTTGGCAGATCAGGTAATTACTGTGAAGCGACTGCCATCTGACCTCCGTGATTCTGTTAATAGGGGAACCTGACCAGGCTAGACCATCAGCTGCAGGTTTCATCACGGTGGCTTCCCTCGCCATAAGAGCATCGGTTAGTATTCAACTAATGTACATAATTCAGAAAAGAGTCATTATTACATGGCGGCGCAGGATTACGAGTTACCATTAAGTCACCGAGGCTCAATTTATGTACATCGAAAATGTTATGAATTTGTAAAAAATACTTCTAGCATAAAGATACGTAGAATGCAAACCCAAATATAGGTTTTGGAATCAGTGCTTAGAGGTAATGTAGAGACTATTTATGACTAATATGTATGTAATGTAGTGTCATGTTGTATATTTATACCGATTTGTTTTTGCAGGTACTTGATATATAATGTCAGAAAACTACCTTATTAAGATACAGAATTTATTATGATTAATAATTATGATAAAAGTTATTTGGTTGAAGCATAATATTGTATCGTAAGAAAATGTCGAATTAGAAATTCGAGGATGTGTGTAACACCCTACTTGTTGACTAAGGTCTAGTGGCCATAATCCCGGATTTAGGAAACATCGGTTACGGTCTGTAACTATTAAACTAATGTACATAATTTAAAATTACATGGCGATACAGGGGTTCGTACCCGGTACCTCTCGCTTACGAGTCAGACCCCTTAGCCATTAGGCCACCGACGCTCCTTCGACGAAGATTTGTAAGAAAAAGGCCGACTATATGTACCATAGTGAAGGCAACAATTTTGTCTATTCACATAACCACGATTGTCCAGACAAAATAACCTGACTGACAGAAAACACTTACTTAAATATTTCCTAAACTACTAAACCGATTTAATTAGAACAAAACTAAAAACTATCCCGGTTAAACTATCTGTCAAATCTAGAAACCAGAATCCAAACCCATCCATACGTTCGGGAGCTACAGCGCCAGAGACAGACACACAGATCCCCAAATACAGGCCTGAAACTTATAACACTCCCTTTTCGTCGACTGTCAAAAATAAAGGAGCAAAAGCACCATACAAGTTCCATACAAAGCATGTTTCTCTATGGATAGTGTTGCGTTGGCCGGCGATTCATCACCGGGTGACGCTGTGACACCATTATTCACTTTACATCTCAATTCTGGCTCTGGGAGCGATTTATATGTCTGTCTGTGTCCGTTGGCTAGGGATAAGGGCAAGTGAAAAGACGGGTAGCGAAAATATATAGGTACCTATGCTCGGAGATGAAATTCGAGATCAATAGTGTACAAATTGTCGCTATAAAAAATAAACCCAAGGGGTGGATCATTTCAAATTGTGTGTTTTTAAATATTAATACGATTATATTTCATTTTGTATGTGGTAATTTTTTACAATATTTCAATGATTTTAAATAATCCATCTCTTGGGTTAATTTTTTTAATGCCAATTTGTTTACACTGTTGATGTTGAATGTCATCTCTGAATTAACCTGACAGACAGAAAACGTCGAAAAACCGCGACCAAGTTTACATATACCCAAATATTTTCTAAAATCCTGAACCGATTTTAATGAAAGCTAAGAACCATTTCGATTGAACGGCCATCTAATTAAAGGAAACCCCATCGAACTTGGTCTATCTGTTCGGGAGCTGGAATGCCACAGACAGACACACCCATACACAGGTCCATAGATACACAAATACACACGTTAATCTTATAAAACCCCTCTTTATTCGTAGGGGGTCACAAATTATAAGGCAGGAATCGGTGCTTGGACTTGTAGAGTATGTATGTAATGTAGAGTGTAGTGAGATATTGTACCAAATATATTGAGCGAAAGTGGCGATCTAATGAAGAAATGTAATTGTTATTTTTACATTATTTAGGCTGATTTTTTTACTGTCTACAAATTTAATAAAAATATCTCAAGGTTTTAACTAATTAGTATATTATTTCTAAATGAAGAAATACATTAATTAAGTTTTAAGTAAGTATTTTATGAAACTTGAGGTTGACGGAAAATATCATGAAGAAACCAAGCTATCTCTACAAAGACTACAAAGAGTCTAAAAAGTTCGAGGATGTCCATAGAATCTGTTAACCCTACGACCATCTGCTATCGCAACAACCCTTGGTAAGTATTTAATACTTTTCGCCTTTATTAAACTTAAATAAAATATTTTCTATTGTTACTAACTTTGCGGTCAACCGATGAAATAAGTCTTCTATAAAATTGCTCTATTTGAATACCAAACGCCAAGTTGTAAACTGTCTAATAAAAAGGTATCGATTATAATTAATCTATAAGTGCATGAAATGACCATAACGAACTCAAAAATATCATTAACAAAGACATGTTAATAACCCGGTAAAAAATCGACTCCGGCCACAGACTCAATTTTAAAAGCGTTACATGTTACCTACATCAACATTATAAAAACCCGGAGTGGACAAGCCTGGTCCATTATTAATCAAACTTCACGTCAAAACACTATGATATCGTTATTTCATAATAACCCCTTTAATTCCTACGAAGCATTGAATTTTCGACTCTACCCATACAAATGTAGAGTTCAAATTTCGACCGCTCTACCAAAGTTTTGGCGCTACGGCCAAAACTTAAAAGTTAAGCAAATAACGACTGTATTTACTCAGATTTAGAGGCGATTTTGTTATTAGAGCCTCGTTAATAGCTTGCAAGCCGATAGGGTATTGTTTTTGTGTCCGTATGAAGACATCGGTTGTCAACGTTTCATTGTCCGAATCCGATAAAGATTGCCCGGACCATGTTCGTCCGGTGACTCTTTCTCTTTTAGTAGATTACGATAAAGCTGAGTCGTTAGGGACAGCGGATATTGGTTGGAAAGTAACGAGGGCGACCTTTATCGCGGAAGATTTTATAACTGTTGTTGAGTTGATTTGTAAAGTGGCTTTTACGGGAGGCGCTGCGTTATTTTCCAAATTTTCAAATCATGAATGGCGTAAAGACGTAAGTGTCCTACTAATATTGTAAAGGCGAGAGTTTGTAAGGATGTTTGGATGTTTGTTTCTTCACTCAAAAACTACTAATCGGATTTTGATAAAAGCCCTAATCTAGCTTATAACGCAGAATAGATCCGGTACAGTACGGATTGTAAATCCGAATTTTACGCGGATTAAGTCGCAGCTAATAATATTTTTTATCTTCAATGTCCAAGACCTTTGTAGACCAGAAATTAGGTAACAGCGTTTTCTGAAGTATAACTTGAATTACCTATATGAATCGTGTATGCTATGCGACAATACCGCTTACCAGCAGGTGGGTTGTCTGCTTGTTTGGCACTGAGTAGCACAAAAAACCAGAGCCGGACACCACACTTTTTTTTATTCTACGCAGTGACAAACGTACAGACAGCCTACCTGATGGTAAGCGGTACCTATCGGCCTAACATTTACGATTTCTCAAATTAGGTTGTAGGCAATAAAATGCAGAACTGCAGGTGCGTTGTCACTGTAAGGACTAAGATGAAATGCCTCATGCCCGTAATTGCGCTGGCTATCTTATCCTTCAAACCGGAACACAACAATGCTAGAATTGTTGTTTGGTGGCAGAAATAGATAAGGCGGTGGTGGCGGTACTCACCCAGGCGGACTCCTCAGGCTTGACAGAGTCCTACCACCTGATGACCCCTTCGCCCCATTTTTGCCCTACTTCGGAAAAATCGTAGATCCGCAACTAATTCTTACACTCGTATTTAGCAACGTTACTATGAGGTTTCATGTAACGCATCTCGCGAGCGCACATGGTTCCGACTTACAATACTTGAGGGACGATCGGCACTATGCGTCCGTCAAGATAAACAAAATTGACAAATCATAGAGCCACATTGAACAGTGCGTTCACTTATCAGGCCGCCGATAAGGTTTTTGGGAGTAGTGTGCACTCCCTTCACCCCTTTTTACTTAATATAAGCATGTACCACATCTGTAATGTGAGCCAATATACGAGTATAACTCATCTGTTGCGTATCATTTAAATCTCCCATTGCATTGACCCTGCCAGTGGTGCCGCTGCGCATCGGGGACATGTAATCGGCCGAACGTTTAGGTTAGGAATAAACCGCATAGTAGGTAATCTATTTGACCACTATTGTTTATGAGTACGGGTGCTACCTACCTTCTCCGAGCGGTCAATATCTTGTTTCTTGCTCTTTCTCCTCGAATTTGAACGGTGTTAGGCATACTAGCGTCTTAAGAACTTGTCTCTCGCATTCGACTCAGCGATGTCAACCCATTGCTTCTTGACTCGATTATCATTAGGGTGAATTGCCTCCAAACATTATAATGTCAGATCGAACATTTTACGTCGGCACTAGTCTAGCACCATTGGACCGCTGGTCTGGCAGCGTGTTTGCGAGACTGAACACCAAGGTTAAGCAAAGTTCGGGTAATTCGGTAACTAAATGGGTGACGTTTCGTACTTTGAGGCTAGTTGTACTTCAGCACCGCAACGAGCTCGCCACTTAAGTGTGCCTCCTAATACAGTTAGCTCGGCGTGGTTGACGATGGTCTTCCGCTGGAGACGTTAAGACTGGTTGTACAGTCTCGGGAGCCGATTGGCGCCCCGTGACGGCATATTTTATTTATAATATCGAACCTTATAACTTCCACGCACAACGCTTCACGATAACGAGTTCCCACGCTCCTTAATCAGGCCCGTACAGTTTTACAACGGGCCATTATCGTTATCACGATAGTGTAACGATTAACGAGGCAAAGTGCCGCTGCGCCCGCGCAGATAAGCTGCGCAAACGTTTGTCTATTGATTCCTTGGAAACAAGAGACAATTAGTTCCTCTGATATTGTTAGGCACTCGAGGCACTTCCCATATTGTGAGGAATGCGATGCTGTTGTTCTGATATCCACTACTCGTGGTAGGGATGTGGCGATCCGGCGATCCTCATTTGACATAGTGAAGATAGTGACGTCCACCACTCGCAAAGGTAGTTATGTGCCGATTCGGCTGATAAGCGCATTTGGCATTTAAAATTTACAGTGGTCAATCCCTGTAGTTGTCATCAATGGAATGGGTCTAAACAGGCCAAGTTTTCTTTTCTTTTCTTTTCTCTACCACGGCAATCTTTTACCAGAATAATAATCCATACAGTGGATTTTCCGTCAGACAGTGGTCTGACGGAAAACTTACACTCATGGGTGTCGTACAAGGCGACTAATGTTTTCGAGACTAAAGATCAAGTGTCTCCGTAGTTTGGAAAATGGGCAGCAGCATTTTCCATTGTTACATTTAAACACTGCGATCTCCAACCCGCCTGCCAAGCGTGGAGATTATGGCAATACCTCCCCTTTCGTGGGAGAGGCCGTAGGTCCTGCAGTGGACTGTGACGGGCCGTGTTGATGAGTGGTCTGACTGAAAATCTAGTCTGGAATGACTTTATTAAAATGAGTCGTGATTGTAATCCACTCTCACTCCCACTCTCGCTGGACAGGCCGCATTACCGTTTCATAATATGATTCATATTAATTAGTCACAAACTTATCTGTAGCGTCGCTGTTGTTGACATTGACATGACAATTCAAAATGGCGTCACTTAGTTCCCGTATTGGCGTAGCGTTTCATATTATGTTACGCTAATTTGGCCTTTTTAGAACCCCAGATGAATTCCTTGTGTAATCTATATCTGAAATAATTATAATTATTACACTTCACAACGTGATATCACACGTATGAAAATTACACGTGTTTTTTACAAATTGTTGCCAATAAGAAGCCGATAGTTGTATGGTAGACGAGTTTGGTCAACCATCGTACTTCCTACTAATCGTACTAAGTTTGTATGGATGTATGTTTGGATGTGTGGTACTATTTCAAAAACTATTGAACGGATATATAGCAGCAATAGAGCCCGGTGAAGGTCGGTGGGCTAATGACAAAGGGGTACGAACGCCAGTGCCGCAATGTGCCAATGACTTTTTCTGAGTTAGTTGCACACTAATCAATTGTCTTACGGTGAGGGAAAAGATCGTGGAAGAGTTGCACATTCATGTATTTAAGGCAACTGAATGTGTTATCATGATCCAATCTGGTCAGGTTACTGTATTTTCCTGGTCAGCCAAATCCAGGATCATGGCTAAGGCGGACAACGGACTGGTACCGGTTTATTGACACCAATAATTTTTATTTATAGTGTAGTATGTACTTACGTGTACCTAAGCTGTACCTAAGGCTGTTAATTTTGCACATCTTTATGAAACTTGTTTTGACTTCGTATTTAGGTACTCAAACGCGTGGGTCAGAGACGACGCTCTACCAACGTCTAACTAGCTGATATGTCTTGTCTTGTGTACATTTACCAAAAACCCGATCGAATCATCATCATCATAGCCCATAACAGCCCACTGCAGGACTTCGGGACTTTCCCATGAAAGGTGATATTACAGCCATAATCTCTACGCATGGCAGGCGGGTTGGAGATCGCAGTATTAGATATAAATATAACAACGAAAAACGCTGCTGCCCATTTTTCAGCCTTCGGAGACTCTAGAAGTATTCCCTCAGAAACATTAGTCGCCTTGTAAGACACCCACGAGTGTAAGGGGTCGGTGCTATTCTCTCTGCCGGACACCACGGCCTATCAATCGAATGATCTACCTCAAACAACAAATCAATGTTATTAATTACTAGAGCAAACAGAAAACGTTTCAGCTGTCGACACGGCGTGTTCATTAGTCAGATACTAAACAAATTATCTACAATGTACCCCTGGCATTAATTAATCACTCGCCAATCTGTCATTTTGACGCGCGCTGTCAGTGTGACAGCTGTCAAAGGTTTGACAGCGCGCGGGGAGAGAGGTGCAGCTGTTTGCCGATATGCTAGTGGACGTTAAGGACAGTATAAATATGGTAATGTTTTAAACTATCTCGGCTATTGTGTTAAAGAATACAATGAGTCAAATAATAATATTGCCCGATTGCACCAAACTTGGATATGTTGCTACCAATAATTTAAAATATTTCAGAACTCTGTAAACATTCAACGTTTCCGTGGGATTCTTATTGTTTCAACGGAATAAAAAGTACCCTACGTCACTCGGGAATAATGTAGCTTCCTATTAGTGAAAGAATTTTTGTAATCGGTTAAGTAGTTTTTCATCCATTTTAATTAGGTATTATCATCATCATCTTAGCGTCTAAAGCAGAGTAGAATAGCACCGACCCCTTACACTCGTGGGTGTCGTAAAAGGCGACTGTTACGGAACAAAACTTCTAGTCTCCGTAGACGTGGAAAATAGGCAGCAGCGTTTTTCATTGTTATATTTATAACAGCCCTAATGCTAAGAATGCATAATAGAGCTCGATGCGCGCACTATGCGAACGACGTGCTTACACAGAAAAAATATTTATACCGTTTTATTTGCCAGCTCCTTTATCCCACTACGGCCATGTACCAATGACTCTTATCTGAGTATGTACATTAGTTGAATTCTAACTGATGTTTTTACGGTCACGAAAAACATCGTGATGAAACCTGCAAATTCAGGCAACTGAATTTGTAACCATGATCCAATCTGGTCCGGTGCCCTGGTGGCTTACGGAGGTCAGATGTTTTTTTTTTATGTCGTACAGGCAAACAGGCAAGCGGGCCACCTGCTGAAAAGTGGTCACCACTGCCTATAGACATTAGCAACACCAAGAGTATCGCCAATGCGTTGCCCACCTCTATAACAGTTGCTCGGGCAGCAAAAAGACAAATATCCCTCCACTGCCAAAGCCACGGTTCCCCAAATCCCCACCCCATGGAGCACTGGAAACCTTACTCACCGGCAGAAACACAACACTATTCAAAAGAGTATTGTTTAGCTGCGGTATTCTGTAAGGTGGAGGTACTTCCCAAGTCGGGCGGCTCCAATTCGAACGGGATACCCCGCTTTGCCCTACCTCTCTGGTAGTCGCTCCACTGTAATTACCTGATCGCCATATTCTGGGTCATGGTCAAGGCGAACCCCGGGCCCTCGTTTTTGGAAGCACAACCGGGACATTAACGCCAAGATTATTATTTATTCATTTTATTTGCCAGCTCCTCATAGCTAAGATAACCGTCTATAACCACTACCAAACAAAGTAAATCAAATACCTTCCGCTACAGTGTCAACCCCCGTCGCGCTGTCCCGCAACCGCTACCTGGCGTCCCGCGGGACAGCGCCGCCGCGGCGGGACCATCCGTCTTGCTGACGGGACAAACTTCCATGCCATGGAGTGGTAAGGAAGTAGACAGCGCTGCTTGTTGTTTTTGGTACCATATTTAAAAATGGATTGTTAGATTTTTAGTGTCTGCGCTGCTTGTTGCTTTTCGATAGATGAAAAATGAATTGTTCGATTTGTAGTCAGTAGTAAGGCTATTGACGGGACAAACTTCCACCAAGCCAGAGGGGTAAAGGAGGTAGACTGCGCTGTTTGTTGTATTTTGACAGTTGAAGAATGTTTTGCTCGGTTTTTATCTAAGACTAGGAAGGAATTATTTTGCCGCTAAACAGAGTATTTTTATATGATTATTGCTGTTTGTATTTGTGAATATATTTTCTTGTCTGAAGGGAATAAATAGATAAATGTGAAAGTCGTGAATCGAATTTCGCGCCTCTTGATATCTTCTACGCGGCAATAGAAAAGATTCGCAGCATACTTCCAGCAAAGTGGAAAAAGGTACGAAATTTTAACATGGAAATTATGAGTGTAGATAAAAAAAATGTGTATGCAACTGCAAATAATTCGGTATTAAACATTCGTGTCCAACTATTATCACACTCGACTTCACCTCGTACGATAAACAGACACTCATGTTTTAGTATCCCCTTTTATACGCGAGTTGCAATGACTATCTACTATTATGTACACTGTACATTGTACAGGTCATGGAATCACAACTTCAATAGTTTTTGTTTAACACTACGATTCGTTCGCGCAGAATGCAGAAATACTCCAATTATAAATTTCACCTTAATTATTCAGTAAACTGTCGTATTTAGCCTCACCCATATACAGTAACGTCACTATGAGGTCTCACAGTACGCGCGAACGCATAGGGCTCCACCAACTGACAATACTTGAGTGGCTATCGGCACTACGCGTTCAAAACGAGCGCACACCTAGGTGGCGAGCAGAAACCGTCGGAGGACTGAGTGGTCTGTGGTCTGCGACACGACATATCGGGGGTTACAACTATTTCCGATTGAATGGGATTGGTTTTAGAACTAAAAATAAATATATTATACAGTATTCAGATACTAAAATGTCCAACATCTTTTATGTGACAATAAGATAATAACTAGGTATTTATAACCTAATACTTTACCCTACTCTATTTTACAAGCTATTTAACTTGCATTGTTCGTATAATTTGCAAACCATTTTTCGACCATTATGTCGGTATCTGATTGTGCTGAAATTTGGTGTACCTACACTAAATTTCAGTTACATATGTATGTAACTTGGATGACAATGTATTAATATGATACTAAAGAGGTGGTCTGATGGGGTCGGAAGATGGTCTTAGGAACTAATAAACTCAATAAGATGACTCCATCATGTTTGGCATTTTAGACTGGTTTTGATGAGCAGGCACTATACCGCTTGTTATGATAATTTTATTTTCATTTGGGTACTAATTTTTTTGCTTATAAAGCTTCCTCTTGAATCACTCTATCTATTGTTGAAAATCGCTTTAAAATCTGTCACGTAGTTTAAAAGATTTAAGCGTACATAGATACATACATAGAATTACATGGGGACAGCAGGCGGGAAGCGACTTTGTTTAAAAACATATGAATCAGCTTGCTCGGCTTCGTTGCGCTTCCCTCTGTCTGTCTGTGTGAATAAATACAAAGCTGGCACTAGCCATGTGTTTTAGGTAATTTATTTAACTCTTTGCCTTATTTACCTGCCTATTTCTACAATTTAATAATCAAAGTGCGACGTAGGTATCATTACCGAACGGCATATCGCAGCATGGAATCACGGCGTAGATGTTTTGCCTTATCTAATATTTACTTCCGCTTAAACGGATTATGACGAGGCATCGGCAACAGCTTTGTTATTTATTTCATAAGCGAAGGTACCTATAAGTCCATCCAATATTCCTTAAGAAAGTTACAGGGCCGTGTGGTGTCCGGCAGAGTAGTATAGTACCAACCCATACACTCGTGGGTGTCGTACAATGAGATCAATTAGAGCTTCCGTAGGCTGGAAAATGGGCAGGAGCGTTTTCCACTGTCATATTTATAACACTCCGATAATGTACCAGCCTGCCAATATGACAATTATGACAATAACCTCCAATAACACAGTATTTCCTTTGGACTATGACATGGGATCGTTCAAGAGGTATGTTAGAGGTCTTTTTCGATTCCCGGCCGGGCAGAAATTGAAATGATGAATTTTTATTTCTGTTACGGGTCTGGGTGTTATATGTATAATAAGTATGTATTTAAAAGTATTTAAGTAGTATATCAGTTATCTAGCACCCATAGCACAATAGATGGTGCTGTGTCAATTTGTCCACGAATATTTATTTATTTATTTATTTATCTGTAGAGGCGGGCAACGCATTGGTGACTCCCCTGGTTGCTGATGTCCATAGGCGGACCTTAGTCCTGTCGGACGGAAGTGGACTGTTACAGGCTGCGATGTATGTGTGTGTGAAGTTACTGTGCAAAATATATGATGTGAGAAGCGAGTGGCAAATCACGTAGGCTTGTCAACATGTCAGCTGTCACCACGTCACACCGTACTGATATCAAGCATGTGATGCTGCGCCCTTATCAGGGGCCTGTCGAGGAGATGATCTCAGTCGTCACGGTTACGGTGTGAAAACGACGAGATGACTGAGGAAAATTGGGGATTGGGTTTTTTTTTAATATTTTTTTTATTACTTCACTAGCCAGGCATTTGACCGCCACCTCACCTGGTGGTAAGTGACGATGCGGTCTATGATGGAGCATGCCTGTCTAGGAACAGCCTATTCACTCTAGCCTTGAAGGCATCCAGATTATATTGATCAGGGAACACACTCGCAGGCAACGCATTCCACTCCTTAGCCGTACGCATTATAAAAGTCGAGCCAAAGCGGCTCGTGCGGATAGTTGGAAGATCCACGACATAAGGATGAAGCGATAAGGATGTCTACAAGTGTCTATCGGTATTTTACAGGTTGCTTTTCAAAGAGTTTGCGAAGAAACCACGCTGGCACTCGCCTTCTAACGATTGTCTTTTTTATCTCCAGCAATTTACCACGAATGTAAAAGAGACAGGTAATGTAAGCGAGCGCTCAAGTGGATGCGAACGATTAAATAATTCCGCCTTTGGGGCAGGACGAACAAACTGCCATCAATAGGGAAACTATAATTACTGAAGAAAACACAGCTGACACCTCAGATTACGAATCCTCTCAGGCGCTGTCCTAGTTGGCAACGGCCATACGGCGGGCGGTTTTGAGTTATCCCATGGTCGCACGAACGTTGCCAATTAGGACAGCACGTCACGGTCATTATTGTCGTTATCGCCTTTTTAGATATGATTTATTTTGAAATTATAAAAATATGTATTGTCCATGTATTTTGTATTACTTTTTGGAATAAATATATTCTATACTAAAACAAAATAGGTACACAAATACATCATGGACCAATGCGATGCCACAAAAGACCTTAACTCAGCATAAGCTACAGCAAATGCTGATCTTGACGGTAAAAAAACCTGCACGAAGCACACAGCATTAGTAAAAATAATAAATAAATGAAATAACCTTCCAATAATATCTACCTACTAATATAATAGGGCAATGGAAAGAGCTATGGTCGGAGTTTCTTTGCGCGATCGAGTCAGAAATGAGGAGATCCGCAAGCGAACCAAGGTCACCGACATAGCTCTAAGGATTGCCAGACTGAAGTGGCAGTGGGCAGGGCACATAGCTCGAAGAACAGATGGCCGATGGGGCAGTAAAGTTCTCGAGTGGCGACCACGTACCGGTAGACGCAGCGTGGGTAGGCCTCCTACAAGGTGGACCGACGACCTGGTAAGGATCGCAGGTACCAGCTGGATGCGGAAAGCACAGGACCGGTCATTGTGGAGATCTCTGGGGGAGGCCTATGCCCAGCAGTGGGCGTCTACTGTCTGATATGATGATGATGATGATGATGACTAATATAATACCTTAGGTTAAGGATATAATGGGGCTCCGAATAAATTGCTGTCTATGTCTATATATGCAATTAAATTAAAATATAAGTATAACCGAGTTCAAACCCGGTACCTCGGCGTTCGAGTCGGGCTCCTTAACCGACGCTCCAGGTTGCAAAATTGCATAGGTCATATGTTGTGGATATTGTTGAATAGCCAGCTCAACACGAAACAAATCGCACTTGTTTTCATTACCTAACTATAAATAAATCAACAATTGACGTAGGCTCTGATAATTAGATATACACGGGTAATTCCTGTTCCTATCGGCCTATCGGATCCACTTGCAACAGACGGCGGACTACACACAAAGGATTATGTGATAAGGGCATAACTGGTGGTGTAAGAGACACGTGAGTTTGGTCGCCTTTGCAACTCCTGGTTTAGAGCAAAAAAAAACTATTTTTATGTTGTAAGGCAGAATAACAGGCTAGCGGGCCACCTGATGGAAAGTGGTCACCGCCGCCTATAGACATTATCAATTACACTACACAACAAATAAAAATATCAAGTAGGTATATACTCGTACATCGACATTGTGTAGTCTTGTTGTTCTATTGTTTTTTTAATGTTGTGGTGTTGTTGTTTGTGTTAATAAATGTTCTTTCTTTCGACACTAGTGAAGCTACCAAAGCGTTGTCCGCCTCTGAAAAGACATCTTATATACCTCTTAAACGACAGTGTCGACGGAAAGGGCAATTGGGTTTTGACATCTAGGCACGCCCGAGGAAAAGTTAATATCTCTTAGAAGCATCCTGGATTTTCACGTAGTCAGTAAAGATGGACATCATCTCGAGAAGCTTTAGGCAGCAGGCAAGGTCGACGGCAGACGGCCGAGAGGTCGCAGCCCTACTAAATATAAGCTCTATGATGCTAAGAACAGATACCAGTGGAGAGACATCGTAAAGCAGAAATTGACCATCGGAGGACTCACGACCCTCAGTAATGAGGAACAAGACGCGAGGAGGAGGAATTTCTTGGAACTCATTGTTTCGTTGTACCTGCTGGTGCTGAGGTGATGCTGATCTATGAAGATGTCCGGCGGAATGATGATGGGCGGCGGTGACCACTTTCCATCCGGTGGTCCGCTTGCCTGCTTGTCTGCCGTATAACATAAAAATACCTATTAAATAAGACGTAAGCGTGCCTCCTGTGTGTTTTAGCGTATGCGGTCTTGGTCCAAATTTTCTCAGCAATTCCGTACTATAAAATGCTGAAATTTGCACACAAGCGTCGATCAGATTCAAGATTTTCAAATATGTGTTACGTGTTTCCTACCGCGTACCTTCGTTTACGAGTAGCCTGTTATTTCAACGTAGTTGCATGCATTATGTTGTGATAATCAACGCGATAGTCTAAAACATAAGATTCAAGATTATTACCAAAAACTTCAAGATTCTTCAAGATTATTACCAAACACTACCAGTGTTGAAAATTAATCGGAAAATTACACAACATTGATTCGTATGGGACGCGAAACATTGGTCCTAATCTAATCCTCGGTACGATCTCGATAATGCTTAATAACAAACTAGAATGTTGAAAAAAAATTGATTAATTGCTCATAAATTATGATACGGGTGACATGTCTCTATCGCTGATATTAAGATAAAAGGATTAACGTGCAACCAAAACTACCACGATATAGCTGATACGATATCCGACGATCACTTTGCAATGATTTTTAACCTGTGTTATTTTTAAGTGTACCCAATGTGCTATATTAATCGGATTTGGAACTGAATCATATAAATACACTAGTAGTTATATAAGTACTCGGAGCGACTTTGTTCTTGGACCCCTATTTTTTTTTCTTGGTTATAAACCTTCCCCTTGAATCACTATCTATTGCTGACCGCATTAAAATCCGTTGCGTAGTTTGAAAGATCTAAGCATTCATGGAGACAGACGGCAGAAAGCGACTTTGTTTTATACTATGTATAGATATATACCTATCATAACTGCGTAGAGAAGAAGTGTTCTCTTACTCTCTTCTTAAAAATGAGGAAAGTAGAACTTTCCTCGAACCCTTGGGAAGTCTGTTACATAGCTATACAGCACACACAGAAAAGGATATGTAAAATAATTTCGTATTCTACTTGTGTAGCGTTAGTATAACCCGCGTCACGAAAGAAGAGACTTGTCAAATGGCAGCGGAGGGAATTTCGCGCAGATAATCGTAAACAGCGCAAGTCGAACCACGTGACCCGCCAAGTCTCTTCTTATTTGACACTACCATTAATATGCGTTCTCACAGTCCTCGTTTGCTAAGTGAACGCACTGCGTTTAATAGAGGTCTACGATTCATCAATTCCGTTATTTTGACGGACGTAGGAATCCTGTGCGTTCGCGCACAGTGAGACCTCATAGCACGTTTCTGAATACGGGTAGGTATCTCCAAAGTAAAGTAAGTAAAATATGTTAATTGCATTTACTTCTAAGGCAAAAAAGTACAAAACATACAAGACAATAACAAAAAGAGAAAACAAAAAAAAAATATATAAAAAAAACACGCCAATTGTCATTATACCAATTCAATTCAATGAGGAGTTTTCCAGTAGGTATTGATAGTTGGTTTCAAAAAGCATCAATAGATAGCGCTCCTACAATTTTGGTAATTTTTTTAAAATTTGTATGTTGGTAGCAGGTATTTCATACCAACTAATACTAAACTTAAAAATAAAATGTTTATTAATATAAACATAACTGTTAAAGGTTGAACGAAATGTAAAAAGAAATATTTATAGAAGTTGGCACTATGTTCCATTATTATTACAACCTCTAAAATGGTTGAAAACTATTGACAAATACAATATTATCCAATACGACGTACCCAGTGTTTATATCCTATTTGCTAAGAACCTATTTCAAGCGATTATCAATTACCAAAATTGTCGGGGCGCCATCTAGTGAGTGGCTAGGAATGCTTTAGATACCTATTGGAAAACTGCTCATTGCAAACAACTCTACACTTTTTTTATTCTATTCAGCGACAAACGATCAAACGCCCACCTAATGGTAAGTGGTAACTGTCGCATAACCATAACATCTACTAGTCATACATTTAGGTTGCAAGTAACAAAATTGCAGAACCGCAGATCGATAATCGATAAAATCATCTTCGCGTTAATGTCCCGGTTGTGCTCTCACGTACGAGGGCCCAAGATTTGGCAGATCAGGTGGAGCGGAGTGGAGCGACTGCCATCTGATCTCCGTGAGCCCGCTACCAGAGGAACCTAGATCAGGACCAGATTGGGTCATGATTACACATTCAGTCGGTTGAATATCGATAACTTATTGTAAATAACTTGTAAACATTTTTTTTTTAGACGGTCCAGATATGAAAGTCTGCAGTTCTGGTAAAATGGCTTGTATCAAGCAGGCTCAAAGTAAGTGACGTCACTATTTATATTCCCTTTGCATGTTTTTATAAGGTCCTATTTATTTAAGTTATTTGACGTTCTTTAAACCTATTTTAGCAAAGACAGATAAAGGTAAAAGATATTTTGTTAAAATAGGTTTAATAAACCGATATTAACTTTGACAGATTACATTTCCTCTGGTTTATTTTTTTCCGTGCTATACGACTTTGATACATTTCTATCGGTCAGCCTCTCCGTTCCGTTCCGTTCCGTTCAGTAGCCGTATTCACAATGATTCGAAACCGTTTCCGAACGATTCGACACGAAATTCGTGAGCGGCGAATCCGTATCGATCGATTCGTTAACTGTTTTTCAGAATCCCGATAGATTCCACGGAAACTCTACTCTCCATAACATATGAAAATTTCATCAAAATTAACTGAAACCACATTTTTCTAAGAACTTATGCGGGGTCCTTTGTCGATTCCGTATCCGAATCCGATTTCCGAGCCATTGTGAATACGGCTACAGGTACAACACCAGCCGGAAATGCTTCTGCAAGGGTGTATGTAGATCATATCAGCAAAAACTGGGTACAGCGTCGCCATCATCGGTGATTCCGTCGTCTGTACTTGTATTTTGAGCAACCAAGCCCAGTGGTTGTCACGGGTCTCACCAAAAGAGCTGGTTTGCTCCGGATACAGCATCAGACGTGGGAGTTGATGATTTTAGGCGACACCAGACCTCGTCCTCCACTGATTTGCGCTACCTCCAGCCCGAGCATACCAGTGCGTACGTAGATGCGAAGGGGAGTGTAAAGCTGTCACAGTCAGGATGGGAGCGAAAGGATTTGGAGCCGACAAGAATACTAGCATCGAGTCAGTTTGAAGGAGGATAGATACTATACTTTTTGTATAATATAATAAAGAAGGATGGTAAAGACTGCTGTGGTTGTTCGCTTGATCTGTTATTGTTTTGTTTTGTTTTCGGTGTTGGGTGTTCTTGATGTCATGTTCTAGGTGGTCTTTCCAACGATGTCCAGTCGTGAGCAACCTACCATAAACTTTGCGCAAGTGGTGCCTTTTTTCCACCGGCGTGTTGTAATATTTAATCTGCATAACTTCGATGATATCACCTGCTTGACACTTGTTAGTACTCTTTTTATTTTATTTTTTATTTATTTTTTAATGTCATGCAGTAGGCAAACAGTCAAGCGGGCCACTTGCTGGAAAGTGGTCACCACTGCCTATAGACATTAGCAACACCAAGAGTATCGCCAATGCGTTGCCTACCTCTATAACACGTTGCTCTGGCAGCAAATAGACAAATGCCCCTCCACTGCCAAAGCCACGGTTCCCCAAATCCCCACCCCATGGAGCACTGGAAACCATACTCACCGGCAGAAACACAACACTATTTATAAGAGTATTGTTTAGCTGCGGTATTCTGTAAGGTGGAGGTACTTCCCCAGTCGGGCGGCTCCAATTCGAACGGGATACCCCGCTATGCCCTACCTCTCTTAAACTTAAAACTCATGGTCGATCTTGTTCGTGTGGGCTATCTACCTCCGATTCGGAATCTGTCTCCGGTGCTTGGTATATTTTTCCGGCTTCGTTTTTCATTTCATTCCTATTACCTGCCATCACCTGCCAGTCTTCTTTCGACTTCGTTGTATAATTATCTATATCGTGGTTCAACGAGTCTTCCCAGGTAAATATAGGTCGACCAACTTTACGCTTAGTTTCTGAGTGTTGTAGGGCTGCCTGTAGTATATGTGGGTTCTCGTGCCTCATTATGTGGCCGTAGTTTGTCAGCCTCCGTACTTTTATTATTTTAGTTATAGTTTTTCCATCTAAAATCTGCCATATTTTCTTATTGGGTTTGTCTCTGGATAGATTTAACATACCTCCCAAGATGAATCTTTCGAATCGTCGTAGCTTGGATCGATTAGCCTTTGTTTGGGACGCCACGTTCAAACCGTAGGTCATCGTGGGGTATATGACCATTTTGTAGATTTGTCTTGTGATTTTCCATTTCAGTCTGTTGTTTTTTTTTATAAACGCGTTTACGATTTTGGAGTTTGCGACGTCTTTATCGCACCTATGTTTTATACAATTTCGTCTGTTATGGGATGCTGTGAGATACGTCCCTAAATATTTTATTTCCTTCACGGGTTGGATTGGCACTCCCCCTAGATGGACACAGCTGGGAGCATTCCCGTTGGGTGGGTTGGATGGATCTCTGATTATTAATTTTGTCTTGGAACCATTTATAACAAGTCCTACCGATTCAAGTAATATTTTAAGCCTTGTTATTGTCTGGTCCAATTTGACTGTATCCGTTCCAATTAGAATGAGGTCGTCGGCAAATGAAAGGATGAGCGGCATCATAATTGTATGGTCCTGATCCAAAGTAAGCTCGTCGTCTTTCTCCTCAAGTGTTCGCAGCACTAGGGTAAATAGTCTGGGTGATAGTGGGCATCCCTGCCTAACCCCTTTTCCTTTGTTTATGGTGTCGGCGTTCTGGCCGCACCATGAGCGCTCTATTATCCTATTGGTTAGATGTGTTCCAGTTCGGGTGAGGAGTATATCTCTGAGTGCTTCGAGATTGACCGTGCCGAAAGCAGCGACATATGTTTTGGTGCCTGCTCTCCAATTGGAATCCAGTACCCTTCTTATAGTAATCATGTGGTGTTCCGTCCAACGATCTTGTAAAAAAGCCGCTTGGTAATTTCCTAACTGGATTTTTTCGTCAATTTTTTTAAATATGAAGTTAACGTATATCCTGTAACCGACATTGAATATTGATATTTTCCGGAAGTCGAACGCTCTTTTAGGGTTTTTGATCTTTGGAATTGGAACCTGTCTTGTGAGTTTCCAATCCTCTGGTATTGTGTTCTAACCCAAGCCTCTTGCATGTTTTTATCGATTTTCTTTACAAAGGTAGGTGTTACCGGTTTGTATAATTCCACGACGACATGATCCGTACCCGAGACGGTACCACTCTTCATGTTTTTATAATTTTTGTTATTGTCGCTTCGTCTGGGTGATCCGTTTTAATTGGACCTTTTTCGGAGACCGTAGTTATGGTGGGACCCTTCATTTTATTTAACTCGCCAATCCAATGAGGAGTTTTCCAGTAGGTATTGTCAGTTGGTTTCAAAAAGCATCAATAGATGGCGCTCCTGCAATTTTGGTAATCTTTTTTTAATCTGTATGATGGTGGCAGTGATTTCATGCAGTCAACTAATACTAAACTTAAAAATAAAATGTTTATTAATATAAACATAACTGTTAAAGGTTGAACGAAATGTAAAAATAAATATTTATAGAAGTTGGCACTATGTTCCATTATTATTACAACCTCTAAAATGGTTGAAAACTACTGACAAATACAATATTATCCAATACAACGTACCCAGTGTTTATATCCTGTTTGCTAAGAACCTATTTCAAGCGATTATCAATTACCAAAATTGTCGGGGCGCCATCTAGTGAGTGGTTAGGAATGCTTTAGATACCTATTGGAAAACTGCTCATTCAATTCATTTATTTTGATAAACATAAATTTACACGTCAAATGTCATCAAATTCTTGAGTAGTCATTATACTTAAAATAATGTTACAACAGATAAAGGATATCACATACCGTGCCGTGAAGAAGGGCAATGGGTCGCACTTAAGATAATGTAACTTGCTCAATGAGTTTTGTATTATGAGTTTTGTGATGGCAAAATTAATAATGTCTATGTCTATGTCTATGTCTAATGCCATGGCTGACGCAGTGGCGATGGTTGTCACTGCGCCCCATTTCTATCTATCAGAATTTCACTAGAAAAAGTAGTTTCAGTGTTCTCCACGCTTGGCAGGTACCTACTCTCTAAAGAGATAAAAAAGCAAAGGGATCACAGCAAATGCTGCCTAACACGTTGAATACAGAGCGCAGGCGCCATAGTGACGTGACGAGTTCTTGTTTTACAAGTTATGTTGACGTTGTCGTGGCGCGAACGCACTCGCATGGAAAGTTGGGCTTGAGTTAGGTCGGGTTAGGGATCAGCCGGAGGATGGACAACCATAGCTTCTTCTTTAAATCTATACAACGACGAGACGCCCTATTGAACCGTCTTGAGACGGACGGTTTTCAATTTTGATTTTTGGCATGAAAAGTTAGATATTTTGATGCATGACTCTGATTTTTCCTATTTTTGAATCGTTCACTTTCCTTATATTACTGCCAATGTAATTTTAACAAAAAAATTGTAATGCAGAAAATTTAAATTGAAAACCCTTCAACTAGAGGCGAGCGATTCAGAAATAGAGTCCCTGAGTGATTCAGTGGTCTGCCACGCAGAGGTCCCGGGTTCCATTCCCGGCCGAGCAGAAATACGGGGTATCTTGTACTACTACCATCAATGTACTTGATTATGCAATAAAACTGAATTACTGAAATTGGAATAATGAATTTTTATTTCTAGTACAGGTCTGGGTGTTATATGTGTAATAAGTCGTCCGCCTAATAGTAATAGTAAAGTGTAATAGCTTCGCCTTTGTACATCTCTGTTACTGTACTGTATCATTATGTCATGTTTGTGTACAATACAGACTAAAAGTAAAAGTAAAGTAAAGTAAGTATGTATTTAAAAGTATATAAGTAGTTTGTCAGTAATTCTTTAGTATCTATTTTACAAGCTTTGTTTATTTATTTTATTTTTTTAACTAATTATTGCACACAATAAAGTAATACAGAGTTATAACATTTATAACATAGATATAACTGACACAACAGGCACTACTTATTTCTAAAAGAAATTTCTTCCAGCAGGCCTACAGAAAGGAAATGTTTAGCTAAGAAATGCAGATACGACGCGCACAATTAATGAATAATTATAAAATACATATGAATATGACTAATTTTTATACATATATTATATCAATAAATACATACATACTTAAACACTTAATATTACTACAAATCACTTTACTTTGGGGCTGGCGCTATGTAAATTGCAAGCATATTTATTTATTTATACATAGTATAAACTACAGTCGCTGTCTGCGTCGGTCTCTCTGTCTCTATATTACCGCGAACTTCTAAACTACGCAACGGATTTTGATGCAGTTTTCCCAAGGCAATAGAAATCACAGTGCTTTCTACTGCCTACCGAACCCTGAGCCATCTCACCAACTTTTACCTCCCCTGGCTCCACATTTCGGCTGTAGTATCGTAACTCAATAGGGATGTTTTTGTCCACGCGTTGCGGTCTTGCAACGTCGCGCGCGCAGACAAATCGGTATTGACCGCTGGAGAGCATTAGACGACTCGTGTTGACCGTTCTGTGGTCATTCATGGTTGTTGTGTTAATGTGAGATGGGCTCCAATTGGGTTAAGTTTGTGGTGGAGAGACTGGCTTGGGGTACGGGGTTGTGGGTGTCCGAGAGGATGAAGTTAGGAATGTAGATGCCGTCATGTTTATGTTGACGTTTGAATGATTGCAATGTTTGTTTAGACATTTTTCCTTTATTTCCGGAACAAATAGTTACAGTATATATTACTTATATTATGAACAGAATAATGGCTTCGATAATGAGCACCTACTTTTAATTTTTTTTTATGTCATACGATAGGCAAACAGGCAAGCGGGCCACCTGATGGAAAGTGGTCACCACTGCCTATAGACATTAGCAACACCGAGACTATCGCCAATGCGTTGCTCACCTCTATAACACGTTACTCTGGCAGCAAAAAGGACAAATATCCCTCCACTGCCAAAGCCACGGTTCCCCAAATTCCCACCCCATGGAGCTCTGTAAACCTTACTCACCGGTAGAAACACAATACTATTTAAAAGAGTATTGTTTAGCTGCGGTATTCTGTAAGGTGGAGGTACTTCTCCAGTCGGGCGGCTCCAATTCAAACGGGATACCCCGCTATGCCCTACCTCTCTTGTAAATTCTCTTGTAATTGGGGAGGGGTGTTTCAATAGTTATCTAATTATTTCACAATGCCCTAAGCGCACTAACGTTGCTGGTCTTAATAGCCTCTTCTTTGACGTAAGTTGAAATATCTACTCTCGCTATGAGTACTACAGTACAGTTCAAGAATACTAGGTTTATAATCTGTAGTTCCATTTCCAATTTAATAAGAAATGACGTGGGCACACAGGATACTAGTTGCACTTGATCAATTTAAACCAGAGGTTAATCAAATATTCACTTACAAAACATAGTCTAAAGTTATAAAATAAATCAATTAGATATACAAAATATGTAGGCGCGACGGACGAATGTGTTGTTAGAATAATTACATTTTTAAAGCTTGCCAATAAATATAATAGGTCTTTGTTGAGAGAAGTTTTTTGCGGAGTTCGAAAGTATGTTAAGTTTTCATACGAATTTAAAATTCCAAATTCAAATCATATGTGTATGCCATACGTTGGGAGTTTGTTTTCAAAATTAAATAAGTTGGCACGTGGCAGTACGTCGCCATAAACTAGAAGTAAGTTCATCATCATAATCTCTCTGTCCTAATCCCCCTAGGCGGTGTCAGCAAAACGTATGCTCTCTTTTCCTTTTCCTAGATCATGACCTTGGACCCCACACCCTCGCGGATATACTTGTTTTGCTTTAGTATTCCTTAAGCGTAACATTTGAAATTCTATTTCTACATAATAATTATCTATAAAGCAACGTCCGCACTGACACAGGTTTTTTTATTATACCACTAAGGTGGCAAACAAGCTTACGGCCTGCCTGATGGTAAGCAGTCACCGCAGCCTATGGACGTTTGCAATACCAGGGGCATCACCCACGCGTTTTCGACCCCGTAAAAAAACTTTTTAACCCCTTTCTTAGCGTGACTCTTGCTTAGCGCATAGAGCCCAGCTAGTAGCTAACCTAGGGTAGAAAAGTAACAACCGCCGCACTGCGCGCTTGGCGTCTTCGATACTCTCAACACTACGTCCCAGTCTACTATATCGTTTCCTGCAGTCGTGATCAGAGGCCTAATTCTCACGCTGTGACTTCTCGAATTCTACATTTTTTTTAGCCAAATATCTTCATAACACAAAATAGAAAACTAACAGAAGGTCCACTCCCGTCGTCTTCGAAAATTATTACCTAAACTTGCCGTCTCACTATGGTTGCTACTGTATTTATTCTGAATTTTGAAAAGAGTATTTATAAGATCGAATGGAATTTTAAAGATCGTTCACAATAACATTTCCCTTGCGAAGGACAAATATCTAATCTTGTGATCATAAGTGCTTCCCAAGCTGTTCAGATTGTGTTCCATACCAGCTTCAGACATTATGCCCTTAGTAGGCGTAATAATAATCTACTGTTAACATCATCATCATCAGCCAGAAGACGCCCACAGAGATCTCCACAAAGACCGGTCCTGTGCTTTCCGCATCCAGCTGGTACCTGCGATCCTTACCAGGTCGTCGGTCCACCTTGTAGGAGGCCTGCCCACGCTGCGTCTACCGGTACGTGGTCGCCACTCGAGAACTTTACTGCCCCATCGGCCATCTGTTCTTCGAGCTATGTGCCCTGCCCACTGCCACTTCAGTCTGGCAATCCTTAGAGCTATGTCAGTGACCTTGGTTCGCTTGCTGTTAACATGGCGCATTGTTTCCAGTGGACCTTCAAAATTCAAAATTCAAAATTTCTTTATTGATTAGGACATTAAATATCTCTTTCAATCGTCAAAAAGGAGGGGGATAGGAAAGTAGGAAGGAAACACACAGTGACACGCTGACCGCCCTATGGCCGTAGATAACCGTATCCCTCGCCAACCACGACCGAACCGTGCTCGACAATGCCAGGCAGAGCCGGAACGCTATATTATATTATATAGGTATGTCTAGTATAATCTGTTGTCTAGTATCTTCTGCTTGGGGCGAGCCGTTCTTTATTTTGTGTTAATAATGACATTGAAATGTCTATTGCAGCCAAAAAATATTATCTCAACTATCTTCGACAGTCGTATATTGACAAAAATCAATTTCAGCAACGTTTTAATACAGTTTTTTGGGTAGGAAAATGTCGAATTCGAAATGTCAACGTGCGAGAATTAGGCGCCTGATCACGGCTGCAGGAAATGATAATATTAGACTGAGACGACGTAGACGTAGAGATAAAGAGTATCGAAGAGGCCAAGCGCAGTGCGGATGTCACAGCGCAAGAATCGCCTTATTGGTCTCTGGGCCGAGACCGGACTGGGATCAGTATGCAACTAACTCTACCCTACAGCTAGGCCCTAGGCGCTAAGAGACAGCTTTCTTGCCAGTGCGGACGTGGCCGAAAGTTATCTTTGTTTCATTAATACCAAAAGTAGGTATAATATTGTCCCATCGTAGCTCACTTCGAAACGGATTGGCATATTTATTTATTTAATACTTTATGCACAAAAAAATGTGGACTTAAAGCTTTGTAGCTTTATCTAGCGGCATACCGACGTGAAGCTGTTTTTAAAATTGATATTAACAATTTAAATTCAATTTTATTTATTAAATCAAGTAACAAAGACTCCTTTTAGTTAGTAAGACTTATAAATAATTTAAAACAATATCATAATAAATAATCCATCAATAAACCGCGCTGAGCGACCACATGTGAAATCGAGCACGTTAACGTTATTGATTAGTTTTACAAAGCAACGGCACTTACCGTTGTTCAAAATTTTGATGATTAATTAAGTACAAGTTGAAATTATATGTGGTAATACTTAATTTACTAAATCTTCTCTTACTTCTCCTTACGTATTTTCGTGCCAAATGAATCATTACCTCAGCAACTCCATCGTTACTTTGTAAGACACACCTAAGTGCAGGATTACAAATCGCCTCAACGAATCACCGCTCCACGGACAAAAACCAAAAGCTCATAACCTCAATCTTGATAACGGGTGACATTGAGCCTTTTTTTCCTTATTTTTTTCTTGTGTTTTTTGTCCGTCCGTTCGGAAAGTGTCTCTTCGTTTGTTTATCTCGGCCGGCCGTCGACAAGCGCCGTCAATACGCAATTAGCTTATGATTTTTTCATAATAACAAGTCTGGACAGTCGACACAGTACAGAGAGAGGGACAGTAAAACCTCTTCATACATATCTTGACGTCATCTTTTATTTAATTAATGTAATCTATAATAAGAATATTATCATATTATCTAAGAGCTTTAAGAGAGAAATAAATAAATCTAAATCTAAAATCTAAATCATCTTATACTCCGATGTAAGACAGATCTTAGTGTCCGGCTGATAAGATCGGTGAACGAGTTATTGAGTGGAGACTATAGCGTCTAAGCCCTCTGGCCAGGTGGTGTATGCTGGTTGCGGCAACTGGCGGTGGTACTTTGTGTCGTATCAGAAGCCGTATGGTTCCCGATAGAGTACAAGAGCACAAGCACTTACGGGTATCGTCACATGGCAGTTCATGGACTGATCAACTAGTATCTACGAAGATCTATCTACAATTAAGATCTATCTAAAAATTTACAGTTTTCTAAACACTGATGACTCCAATCCGCCTGCCGGGTGAGGAGATTATGGCAAGAAGGTAGCGTTAGAAATACTCAAAACAGAAAGTGAATATTTATCTTTTTCCCACCTGCCAATGGCTCACCACACTTCACCACTACCGCCAAAAACTAGTATAACCACTTCACCTGGTGAACCTCGACAAATGTTTCGCTCTTTCACGGAACATCCTCACGAAACCATTAAACGTAAGGCATGAGGATGCACTGTGGAAGAGTGAAACACGTGTCATGTGGACGTTGTAGTGTAGTGGTGGCATTAGAAGTTGTGGTGATGACAGTGGTGTAGTGTGGGTCAATCATCAATAAGTACATAATCGCCATCTTACTTTGTAGTAAGGGAACGCAGGCGACAATTGGACCATACCTACCTGGAAATAACGTGTTATCTGCCTCAACGGTGCTTGTTATTCCAAGGCCATTTAACGCAATGTAAATCTGCTCGGAGGTAGCCTGATGCTATGGAGACGCGTTTGTCTCGCGAACTTTGCATTGCCTCATTTGGCTGCTCGATGTCGATAAGACATCGTTAAGACTGCCTTAAGACATCATACTGCTGCGATATTCTACTGTGGAATGGAGGTGTCAGGACGCCATCTTATAATTTAGCGCGGGAGTTGTTTCGCGCCATTTTCCCGTGCAAGCTTTGAGAGGTTTTTGACAGGCCGGCGGAATTTTATTTTGATACTGGCCAGCTTGTATTTTTTATTTTTTCGCACTGATAGGTAGGTAGGTACTGGCTGTTCCCTTGGTGGGTTTGATTATGTTTCTCTCATAATTTGAGTTTCACTTGTCTGACATTGATACCAAGCACTCGGCACTAATTGATAAAGTGCCCAAAATAACTTTGCACTTAATTTAATAAAAAATCATTATCTCCAGTATCACAATAAGACGCGTCCAATAAAAACATATTCATTTGTGGCATAAACTTCTCTGGCAAAATGTAAGCTAATATATTGTTTATTAATATATTACCCTTCGTTATCACAGTTAGTAAAGGAGGGTTGAAAGCCAGTGACCAGTGGCACGGGCATGATCCCTTTAATCCCATAATCCTATAACACAGCACGACTAACAGATGGACAGTTTTATTATTAGTTTCCTTAAACACGTGGTGACTATGATATGACACTACCTACTCTACGTCAACAGCTCATAGCAGTACGAGAGCCTCCTCCACATCAGTGGAGGATTTTGCCATAATCTCCACGTCTAGGTTTTGTTTTTTATTCTATGCAGTGACAAACAAGCAGACAGCCCACCTGATGGTAAGCTGTTACTGTCGCCCATAACATCTACGATTCATGTATTTAGGTTGCAGGCATCTAAATGCAGGATCGGAGGTGCGTTATCACTGAGGACTAAGATGAATGCCTCATGCCTGTAACTGCGCTGGCTACTTTAGGCTAAAAAGAGATAAGGCGGTGGTACTCACCCAGGCGGAGTCTTCATAAGGCGATTTCAAAATATATGGACCTTATAGTTTGCTTTTTAGTTTTTTAATAGTACCTACTCGGAGATTTAAGTTTCTGTACTACTTACTTGTTTACTCAGTCAAAGTATCTGCTTAGGATTAAACTTCTTCTTCTTCTGGACAACAGTTTTCATTTCACAAGCGATATATATAAGGCGACTAATATCTCTGTTTAAATAAAATATAGTATAGTCCGTATACTGTTTAGGTCCGTATTACTGTAAGGGGTGTTGTAGTCTAAAAATCGAACACCTAACAAAGAAATCAACCTAATAACTTTTTTGTAGTTTTGCTATCTTCAATCTTGCAGGCGTTCAAAATAAACCCTTTACTTTCTGTGGAAACATTACGTTGACAAGTCGGGTCGTTATTGTTTGTACTTTATAATAAGAATATAGTTTGGGGTGTTGCTCACAGGTGTTGCTGGTGCCAGCGGGAATTGTAACATGTAAATTACTTACATTGCACGCAACTTCTTTGGCTCATGACTCATCCTATTTCTGTGATAGAATTAACATACGTTTCGCCGTTAGAAAAAGTTATGTTCTCTCCATTGTTGTAATTAACTATATAAATAAGTATTACTTTTTATTATTTACTAGTGGAACCGGAGCGACTTAAATGCGTACACATACTTTACCCCTACTTACCCTTTTTTTCTTCCTTACCAACCTTCCTCTTGAATCACTCTATCTAATGTTGAAAATCTCATTAAAATCGATTGCGTAGCTTAAAATATCTTAGCGTATATAGACACACAGGGACAGACGCATAATGAAGCGAATTTGTTTTAAACCATGTGTAGATATTAGGCCAAACAACACAGTCAGGAATCTTACCACCGCAAAAGTCACTCAGCATTACACCGACGTTCCCTACGGCTTCATTTCTGTAGTTCTATGCGTGCAACTGTCGCGATCTCACCCCGATAGCCGGGAAGGAAATTGCCGCCAGCGCCCCCTACCGGCCGACACCTGATTTCGTTGTGAAGGCTTCGTGGAGGTCTTACTATGATTTTTATTTTATTGAACCATTTATTGTATCAAAATTGTTACAAAACGTTATGACAGAATATATCAGAGACAACAGGCCAACTAATTTCTATAAAGAAAGTATATAAATTAGTTGTAGTTTCTATAACGTTTTTACCTCTGAGATCGGGAAGAAATTAGCGCTCTATGTGAAGGTAGCTAAATTTCTGATCTCTGTGGTTTTTGTGGTGAAAGACGGCGGTTAGTTTGACATTGTGTGCCTATCTGTGGCGTTGTAGTTCTCCGACTCTCGGTCCGACATGGACCGATTTGGATTCGGTTTTCTCTATGTGAAAGCCTATAATCGAGATGGTTCTTAGAGGAAAAAGTCGGATAACCCTCGACCAAGTTTCATAAACTGAAATATTTCCCTCAATAAACCCGTTTTCCGTCTTACTTTGTGTCGAGGTCGGTCTTACACGCCATAGTAGCGTCGGTGGCCTAATAGTTAAGGGGTCCGACTCGTACCTCGAGGTACAGGGTTCGTACACCGGTGCCGCCAAATACCAATGACTCTTTTCTGAATTATGTAGGTACATTAGTTGAATCCTAACCAATGCTCTTACGGTGAGGGAAAATATCATGATGAAACCTGCACATTTAGGCGATTGAATGTGTAACCGTGATCAAATCTGGTCAGGTTCCCGTATTAACACATTCACGGAGGTCAGATGGCATTTGCTCCACTGTAATTACCTGACCTGAGGGCACAACCGGGACGCTAAGATGGCCATTATAAAAAATCGAGCGAGACGTGCAGTGTAGGGTTCTGAAGTTGCCTGTCGCAATCCATAAATGTATATCTTTATTTCACCCAAAACCTAAATATTACAGATTATAATATCTACAAACATAAATCAATTTAAATGTCAATAGGTACAATTGAAGCAATACAAAATTAAAATTATAGCGTAATTTTAATTTAATGCATACATTTTATTTATATAGGTCATTTTCGATTTCCGCTGATGTGTGCGGACAACCAGCTACGGTAGATGGCGGTGTATCTCACGGAGGATCTCATTATTCGAGGAGTGGATACGCTCCTAAAATGAGGCGATTCTAGTACGCAATATATAGCGACGAAATCTGGGATACCGGCAAAGGCGAAGATGTCCGATGCGCTACAATATCTAGGGAGTATCATAAGGGTGCAATCAACGAACAACGCCTCTGTCGGAGACAGAGAGAAGGTTTTGCACATACCTATTCACTATCGAGTTCCAAACTGCAGAGCGATAACTCGTAGTATGTGTCTAGGCAGGAATTGGTAACTACTTGAATGAAGTGAGGGTAAGAGTGGCTATTACTGGGTTACTGATTTTCAGGGTCGATTTCATTTTTAACTCACGACGAAAAAAGGGGTGTTTGAAGTTTGCCGTGTGTATCTATGGCTTTGTGAGTCTGTCTGTGAAATTTGAAAGCCAGTTTAATCGAGATAGTTCTTAGCTTTGTTTCATTAAAATTGGTTCAATAGTTTAGAAAATATTTGAGTTTAAGTAAACTTGGTCGGGCGTTATCCGACTTTTTTCTGTCGGTTAGGTTTAGATTCGTACTGTTGAGCGTTTACGCTGTATATCAGAGTCCATAAAACTTTATAGGGTTTCCGTAGTAAAAAAAAAGGAAGAGAATCTTTTGAAAGGCCTAGTGTCCTCCTTTCAATATATGACTTCCTGTTTACAAAAATGCGATCGATAAAAGCTGAAGAGTCACTTTTTCAAAAGTCAGGCAACAAACCCAAAAAGGTCGATTTTTTAGCCCACAACTATCGAAGGTCCTGCATCTATGAAATTATCAGACACGACTCAGACCAAACCCAAATTCTTTAGACACATGTCAACGTTTAGGGTTGGTTATAGCCTCCTTCATGGGTTCTACATGTGCCGGTCACCACACTTCGTGACTGAGACATCATCATTACAGCCCATAACAGTCCACTGCAGGACTTAGAGCCTCCCACACGAAAGGGGAGGACGCTTGGCAGGCGGGTTGGAGATCGCAGTGTTATAAGTATAACAATGGAAAACGCTGCTGCCCAATTTCCAGCCTACGATGACTCTAGATCTTTTGCCTCGATATCATTAGTCGCCTTGTACGACACCCAGGAGTGTAAGGGGTTGGTGATATTTAACTCTGCCGGACACAACACGGCTGACTGAGACATCACACAGACCAAATTGTTACTCTTTTTCTGGTCTGCGTTGAGTTGTCATGTAGGTGCCTATGATCTCCATGTGCGAGGATACATGCTGTGTTTAATAGGTAAACTTAAAAGGATCTTTTGGCAAGTGGCGGAAATCAGAACTAACACCGCTATCTTGTAAAACGTAAATTTTGACAGACAATTGGAGTTGATGTTTGACAACCACGCCCTCATCCAAGTGCCAAAGGAGCCTTGTAGGTCTTGTATGCATGTCGGCTAGTACTCGTAACAAAATAATATGTACGTTATTTAATACTTAAGCTTTTATTACTAAAACTGTAAAGGTAGAAATAATCTAAACTTAGGGCTTTCTCATTTAAAAAATCCCTGTAGCATACGCAGGTTAGTTACTATTTTAACTTAAGTAAATTATGGAGGTATTTCTTATATAGAGGTTGATATAAACATAGATTATAGTAAAGTAACATTGGAATGCACTACATTGATGCAATACTACAAAACAGCTATAATACAATGAAAATAACTTATTAACCTAATATGGACTCCTATTTACAAACGGAAAATATTTCAATATATGTCTATATAGGTGTAAAAAAAATTTAAATATTTTTTAAATTAATATGACTTTGTGAATACAGTTATATGACTATGTAAGTATAATTAACTAAGAATTAGAACACTTTTTGCCCATGATTAGAATAAATTGGAGTATTTCACTAAACTAACACTATACATTTAAAAAGCTCGGTTTTGATGATATGTTACGTTTTTACGTTTTTCACTAGGGCTTAGGGTATGGTAGGGTTTTTATTTTTGAACCGCTCACTTTAAGTTGAACGGTTTTCAAATTTTACTTTTGGTATGAAAAATTAAAAAGGTATTTTGATGCATGACGCATGTATGACCAGTTCAAAGTGTTGCCAATGTAGATAATTAAAAAAATACTTTATGTTTCATGCCGATTACCAAAATTTAAAATTAAAAAAATTACTTTCTAAAACAAACAGATAAAGCTACATAGCTTCCTGGGGAAGGACATAGGCTACTGTTTATCTCCAAAAATAAAATCAGAATTATTTCAAAGACGGATATAACACTTGCTCGGTCGTTAATCAGTTGTGAATTTGTAAACTGGACATTCAATAAAATTATGTAAGGTACCCAGACCTACCACAATCCAGTTTAAAATGAGCTAACATTGTTACGTGCGTCTGCAGAGACGCTAGCTCATCTTATACTGGTTCTGGTAGGTCGATATGCTTTTAACTATACTTAAACTTACACACAGATTTACTTACCTACTTATTAAAATACTTACTAAGATGGCATGATACTGGGTGGCAAGGTAGGTTATGATATTACATGTCCAAAATACACGGAGACTTAACCAGAAGGTAACATTTTGATTCGATCTCAGTTTGGGATAAAAAAATAAATTTCTGCCGAAGTTTCTCTGCCCAATGATGTGGGATACGGAATTGAGTGGTAAACAACTTGAGGTTGACCAGTGTCTTCCGCTAGGGATCCTGTAGGTACAAGTTGCTCTCAAAAGCGCGAAATAGATATTGCTATCTCTTTCGTCTTAGTTTTGAGAGAAAGAGACAAACGCTGTCTCGCGGCGAGAGCTTTGTCGCGAACACACTTGTGCTAGGGCCACTGAGACTGGTTGAACAGTCTCGGGAGCCTATTGGCATACTCTGACGGTACCTAGGTATATTAAGTATTACTATTTGAAAAACTTAAACAATACATGTTTCCTAAGTTAAGTAAGTATCTACTTTACTGAGGTACTGTACCCTGGAGCATTTTAAATAAATTAAAATATTTTTATTGAACAAACACAATTTGATAAGAAAATAACATAAATCCATCAATTAACAGTGTTTAAAAGTAGGTTTTATTTATTTATTTTTTATTTCATACGGTAGACAAACAGGCAAGCGGGCCACCTGATGGAAAGTGGTCACCACTGCCACTGCCAACACCAAGAGTATCGCTAATGCGCTGCCCACCTCTATAATACGTTGCTTTGGCAGCAAAATGGCAAATGCCACTCCACTGCCAAAGCCTCGGTTCCCCAAATCCCCACCCCATGGAGGTATCTCGAAAGTTTAAACTTAAATTTGAATTTAAAATATCGAGATACTGGACTGGCGGACTGAATTTGCGGGCTGCTAAAGGTGTATGCTGGATGCGGTGATCCGAGGACAGGGGCATTGATGGTCAGTGGGGGAGGCCTACAAGTAACCATCATCTACAGGACTTAAGGCCTCTCCCATGAGAGGTGGACTATTATAAGTAGGTGCAAATATTTGTTTGAAACTCGCGTTCTTAACACATATATTAGACGAGACTTACATGCGACGTACCTTTTCGATTTGTTTTCCCGACGTTTCGGTAGGGTCACTCCCATCGTGGTCACGAGAAGACTTCAGTCTTCAGAAAACAAATCGAAAAGGTACATCGCGTGTGAGTCCCGTCTAATATAATAATAGGTGCCAAATAGTTTGACAATAGCGGTCGTTGGCTGGACCTATCCTGATGATTATGACATTGGACCTTCTTGTTCGGACACGATCCTTCTCTCATCCCCCTCTCCACCTCACTGCCCCTTCCCCCCCTCGTCGCGGTACCGGACGGTGCGGTGTTTCCCCGCGGCGTCCACGTACGTGTAGTAGCCGTGCACCACGCCGTCCTGGCGGGACTCCTGCGCAGCCAGGCGAGATTCGGGCTTCTGGAAGGGGAGATGGGGGGTTTGTTAAAAATAAATAAATAAATAGTAGTTTATTTACCATCTTAAAAAAAAGTATGAAATAAACATTTCAGAATAAAAAAAAGCAAATATATAAATATATAACAATATAAAAACGAAGTAGAAAATGGCGTTATCGGAACGGAAAAATGTAAGAAAACGCCAGACCAAGTTTACATACGCTCAGTTTTTCGTAAACTATTGAACCGATTATAATGAAACGAACCGTCCACATGCAGGCAAAACGAACCGTCCACAATAGACAGATGTACTTACAGGCAAATAACTTATAAAATCTCTCTTTTTACGTCCGGGCACAGAATATAATCTGGACGCCTTCAAGGCTAAAGTGAATAGACTGTTCCTAAATAGGCATGCTTCATTTACCACCAGGTGAGATGGCGCTAAGTATAAGTAAGTAAACGTTAGTAAAATTAAATAAAAAAAATATTCTAACGTACGGGGTTAAAAAAACCTGTACATACACAAAGCTCACGCCTCTATCCTACAGGTAGGGTGGGCAGAGACTATACATGGATGCCAATAAATTTAATTTTATTTAATAATGGATCGCCACTTTGTTTTTTGAAATAAACAGATTCAATATATTTTATTCTAATTTAAGCCTCACTACAAAGCTATGTCGTCCACCTTGGCTCTGCTACGGATGTCGCCATTTCTATACTAACATCAGCCTGACATACTAATTCTAGGTACACCAATAAATACCAATCTGACTCCACGAATTGTCCAACGGCCAACATAGGTAATTACGTCCATTACATTGAATGCTTTGCATACCGACCGGCCATTTCTACGCAAACGTCCTTGAGACTTTCAAACAGCCAGTTCGCAAGTCGATAGCTTGTAAATTTTTGGCAAATTGCCCCAGGGGTATAATTAACATTCATAAACGTTAATATGTTGGAGGTGTGTCCAATATATGCCAAGTTCAGAGCGAGGTCAGTGTCGACTGCGTGTGACAAGAATGCGTTCGCTGCCTCAATGTTTCTTCCGATTTATTTCGATACTAAATAAAATATTTATAACGAGTTGCAGAATAACTTGTGTGATCGACGTGGAGAGACTCGACATAGCGACATGTAATCACGGCGTTAATGTCGCGGTTGTGCTTTCCCGCACGAGGGAGGGCCCGGGGTCCGCATTGATCATGATCCAGGATTTAGCAGCTCAGGTAATTACTGTAAAGCGATTGCCAGCTGACCTCCGTGACTCTGCTACCAGAGGAACCTGACCAGATTGGATTATGGTTACACATTCAGTCGCCTGAATGTGCAGGTCATGATGTTTTCCCCTAACGTAAAAGCATCGGTTAGTATTCAACTATCTAATGTACGTAACTCATAAAAGAGTCATTGATACATGGCGGCACTCGGGTTCGAACCCAGGACCTCGCGGTACGAGTTAGACCCCTTAGCCATTAGGCCACCGATGCTCTATCACCGATATCTATGGTATGGAGTCGTAATAGAATGACGCACAATTTGACCAACAATCTAATACAGCTATCTAAATCAAGCATTGCGTAACTGACCAGGCCACACCTTCCATTACCATATTGCACACTTCCTACCACCGTGGCAATGAAAAAGCATTCATTATTCGCAAACGTTGTTCGTTCAACGAGAAATTGTCGGGCAATGAATACGTATTCAATAACCGCGATTTTGGCCGTGTGGTGTCCGGCAGAGTAGAATAGCACCAACCCCTTACACTCGAGGGTGTCGTACAAGGCGACTAATGTTGTAATGTAATAATAAAAATGGGCAGCAGCGTTTTCCTTTGTTATATTTATAACACTGCGATCTCCAATCCGCCTGCCGAGCGTGGAGATTATGGCAATAGCCCTTTCTTGGGAGAGGCCCTAAGTCCTGCAGCGGACTGATATGGACTGTGATGATGAATCGCATACATTAGTGTAAACTCCCTGAAAGTGTAAGTACAATGTAAATGGCTGATGGCATTACAGTGATTGATATTTGTCTGAAAATGACCTTGCTTGTGAATTTCCGTGCATGTCAGTAGGTAATCAATTAATTTTGTCCACCTGAGTGACGCTTTGTTAAAAACCTTTTATCTATGTTATGTTACATATTCGAATACTTATACATTTTAGTTTTTTAGTATTATGTAGGTATTAGTAATTTCAGCTAAATTTAAAAGAAGATCAAATTAAAAATATTTTTTCATATCAAGCTTTTATCACACGGTATAGTACTCATCAAGAGCATCGGTGGCCTAGCGGTTACAGTATAGGTACGACTCGTAAGCCAAAGGTCCCGGGTTCGAATCCCGCTCCGGTCATGTACAGTCGAGTTCAATAATATGTGAACTTCAAATATAGCTTCAAATATAAATGTACATAGAGGGGTACTTATATATCTGAGCAGATTCATCAATCAAACATATGTACATCTGCTCAGATATATAAGTACCCTTCCATGTACATTTATATTTGAAACCATGGCAATGCTCATATTAATGAACTCATATACTCACTCATAGGCGACATATTAATGAACTCGACTGTACCAATGACTGTTTTCTGAGTTATTTACATTAGTTGAATACTAACCGACGCTCTTACGGTGAGGGAAAACATCGTGATGAAACCTGCACATTCAGGCGACTAGATGTGTTACCATGATCCAATCTGGTCAGGTTCCCTTGGTAGCAGGGACATGCAGGTCAGATGGCAGTCGCTCCACTGTAATTACCTGACCTGCCAAATCCTGGATCATGGTCAAGGCGGACCCCGGGCCCTTGTGCGCGAGAGCACAACCGGGACATTAACGCCAAGATGATTATTATAGTACTCAACAAGACCATTCCAAAGAGCCCAAACAAGATCGGGTTATATTATTGAGTTCAGTAGTTCCTACGGCAACCTTCCATCATCATCAGACCTTGAATATCACCTAGGGGTATAGTAATTATTAAGACCATTCCAAAGAGCCCAAACACGCTGGTGTTCTCTTTTTGCGTACATTAGTTCCTATGCCCACCTTCCGACTCCATAATCAGACCAGCTCCATGGTACTAAATTTAGTTAGCCATCCAATTCACATAGGTATACCAAATTGCAGCTCAATCGGATACTAACAAATTATCGAAATACCCCCGTGGGACCCGCGGAAGACCAGCGCCGCGGCTTTGACCACGGCTCATGCTGAGTGAGGTCCCTTTATCGGCCGGGAGGGCCACAGCACGGCAACGCCAAAGTGTTTAATTGTAAAAATTACGTAATTTTATTTTCTGATTTATTATTGTTTTGATTTTGTATAATTGTGTGTGTTGATATGTATGTAATTTTTGTGTTTCAATCTTGTGTTGTGGCGTCCAGTTGATAATAAATGATTTATTTATATAATAATGGTTTGCAAATTTTGACGGACAAGCAAGTTAAATAAAAGATTTTAATATTAAAAAGCTTTGCCGATAAGTTCTAAGCTAGTAATTGATGTCTGACATTTAAACCACTTCTCCGCTTAACTATCTAAATAGCTCGAAGTTAATATCAATCAAGTGACATTCTCAGTAATAAACTAGGTACCTTTACTTACCTAATACTTATAGGTTAAGACATTAGAGTTTTGTTTTGTTCTAAAGGCTAGATTGTACAATACTTAGGAATAACTTCTCGTTTTTACAAGCATTTATTTAACTTGCAATGTTTGTAAGTATGTAGGTATGTGCCGTGTGGTGACCGGCAGAGTAGAATAGCACCAACCCCTTACACTCGTGGGTGTCGTACAAGACGACTACTGTTTTCGAGGCAAAAGATCAAGAGTCTCCGTAGTCTGGAAAATGGGCAGCAGCAATTTCCATTGTTATATTTAAACACTGCGATCTCCAACCCTGCCTGCCAAGCGTGGAGATTATGGCAATAACCTCTCTTTTCGTAGAAGAGGCCGTAAGTCCTGCAGTGGACTGTTACGGGCTGTGATGATGATGATGAGGTATGTAGGTTCGGGGCAAATCTGAGATAAATTGACCTGAAATTTAGTATACTTATGTAACTTTGAAGACAGACAGAAAGTTCTAGGCTATTAGGCCTGGGCAACATATAGGGTAAAATTGATTTTAGAAACTGGAACACTTGTTGTAGAACCATCATAGACCAGCTAAACTATAAGAAATATGGAAATGACGCGTACGTATTTTGATGGGATTTTTACAGTTTGGTAGTTTGGGGTCCAACATAAAATCTAGGCCATATTTAATCTAATTCGGTTGGGTATGCCAGAGATACAGCTTGACCTCTCCGTAGTACTAGCTTTCATACATTACGAAGGTCATTTAAAATGGACCACCGGGATAAAGATAAACTGTCCTAAAAACGATTTCTACGCGGTCAAAGTCAAGCTGGTTATAACTAAACAAAATATAATTCATTGATAATGTAGACAAGACACATTCGTGCCTTCACTACCTCACAGCCGTAACAATCTTTCACAACAGTACACCGTAGCTCTAATTCAATGTTAGCTTTTATAGTAATGGCCAGACGCGTGCGCAGATCATTACGGATAACATTTCATTACATTGTCTGTCTGTCTGTCCTGCTGATATATTTTGACAAGTCATTTTGTGACGGGCGCAGTCAGGTCGAGGTCACTAGCTATTGTTTGTGACCATTGGACTACAGAAATTTATGACTTTGTGGTTATTGATACTTAGATTGTAAGTAGATGGTGTTTTGCGAAACTTTACGTCTGGTATTATGGATATAGTGTGGTAGTTATGTTAGTATTAGTAGGTTCAATCAATTTTTCATTGGCTTTTCTATTAAAAGTTGGTAAGCAATTTACGTTATTTACGCAATTCGATTATAGGAAAGTAAATTAAGTAGTAACAATACAATAACATATTTTAATAAATATACTTGGACAATTTTCACAGCGCCATAGTTTGTGTTGTGGGTGCTGGACAATTGATAACCTACTTATATATTTTTTTAATACACATCTACTTATTAAACATTATCGTTCGATTTCGCTTTGCCCACAATGTTTGAAAACACCTGTTTAATTTTCTTTTTCTTGTAATTTTGTGTGCAATACAGAGTGTAACTATCTAGGTATCAATCCAGGTAGTATTCCAATTTCGGTCCGGCTGGGAATCGAAACTGAGACCTCTGCGTGGCATACCGAATTGTTAACCAACTGAACCACTCAGGTCATCAAGTATGGATAATAGATATAGAGTGGTAGTTATGTTATTAGTTTCAATCAATTTTCTATTGGCTTATCTATTAAAGTTGGTAAGGAATTTACGCAATTCGACTATAGGTAAGTAATATAGTAATAATAAAGGTTCTCATTTAGGACATTTAGTTTTCATAGCTAAAATGAATGATGATAATAATATTAAACCATTTCATTATTTACTCTACGCTGTTGACTTAAAGCTGTACAAAATAGCGGATACTCTGGCGGACGTTGCTGTAATGAGCTTATTCCATTGGAATAAATTTAGCGAGAGCAAATCAAAGTGGAATTTATTGCTCATAGAAAAATTTCCATTTCATCCATTTTTGTATAACGCCTTTGGAAAAGAGGATTGACACGTAACATAATGTAAGTGACCTTATTCTAAGAGCAATAGATTCCAGTTTGACTTGCTCTCACGCATTTCGCTTCTGACTTTAGTCAGGTGTAAGAATCGCATAATTCAAAGTGATTTAGATAAGATAGAGTTTTAGTGTAAAGCTAATATATAATTAAATCTCTTAGATTCTGCGTACGATATTAATGACGAAAATCTTACAGAAGTCGTTGAGGTGCGCGACTTGGGTGTTACTTTAGATATTATCTACATTACATTAAATGTTAATGTCCCGGTTGTGCCCTCGCGCATGCGGGCCCGGTGTCCGTCTTGACCATGATCCAGGACTTGGCAGACCGATCCGGTAATTACAGTGGAACGACTGCCATCTGACCTCCATGACCCTGCTACCAGGAGAACCTGACCAGATTGGATCATGGCTACACATTCAGTGGGCAGGTATCATCACGATGTTTTCCCTCACCGTAAGAGCATCGGTCAGCATTCAAATAATGTACATAACTCAGATAAGAGTCATCGGAACATGGCTGTAGTGGGATTCGAACCCGATACCTCTCGTTTACGAGCCGGATACCTCAACTACTCGACCACTGACACTCCTAGTAGTAAAATAAATAAATATAGTTCTAATTTGAATTAGTATAATGTAATACAATAGGATTTGCCTCAGTAACAGCTTAAGGTGTGCCACAAAACAGGTGAATTACAATTAAGTATTCAAACCACTTTCTCCAACTTAGGTATTTTGTGCATCCTTGTCACTCATACTGCAAGATGGCTTTGAGTGAGGGAGACAGAGGCTTCACTGACCATTGATCGTTATTGGTTATATTCAACTTTCTAAGGTTCCTTCAAAGCACTATAGCATACGTCAACGTCTTCTTTGGTTAAAACCATAGCCAAGGCTCAATACACAAACATATCATTCATATTGACGACCTGAGTGGTTCAGTTGGTTAACGTGCTGATCTGCCACGCAGAGGTCCCAGGTTCGATTCCTGGCTGAGCAGAAATTGAAATGATGAATTTTAATTTCTGTTACGGGTCTGGGTGTTATATGTATAGGTGTTAGAGCCTCTCCAACGAAAGGGGAGGTTGTTGTCACGTCAAATGTCAATCTCCATGCTTGACCATTAGATTAGAGATGCCAGTTACATAAATATAACAATGGATAAAGCTGCTGCCCATTTTCCAGCCTACGGAGACTCTAGTAATCATTAGTTGCTTTGTACGATCCCCACGAGTGTAAGGGGTGGGTATTATTCTACTCTGCCGGATACCACACGGCCTAGTTTTTTGGCTAAAACAGTGATTTTAGAAAGTTTTTAATAGATATTTGTGGCTAGAATAAATATAGATTTCGAAATGTCACAGTGCGAGAATAGGCAAGTTTCATTGTAGCGGGGTTTAAAAATTAGATCGCAAATTGCAAAAACATATAGCAATCGTTTCAATAATGAAACGAGACTAGACTTTACCGCGTGAACCGACTGTAGCGTGCATCCGGGAAACAAGCGTTCCGCGGTTACACAAGTCTTTAATGAATTAGAAATTAGCAACACTGACGATTTCATGATTACTGATTAGGCTTATTGGATGCCTAAATTCAACGTACTAGCCAATTTTTATTTTTGCTAATACAACGGCCTCTCAGCAACTTCACTCGAACGAAGTGCTAGAGATGGGCGATAAATAACGTCACTAGTATCGACGGCATGTCAGTACCTTTTTACGCCACATTCATTATTGTTCTTAGTGACAATAAAGACTTCTCCCGATTTCGCACAGCCTGAATAAAACGTCAAGGCATGGGGCCCAGTGTCTATAATAGACTACCACAAGACGTCGTTGACGCTCCGAGCACCGCATCATTCAAAGACAGATTACGTCGATGGCTCGGCCCAAGAGTGCTTTTTATAGTTATAATGAATTTTTAAATCTCAATATCTCGAATAAACTTATGTCTACACTCTAGTAACTATTATAATGAATGAAATATTATTTTATATTGTTGACTTTTCACTATTTAATTATTTTATTATTATTATGTTATATGACATTGCAAATGTATTTAATATGTAAAATATTGACTTGTAACGAATATTATTAATAAATTATGATTATAATTAGTGTAGGGATTATCCCAGGCTCTGTGGTGAGGAGTTCCGAGGTCTCGAGGTGTGACTGGTATACCCTCAATAGACTCCGCATATGTCATGGACGCTGCGCTCAGTACAGGCACCGCTGTGGGTGAATAGACTCTCCGGCCCGTTCTTGTGGTGCCGCTGTGCAGGACATCCAGCACGATGACCTGATCGGCCTAAGTGGCGAAGGCATTATGTGGCTCAAGTCTTGTAAAATAGATCTGTCGACTTAATTGTACCTAATATAGGTCTTATTTATCATACTAATATGCCATACGAATAAATAAATAATGAATGATTGTCCTAACAAGCCGCCGATATGGAAACTACTAATGAAAAGACACGGACGCCTCCTCACGGTCCTTATGACGTGATTTTGTAACATAGTTCCTTCGTGAAAAGGCACAGAGATGTTACTTATTTCAAGTGAAATTCGTGAGAAGCCGTCCTGTTAGCAACAAAATCAGATAAAAACTTCTTAAGCCCCCGTTTTCCACCGAAAATGTAAGTAACCTTAATATGTAAATGTAAAAGAAGTACTCCACAACAATGCGATATCACCTATTAAATAGTGCTACTACGACCCGACGTAACCCGTGATATCCAAGACACAGGTAGCTGACCTGCTTTGGTTTCAGAAGTTTCAATGTACTCAGTACTATGTATATTATCTGTGCTATCTGTATACCTATTACATACATTGTATTATTATCGCCTGTAAATTTCCGAAATAAATTATTTTGTTATTATTATTATTATAACCTAAGCAGCTAGGCGGATTCTACGCAGATCATGAAAGGGACACTGGTATGGAGGAGGTATAAGTCCAACAATGGACTGATAAGGGTTGTTTGTAAGAGGGGTGTTATAAGTTTGACACTTGTGTATCTGTGGCTCTGTGTATGTATAATCATAATCATTTATTCATTTGTGGTACTCAGGTTATACAGTTGTTAGTTAGTAGTTTATGTAGGATAGAGCCTCTGCGACCTGCCATCGGCATACAAATTTTAGACACATGAATGAATTTACGTATTTTAATAATGTCATTAATCAAAATAGATAATTATTTACAAATATTTTAAAATTATTTATTTTAAGCATTATAAAAACATAATTATAAATTTGATTTTTACCTATCAATGTTATTAATAATTTAAGAAGTCAACCGTAGATAGTGTCAATAATAATTCAAATGTCAATAAAATATGAAAATTAATATTAAAAAATCTATTAAGTCTCATACTAAAATAAATAATCAAACTTAACTATAAATTATTAACAATATCTACAATTAAATTAACAATGTCGTAATAATGAAAAGCCAATTATAAAAAATGACAAAATTAATTCAATGTGTGTGTGTGTGTCGTAGCTCCCGAATATATTGACAGATTTCGATTTTCTCTATTTGAAAGCCAGTTTAATCGAGACGGATCTTAGCTTTGTTTCAATAAAATCAGTTTTAGTAGTTTAGTAAATATATGCGCATATGTAAAACTTGTTTATCCGAGTTTTTTCATCGATTACGAAGGTTATTTTGTGTAAGTAGATACCTACTTATTTTTTCTGTATGGAAGTGGAAATGTAAATACAGGAAATAGAGACTATTAACAAAAAAATTGTAGTTGCCTACGCTCTAATGATTACAAAGCAATAGACCGAGACTTGTTTTAATAATAATTTCTATTAGTATAAAAAGTGATAGGTGATACTAGAATAGATTGGTAAAGTTCATAATATTCATTACAGTAGATTTTTTGTAGTCCTGGCTTCTGTGATTTATTTAATTATTATTTATGTAGCAGATATATTCGAGAAGTCGTCGTTTGACTAAACTATATCTATAAAATAAAACAGTAATAAAAGTGTGTCTTTACATTGAATATATTTACAAAAATATAATTTAGGGTGATACTGAAATAGTAATAGAATAAGTTTTTTATTTTATTTTGTCTGTCTGTTTGTTTATACACGCTGAAGTCTGGAACTAATAAAGCTTTGTTACTAATAAAGTATTTGTATTTGTATTTGTATTTGAGCAACTGGACGGATTTGAATGAATTATTTTTATTGTATAGCTATTGAGCCTGGGCAACATATTTTAGGGTATAATTTATTTTGGAAACTGGAATACCTGATGTAGAACCTTAATAGACCAGCTAAACTATAAGAAATATGGATTTATACGATTTTGATAGTTTGGTAGTTTGTCACAACATTTGCTAAACACCAGTAGGTATAAGATTTAGAAGGGCTAATGCTTTTTTAAACCGGAAGAGCCTGGCTGTACGCATGCTTGTTTCCAAGGCCACCGTTGAATCTTGAAAAAAAAAAAGAAATGTCAAACTAGTCAAGTGCAAGGAGACGGCATGCATGCAGTTCGCATTCCACAGATCACTTATTCTCACAAAATAAAAGAGATGAAACACTTCCAATTCAAAGAATGAAGCTTGACCGGCGATAGAGGTGACCTGTCAATGGTGGCGCTAGTTCTGCGTTTTATGTAGCAACACCGGAAGCATGTAGTATTCTATGACAGAATTCAAATGCCACCAACAATGCGACATGGATAATAAGGAACGTGACGGAAAAAGAAACTAACATGGCCCTATTGTAAAATTAGAATAATGACGTATCAGAAATATACCTAGCGCCCTCCTTCGTGGAATTATGATTCTAGTCAAATGTGTCAACATTTGACGTAGTAGTCGTTGACACCTAAGTTAGTATAAACCAACAAATTTTTACTAGTACTTATTAAAATCAACATGTCATTTTCACATTGTCGGCCATCAAAAGAAGGGCATTTACGCAACCGTCCTTGTCATCGTGTAATATACACACATATCTTATCACAAGCAATCAGCATAGTGTAGATTGCGTTCCCACCAGATTTCGCAGATAGGTACCAACCGTCACGATCAAACAACAAGATATCATATTCGGAGCACATTTCGATTGTATGTGAATCAGTATTAATTACGTAGTTGATATCTCATCGCATATGTTTCGGATTTGTTACCACGTGTTTTGTATCAAGTGTAGTAAATAACCACGAAAGTCTTAAAACCTATACATATAGCTGATATTGTAAATAAACGTGGTAGGTATTATATTTTCTTTGATTTAAAATAATCAACTTGGCGTTAATGTCCTGGTTGTGCTCTCGCGCACAAGGGGCGTGGTGTCCATGATCCAGGATTTGGCAGATCAGACAGTTACAGTGGAGCGACTGCCATCTGATTTTAGTTGGGGCTTTAGTAGGTTAAGCCGGTTGGGTCGTTAGGTGTAGGCTTTATTTGGGATTAGGCCAGCCAGCATTCAGGTAGGTTTAGGTAGGACATAGGCTCCTCGGTCCGCTGGCTGGGGTGCACGCACTTATCTGGTGTGAGTGCGATTGGGTTAGATTCGTTCATGCTAGGGATCGGAACTAGAAATAGAAGGAAGCGGAAAGCTGTAGTAGGTAGTTTCGCATTCTTATTATTGCTCTTAACAAAGTAACTGGCTTATATATTTTTATTCTATGCCCCCCCGTACCCAAGGTAGAGCTTGTCTAAGCTGAAATGACGCGCCCCACTACTTAATTAATTGATTTCGATGTGTTAGTGCAAATATTAATAACGACACTTCATCTGTGTGGGAGCGTCGACTGCTCCAATCGAACGACGCGTGCTCCTACGTTTGAGTCTCACCGGCAACTGAATGACATATTACAACGGCACTTGTATATGTATTGCGTCCATATTTTAAATTTGCTTGTCAGCGTTAATGCGATAGTGGGGCGCGTCATTTCAGCTTAGACGTACTATACCACAGTACCTCCGTAATGCAATATATGGCTCAGCATTGTCAATTGAGCAAGTATTTGCAACAATGCGTACTCTAATCCGCCTGTCAAGGGTTTACTTTATTTCCCACCAGATTATTCTACAGCCGCATGTGCGATCAAAAATCAAGATAACATTATCTACGTTAATTGCACCTACTGGTAGATTGTTTGTAATAATGTGAAAAAGTATTAATTATGTGCGCGAGCGGGAGCGTCGGTGCCCGAGTGGTTAAGGTATCCGGCTAGCAAGCGAGGGGTGCCGGATTCGAATCCCACTGCGGCGTTTGAATATGAATTTAAGATACATTGTCAAGAAGAGAAGCTAAACAAGCTCGGTGGCTATTTTCTGGTCTGTGGAGCTCTACCTAACCTCTCCACGTGGAAAATACCTAAAGTGAGACCATCTGTGTATTTACCACTAGAAAGCAAAGCTTGTGTTATGGGTGTTAGATAACTGATAAACTTCACTTTAACTTTTTTTAAATTGTATTATTATACATACCACCCCCAGACCCGTAACAGAAATTAAAAATCATCATTTCAATTTCTGCTCGACCGGGAATCGAACCCGAGACCTCTGCGTGGCAGACCGGAATGTTAACCAACTGAACCATACTCGGAATGCGGGTGTAAAACTCTGAACTAACCAACACTTTTGTACCACCATCCGTCCTTGCCACTTATCACAACACCGTGTCAACGACTCCGTTACAGTTTCCACAAAAGATCTGATCTTTTCACCGAACCTGACCTCTGACTTGCGCAAAGCATGTTCTCTCGACAAGTGTCGTTCATTGTGTTAGGACTGCGAGATTTGTAACAGTTTATTTCCCCTTTGTTTCGCAATGACACGGTCGTTGGTCAGCGGATAATGGACTTAAATTCCTGCGTAATGAATTGCTTTTCGTATTTAATTTTATTTCTAGTGGTAAAGGTATATGGTAAGGTACCGGGTTCGAATCCCATTGCCGCCATGTACCAATGTCTCTTTTCTGAGCGAGATACATTACTTGAATACTAACCGATGCTCTTACGGTAAGGGAACACATCGTGATGAAACCTGTAGGTACTTTCTGGACAGGTTCCCCTGTTAGCAGTGCCACGGAGGTCAGATATCAGTCTCTCCACTGTAATTACCTGATCTGCCAAATCCTGGATCATGGACAAGGCAGACCCCGGGCCCTCGTGCGCGAGAGCACTTGATGCTAAGATGATTATTATTTTTATTGGATTTTATTATCGTCCACAACACGAATAATTTATTGCGATTTCATCATCTTGGGGATCAATCCTGGCGGGGTCAATTCCGGCTTCCGTCAGGGCCCTCCCATTCCACGTCTTCCATTTCGCCCGTTCCTCATCCGCACGACCTAAGCCGTTGGCTCTCGCATCCGACTCAGCGATGACATCGCTTCTTGGGCGTCATAAGTGACCTCATTTATGATATCGACAAGTTTAGGCAACATCATTTCCTACGTATCCCTTTGGCTTACTTCCATGTCCAAATCAGAGCAGGCGAGCCTTTTCAATCATCGGCGATATTTCATTATACCTACATCGTAACATTGAAATGCACCTTTACAGAACGTATTCTGTACTCCCTCAGTATGAAAGCTACAAAAGGTACCAGCCACACTCACCTGCACACCCGAAGTATATTTGTACAGCAGCTTAGGACGTTGCTCTGCCGCCTCTGGCTCCCTGAACAGTCTTGGGGGCAGCCTCCATCTGAACGGGTACTTCGTGTCTTCTAGTCTCGAATCGTACGAACTGAAGCCTGGTCTTCTCTCGTACAGGTCGTTCGAGACAAGATTGTTGAACAAGCTTGGCTTGTTGCTGTACTGTACGTTGCTGAAGGGCTTCCGACTGTATAGTAGTTCTAGAGCTCTAGCTCGTTCAAAGTCGGGCAACTTCGTGTCGGGATCGTCTAAATATGCGACCAGAGCATCGTCAAGGTTATTGTAGGTGTGGTAGGCGACTTCTCGTCGAGTCCCAGGGCCAGTGTCGTCGTATTTGTTCTCCTCGGCGAAGCGGATCTGCGCAGGAGTTGCTGCTGAGCGCTTGAACGGGTCGATGGTTGATGCGAATGCTGCGCAGGAGAGTAGTATCTGTGGGCAAGGCGGTTTGTGAGGAAAAATGAAATATAATAACTAAATAATACCATTAAATAATTATCTTGGCGCCTGCACTTTCATCGCACATGCTATCGGATTTATTACCTCGGTTAGTATTATTATTATCTCGATATTTCGACGTAATTGTATGAATCATGGTCACAAACTGAACTATAATTGGTATACATATATAACAAAACTGTTTGTGATCTTTGAGGGAGTGATGTCTGCCTTCTGCGTGATCCAAGATTGGGCAGAATAGGTAATTACACTGGAGCGACGGTTATCTGACCTCCGTGACCGTGTTAACAAGGGAAATTGACCAGGTTGAATCCTGATTGCTATATGCATGTATTAGGCATACATATAAACCTTCCGTAAGAAATTGTCTAACTGATGGTGAAAACCGCATCAAAATCCGTTGCGAGGTTTAGGACGAGTAAGCGGAAATATAGACAGACAGACAGACACGGAAAGTGACTTTAATTTATACTATGTACCTATAGCTTATTCATGGTATAATGTGAAGAATTGAACTTAAATTGTTTTTCGTTTTAAAAGTAACAAAAGTATTTTTATGCACAATTTTATTTCATGTGACAAGCGACCAGACAGCCCACCTAATGGTAAGTGGTAACTATAAGTGGTAAACCAAGCTGCTACAAGTTAAGTACACAAAGGTTCGTATGGAATGGTAAATAAATCAACAAAATCGATTTGTTTTATTATATCACCGACTTTCTATCCTTTCACTAGAACATGTTACCCATAGATCCCAGGCAGAAACGCCCTGAATCTCAACTAAGCCTACCAACATTCGTGGCAATTCATTTCTCGCCCCCAACTTGCCAATGCTAGCGGCAGAAACCGGAACCACATAATTGCTGAACGCTCAACCATCACCACAGCTACACTAGCGCCCCGTCAACAAACCGCACGCAACAAAAGTGAAAAGCAAGAAGCAAAATACCGCGTTGGGTTACGTTTTGTTACGTAAATGTGACTTTGTTATACAGTTGCAGGTTAATGAGTTAAGACCATCGCACCACCCGTCTCGGGCTGGGTACTGTAGCATGTGTACTCCAGCATCAGCTTTCAGGATGGGTTGGCGTTCCAATAGTGTGGCCTGGGCTTGGGCAAGCAGGTTGGGTTGTTAGGTATAGGCTTTGATTGGCAGGCCAGCCAGCATTTGAATAGGTTTAGATAGGTATCGGCTTCTGGGTCCGCTGGCTAGGGTGCTAGCACTCATCGAGTGTGAGTGCGCTTTGTTTTAGTCATGCTGGGGATCGGAACGTCTGTAGGCTGCCTCTGTGAGCACACATAGAACTGGCTAGGTAGGAATTCAAATGTGTTCCATTTGATTTAGAAGTAAGATGTATTTTATCTTTTAAGGCATTCAATAGAGTTTTTCAAACAAAGTAACTTGTTTTTTAATATTCTATTAAAAGATCCCCCCCACGGTACCGACGAAAGAGTTATAGTAATCATTTCCGTTATGTGGCTTTGGCAGTGGAGTGGCATTTGCGTTTTGCTGCCAGAGCAACGTGTTATAGAGGTGGGCAACGCATTAGCGATACTCTTGGTGTTGCTAATGGCTATAGGCAGTGGTGACCACTTTCCATCAGGTGGCCCGCTTGCCTGTTTGCCTACCGTATGACATAAAAAAAATATATATATATGTGGACCGTCTAGTAGTGTCCACGAAGATTCGAAAGAACGTTTCTCGCTTGTATAATTCGGATGTGAAATGAGCTCCCAGCTACAGTGTTTCCTTTGGACTATGACATGGGATCGTTCAAGACGAATATTAGAGGTCTCCTTAGAGGCGGGCAACGCATTGTTAGCGCCCCTGGTGTTGCTGATGCCCATAGGCGGCGGTGACCACGCACCATCAGGTGGCCCGCATGCCTGTTTGGATGCCGTATTACATAAAAAAATCGCCTCAAATACAGATCTGGGTTACGTTTTGTTACGTAAATGTAATATTAAACTGTAGTTGCAGGTCAATGAATTAAAACAAGTCTAATTTGAATGTTTTCGCGCCAATGAGCGGAACTTGATCGCGTAATCGTATGGAAGTAACGCTGCATTGCAAAGTTAATTTACTTTATAGGTAGACTTGTCGTAATAGGTACAAGTAGATACCAATAGTTATCTGGAAATCGTTTTAGAAAAGAAATATATTTGTAATGGTATACATTTTCGATATTCGATATGCTTGCTTTTGACCTCAACTCACCTGATGAAAAGCGACGATGAGGTCGAAGATGTAGCATGCGTGCCTAGAAGATACCTATTCACTCTCGACTTGAAGACCCAAAGGTCAACAAGGTCAAATTATCTCAAGTCGAAGTTTTAAAACCTTCATTAAACAACTGGTCAAAATAGTGTAAACTAGTGAGCCCGACGCGACTTTGTTCGCGTACACCTACTTTACCCCTACCTACACTTTTTTCTTGTTTATAAACCTTCCTCTTGAATCACTCTATCCATTGTTAGTAACCGCATTAAAATCCGTTGTGAAGTTTAAAAACGTACATAGGGACAGCGATAAGATGTATAGATCGAGATCCTAAACATTAACGGTCTTAAATGTGCCCATAGTATATGGTTGCAGGTTAAAGAATTATAACAAGTCCAATTTAAATGTTTTCGCGCCAATAAGCTTATTAATAAGTTTTAAATTTCTGTTACGGGTCTGGGTGTTCTATGTATAATAAGTATGTATTTAAAAGTATTTAAGTAGTATATCAGTTATCTAGCACCCATAGCACAAGCTTTGCTTAGTTTGGGGCTAGATGGCGCTGTGTGAAGTTGTCCAATCATATTTAAAAAAAAAAATAAAAAAAAAAGCGGAATATGATCGCGTAATCGTATGGAAGTAACACTGCATTGCTAAATTGCGTGTCTGTGGTAATAAAGGTATACAAAATTGCATATTGACCTACCAAAACCAGTATAAGAGTAGCTAGCATTGCTATGTGCGTCTATACAGCTCTAGCTCATCTTATAACGGTTATATGTAGGACTGTACTGTAAAAAACATCTTAGCGTTAACGTTCCGGTTGTGCCGTCGCGCTAGGGCCCGCCCGGGGTCTGCCTTGACCATGATCCAGGAATTGGCATCTCCCAAATCCTAAATCACGCTCAAAGCGGACCCCGGGCCCTCTTGCGTAAGGGCACAGCCGGAATATTGACGCCAAGAATCAAGATTACTTATTAACGCCAAAATGATTATTATAATAGGTCCAACCATCTCGGTCGGGAGCTATAATGTGACGGACAGACACACAGATACACAAGTAAAACTAAGGGCCGATTTTTCAATCCTCAGATAAAACATATCAGTCTGATAAGTTATTGCGCGACTAAAATAAAATTGTATCATTACTTCATAATTGTAAAGGATCATAGTTCGTTTTAATTTGGCAGTGTATTATTTTATTGGACAGATAAACTTTATCTGAGGATTGAAAAATCGGCCCTAAAACACCACTGTTTTTGTTTAAAAATAGGTAGATAATAGTTTACTACCATCAAAGTAAAAGTGGTCCATTGTATTGTTCATTATAAGAACAACAAAGGAGTTCAAACAAACACACACAGTATTACATATTTTCAACTCTCTTGTACGCAGTATTTTGGAGTATTGTTCAGTAGTTTGGAACCCTTTTTACGAGGTACATAAAGCCAGAATCGAGAGGATTCAGAAAAAATTTTTGAGGTACTTGTGCTATAAAGATCGCATCCCAGTCAATAGTATTCCATATAATAAAAAGCTAATGAAATATAAAACACTTTCCCTGGCTCATCGTAGAACGTTGTTAGATCTTTCCTTCCTGCACAAACTGTTAAACGGACATTTGAACGCCCCTCAATTGCTAGCTAGGGTCGCTATAGGTGTTCCTAGACCTAACTTTAGACCGGGAACATATATTCCATTTAGAACAGAGCTTTGTAAAACCAATCTAGGTTTAAATGCCCCTCTCAATAGGATTGGTAAGTCTTATAACTCATTACACAAACATGCGGACATTGATATCTTTTGTAACTCCATTCCAACCTTTAAACGAAAATTGGTCACGTATTTCATGAGTTTATACAAAACTATATAATATTATTTTTATTATACTTTTTTAGAATTTATGTAACGTTTGTCCAGCGTTTAATATGAGTATTGTCACATCAAGCAAGATCAGTAGAAAAAAAAGAAGTTTTGATTTAAGATTTTAGTTGGCTAGAAATATTATTTTTTGAATTATACATGTTGAGTTAGCCTGTAAGTGAAATATGATTGTTGTGTAATACGTTAGTTTAAAAACAAAATGTTATTATATTTTCATATTTTGTTGGCTTCCTAATAAATAAAATAAAATAAAAATAAATTGCACAAAACAAACGGCTTACTGTTAAGAAATTTCATTGTTTAATTGAAGATTGCAATCTTAAATACCCGATTTATGAATGCGAAGAATAACTTTTATTGTTTTTAATATCTAAATAGCGGATCTAACAGGAGTTGAGAGTCAACGAGCCGTGTAGCGTCGATTTCAATATAAAAAAGACATAACCGCCAATTATAATACTGAATGTGGCGAAAAAAGATCTAACGTGCCAAAAAATGCCAATAGGAAACCTTTATAGGTTTTAAGACTTTCGGGATTATTCACTACACTTTCACTACACATGTTATCGGGTTTGTTACCACGGTTAGTATTGTTTTTACCTCGATATTTCGACGCAGTTGCATGCGTCATGGTAAATGGTAGTGGTTCGAGAGTTCAAAGTGAGGGTAATCGTCGAATCCGAAAGAGGGTGGACCGAAAGGTCTGTCCTTAGGAGCGACTTCACACAGCGGCACCAGTCAACTCTTGACCATGACGCATGCAACTGCGTCGAAATATCGAGGTAAAAACAATACTAACCGTGGTAACAAACCCGATAACATGTGTAGTGAAAGTGTAGGAAATCTTTACTTTTTATACTTCCACTACTACCGCCAGTATAATATAGGTTCCTATATATTACGTCGGGCGCGGTTCGGCTCTGCTTGGCATTGTCGGGCACTGACCGGCTCTGTCTGGTATTGTCGGACACGGTCCGGCCGTTGTCGGTATAAATAATAAATAATCGATGACAAATTCACACAGCGCCATCTAGCCCCAAAGTAAGCAAAGCTTGTGTTATGGGTGCTAGACAACTGATAAACTACTTATATACCTATTTTTTTTTAATACATACTTATTATACATAGAACACCCAGACCCGTAACAGATATTAAAATTCATCATTTCAATCATTGTTATGGGGTGAATGTGCTCCGGTACGGTACTGGGGCAGCCAACATGACACTCTGTGTTTCCTTCCTACTTTCCTACCGCCTCCTCTCTGACGATTGAAAGATATTTGTAACATTAAATATGAGAAAGATGTACTCATCATATCAGCCAGAAGACGCTTACTGCGCATAGGCCTCCCACAGAGATCTCCACAAAGGCTGGTCCTGTGCTTTCCGCATCCAGCTGGTACCTGCGATCCCTACCAGGTCGTCGGTCCACCTTGTAGGAGGCCTACCCACACTGCGTCTACCGGTACGTGGTCGCCACTCGAGAACTTTACTGCCCCATCGACCATCTGTTCTTCGAGCTATGTGCCCTGCCCACTGCCACTTCAGTCTGGCAATTCTTAGAGCTATGTCGGTGACCTTGGTTCGCTTGCGGATCTCCTCATTTCTCGCAAAGAAACTCCGAGAATAGCTCTCTCCATTGCCCTTTGGGTAACAGTGAGCTTTCTTATAAGGTATTAAATAAATAAAATTTGATTTGATTTGCCACTACCGTCACATGACTTGAAACACCATCACAGGATGTCAGTTTTATAAATAAATACAAATAAATAATAAATAAATACTGAAGAATAGTCAAGAATGATTACCATCAAAGTCTACTCGTACGAAATTGCAGGCAAAAGCCAGTCCTAATAACTGTAAATTACACACGGCATTTCAGTAGCTGCTCAATGACCACGATATTTGACCCTGTTATACATGTGCTAGCCGTGACGATCGGTAAAAAACGAATACTTAATTAATGCAAATCTGACAACGATCATATGGCAAGTTATCGCAGGTGGTAGCAGTGTAATGCCCTTATTACATTTGAATAAATGCTCGGCGTGACTTAAAACTTGCACAATGGAGCACTTGTGCGAGACCAGTCCAAATGCTGTATGTGTCGCCGAATACTGGGCAAACAAAGTGTAAGTTGGAGTTAAGTCCATCGACTAGATAAGAAGAAGAAATCAGTAGCAAAAAGCGTGAAAGCAAATCAAAGTGTACATATTATTGTTGTATTGCTCACAGAATTTGTGAATTTGCGCTTTACAAAAGATGTGATACAAAAATGGACCTTATTTTATGAACAATACATTCCACTTTGACTTGCTCTCACTATTTTGCTTCAAAATTTAGACGACTGAATTTAACCAAATGTAATAAGCGCATAAGCCTTAGCCTTATTTGACAGGTTCGTAGCTTACTTAGCAAAAGAAGACCCACAGCCCTTTTTTTTTTGTACAAACGAGAAAAGAAATGGAATTGGTTTTTGCGGTCACATGTTACCATTTGAAACTAGGTCATTGAACATGCTGTTAAGAAAAGTATCACCATAAAGATTATGTTTATCAATTGGTGCAAGTTAAAATGGGCCTTAGGGAAACGAGCGATGTCATACGGTGTAGTTGAATTAATTTATGTTTTGTATCGGAATTGATTTGACAGAGTAGGTAATTGCAGTGCAGCGACGCCATCTGACCTCCGTGACCCACAGGGGACCTAACCAAGTTGGATAATGGTTACAAATTAAGTGGCCAGCACAGGTTACATCACGATGTTTTCCCTCATCGTAAGAGCATCGGTTAGTGCTCAGAAAAAGGTCATTGGTATTCAGATTTTAGTAAAAATAATTTTGATTAAAAAAAATATTTTTTTAGTTTTATATATTTTTTGTATACAAACTTAGGCTGAACATTGTAACTGCCTTTGCTTAACCCTATTGTCAATCATATTCAAAATTCAAATATTTGAACGTATTCACCATTAATTATTCTCCTACCTTTCACGAGAGGGTCTGCAGCCTCTCATTACTTTTGTAATTCTTTACTCAACGCATTAAACTCATTTAAAACTACAGTCCACTCTACATAGAACTCTGTACCTCGCGCTTATGAATGGGACCCTCTAGCAATTATTCATGGATGCTCTACATCGCCATAGAAATTATATTAATTAAATGTCAATTGGTGCAAAAACTAACCTTTTCATCAGCAACTGTAAAAAGCCAGCATATCGGCCTATAAACCAGTATAAAAGAAGCTAACATTGCTATGCACGTCTATAGAGACGCTAGGTCATCTTATACTGGTTTCAGATAAGTCAATTTGCAGTTAACTGATTTATATTTGAGTCATCGTCATCCCGAAACGTGCCCATAATTCAATAATGTAACAACGGTACACTCACCTCACCTCTAAACTCTATAATATGTACCTAAGACTTAGATAAAAAGTAGCTTTTGGTCGTGTAAGAGCGTCGCTGGCCAAGTGGTTAATGTGTCCGACTCGTGAGCAAGAGATACCAGGGGAATAGGGGAACAGGGGAACCTAACCTGATTGGATAATGGTGATACATTCAGTCGACTGAATGTGCAGGATTCATCACGATGTTTCCCTCACCGTAAGAGGATGGGTCAGTGATCAACTAATGTACATAACTCAGAAAAATGTCATTGGTCTATGGCGGCGCTTGGATTTAAACCCGGGACCTCCGCTTAACCACTAGGCTACCGACGCTCTGATTACGTTAGTATCAATACTCAATGTTAAAGATTGAAAAACACGAGATTAAAAAATAGGAAAAAGTTGCAAAAGCTTTGTGAAAAGTAAACCATATAAGGAAGGGAAATATTGAACCTACATTTTACATACTATTCAAGCTATAAATAGTACCGACCTAGGGTCAGTTAGGGTAAGGGGAACAGTTTACCATAAATTCTGTAGTATTAGAGTTATGATGTCATGTTCCCACCTATTTCACCAGTGTTCCTATTAGCCTAACTGATATTATATAAAATTGCCACCTAAACTGATAAAAAATATTCTGTACTTAATATACTTTATACTTAATTCTGTAGGTTAATAAAATATTTGTTAGACAAATAAATAATTTAAATCCTCATCGAGAAAGCTTTTCCGAATATAGCTAACATGATTACTGAATAAGTATCTGTAATTAATTTTCTTAACAGTTACTAAATTAAATGAATACCAACCACAAACTTCAGCATCTTCACAGATTATAAAAAACACAGCTTACAACCAACACAAGAGCACAAAACACAAACAGAAGAATCAACTGCACTTTCTTAAAAAACTAAAACAAAAAGAAACTCCGAAGTCGTAACTTCCGAACGCAACAAGATTTGAATTTAAATTACGAACACAAGCTGGCGGCACAGCCGTTGCATGCTGAATGGCCGACACTGGCCGGTAGACTGGTCGGATAAAAAAGTAATAAGCTGGTGACTGGCAATGGAAAATCTTCGGAAGTAGCCACAGATGATATAACAGCTCGTGGTAGCAAAAGTGATTCAATTAGAGAGGCGATAGCGATCCGATGCGGTTCCTATTACATATTGTTCAATAACGTAACTGACAACGGTAACTGAGGTTTGATAAGTAAATTTTTATTTTTAGTTTAAGTTATAATGTTACTTAAAACGAAGTAGAGCATTGATCCCATAACAGGTTCGAGATAGAGGGTCCCTCCCGGGTTTGTCTCCCGGTCGAGCAGTAATCAAATAATGAATTTCAAATTCTGTAAGATATGTTTGTGTAGCCATGTCTTCTTTCAATTTCTGAATGGCCAACGAAACCAGGTTTAATTGTTAGTGAAAAGTCCGAAAAAAAAAGAGATTCGCCAAGAGGCCCAAGAACCGATTTATTGACATTATTCGACATTGCTCAGTCGGATGCTGTTCTCTCTGTGTTAAGTTTTTGGCTCTAGCCAACACGGAATAGGAAAGCGATCCCTGACAGACCGCTCGGATTAACATCAGCTGTGATAACTGTTTAATGAATCTCATCATCATCTTGGCGTTAGTGTACCGATTGTTTTCTCATGCACGAGGGCCCGGGATTCGCCAAGATTTGGCAGATTAGGCAATTAACTTAACAGCTATCTGAACTCCGCGACCCTGCTGACAGGGGAACCTAACCAGATTGAGTCATTGTTACACACTTAGTCTTAGTAGTTACAGTCTTAGATGATTTGCCTTCCCTCACCGTAAGAGCATAAGTTTGTGTTCATCTAATGTACATAACTCAGAAAAGAGTCATCGGTAAAATACGGCAGTGGGAATCGAACCTGGGACCTCTCGCTTACGAGTAGGACCCTCTCACTACTAAGCCACCGACGCTCCGATAACAGTCCAATGAATAACTATAATTATATGAAAAAAAATATCTAAAGCCTAGTATGCCAAAAACGGGGACAGTGACAGTAGGTAAGGCTAGCTTGACTACATTCACCGCAAAAAGGACTGTTAAGAAACAAACGAAGACCAATCCCTCACACTTTGTTGCTACTAATAAAGACAACGAAAGCGCTTATTCTTAGGTACATCTAATGTAGAATCAGCATTATACTGAGTAACTGAATGTCAGGTGGTAGAACTCTGTCAAGCCTGAGAAGTCGGCCTGGGTGACTACCATCGACTTATCCATTTCTGCTGCCCAGCAAAAATGATTGCATTGTTGTGTTCCGGTTTAAAGGATAAGGTAGCCAGCGCAATTTCAGGCATGAGGCGTTTCATCTTAGTCTTCACAGTGACAAGTTGTCACTGATAACACACCTACGGTTACGCATTTTGTTGCCTGCAACCTAAATGTATGAATCGTAAATATTATCATTAAGTAGTTTAATTAATATTTGAGAATAATAGATTTTTCTATTGACGACCTTAGTAGTTCAGTTGGTTAATATGCCGGTCGCCACGCAAAGGTCCCGGGTTCGATTCCCGGCCCAACAGACATTGAAATGATGAATTTTAATTTTTGTTACAGGTCTGGGTGAAGAAGAAGTATATAAGTAGTTTATCAGTTATCTAACTCCCATAACACAAGCTTTGCTCACTTTGGAGCTAGGTGGTGCTGTTTTTGGCAAAAAAATGACGCACCTGCGGTTCTGCATTTTTGTTGCCTACAACTTAAATGTATGAAACGTCAATATTATCGTTCATCCGGAAATATTTGAGTATAAAGTAGGGCTCTTCTATTTAAATGTCATTTAAGCACTGTCGTTCAAAGGCGTTCTATACTCTATTCTGCTGCACAACACGGTAACTAAACTGCAATTCATAGGAACTAAAATGGCAGACCTGGCCAATGAATAATGGCACTATTATAATGCAACTTGGCCCAAGACAAAGCAATTTCGATAATGCCGCTTGACTAATGATTGGCCATTTTGTCTTGTACGCCTACACTAGCATTAGTGGTGTTTTGACATCAGTTGGAAATGGCTATTTACTTACAAAATTAAATGTGGTCACACATACAGTCTACAAATATTCTTGCAAAATGGACTGCTTTACTTACGTGTGTAATGAATTAATGGTACGAGGTTTGACGATCTGAATAGTTCAGTTGGTTAACATGCCACGCAGAGGGTACAATTTCCTGCTGAGAAGAAATTGAAATGATGAATTTTCATTTCTATTACGGGTCTGGGTGTAATATGTATAATAAGCATATATTAAAAAAAAGATGCTTTTCTTACTTTGGGGCTAGATGGCGCTGTGTAAATTTGTCCAAGCATATTTATTTATTTATGGTATAAAAAGAAAATGCATTATTAAACCGTACGAAGGGTGCAATGTAGATACAGTAATAGGACTTTTCCTTTACCTTTGAAATAGCTCAACGACCCATGTAAAGTGCTAACCATCTCCTGCAACTCCTTTATCGACGATGCCAAATGGTCGTCGGCATACAGAAAGCATTGTTAAACCATAATTATTCTCTTCCCAATCAGGTATCTGTCGCAGGCACCACAGACTCTCATTTTAACATCTCGATCGACCCCCAATAAAACATAAAATAACAATGTAGGCTTTTGCATTTTTTTGTTTTTTTTTTCCAGCACCTTTTCTCAGGCTTAGATTATCCCGGTTGACTGGTAGATAAGGCTATTTTAGCTTTAAGTCCGCCACTGTACTTTTGTGCATAAAGCTTTAAAAAATAAATAAATAAAACTAGGTTATAAAAATAAATAAATACACTACACTTACATACGAGTACATACTTCACTTAGGACCTTAGTACCTCAATCTGTCGATTATTGCTAGCATTTTACTCTATAGACAATAAATCCTGTGTTATTTTAATCTGTGTATGATATTACTAGACTTTTTTGTAAGTACTTACTTATTTACTCGCACATACACATTTTAAGAGGGGTAGGGCATAGCGGGGTATCTCGTTCGAATTGGAGCCGCCCGACTGAGGAAGTACCTCCACTTTACAGAATATCGCAGCTAAATAATACTATTTTAAATAGTATTGTGTTTCTGCCGGTAAGTAAGGTTTCCAGTGCTCCATGGGGTGGGGATTTGGGGAACCGTGACATTGGCAATGGAGTGGCATTTGCCTTTTTGCTGCCAGAGCAACGTGTTATAGAGGTGGGCAACGCATTGGCGATAAATCTTTTTTTTTATGTCATCCGGCAGACAAACAGGCATTCGGGCCATCCGATGGAAAGTGGTAATCTTGGTGTTGCTAATATCTATAGGCAGTGGTGATCACTTTCCATCAGGTGGCGCGCTTGCCTGTTTGCCTACCGTATGACATATACACACACATCCACATAGCCTTACACAGCTGTACACCTATTAGCCCTAGCTGGTTGTTTTTATTAGATGTACAACCGCTACCTTCTGTAAGTGAAGACTGGGTTAGCACACCATGGGATCTGGTGACCTAAAACACAGAGTACCGTCTATTTGCTTTTTGCTGCCAGAGCAACGTGTTATAGAGGTGGGCAACGCATTAGCGATACTCTTGGTGTTGCTAATGTCTATAGGCACTGGTGACCACTTTCCATCAGGTGGCCCGCTTGCCTGTTTGCCTACCGTATGACATAAAAAAAAAAATATATATATACTATATATATATATTTTAGGAACCAGTCCTCACATGTACAGTCGAGTTCATTACTATGTGAGCATTACCAAGGCTTCAAATATAAATTTACATGGAAGGGTACATATATCTCAGCAGATTCATCAATCAAACATATGTAAATCTGCTCAGATATATAAGTATCCTTCCATGTACATTTATATTTGAAGCCTTGATAATGCTCACATATTAATGAACTCGACTGTACCTTGTTTTATGTACTATTGTTTAATAAACAGTGAAGAACAAATAAATATATTTTTATTATATGTTTTATTACATATTATTTATTTTAAGTTTGCAATGTGAACTTCAAAAAATGCTGCCAAAATTTATTCACATGTTAGGACCAAGGAAATCCTATAGAGCAGTGACATGCCATAGAGGTCTCGGCCTCCAAATTGTTAAATTAATATCCGTGATCGCTGATCCGTCTAATACGGAAGGCTTCTGACATTATCGCGGGCTGCCCGTCGAGATGGGTATTTTTATTGTAAAGACCGTCGGTGGCCGAGCGGTTAAGGTATCGGACTTGTAAGCGAGAGATACCGGGTTTGAATCCCGCTGCGGCCATTTACCAATGACTCTTTTTTTAGTTATGTACATGAGTTGAATACCAACCGATGCTCTTACTGTGAGGGAAAATATTGTGATGAAACCTGCACATTCGGGCGACTGAATGTGTAACCATGATCCAATGCGGTCAGATTCTCTTAGTAGCAGTTCCATGGAGGTCAGACGGCAGTGGCTCTACCTTCCTTCCTGGTCGCTCACCTGTTCTGTCAAATCTTGAATCATGGAACACAACCGGGTGTGATGTCAAGATGATTATTTTTTATGTAACTGTAAAGATGATTATTTTTTAATTTAAACGTACACAGCTAACAGTAAGTGGCTTACTTCTGTAGTCAGAGTAGAGTCTGAGACATCCGAAACACAAAAATACTGTCCGAGGTAGTTACATATAGAACAGAGGAACTCTCAACAATCTCATTTACTGTCTAACCACCGGCTATCAAACCGCAAAAACCTAATCAAAATGTAATCTATTAATTTTTTTATTGAATTTACTTTATCGCCTACGCATCGCTCCGCGTTTCAAAATGCGTGACACAACAATGACCCTTATTCTATAAGCAACGCGTTCCAGTTTTGTTAGTCGTAAATAATCAAAAGCTTGTGAACGGCCTCGTCTAAACCATGTATTGTACACAAGATTGTTACAAATTCATTTATATGACACTGGTGACCCGCCGCGGCTTCGCGGGTATTAACCTTAATAATTTATACACCTAAACGCATGAAAATTCGTTCAGTAGGTTTTGAGTTTATTGCGAACAGTAAGACAGATAGACAGACGCTGTGTGGGACTTTGTCCCTGACTTTGTTGATAGTTAGATAGGTAGAGTTACACCATAGACAAACTTACCTATTTCTATGAATAAAATTCTTAATTAAAAACGGGAGCCTTACATAAACAAATAATGTTTTTGTTTTGTTTACAATGTTGTCAACAACGCTTGGCCATAATCCTTACAAGTATGCGAATTGCATAGATAGATAGATAGATATATCCGGGCCATTTCCGCATTCGGGCGAACTCGCGCCCATTTTGCGTATGCGAATTGCATAACGACAAGTTTTATGAATCAATTGCGTGTAAGGTCGCTGTCTTGTGTTGAAGGTGAAACAAAGTATGTACCTAAGTACGTTACGATCCATCTTTCGGCATCGGGTCGAGATCGGAAAGCTTTCATTAAGACAACGTCGCGGCTATGTTTGCGAACTTTCTTTCTGTCTTACTTTTATGTATAAGCATTTGATTCAAAATTATATATAACAAACTATCATAGCGTCCCGTAATCGTACCGTAGCGTAACCGTAGCGTCTATCCCGGCTTATGATTGATCCATTTTCTTACTTTCTTTACCTCCTCCACCATTGCTTGGTCTTTAGCATCCTCACTTCATATTGTGGTTTATGTGCCCTGGCTCTCCAATCCGGCTTAGCAACATTAACCCATCGCTTCTTGGACCTCTTGCGGGCTCTCTTTCTTGATGACCTGTAAGTTTAGGCAGACAACACATACCTACAAACACACATACATACACATGTACACACACACTTTTAGTTTTAATTACATTTGTTATGTATATAGTGAGTAATACATAACAAATGAATGATAGTGAGTAAGTGTAATAACGAAGATACTGCGTACAAGTACTTATTTTTAATATAAGCTACGCGGAGAGGTCCTGGAGACCTGCAATACAGGCTAAACCTAGAGAAGGCGCTAGGTTCCCCGATTTTGTACTCAACCCTACTTGTATGTACAATTTTATTTGCTCGTGTAGTTTTTACGGATGCTATCCTTACTGCCGAGGATCTGTAATTGGCTTACTGTTTTATAATAGAACTTTGTACATTGTACTAATAATTTATGGATAACAAACCTAGGTACATATTTACAGCCAGCTCAGAGTGAATGGACCCAGATCCAGATCCCAGCATACATTAAATGGAGGGAGGTCAGTTCTGTCTGCATCTGACTGTACCTACATGAGAATATAGAAGGTCATATAAGCGTTGCATCTAGTAATTACTTCGGCACAAGAATGCGATGGGAGCCTCGGGCCAAGCTCAAAGTCGGAATTGACTAGCCATTGATTTTCTAGTCACGTTAGGATAATTAACTATGTAACGCATAATTGTAGTTCGTGGCGTGGCCATTGGCCATGGGTGAGGTATCGCGTTGGAGGTCGGAGAGAAATATTATGTAGAATAGAATTACTGGAATCTACCCAAAGGTTTGGTTTGGAGTTCTACTGCGTATAACTGCTTATAACCTGTGATAAAACAGGGATACGTGGGGAATATATGCCTAGACTTACAGGTACTTATCATCATCATCATCACAGCCCAATACAGTCCACTGCAGGACTTGGAGCCTCTCCCACGCAAGGGGAGCTTATCGCCATAATCTCCACGCTTGGCAAGCGGGTTGGAGATCGCAGTGTAATAAATACAACAATAGAAAATGCTGCTGCCCATTTTCCAGTCTATGAAGACTCTAAATTTTTTGTCTCGAAAACATTAGTCGCCTCGTACGACACCCACGTGTGTAGGGGGTTGGTGCTATTCTACTCTGCCGGACACCACACGGCCAACTTACCAAGAATAACGGTACTTATAAAGAATAACCTAACCGACAGAAAAAGTCAAATAACCCTTGACAACTTTACTTAAACTCAATTAATTTCCTAAATACAACACAGATTTTAATGAAACAAAGCTAAGAACCATCTCGATTAAACTGCCTTTCAAATAAAGAGAACCGCCTCCAAATCGGTTCATCCGCTAGTGAGCCACGATGCTACCGACAGACACACACGTCAAACTACCACCCCTCCTTTTTCATAAATGATTAAAAATAGTGCAAAAAACCACCACGAAACAATTCCACGATTCCATCCAACTACTTGTAGGTATATCTACGTACAGCATCCCGGCTCTCTCATTGGGAAAAAGTGGTTAATTCCATACCGGGCTCCGGGGGAGGGGACGCGGGAGGGGGGCCCGATCCATCACCGCGGCTGTCACACGCCATTAGAGGCCTATGGGGTGCGGTATGCGGAAAGTACTGGACGGGATTGTGACGTAAGTTAAAGTAGGTATGTATGTAATCTCCTTATTGCATCAATTTATAACATTACAGGAAATAAAAATACAGTTTATAATGCAAAGGCGAGCTTATCCTACAACGGGATTTCTTCCAGCTAGCCTTTGATAAGCCGAGAAGACCTTTGATGAGCGGTGAAGGAAACTAATTAACAATAAAAAATATAACCCCATATATACATATGAGGATGAAAGTATAGGCAGACTATATACTAATCAAATACTAATATCGGTACATAAACTAACAATTACTAACTCTACTACTAGGTACTATGTCTTAAATAATATTGTTTACGTCTAATCTGCGTATATTTATCACAATCCCTTTAAAATTCACGCTGGTCCCGAAAGCCCAAGCAGAGGACAACGGGAATTTTATATTGTGATAAATTTACGCAGATTAACGTAGCTACATATTAATGAAAGAATTTTTAAAATCGGTCCAGTAGTTTTTGTGTTTATTCATTACAAACACAAATGCAAAAATATTTTCTGTTTAGAATATTAAGTATAGGTAGACATAGATTAGTACAGATTATCTAGAAAGGCACACTGACGGTACACTTGATAAAAATTGGCCAACATCGTCTGCAACTTAAAAGGAGCTCATGCCGTGGATAATATAACAAAATAATAAACAAAACTCGCTAAGCCGACGTTTTCGTGTCGATAATGATTATTGAATAAACATGTTGGGTAAACTGTGGATTCTTTATGTATAATTGAAGCCCCTAATTAGGACAGAATTAACATTATTTATCATTTGTAGGCACGGCATAGGAAGGAATAATCAGGATCTGAATGGAAAAGATATCATGCTAAAGCAGACTGCTCAAAATCATATATAGTCAGCTTAGACTCAATCAATTAATCAAATACGTTTATTGTGACACACAGGTTATACATTAAATGCAGGTCTTATATAAATAGAGATTAGAGCGCTGTGGTCTACCTTTAGGCTCTTTATTAATTAGCTTTTATCCGCAACTTCGTGAACATTAGTGCAAGACCCATTGCCGCGGGAACTACATTGAATTTCGGGATAGATTATGCTATATGCCCTTTTGAGCTATGCTATAAGCTACATTGCTGCCAAATTTCATCAAAATCCGCTCAGTACTTTTGGCGTGAAGACGTCCAAAACGACATACCGTTTAAGTTCAGAATATCCAATTTAATGCCTAATAATTTTTTTAAATTTAGTATCTCCTTTGCTTTAAGTTTGTATATTGTGTATATAGCAATGTACTATCCTATTTCAAATGAATATCCAACAACCTAAAATGTCCAATTACCAAAATGTCCATTTCATCATTATATTTGACGCAATTAGTATTTTGTGACATAAGTATTATAATTCTATCTGTGTTGCCATCTTCACAAATTAAAAGTATAACATGCCTACATCTATCCGTAAAAACTTTCGCATTTAAGAAATTTGTAGGTTTATAGATTACACTTTATTAACTATCGGCTGCCAATGCAGCAATCGTTCAAGCAATAACGTTAATAACCAGTTCGGCTAATAAATTACTAAGTTGAAACAAACTGGAAACGTTTCTACTGAACCACTCCGCACATAATAATTAGACCATGCTCTCACAACGACGATTTAATGTTAGGTCGATTGCGCTAAAATATTTGCATACCAATAATAATAATAGATACTTATGTCACAATTGTTTGGTGAAAAGCGAATTATGAGAGAATATTTGACATATTTTGTGAAATCCGGTACCGGGTCCGGTTCCGACATATGATTGAAATTGTATTGGTAATATTAAAATTATCATTGATTGACATTTATGATTACTTATTTATGTTTCAATAGTTATTGACATAGTTAATTTATTAAGCACTATTCTTTATTTAACCTAGTGCAGACACCAGTCTCAAGCGCAGGCTTATACATATTGCTAAATTATTATTTTTTATATTTATTTTTGTATATTTCATAAGTGCCTATATGAAGAGAAAAATGAACCTATTACTATAATATCTTTATATATATAATTCTTCTGTGAGTGTGTATGTCACTGAACTTCTCTCAAACGACTGGACCGATTTTGATGAAATTTTTTGTGTGTGTTCAAGGGGATCTGGGAATGGTTTAGATTCACAATTTTGTAAAAAAAGTTTGAAATTTTCAAATTAAAGACGTGTAGACAGGACAACGTCTGTCGGGTCCGCTAGTATTTATATAAAATTATCAATTTTAAGTTTATACGCCGGAAGGCCGCTCACAGCCGAGAATATGTATCTATACTTTAATGTAAATTAATTGAAATTGTAAAATAAAGGTAAATAAAGGCTTGGCCCAAAACTGTTTATAACCAGTTGCATACCAATCGCAACGTAAACACCATTTTACTCGATATAATTACCAACGATCTTATAAACCAAATTTGGATCAATGTTATCAACATCCGAATTTAGCAATCAGGGTTGTTATCACAACAAACCTTTAAGACCAACTGGTACTGGTACCGTTTATGGTGACTTTAATATGTTGTCTATGTCCTTGTCATATCTCTGTAAACATTGTAACCTATCCGAACTTGCAAAGAACGAGCGGTCATACCTCGTCAGATTTTTACAATCATGACCTGAATGGTTCAGTGATCAACGCACACGTGTGAGTCTGCCACGCAAGAGATGAATTTACATTTACGGGTCTGGATGCCCTATGTAAGTACCTATGTATTGAAAAAAGAACTATTTAAGTACATATCAGTTACTTAACACCCATAGAGCAAGCTTTGCTTACTCTGGGGCTAAATGGCGCTGATTGAATTAGTCCACAGTAAAAAAAAAAAAAAAACATGTCCACTGCGCAAATTGCGTCTATTACGATCCCGTACTTTCGCCCGGCCGTACCGCCAGTAGCTTGCACGAGCTTTCGCACAAATAAACGTGTATACGGCAAATATCTCCATCCGCTGTGGTCCATGCAGCCTTATGTAGCTACGTCGAGGGAAAGTATATAAGGCTATGTGTAGCCGTGGTGAACGAGTGGTAACTCACGAATTCATAAACAAACTTAGTTGTAGTACCTAAATAAGGGTTTCTTACAGTGCTCGTCTAAGATAAGTACTGCGTTCAATACGGCTCTATGATTGGTCAAGTTCATTCTGACGGACGCACTTAAGTGCAAGCCATTTCTTTGCTAATTGGACGCCCTCTCAGGAACTTCACTCGAATGAAGTGCTAGAGATGTATGATAAATGACGGATAAATAACTTTTATCCGTGGTACCATATTTGCATATTGTCATCCAAGTTACAACATTTGAGCTCAACTGAACACCGGGAAGTGGGTAGAATTGGGTTTGCAAGATTTGGCCCGAACATACATTGAAAGTTAAATAAAAGCTTGTAAAATAGGTTCTTATTGTCCGCGATTTCGTCCATGTAAAATTCGCTGCTCTACGCCGATTTGGTCACGTGTTGCGTAAGCCCCAGGAATACGTGGGAAACAGGAGCCTAAACCTGCCAGTATCATTAAAGAGGTCCAGCGAAAAGCCCAAAAAGCGATGGATTGACATCGCCGAGTCGGATGCGAAAGCCAACGGCTTACGACACGACACGAGGGTGCCGAAGACCGGGTGAAGTGGAGAAAATGGAGTCGGAAAGCGGACCCTGGCAGAATCCAGGACTAACCGCTCGGAAGATGTCCATGATGATTCGTCCATGTACAATTCGGTTATGCCGAAGTATTCCTAAGAAATCTAAAACAAATTAAAATAAGACCGTTTATTACACCTATTTCACACATGGCACAATTTATTTGGGCACAATACAGTAGACAACAAATAATGAGAAAGGGACAATTCTATCGTTAGTTATAGTTAATCTGGACGCCTTCAAGGCTAGAGAGAATAGGCTGTTCCTAGGCTTGCTCCATCTTCGGCCGCATCGTCACTTACCACCAGGTGGGATGGCGGTCAAATGCCTGACCAGTGCATTTAAAAAAAAATTTACGTGTCTCTCTCTGTGTTGCTTGGCATACTAAAGTTTTTACTGTGATAGCTAAAAAAGGAATCTACGTAGGGAGTCTTCGTGGGCGGGGTTTACCTACAAAACTTTAGAATGCCAGCCTCGCTCACAGGACAGAATAATGTAGGCGTAAGTTCTAATATACTTTCGAAGAGCGTAGGCGTATCCTAAAATAACTTGTATCGACATTTTGTCTATAGCAAATCTAAAGCTGTTAATCGATCGACATTGAGAGGGACGATCAGTCACGAGTTTGTTTGGTGACTTTTCCAATACCTTTTAAATACGAAGACATTTTCACGACATCTCTTAAAGCATAGAAGATATGTGCTAGAACACAGTGATTTAGGCATGTCCGATGACGTCATTCGAATCCCGGGTGAATCTTATGTTACCCGTAATAAAGCACATAATATGTCGCTGCGCTTGACGTTTCCTTCAAATGTATAACTTGGGGATTTAAAATGGACTTCAAAAATTCTTGCACGGGGTTTCATTGCTATGGAAATGCGTTCAGATTTTATGAACAAACCTATAAAATTCTTCATATCGTCGGTGGCCGAGCGGTTAGAGTATGCAACACGTAAGCCAGAGGTCCCGGGTTCGAATCCCGCTTCGGCCATGTACCAATGACTGTTTTCTGAGTTATGTACATTAGATGAATACAAACCGATGCTCTTACGGTGAGGGAAAACATCGTAATGAAACCTGCACTTTGCACCTGCATCATTATTATGATTATTTTTATCATACGGTACTATAAGTCCTGGAAAAGTAACAATATCCCGCGGGAGTCAAATGTTAGTAGAAAATCGGAATGCTAGTGTGCGAAGCAGTTGCAGGACCTCATTCCGCCCGCCACGCACCGCCATCGGGAGAACCGATCCTGGCGAGCGCTTCATCCTTAACTTCCAGCTAAGCACAAGCCGCTTTAGTTCAACCTTTATAATGCGTATGGCTAACAAATGGAACCGTTGCCTGCGAGTGTGTTACGACCTGAGTGGTTTAGTTGGTGAACATCTGCCACACAGAGGTCCCGGGTTCAATTCTCGTCAGGCAGACCGCTTAGATCTTTTAAACTACACAACGGTTTTTTCACCGCTAATGTGGCAAACAAGCTTGCGGTCTGCCTATTGGTAAGCAGTATGGATTTTAATTCGGTTTTAAACAATATATAAAATGATTCAAGAGATTTATAAGCAAGAAAAAAAAGGTAGGTAGGAGCAAAGTAGGTGTACGCGAACGAAGTCGCGCCGGGTCCACTAGTTTATTATAATATATTCGCCTTAAACTATCCTAATCTAGGCTGTTCCTAGACAGGGAAGCCGCATCGTAACTTACCATCAAGTGAGATGGCAGTCACGTGCCTGTCTACTATCTAATAAAAAAATGAACTCGCGTGAAAGCCGCGAGGAACCACTAGTGTACAGTGGCTATAAACAAGTACAAAGTATGAAGAGGCGCCGTGAGACGCGCAACCAGATATAATCGTTCCACTTTTACTTAAACTAAGTTAAGGTCAGCGGCGAGATTGGATTTCAAAACGTGTCCATCGTTACATCGTAAAAATTATGGTACCGTGGTCGGTTGATAGGTATTTTGTTGTTATTCTGGCGCAAGTATTTCCTAAGTACGGTAAATTTATGATTTAGGTAGACAGGCCTGCAGTATTTGCACGAAGTAATGAATGAGTTAGGACATATTGATTTCTAGTTGTAAGTGTTTTCCACTTAGTGGGTCATATCTATGTAGTAAAGGAGATTGTCAAGATCTGTGCTTTGCGTTACCACCACAATATACGTGCTATTTGAATGTATGCACTGCATTGTGTCATAAATTGACGTTTCAATCGCGGTGCTTCCTAAATACTTATATACAAAAACCTTAGATGAAAACGAAATATAATTGTTAACTTGATGGATCACAGAAAAGTAGCACAGATTATAGTCGCGCAGAACTCGAATATCTCACGTTATGTCCATCCAGTTTAGATAGAAGAGGTTATATTTAACGGCGTATGAAATCGAAATTCTGACGCAAAGTTTCATCATCACAGCCCGTATCAGTCCACTGCAGGGCTTAGGGCCTCTCCCACGAAAGGGGAAGTTATTGCCATAATCTCCACGCTTGGCAGGCGGGTTGGAGATCGCAGTGTTTAAATAGAACAATGGAAAATGCTGCTGCCCATTTTCCAGACTACGGAGACTCTTGATCTTTTGCCTCGAAAACATTAGTCGCCTTGTACGACACCCATGAGCGTAAGGGGATGGTGCTATTCTACTCTGCCGGACACCACACGCAAAGTTTAACGCTGAGAAATAAATAGAGTTTTGGAACAGTTAGGTATGTAGGTACCGTATAGAACTCTATACCACCTCTATCCATTGTTCTAGATATGCAAAATCTGATTGCACGCAGAAAGTCCCTAAGAGGAGATTCAAGGTCTCCAAATTGTCTTGTATGAAAATTGCCAATGTGCCTGTTTTTTTGCAAAGGCGTGTGGTATATTGTGGCTACCTCAATATACTACACTAATACAGCATTTGTCGGTTTCGGAACCGTAGTGCGTAAGCTTAATCCTACAGTTAAGTCACGATCAAATCATTAAACCACACTGTCTAATTAACAAGTTAATAATCCGAAAACATTGACAAATTAAAATTTAACCAATCTGTAATTTGTTTCGATCAATTACCAGTGCGTTTAGGGTATCTATTATAAGTACTTAATTGACTTGATCAATTACTCAAAACTTTACCTTCACCCCATACTGCCTAATTAAAACCAAAACAACTAAGAGTTACCAAACACAGTAACAAACTAAACCACCGTGAAACCGTATTTAATCAGTAATCTATCTACTACGAACCCTCTCTCTGACCCTCAGTTTAAAGTCTTTAAACACTCAATTGGAACTCATTATGCCAGATTACACTCTGCAGGGAGCCGGGAAGGGATTGAGAGACTGCGGCATCGATTTGGGGGTATTTTTTGACAAATGACAGGGCTTTAAAGGGTTGACTTGAGAGAGTTTGTTGAGAGATTTAAGATTGATTCAATTTGTTTGTTGTAGAGCAATTTAGAACAGGGGATAGTTTGAGAGTTTAATACTTTACCTCAATGATCATTACCATTACCTCCATGGTACATTTCATCGCTAGGTCGTTACCTCGAAATTTAGTACCTAATTACCTATTAGTACTTTTATTTCACTGATGGAAACCAACCCTCAGCTCAAAAGTAAAAATAATAAAATATATGGTACCTGTATTATTTAAAAGTTATATTTATCAAGGTAACGACCTATCGATGGAATGTACCATTGAGGTACCATTTGTCGAGGTATTGAGCGTCGAGGTAACGTTCATCATCATCATCAACGTTATTCGAGGTAAAGTGTTAAACTAATAGTTTGATCGTACATATCTTGTTAACTTATAAGGTTTTTAAGTAGTAAGGATAAGAGTTCGCAACCGAGCAGAAATTGATATCATTAATTTTAATTAATGTTACGGGTCTGGGTACTTATAGTATGTTTAAAAGTACTTAACCAAAACAATTTCGTCCACAAAATAAGCAAAGTACCTATCTATCGCCGCCCGTGGTAGCTATCTATCTAAACCATAATAATTACTTCACCCACCATCCCCCGGCGTCAATTTCACCCACTGACATTTCGGAGAGCGGGGCGAAAAAAAATATACCAGGCAAGGCAGCCTTCTAACAAGCATGCCAATCTCCTGTATGGGCGCGGGTAATTCTGCAGCTTGTCCCCGCAGCGGTGATCGATCACTCAGGGCCCGAGGATTTTTGAGAATGGACCTTTATTGCACGTGCTTGCTTATTTATATGGGGAATAATAAACGTTAACGAAAATGCGAAATTCGCTTTAGTCACAGCGCCGGTTCGCGTCACTTCGCCGTGGGTAGAAGTCTCCCCTCTCCGTATTAGATAGGTAGGTAGAGCTCGTCTAGTCTAAGATGACGCGCCACACTACTTAGTTAGTTGATTTCGATGTGTGAGTGCAAATATTGATAACGACACTTCATCTGTGTGGGAGCCAATGAACGACGCGTGTTCCTACGTTTGAATCTCACCGCCAACTGAATGACCAATTACAACGGCATTTGTATATGTATTGCGTCCATATTTTAAACTTGCTTGCGTGCGGTAATGCGATAGTGGGGCGCGTCATTTTAGATTAGACGAGCTCTACCTAACTGCTCCGAGTTTCGTTGAAAAATATACCTATATTAGTAACATAACCTGACCTATCCATATACGGTAGCTAGCTCTCATTCCACTAGGATCCAACGAGGCTCCACCGGTGGATCTATGGATATTTTACAGGCATGAGGCATTTCATCATAAGTAGTCATCACAGTAACGCATTTGCGGTTCAGCACATTTGTTGCCTGCAACCTAATGCATGATTCGTAAATACGTCCATGTCACTGTCCATGACATCTGTCATGGACAGTTACCGCTTACCATCAGGTGGGTTATCTGCTCGTTTGTCACTACAGAATAAAAAAAATACCTAGCCGACCGAATAACTCACGGCGACGAAGAAATTGAAATATTTCCTAAATCACTGAATAGATTTTAACGAAACATAGCTAGAACTAGCTATGAACTTTCTCGAATAATCTTTTAAATACTTATATTTTCGTATCGAAATCGGTCCGTTCGTTCAGTAGCCGTATTCACAATGGCTCGGAAATCGGATTCGGATACGGAATCGACAAAGGACCCCGCAAAAGTTCTTAGGAAAATGTGGTTTCAGTTAATTTTGATTTAATTTTCATATGTTATAGAGAGTAGAGTTTCTGTGGAATCTATCGGGATTCAGAATAACCGTTTTCGAATCGATCGACACGGATTCGTCGCTCACGAATTTCGTGTCGAATCGTTCGGAAACGGTTTCGAATCATTGTGAATACGGCTACAGGAGATACGATGCCACAGACAATACACACATACATATGACACACGTCAAACTTATAACACCCTTTTTTGCGTCGAAGGTTAAAAGGGTGCACTAATGCGTATGTTATTTCTTTAAAAACATTTCTTCGAGCAGGCCCAACATTACGACACTTACCTAGGTACTGTAAAAAGTTTTCTGGGTGAGTTACGATTAAGTTGGTTGGCTGTTACGCACTCCGGGCGAAAACGTACCTGATACCTAGCACAGAATCACAAAACAGATACCTAGTACAGAACAGATACGACCTAAATAAAGTATGGCAAAAGTACATTTAGGTATCTACCTTATTTAGAGGCCTATATCTCAAACGATTACAAAATAATTATCATCTTGGCCTAAATGTCTCGGTTGTGCTCTCGCGCACGAGGGCCCAAGGTCTGCCTTGATTATGATCCAGGGTTTGGCAGATCAGGTAATTACAGACGAGCGACTGTTACCTGACCTCCATAACCCTGCTACCAGGGGAACCTGACCAGTAGGCTAATTACATAACTCTGTTGCCAACAATTCTCTGATTTCAATGATTGAAATTGTTACTTTTGCGAGTACCTACGTATGATCGATTTCGTAGTTTCAGTTTATTGCAATGGAATTTTGTTAGCAACTGAACCCATGAAATCCATGTTACGGAATCGCAAAGGAACAACTTCAATTAGTGAAATCAATGAATTGTTGGCAACAGCGTTACCTAATTAGCGTACAGATTGGAGCATGGCTACACATTCAGTCGCCTGTATATCTTAAACGATTACCAAACCGTTATTTCAACCATTACAACTTACCTTCCCACCCCTCTGCAACGGCTAAATTGTTGGACAGAGTTTTTGTCAGTCTGTCAGTACGTACATCCGTCCCGATGTCTGTAACTTGCGGAGTTCGTGATCGATCACTTCAAAACTCAAGAACAACTTTGCCTACTTACATATCTGCTTCTGTTAGGTATTGGATGCGAGATTTCGCCACAGGATCTATCCCTAGGATATTTGAAGAGGGTATTGAAAAGAGATACCTAAACCGTTTTTTCATTACACTTACTCGTAAGTCGTAATTTGGATGTTTTTGTATCACTGTTAATGATATAATTCAAGATATTACTTTACTATAACGCACTTGGGCGTTATAACATCCCCATTTAAGTTAAGTTGTAACTTACCTACTGTAAGTAATATGTACCTACCTAGGTATGTTGACCAAAAATTTTTTAGGAATAGTGTAATGACGGATTATATTCATCGGTATCATAATATACCTACATATACTAACGTAACTATGGTAACCGCATTAAATTCCGTTTAGTAGGTAGTTTTTAAGTTTATAGCGAACAGACAGACACACAGACGCAGCGTGGAACATTGTTTTATAATAATATGTAGGTAATAATAAAGATGAAAGATTTGATTATTTATTGTTGAAGGGGAACCTTCATTGAACCCTCGCAACTTCGCAAGGTGACTGGAAGACAGGGAGAATCGCCGCTCCAGTCCCGATTGTCCGATCCATCACGCTGTCACTTCCTCCGACACTCACGGGACAACACGGGACAATGTCCCGCTGCGGGAACGCGGGACACTTGATTGGACACGCGCCTTCATTGTGAGATCTATATAGTGGTCTATGGATCTATGTAGGTACGTACAGTGGCACAAACTTATCTGATGCGGTGGTTAAAACTGGAACAAAGTATCGCTATTTTGAATCTTCCTAATGCCAACAACAGCGAACGCTTCCACCGGATCAGATTCGATTAGTTTTTTTTAATAAGCGATTCGCACTTATCGTGGTCCTATTATAACTATTCTTACTACGAGTCGTAACGTCAGATTTTTCCAAGCTTAATTCCATCAGAAAATGAGATTCCTGATGATGTGCGTAAAGCACCGAATCGCTTTATTTTTAAAAAACTAATTAAGAATTTTTTTATAGATAAAAGGCCGTAAAGTCAATATAAATAGTATATTTATTTTTAATATATGTATGTATGTATACTATTTATTATAATATAATATATGTTAATTCTATCTTGATGTAGTTAATAATGTATTTAGGTAAGTTACAATCTATCATCACGCTTTATAAAGCACCTACTTACGCACTTTCTGCATTGTCTACTGGTTGACTGGAAGATAAAGCCTTAATGGCTTTAAGTCCGCCAATTGTATTATTGTGCAATAAAGTTTTAAATAAGTAAAATCAATAAATTCCAACTTATTGACGCTCAGCTGCAGAATTTGTGGTTCTTCTAACTACACGTTGCATTTCGGGGCGTTTGCGAAGCAGTTGCACGACTTTATACCGCCGGCACCTTTCCGCCGATGAAAATACCTATCAAATATTTAAGACAAATCATACATACAGTATGGTAAGCCGTGTGGGGTCCGGCTGAGTAGAATAGCACCAACCCCTTACACTCGTGGGTACCGTACAAGGCGACAAATGTTTTCGAAGCATACGATTCGGCCGCATCGTCACTTACCAACAGGTGAGATGGCGGTCAAATGCCTGTCTTGTATAACATAGAAAAAAAAAGACTAAACTCTCCATAAGCTGGAAAACTGGCAGCAGCGTTTTCCATTGTTTTATTTACAACACTGCGATCTCTAACTCGCCTGCCGAGTGTGAAGTTGATGACAATAACCACCCCTTTCGTGGGAGAGGCCCTAAGTCTTGCGGTAAACTGTTATGGGCTGCGATGATGACCATACATTGCCATCTTCAGCCGCATCGTCACTTACATCAAGTGCCTTAGTTATTTGTCTAACTGGTGAACTTAGACAAAATAAGAACTAGCTTTCTAGTTTAGAAAGCACATCAGTCTAAATAACCGACTTAAATATTTAGATTTCTGTGTTTAGAAGCGTAAAGCATCCAAACAAACATACCTACTGCATCTAAATACCCATTCCTACGCGCAAAACAAACAATAACTTTCATCACCCACCGAAAACCGGCAAAAACTCCCGAAAACGAAGTGAAATCGGCCATAGCCATGGTCGCCGCTCCTAAGTGTATTAGCGAACGTTGACAGCGTGATGGATCAGCGCTTAGCCCGCGGGATTGCTGGGACCCGCGTCGCTCCATTGTAGCCAGCATTGTTGTTTCTGGATATCTCTCTCAAACGGAATAATATAATATATTTTTTTGGTCCGTGATGCAGACAATGGGTAAATTGTATTGAGTTCTGTACTCGATTTTGATTTTAAGATATTATTTTTCAGTTATCTGCCATCGGGCATTAGCCATAGGTAATAAGATCTTTTGTAAAATTGACTAGATACAAGTATTGCTGACGCCGTGATCTGCCTTTCGTATTCTCATGCGAAATTGCATCGCTTTGCGTTCTTGCCCTTAGAAAGCTTAGGAAAGCTTTGTTTGTTTTTATCGTCCTGTAATTCTTAAATAAGTTGTTATATCATTATATTCTAATTCATACTCCTAAATACATATATAATGATGATGATCATTATAGTCTAAAATTCAAGTAACGAATTTTATGGAAGTTCCAGTATGTCCTGTTTAAACAAGTATAAATTATTACTACAGCTTTCGTCTCATTTCGAATTACTTTCGATTCTGGAAATCTGGCGTATGTGGGATATATAAAAATGTGCAGATCTTCCGTAAGTTATGTGAGTATCAGGCCGGGACCGATAGTTTTTGGAAAAAGTCCCCGGACGCCGAGACCCGAGACGGCCATAAAAATGACGACCTGACGACCTGCATGGTTCAATGGTCAACATGCCGCAAGAGGTCCCGGGTTCGATTCCCGGCCGGGCAGAAATTGAAATGATGAATTTTAATTTCTGTTACGGGTCTAGGTGTTCTATGTATAATAAGTATGTATTTAAAAGTATTTAAGTAGTATATCAGTTATCTAGCACCCATACCACAAGCTTTGCTTAGTTTAGGGCTAGACGGCGCTGTGTAAATTTGTCCACGAATATTTATATTTATTTTAAATATCACTATATGAAGATTCAGTGTAATATGAATAGCAGTATCGTATCCATGGTGTGATCGTACCAGTTAAAGCTCATGGCAACGGGTACTTCGCATAAGACATCGCTATTGTCATCTATGTGATTTTGGTTGGGTACCGCTACATTTAATAATTTCATGAAGGTTCTGAAGTAATTTTGAAAACATTAATAAATAAGTGATTTCAATAATAACAGTATCGTATCAAAGGTATGATCGTACCAGTAAAAGCCCATAGCAACGGGTATTTCGCTTAAGGTACCACTAGTGCCATCTATGTGTATTTGTAGAAACTACCAGTTTTATGACCGACATTGGCACAAGTTAGCTTTCCATAGTAGCGATTACGATTTTTTGCTTAGAGGGTTTCAGCGATTTCAAATGGCGCCACTGAGGCGTAAGGCGTCGTCAAAATACTATTGTGCTATTGGGCAGAACCTAAAAAATTAACTGAAACAGATATTCTGTGCTGAAACTGGAAAATTGTAAGGATCTATTCTAGCCAATGACTGGGCTTTCTCGTAGATTTTGAACTCGAGAAAACCATTATTTTATTTTATTTAGTGCCAAATATTACATAGTTTTCTCGAAACGCGCCAATTTGTAGGGGCATGATTACAGAGCACAGAGCCATAGGAGCACAGTACGGCAAAATTTATTCTTACAAATAGCTGAGGTACAGGAGGGGTAAAACTTTTACTGTATTCAGCTATGTAAAAAAGTGATCGCCCTAGATTCTACTGGCATATGATGATCATGATGGGCGTAAAAACGTGCGTTTGGTATTTCGATTGACCTCTCGCTTACGAGTCGGACCTCTTAACCCCTAGGCCACCGACGCTTCAGTTATGGGAGCAAAAGCTTTGATAATAAATAGGAGATGGCGCAAATTAGAATTACGTTATTTTACTGAATCTAATGAAAAGGTAATTATATGACATATTTTCTAGGACATAGGACTAACCTCCATATATCACCATCTAAAAGAAAATAAAACGAAATTTGAATTTCCTAACAATTCGTATATTTTTAAACAATTATTATTAATAATTAACATTTGTCTAGAAGTAAATCCCGTACATAATTATATATAAATTGGTTTTATTAAGCTACAGGCAGTACAGCAGTTAGCGCACGATTCTCAAACTTTGCAATTTCGACACCCCATTACAATATCTTTGCGTTTTAATTTTTGTACGACAGTTCCCAAGACTTTAAGCATCACAAACTCTTACTACAAATATAATAACAATTCAAAACACAAATTAATATTACTTTAAGCAGCATTGACATCAACAAAACATACGTATCAACATAATTTCATCGAATTATCTCATCGGTTACGAACTATCGTGCAATTATTTATAATAACTATTGTACCAACACTAGACGTACTCGTACATTTTCTTAAAACAAGAACATATTTCGCAATGTTATATTGACAAGTACGAAATAACGTGACATTACACTTCACCTCATGGCACAAATATTGACACACAGTATTCAGTTTTCATGCTAACGCTTTAGCATTTTAGGTTCTTTCTTGCTTGTAATATTGTGCCAAAATTTAAATAGTATTTTTTTAAATAAAGTATACTTTTTACAAACATTTACACTTACAATACAACTGAGAATTATTTTGTACCTTTACTAATTTTTAATACAATTTGACATATATTTAATTTATTTATACATCAAGGGGGGTCAAGGTCGCAAACTTTGAGAGCCGCTGCGCGTCGCTTGGACGATGGTGTAAAAAATAAATAAAATTAAGTATTTACAATGCTGCCCGCTGGTTGGTGTGCCCACTAAGAGATTCAGGCTTGGCTCGCGGACTGCGATATTCTGAAACGAAGAAGACATGGCTCATTCATTATCTGTGGGCTGGGAAATCAGTTCTTGATACAAAATTGATTTGTCAGGTGATTTGACAGGTGGTAGGACTCCGTCAATCCTGAGGAGTCCACCTGGGTGAGTACCACCGCCTTATCTATTTGTACCGCCAAGCAACAATGATTGCATCGTTGTGTTAAGGTTTGAAGGATAAGGTAGCCAGCAAACATACAGACATTAGGCATTTCATTTTAGTCTTTACAGCGATAATACACCAGCGGTTCTGCATTTTTGTTATCTGCAACCTAAATGTATGAATTGTTATGGACGACAGTTACCACTTACCATCAGGTGGGCTGTCTGTTCCTTTGTCCTTGAGTTGCATAAAAAAATATTCCGTGACGGGGTGGCAATCCGCTCCCGAGCCTATTCAATCAGTCTCCGTGTTCCCAGCTGAAGGCCTTGGTCAATCTCACTTCGTTAAAGGTATTAGGAGGTACACTTAACAAGTTGCGAGCTCGTTGCGATGCTAAAATTCGACTAGCCTCAAAGTACGAACCCATCCAGTTTTCGGACTTTGCAAGCATTGCTTAACCTTGGTTATCGACTCGCAATCACGCTGCAGTGGGTATGTATGTGCTAGTGATAAACAGATTTCAGAGTTGGTGCCATAGTAGAAGTTGTTTGTTATCCAGACCACATTTACTGTTTGATATCAAGAACTGAACTAAAATTTTATAGTCACCATGTACTTATATCTATTTCGGTATTTTACACATGTGCGTAGAAGGCGGTGCTTTGATGAGTGTGTGAGACAATGAGTCAGTGAGGTACAAGAGTGTGAGCCAGTGTGCGAGACGGTGATCTGGTACGTATATGAGACGGTGTGTCGGTCAGTGAGCCAATGTGAGACATAAAAACATAAAAAATACAACATAGTAAATAGTGTACTATCAAGATTATAACATAAGTGTTGAACGATCAGTGTGCCATAGATAGAGAGACGGACTGATGATCTTTATAGAGCGTGAGTGGTAGAATTATTTGCAAGTCTAATATTGGTTTGAGACGGGACCTTACTCATACTCCGTCGACTGAATTGAACAGAATGGAAAAGAAGAGAATAAGACATTTCTAGGTAGTCAAAGAAGTGGTCAAAAGTAGAAATGGTCTATTAAGGAGAATATTTAGAAATGGCCTGATAAAGAAGTGGTCGAATCCAGAGCTGTTCATATATAGAAAGAGACAAATAAAGAAGTGGTCCAAATACGTCAAAAAGATTGATTACGTCGTACACACGACGACATGACACATAGTTGCTTCTGGAGAAAGTCCAGAAAGCGTTTCTGCGATTTCTATATAAAAAATGTATGGATACTATCCCTTTTTATACCCCACTAAATACCTGCTGGGTACGCTAGGATTCAATTCTCTGGAAGTAAGGCGTAACTTTAATTTGCTTATAATGGTGTGTCTCACGTTGCGCGGGGATGCCGACTGTACGGCTCTGGTCTCACAGGTAGTAAGTTTATTTGTCCCCCCTAAGCCAAGAATAATCCTAAGAGCGCGTCAGAACCGGCTCCTCGCGATTCCGGCCGCGCGAACCGTGGCTCGCGCGCATTCTCCTTTACTTCGCGCTATGGACATGCTGAACGCTCTTCAGACATCAGCACCTGAGTGTGACGTATTTGCTAGTGGATGGACAGACGTGCGACGTATGTGTCTGAGGTTTTGTGAGTTGATGAATAAATGATCGTTCCTAATTATTTAAATTTTACATGGAAATGTGCCATAGTTTATTACAATTTTTATTTGTAAAATTGTTGTCACGTTTGTAGTGCATTAGTGTTAAGTATACTGTAATGCTACAAATGTATGGTGAAGTAAATAAATAAATAAATAAATAAATAGTAAACAAACAATTGAGTGATACCCAGATACACAGGGGGACAAATAAATAAGGTGGATAAGATTCCCCTTTGGTACTCACCAGGGCTTATCGCTGAAAAATTAAAATACCAGAATTTATACAAAATTATAAAAAGGAACCCTATTTAGGATGTTATTGTTTTGTCAAATAGAATATAATATTAACAAGGCTTTGTTCTCTCTTTAAGGCTCTAATTTCCAAGGTCAAACTCTAGAGGAATTTCCTTAGCTCGTATCTAATTGGACACATTGCAACTGTAATAAATGTTAAAATCGATTTCAATTTGGATAACTTGTAACTAAATCGGAGTCGATTATGTTATGCCAAATCTATTTATTCGGTCCACATCGCGCGGTGGTGTAAAGAGGCGAGTGTGTATTATAGTGTGTAGACGAGTTTATCTGTCAGTTTACTTGTGAACGGTGTTTTAGGACTTAAATGATATTGGACATAGGGCATAGATGGAGCCTCGACCTATAGAGAATGTACACTGTTAATCTGTCACAACTTAATACAAATTACTCAATGTCATACAAAAAGCTTGAAGATGACCAAGGCTACCGAATATGGCAGTAGCAGTGGTTGTTTGACAACTTATAGCTTATTGACGACCTGAGTGGTTCAGTGGTCAACATGCCGTTATCTGCCACGCAAGAGGTCCCCGGCCGGGCAGAAATTGAAATGATGAATTTTAATTTCTGTTACGGGTCTGGGTGACCTATGTATAATAAGTATGTATTTAAAAAAAGTATATAAGTAGTTTATCAGTTATCTAGCACCCATAACACAAGATTTGCTTACTTTGGGGCTAGATGGCGCTGTGTGAATTTGTCCACGATTATTTATTATTTATTTATTTATTTTATTTGTACTATTAAAAAAAGAAACAAAATATAGAATGTGACTTCAGCTGTGAGTAGGTTCCTTCTATGCCTCTATGCCCAAAGATGATTTTTCGTTTTATTCATTTAAATCAGTCAGTAGTTTGGAAAATATTTGATTAAATGTAAAATTGATTGGGAATTCTCCGTTTTGTTTGTCGATCACGTCATTTTCTTGCCATCCTGTGAGTGTGTGTGTGTCTGCGGGTGTGGAGGCTCACTTGTTCCCCAGCAGGGCCTTGACAGCATTAAAAACGTTCCTAGAAAATACTTCGTCTCGAGTATATTATGTGAACTTGGTCGGGGATTATCCGACTTTATCTGTCGATGACGTTGCTTTCTTGTCATATCGTACGGGTACTAAGACTCACAGCACGGCCTTGACAGCATTAACAACCTCACTAGGCAAGTGTTTCAATGAAATCGGTTCTTAAGTTTAGAAAACATTTCAATAAATGTAAAATTGATCGAGCTTTCTCCGCTTTTTTTTGTCGATCACGTCATTTTCTTGATATCCCGTACGTGTACGATGACTCAATTTTTTTTTCGTAATATTAAATAGCGACATACTTGTCCCCAGAAAATACTTAGTTTTGAGTATATTACGTAAAGTTGGTCAGGAGTTATTCGTTTTTTCTTGTCTGTAAGGCTATTTTCTTGCTACCCTGTGTGTGTGTGTGTGTGTGTGTGTGTGTCTGCGGGTGGGGAGGGTGGGGAGGGTGGGGAGGGTGGGGAGGCTCACTTGTTCCCCAGCACGGCCTTGGCGGCGGCCACCACGTCCCCGGGCGCCGGGATGCACTTGGCCTCGAGGTCCCGCGCGTACGGCATGGGCACGTCCGCGCCCGTCACGCGCCACGCCGGCGCGTCCAGCTCGAAGAACGACGGGGACTCCATCAGACGCGCGCAGATCTCCGCGCCCACGCCTGGGGAGCAATCAATCAATCAATCAATATTATCCCACTGAAACACAGGGCTACTTACGCAATGTTAATGGCTAAATGGCGTTTAGGACGACACTATCGAACACTGTGTCTTAAGATACAGGATTTAATCCTAGTGTAGGAGGCAGGGCTGTAAATTTTTTTCGTAATACTGTTACTTTGTAAACCTATTATATTATCAACATGTTATAATTCGTCCCAATAAATTCATTTTTATTTTTATTTTATTATATTTTCAAACTCGTAAACTTCCTGAGGCGCTGATTAGGTAAATCTGACTAAATTCAGTAGCAAAAAGCGCGAGAGCAAATCAAAGTGGAATGTAGTGCTCGTAAAATAGGATCAATTTTTGTATCATAGCTTTTGAGAAGCGGAGCGACACATTACATAATATAAGTGATGCAAAAATTGACCTAATTGTATGAGCAATTGATACGTTCATGAAAGACAAAGATCCGAGTTAGGCTGGCGTTTATTAGAAAAATAAGAATACCGCCTACTAACAATTATTAATATCAAAACAAACAGCAATACATTTCACTTTGATTTGCTCTCACGCTTTTTGCTTCTGAATTGAGTAAAATGTAATCAAATTGCCATATATGGTACACTCTACAGACTCACTTTATTGTAAGCTCTTGACGACTGAGTTACAGATGACGACACCAAATACAACCTAGAAATCGTATACGATCAATTACCGGAATATGATATAAATATTGTAGTAGGTAATTTGAATGCGAAAATTGGGCGTGAGACGTATTCTTCCCCATTAATGGCAGATATAGTAAACATGATACAACGACGATAATGGGGACAGCTGCTTTGAAGTAAATGGTGGTGAGGAGTACAATGTTTCCTCACAAAGAAATCCACAAGGGTACATGGAAGTCGCCCGATGGTATCACAGTCAACCAAATAGAAAAAGTTTAGCTGCTTAGAGCTACAGAACTGTGTGGATAAAGCGCGGGAGACAGCAAGGGACACCGTCATGGACGTGGAACTTAAGACTCTAAAGAAAAAAGAAGCCTAAAAGACAGAAATGGTGGAATGAGAGCTGTGAACAGACAATTAACGAAAGAAGAAAGTTAAAGTTACACTCTGAACAGGATCCCGATAAGTGGCTGGAAAAATACAAGGATTCACAGAAGAAGTGTAGGAACATGATCCGACAGCTAAAGAGACAGCAATTATTCAATTAATTGCAGCAGATGGAAACTTTAATAAAGCCAATGCGACCAGGAAGTTTTACCAGGAGGTTAGGACGGTTAAGAGAGAGTTTCAGCCGACCGCCCAGGCTCTTGAGGATGGCGAAGGAAATCTTATCAGTGACCCCGCTGAAATTAGAAACGAGTGGCGAAAGTACTTTGAGCACCTGCTTAACTGCCCCGCTGTCGAGAACCCAATAGAGGAATCTAATTCAGTATCAGAGAAGAAATGGGAGTACGCGCAGGACATACACCTTCTTTTCGTGGATTTCGGTAAAGCCTATGATAGTGTGGATAAGGAAGCCCTCTTTCGGATTTTAAGATCTTTAGGAATACCTGATAAGCTAGTCAGGCTGACAGAAGTTGCCACAAGAGAGAGTAAGCTAAGGGTTCGGGTCGTGTAGAAGGAGAACTCACAGATGAGTTTGAAGTTGCCACGGGCCTAAAACAAGGAGACGCACTATCGCCGATGTTATTTAATTTAGTACTTGAACACGTCAGCCGGAAAGTTCGGGCTCTTGGCGGCAGAGTTGAATTGAATGGTTTACAGAAGATTATGGGTTACGCTGACGATCTGGGGTTGGTGGGGCGATGTGCGGCGGATGTAAAGGCTATGGATGGAACTCTAGACGAGGAAGGACGGAAGATGGGTCTTAGAATCAACTGCGAAAAGACGGAATACTGCCATATGCGCCGATAAAAGGATAAGAGAACCGTGTGGTGTGCGGCACAGTGGCCGTGTACTCGTAGTGTCCGGCAGAGTAGAATAGCATCAACCCCAACACTCGTGGGTGTCGTACAAGGCGACTAATGTTTTCGAGGCAAAAGATCAAGAGTCTCCGTAGTCTGGAAAATGGGCAGCAGCATTTTCCATTGTTATATTTAAACACTGCGATCTCCAACCCGCCTGCCGAGCGTGGAGATTATGGCAATAACCACCCCTTTCGTGGGAGGGGCCCTAAGTCCTGCAGTGGACTGTTACGGGCTGTGATGATGAAGGAAAGACCTATCTGTCAATGGGACTATTTATAAAGGCAAGGATAAATTTAAATATTTGGTGGTACAGTGACCGACACCAACCAAAGACAGGAAGAAATCGACCTCCGTATCCAAAACACCCTGAGATACGCAGCAGCTCCCCATAAAAAAACTTGCGTCTTAACTTTTCTGCAGAAGGACAAAGGTACGTGTATATAAAACAATCATAAGACCGATTTTAATGTATGCATATAAAGTCGCTTCCCGCCGTCTGTCTCTTTGTATCTATCTATGTACGCTTAGATCTTTTAAACGAAATTTACGTACGGATTTAATGCGGTTTTCAACAATCGAAAGAGTGATTCAAGAGTAAGGTTTATAAGCAAGAAAAGAAAGGGTAGGTAGGAGTAATTGTGTCGCGAATTCTTGTGTCGGAGGCCAAGATCCACTTCGAGTCGCTGAGAAAGCGAAGTAAGTAATTTATTATCGATCAAGCGCTCAACTTTAGATTATAATGGTAGGACTTTAGCTAATAATAACTGGAATTTAAAGCCCGTGTTTAAATTAAGCTCGCGTTCTTTACACATATTAACTAAGGTGCGTCGCGTTAAGTCCCGTCTAATATAATAATACATGTTTAAACAGTTTCATTTTTTCTAGACATGACAGTCACACACAGTCACTAGAGAGCGCCATCTATGAGAATCTTAGGAAGCTAGTCTTGAAAACATTATGTATTTTTTTATTATTCATTTCTATCGTCAAGCAATAATGCAATCGCATTGCCGTGTTCCGGTTTGAAGGATAAGGTAGCCAGCGCAATTACAGGCATGAGGCATTTCATCTTAGTCCTCACAGTGACAGCTCCAGTTCTGCATTTTTGTTACAACCTAAATGCATGAATGGTACATGTTACGGGAGACAGTTACCGCTTACCATTAGGTGGGCCGTCTGCTCGTTTGTCACCATAAAATATTTTAAATATAAATCTTATGCACTTCTTACATTTGACTAAATTCAGTAACCTAAATTCAAAAGCATAAGAGCAAATAGAAATGGAATATATATTTACATTCTTCCGTAAGGTCCGTTTTAAGACCAATTAAATTACGTCACGCATCGCTCCGCTTTTCAAAAGCCGTGACACAAAAATGTATCTTATTTTATGAGCAATACATTCCACTTTAATTCGCTCCCACGCTTTTTGATTCTAAATTTAGGCTATCGAATTTAGCATTATCATCATTTAGGCTTACCATGAGCTCTTACAGCAGGACCTAAACAGAACTGTCCTACTTATAACGAGTCAGCGCTATACGTGTCACATAAGCTTGTCTCGTTTTAAGCAGGGCAGCGAGTCTAGTCATCTTTGACAGCTCCGCTTGCGTGATGCGTGTATGGTAGAAAATTGACAGCTCGAAGTTCGACTATTTCTACCAACATCTACATTGACTCTGATTGTTTAGGATCCATGGACTTACTACCCAAAGGGACTGCGCACTGCTTTGACTAAATCCGGGCAGAGCGAGAGTCACCATCGATAGTCCTGTGTCCCTTTCTAGTGTTGCCACCATTGTTGATGCAAATTCCGAATTACTTTTATTATTTGGCGCGGACACCGACCTCAGGGCCAGGCAGAGCCGGACCGGGTGCAATCTGAAAGTCATGTTTTCACCAGGGTCCAGCCCAAGCTTACCCTGCTACTCGGAAACTATTGGCCCTAGAACACTTCCTAGAGTGAAATGATAGCACTCCTCGAGATTCTCATTTCGTATGACAGCTGTCAAAGTTAAATCTTTTATAACCCGGTACCCATTGGTCCTAAAACACTAGTTTCTAGAGATAAATGATAGTACTTGTTGAGATCTACATTTCGAATGACAGCTGTCAAACTTTGAACTGAAATAACTCTTAAACTATTGGTGCTATAACACTCGTTCCTAAATAAAAATGATAGTGTTCGTCGAGATCTACATTTTGCATGACAGCTGTCAAACTTAGAACTGTTGTACCTCGGAAACCATTGGTCTTAGAACACTAGTTCCTAGAGCAATACGATAGTACTCATCGAGATCTACATTTCGGATGACAGTTCTAAGTTTGACAGCTGTCATACGAAATGTAGATCTCAACGAGTACTATCATATCTCTTTAGTAACTAGTGTTGTAGAACCAATGGGTTCCAAGTTATAACACATTTCAGTTTGACAGCTGTCACCCGAAATGTAGATATCGACGAGTACTATCACTTCTCTTTAGAAACTAGTGTTGTAGGATACATCGTTACCGAACTCTTTTATCTGTTTTGCGGAACAAAAAATCGATGGTTAATAATTATGTCGACTCGACGTTTGTCGGAGAAACGTTCAGTAGGTCAAAAGGTATTTTGACAACAACTTTTCGGATTGTATGGATTACCTCATAATAATACCAAATTCACGGTAAATATATTTCTCCAATAATGGCAACACCAAACATGACACTTGTCAATTAAGAATGACGGTGATTATGCCAATAACATTGTGTTTACACTGTTAGAAAGGGACAAAGGACTATCGATGGTGACTCTCGCTCTGCCCGGTTTTAGTCAAAGCAATGCGCAGTCCCTTTGGGTAGTAAGTCCATGGTAGGATCATCCTTTTCGCGTAGCCTCCTTTGTGCACCGAAGGTACGTGAATTGTCTATGGACCAAGAATTTCTACCACAAACCGCTTGTGTCAGATAACGTTAGCTTATGCCATTTTTTCTACCACAAACGATTGTAGATTAACGCAATCTCTTGGCTATGGCCGCTGTCCTGCTTATAACGAGTCAGCGCTATACGTGTCACATAAGCTTGTCTCGTTTTAAGCAGGGCAGTTCTGTTTAGGTCCTGCTATAAGGGCTCACGGTAAGCCCCTTGAAATCAAATTGTTTTACGACTTTTATGAGTGACGTTCTATGACATTTAAAAATTTGCCATACAGAGATCTTTCTAAAAACTTTTTTAGTAAGCGATTCAGACTTAGCGCGGTCTTATTATACATGTCAGATAGGTAGGTCATCTTCGGGGGAAAAAATCCGAGCGAACATCATCACTAGAGGGTCTATGATGACTTTAAAGCTATAATATTTTAAGAGAGGTAGGGTATATCGGGGTATCCCGTTCGGATTGGAGCCGCCCGACTGGGTGAAGTACCTCACAGAATACCGCAGCTAAACAATACTCTTTTAAATAGTATTGTGTTTCTGCCGGTGAGTAAGGTCTCCAGTGCTCCATGGGGTGGGGATTTGGGGAACTCATCTTAGGGAAAAAAAATCTCTAGAGGGTCTTCGAGGAGTTTAAAGGTTTTTAATTTTCTTAATTATCAATAGACTTGCATTTGACCTTAACTCACCTGATGGAAAGCGACGATGAGGTCGAGGATGTAGCATGCGTGCCTAGAAGATACCTATTCACTCTTGATTAGAAGACCCCAAGGTTATACTTGTCGGGGAAGGTCAAAAAGCTAGGTTTGACTGCCACATAATTAGGAAATGCCGTGCCAGATATATCGCTTTACAGATGCCTGACAGAAATACAAATGATGATTGCATTATTTAATTACATTACAGTTTTAATTTCATTGTGACATTTTCATATTCATAAAATTATGAAATCAATAACGATGTCAAAATAAAATAAAATAATTTTATTTTGATATCGTTATTGATTCTGTATCTACTTATAATAAATTGATCTCCATAAGTGGACATGCAATACATATTATTTAAAGGCTGACATTTGTATAAGTTTATGTATATGTCACAAGGTGTAAAAATACCGCTAGCATTAATTGAAATCTCACTTTCTAGACAGGAAACTGAACAACTTCAACCTCAACAACAAAAATACAACTTTTTTTTTAAAGATAATCTTGTTTTCTGCCTAAACTATGTCTTTCCGTGGGTATGTTTCTTGGGGAAAGTTGTTCAGTTTCATAGGTAAAATATGGATCTTTTTACACCATGTATATCTATGTTTACTTCCGTTTTATAATTCATCATCACAGCCAGCACAGTCCACTGCAGGACTTGGGGCCTCTCCCACGAAAGGGGAGGTTATTGCCATAATCTCCACGCTTGGCAGGCGGGTTGGAGATCGCAGTGTTTAAATATAACAATGGAAAATGCTGCTGCCCATTTTCCAGACTACGGAGACTCTTGATCTTTTGCCTCGAAAACATTAGTCGCCTTGTACGACACCCATGAGCGTAAGGGGTTGGTGCTATTCTACTCTGCCGGACACCACACGGCCGTTTTATAATTATGACGCGAATAAATTTTAAAGTGACGTTGTATGCTGAAGATGAATGTATTAATTATAAACTATAATTATTAATGAAATGTAATGAGAATATGAGTCTGTGAAACTTACTTACTGTAAACAATAAAAGATATTTAATTGAATACTTGAAAGGTCAATAAGGTCACTCACCGCTCTGCGGCCAGCCCTCCTCCACGGTGACAACGTGGTGCGTCTTGGCGACGGACTTTGCGATGGTCTCGAAGTCTAGCGGACGGATCGAGCGCAGGTTTATCACCTCCGCTTCGATGCCTGGGGAGGGGATATCAAAATAAACAGCTATTTGAAGGAAAATAAACAGCTATTCGACGGTAAATAAACTGCTATTTGACGGAGAATGAACTGCTATTTGACGGAAATAAACTGTTATTTGACGGAGAATAAACAGCTATTCGACGGAAAATAAACAGCGATTTGACGGTAAATAAACTGCTATTTGACTGAGAATAAACAGCTGTTCGACGGAGAATAAACAGCTATTCGACCGAAATAAACAGCTGTTTAAAGGATAATAAACAGCTGTTCGAAGGAATATAATGAGCTGTTCGTAGGGTACAAGGCTCATTCGACGACTTGTAGGCTAATTAGGTAACGTTGTTACCAACAATTATCTGATTTCAATAATTGAAATTGTAATTTTTTAGATTACGTATGATCGATTTAATAGTTTGTTTATTGCAATGGTACTTTGTCAGCAATTGCAGGCATGAAAATTCAAAAATTCAAAATTTCTTTATTGATTAGGACATTAAATATTTCTTTCAATCGTCAAAAAGGAGGGGGGTAGGAAAGTAGGAAGGAAACACACAGTGACACGCTGGCCGCCCCATGGCCGCAGCAAACCCGCCCCACGCCAGTCACGACCGGACCGTGCCCGGCAATGCCAGACAGAGCCGAAACGCAGAGCAGAGCATGAAATCGATTATACGGAGTCGCAAAAGTAACAATTTCAATATTTGAAATCAGATAATTGTTGGCAACAGCGTTGTTATTAGCCTCCATAGTCGTTCAAATTGTTAATAAATAAATAAATAAATAATCGTGGATAAATTCACACAGCGCCATCTAGCCCCAAAGTAAGTGTGATGTTTGGGGTAGATGTCAAAATAAGTATTTATATGTACCGCCATTCGCTGTCTTGCATTATACGATTGTACCAAGAAGACGTGTTTAATTGCGCTCCGCTAATTACCTGTGAACTGCTACTGAACTAACAAACATCTCATTTGGCGACGAGTACTGACCCATAGCGTGTATTGTTGCAAAAAAAATAAAATTAAAAATAGAAGTGTTTGACGGAAATTCGGTGAAAGTGTTAAACCTGTGCAAAAAAAATATGTCGGTGGGCAAGATTGGACCGTTCGACGTGCTAAAGGACAATTGGAGGTCATACGTCGAGCGGCTAGAACAATATTTTATTGTGAATGAAGTTAAGGAAGACAAAAAGGTGCCGATTTTGATAACAGTCATGGGTGGTGACGCGTACGACTTGTTAGTTAATTTATGCACTCCCGACAAACCGTCGAGTAAAACATTTAAAGAGTTGGTGGACATTTTAAATAATCATCTACTACCCAAAACGAGTGTGTTGACGGAACGGTATAAGTTTAGGCAACGTAAACAATTAAACAGTGAGGGTATAACGGAGTACGTGGCGGACCTTAAGAGGTTGTCGAAGTCGTGTAATTTTGGGACTTGGCTCTCGGAAAGTCTGCGCGATCAATTTGTGTGCGGTCTGTACAGTGATAGTTTTCGACAGCGTATGTTGGTCGAGGACGATTTGAAGTTCGACAACGCGGTCAAGCTGGCGGTGGCAATGGAGACGGCCGAAAAAAATGCCGCGCTGGTAGACGGACGGTCCACGGCGGCGGCTGACACGGGGCCGGCGGTGCAGGTGCACGCGCTGGCGACGGCGGCGCCGCGTGCGGAGCGGCCGCGCTGGCGGGACCGGCCGCAGCGCGCCGCGGCGCCGGCGCCGGCGAGGCAGGCTGGCCGCGCGCCCGCCCGCTGGCCGCAGCGAGGTGAACGGCCGCGCGAGTGCCGCGCATGCGGAGGAGATCATGGTTTCGACGCATGCGAGGTTAAGAGATACGTGTGCCGTGCTTGCAACCGAGAGGGGCATTTAAAAAAGATGTGCCCGAGACTGAGAGACGAGTCGACATCGTACACGAACCATTACATCGAGCGGGAGTCGGCTGATAGTGATGACGCCAGCGAGGAGGTGAATAATCACTCATTATCGTCAAGTTGGACGGAGCATGGCCCCTATATAGTAAAAGTTAACGTAGATGGAAATATATTCCCTATGGAACTTGACACGGGTAGCACCATTTCATGTATAAGTTGGAACGAGTATTGCAAGTCATTCAGTAAATATAAAATTATGAAATGTAATCTCCGTTTAAGATACTATACGGGAGAAACAGTGTTACCGTTGGGTAAAATTCGACCGCTAGTTAGGTATAAAAATAAATCGGTAAATTTAGATCTATATGTTTTAAAAAATGCTAGCACGACATTGTTAGGCCGGCAGTGGCTGAATGAACTAGATATCAAAATTCCGATTGTCGATTGTAGTTATCAAGAGGTGCTGGGCCAACAGCCCTTCAATTTGGAACAATTCAGTTCCAGATACTGTGAAGTATTCGCCGAGGGCCTGGGCCGGTTTACCGGCGGACCGGTGCGGCTGCGCGTGCGTGAGGGCGCGCGGCCGGTCTTCATGCGCGCGCGGCCGCTCGCCTACGCGCTGCGCGAGCCGGTGGAGCGCTCGTCAGGGACGGCGTGATCGCGCCGGTGGAGGCCGAGGACTGGGCCACACCAATTGTTCCCGTGGTAAAGAAAGATGGCACTATTCGTTTATGTGGTGACTATAAAATAACTCTCAACAAATGTCTCGAAGTGGACCGTTTTCCCTTGCCTAAGGTAGAAGATTTGCTTGCGAAATTACATGGTGGAAAGCGTTTTACAAAGATAGATTTGTCTCAGGCATACGCGCAGTTAGTACTGGATGAAGATTCCAGTAAATACACGGTAATAAATACTCATAAAGGGTTATTTAAATATAACAGGCTTATATATGGGTTATCCTCCAGCCCAGGCATTTTCCAACGAAAATTGGAACAGATGTTTGCCGATATTCCCAAGGTAGGCGTTTTCTTAGATGACGTAATTATTACAGGCGATAGCGAGCGGGAACATTTAGATAATTTGCACGCAGTATTTCAACGCCTTCAGAAATATGGCTTAAAAATTAAAAGAGATAAATGCACATTTTTCGCAAAATCGGTTACTTATTTAGGGTATGTAATAAGCGAGGAGGGGGTACATACTTGCCCCGAGAAAATCGAAGCGATTACAAAAGTCAGCGCCCCTACAACCGTGACTGAATTGCGATCATTCTTAGGTTTAGTTATGTACTACGCGAAATTCGTTCAAAATATAAGCACCTTATTGGAACCATTATATAAATTGTTAAAGAAGGATACTAAGTTCCGGTGGTCCCCGGAATGTGAAAATGCTTTTAGTGCAGTTAAAGAGAAGTTGGTGTCTAGCGAAGTACTAGCACACTACTCCCCGAAATTACCGCTGGTGCTGACGACAGATGCCAGCAGCGTGGGGGTGGCCGCGGTGGTGTCGCACCTGACGGGCGCGCGCGGCGCCGGTCCCGCCGAACGGCCCGTGGCCTACGCGTCTCGGGTGTTCAATGCAGCAGAACGCGCCTATTCACAAATTGAGAGGGAGGCTTTGGCCATCATTTATGGCGTTCGGAAATTTCACCAATATCTTTATGGACGTAAGTTTCTCTTAAGAACAGATCACAAACCTTTGGTGACGATTTTCGGGGACAAAACGGGAATTCCGACGATGGCGGCCAGTAGAATGCAGCGATGGGCAGTTATTTTGTCCGGATATCAATATGAAATTGAGTATGTTCCGTCGAAAAGTAATGGAGCCGATGCCTTGTCGAGATTACCAGTTACCAAAGAGAATAAATGTAAAAACGAAACAACCTATATTAATTTTGTACAAGATTTTTTGCCGATTACTAGGGATCTAGTTAGAGAGACTACACTGTTGGATACGATTTTAAGAGAGGTTATAATGTACATTCAGTCAGGTTGGCCTAGTAATTGCGATAGTGAAGGGGTTAAGCCATATTATTCTAGAAGGAATGAGTTGTACATAGATAAAGGATGTATCATGTGGGGCTATAGATTGGTAATACCAAAGAAACTACAGCCGAAGATTCTTCAGGAGTTACATATGGGGCATTTGGGAATAGTAAAGATGAAGTGCATCGCCAGGAGCTACGTGTGGTGGGCAGGCATCGACGCGCGACGGCGACATCGAGAGCGCGTGCCGGGCGTGCGCGGCGTGCGCGGCGTGCGTGGCGGCCAGCGCCGCGCCTCCGCGCCGCCCCGCGCGCCGCCCATGCCCTGGCGATATGAGCCCGAGCCATGGACGCGTCTACACGTTGATTTTTTAGGCCCATTCCACGGTAAAACATTTTTGGTTATCATAGATTCGTCAACAAAATGGATAGAAGTCTTTACAATGCAGCGAACATTGGCGAGTTGTATTATAAAGGTATTACGAGAGACGTTTGCGCGCTTCGGTCTGCCTAAAGAAATCGTTTCGGACAATGGACCACCGTTTTCTAGTAAAGAGTATGCCGAATTTATGACCACCAATGGTATTAAACTCACTTTTTCACCTATATATCACCCGGCATCAAATGGCGCCGCTGAAAACGCTGTCAAGCTGTGTAAAAGGGCAGTGCGTAAAGCAATGGAAGAGAGTATAGATTTGGAAATAGCTTTGCAATCATACTTGCTAGCCTATAGGAACGTTGAGCATAGTACCACGGGGCAATCGCCGGCAATGCTGTTGCAACGTCGCAACCTCCACTCGCGCCTAGATTGCCTACGGGGTGACGCTGCACGAGAACTGCAACAAAGAGTGCAGGAGGTGCAAAGGAAACAGACACAGAACGCAGGAGGTATAGAACGCCATTTCGAAGAAGGCGATAAGGTGTTGTATCGGGGTTTTGGTACTGACAAGAAATGGTGTGAAGGAGGTGTTGTCAAAAGATTAGGTTCACGTAATTACTTAGTCGCAAGAGAAAACGGTCCACTAATTAAAAGACATATAGATCAACTTAAGATTGGTAGTGACTCTCGACCCATGTTTGACGTGGCGTGCCCCAGTCCGCCGCCTGCTGCCGGCGAGGCGGCCGTAGCCAATCCGTCGGCTCGCGAGCTGGCGAGCGCGTCGAGCGCGGGCTTGCCTTCAGTGGGACCACCACCAGGGTCGGTTACCCCAAGGAAAACCGCGCCCATAATCATGTCCGCCCCGGTCACAGATACCTCAGAACCGAACATGGACCGCCCTAAGCGCCAGAAAGTTCCGGTCAAACGGTATGGATTGGAATTCGATTAGTGTCGAATTAGGTTAAGTCACAAGTGCTGTTTACCTATATATATGGTTAACATTTCATTGTTTTTTTTAAATAGATACATTAGTACTTATTAAGGGTGAGGGTGTGATGTTTGGGGTAGATGTCAAAATAAGTATTTATATGTACCGCCATTCGCTGTCTTGCATTATACGATTGTACCAAGAAGACGTGTTTAATTGCGCTCCGCTAATTACCTGTGAACTGCTACTGAACTAACAAACATCTCAGTAAGCAAAGCTTGTGTTATGGGTGCTAGATAACTGATCATAATATATAGTCAGTCTGCTACGCAAAGGTCTCGGGCTCGATCTGATTACGGTTACGGATCTGAATGTAATATGTATAGTAAGTATGTATTTAAAGAATATACTCGTACAAGTAGCTTATAAATTTTCAGGCACCCTTAACACAGAACTTTGCTTACTTCGGGGCTAGATGGCGTTGTGTGAATTGTCCAAGAATATTTATTTATTCGAATAGCTAATATGAGAATGATCATAGTTACAATCGACATCATTCTGGCGTCAATATTTCGGTTGTGGTATAAGTGTCCGTAGTCTGGAAAATGGGCAGCAGCATTTTCCATTGTTATATTTAAACACTGCGATCTCCAACCCGCCTGCCCGCCTCCCCTTTCGTCCCCCGAGTCCTGCAGTGGACTGTGATGATGATGATGATGAATAAGCGCATCAGTCGTAGTTACCCATGCCAGCCAACTGGTCGGCGGCGGCCAAGGCGTGAAGGTTGCCGCGGCCGGCGCATACAAGTGTGATGTGTTTGCCGACCCGCTCGACCTTTGCCTTGCCTGGAAGAGATATCATGTTATAGTTATTTATTCATTCGTATGGCAAAAATACAATATACGAGAGACACATTTAAACATGTTATAGTGATTGGCGAATAGCGGTTATTCGGTACGATTATTTTCGATTGTATAAACGTGCTATTAATATACGCTTATTATTAACGTAGTTTGATCATATTTGCAATATTACGCTATCTCTAAGCCAATGAAATTTTGTAGACATGGTGTCTACAAAATTTCATTGGCATCCAAACGATGCTTGTGGTTTGTCAGATTTTCGTTAAAATATACAGTGTGTGGCCTAGAACCGGGGCAAATATTAAAAACGGAGGTGCTATGGGTCACCAGTAATTAAATAATCATGGTCCTAACTAATTAAAATCAAAACTAAAATTAGTTTCTTTTTTGGAAACTTAATCGTAAATGCAATATAATGCAAACAAAACAATAGCTCCGCTCAACTCGATCGGATTCGTTCTGCATCGTACTTATTCGGAGCTACTCGGAACGTCTCGTTGACATTATATGGGTTGTGTCGGCTGATATTACCTTTTGCCTTGTACCACGACATTGACAATGTTAGCGATAATATCCTTTTGCAATAATCCCTGATTATGAATCGTAACTTTAACTTCTTTTTGTGTGTAATGCATGGGTTTTGGTTAACCAGAATCTTTTCTGAAAAAATACCAATACTCTAGAGAGTCTCTATTTTCAAAATATTAGCCCCGGTTCTAGGCCACACACTGTATAGTTTCCAAGTTTTTTTACATTCATTTTAGGTATACAACAGTATATACATATTTAGTTACATTTCAACATTATTCGAATGAAGAAAAAAGACATTCAAGTGAAAACCAATCATTCGAATGATTTTTTTCGAAATCGGCGTTCCGTTGAATTGAATTTACTTAATAAGCTAACCGTTTATCTATTAACAGACTCAACCTTTTTTATTTATATATTGTTTAAATTTTACTCCACTGTGAAAACACTATAATTCATAATTCAAACAGCACGTGAATAACAATAACACAATACACTCACCAATTGGTACCAAAAAGTCCTTCCCCATGACTTCATCGGAGACTGGAAAGGGCGTTCCGTACAGCATTTCGTTTTCCAACACGACCACAGGGTCCGGGTCGCGGATGGCTGCCTTCAGGAGGCCTGCGATACCACAATCCTTTTTTTTATGCTACAAAGTGACAAGCGAGCAGTCAGCCCACTAGGTGGTAAGTGGTAACTGTCGTCTATAACGTCTACGATTCATGCATTCGGGTTGGAGACAACAAAAATGCAGGAGCGCAGGTGCGTTGTGTGAGGACTAAGATGAAATGCCTCATGCCTGTAATTGCGCTGGCTACCTTATCCTTCAACTTCAAATAGATAAGGCGGTGGTACTCACCCAGGCGGACTCCTCAAGCTTGACAGAGTCCTACCACCTGACAAAACATACATACAATTCATACATTCAGATGCAGAACCGCATGTGTGTTGTCACTGTGAGGACTAAGATGAAATGCCTCATGCCTGTACTTGCACTGGCTAGACTTAAATCGAGAAATTAAAGCCACTGCATCGCTACAAAGATCTGCGTCTGTGTTGTGTCTGTATTGTGTTTGTACAGTATTTACTGCGATACAAATACAGCTACAATGCATCTGTATTGCTGTATTGCATCTGTATTGCAGCTGCTGGTTTGCATTGTGTCTGTATTGTCTGTATTGCATCTGTATTGTGTCTGTATTGCATCTGTATTGCATTTGTAATGTATCTGCATTGTGTCTGTAGTGTATTTGTGTCCACGTACCCTTGCAGTCCTCGGCCGAGTAGGGCATGAGCACCTTGAGGCCGGGGCAGTGTCCGTACCAGGCGGCGAAGCACTGCGAGTGCTGCGCGCCCACGCCGGCCGCCGCGCCGTTGGTGCCGCGGAACACGATCGGCACGCGCACCAGCCCGGCAGACATGTAGTACGTCTTGGCGGCCGAGTTTATTATCTAAGAGAAGAAAAATAAATAAATAATAGTTCATTTATAATTGAATAAAGTTACAAAATATAAATTTTACAATAAAAAAAAAAAAAAAACAGTCAAATCTGCATTAAAAGGGACGAGATTTGAGTCAGTGGAAGCTGTGAAAGAGAAAGCGGCACGCGTCATGAAGGAGCTAACGGAAGATGACCAGCACTGTTTCCAACAATGAAAAAATTCGCATGGAGCGTTGTAGGGATAGAGAAGGAGTGTATATTGAAGGTGATAATAAGTAATTATGTATAACATAAAATAAAAATATTTTACAGCGTCAGTCTCGTTATTTAATAGCCACACCTCGTACATATCAACAAAAGGGAAATCAAAATATATATGATGCCAAATGGGCTCATGGCTCAGGGAGCGTGACACAAATCCCCCACCCCTGCAATAGGTGGGGAGGTGAGAAAAAGAGGTTTTCTTATCGTCGATAGATGGTGAGATTCGGTGGTAATTCGTCAAACATGGAACCAGAATACAGAATTATCAGATGGCAATCGCTCCACTGTAATTATCTGATCCACCGTATCCTGGATCATGGTCGAGGCGGATCGCGCTTTCGTACGCGAAATCACAACCGGGATATTAACAAGATGATTATTTTATCATTGTACCGATAAGAGATTTTCAAGATGACATTTAAAAATTACCTAACCTCATCATCACAGCCAATAACAGTCCACTGCAGGACTTAGGGCCTCTCCCACGAAAGGAAAGGTTATTGCTAGGATCTTCATGCTTGGCAGGCGGGTTGGAGATCGCAGTGTTATGTATATGACAATGGAAAACGCTGCTGCCCATTTTCCAATCTATGGAGACTCTAGATCTTTTGCCTCGAAAACATTAGTCGCCTTGAACGACACCCACGAGTGTAAGGGGTTGGTGCATCGTGTTTCGGCTCTTTAGAATGGTTTTGATGAGTACTATACCGCACGATAAAAGCTTGTTATCAAAAAATAATATTAATAAAATAACTTATTAATAGAATAGCACCAACCCCTTACACTCATGGGTGTCGTACAAGGCGACTAATGTTTTCGAAAAAAGATCAAGAGTCTCCGTAATCTGGAAAATGGACAGCAGCATTTTCCATTGTTATATTTAAACACTGCGATCTCCAACCCGCCTGCCAAACGTGGAGATTATGGCAATAATCTCCCCTGAGATGCCCTAAGTCTTGCAGTGGACTGTTACGGGCAGTGGTGAACTTATTCATCGGACAAGTTTTAACAGGGCGATGATCATTTAGCAATATGGCTAGCTAAACTCAATTTACGACGTGAATTGAGTAGATATTTCCTCCTGTCTGACTCTTAAAACTTGACATATGTGTTCAATACAGCGCCATCTATTTACAAGCAGATAAAACTTGTTATTTTTCTATAACTGTCAAATTGAAAACCTCTCATTGCTGACATGACCATTCATGGGATAGAACGAGCGATAGAACAGTGATTTGTAATTTTAAAATCACCATGACCAGTTGAAAGTGGTGATCGCTTAATGTCTATCGCGTACCTATAGAAGTAATTAAAAGATTAACAGCTACTTCTACTTAAGAGAGTCACGTGCAAAATTAATTAAAAATGGCAGCTACTTAGGCCTTAGCCTTTTTTAGAATCCACCGCAATACAAAACGTCATAACCTCTTATCGCAAGATATCGTCTGTCGTAGAAGATACTAAAAAGATCTGTGTATCTTATCTTGCCTGGTAGAGTATGCAATGTTATATTAATTTACAGTAATATTATAAAGAGGAAAGATTTGATTGTTAGTCGGTTTGTGTGTTTGTAATGGATAAGCTCAAAAACTTCTAAGCCGGTTTTAAAAATTCTTTCACCTGCAAAAAGCTACATTTTTAGCGAGTAACATAGGTCATAGCCTAACATAATTACAAGCAAACATAAAAACATAATTTTTTTGAGTATAAAACATATTTTATACTCAAAAAAATTGAGATCCTAAGAAAATTGCAATAACATAACATAATAAGTAATGTACAGTAGAACAGATTTACCTGTGATAAATGATATAATCAAAATGTTGCATGTTCGGGCATAATTTCAGAACAACAACAGCATTCTTTTTTCGGTTTGCAATTTTCAGGACAAGGTTTGTATGCAATAAAAAAGGGTAGGTAGAGTAGAATATGGGTAAGGTAGGGCGAACGGAGTCGCGCCGGGCCCACTAGTGAATTAATATCGAAGAAGCGCTTTCAAGTATGGTACAAAAGACAGCCCATCAACCTACCCAAAACCAGTAAAGAAGAGAAATAAACTGTTAAGAGGCGTCCATAGAGATGGTAGCTCATCTTACACTGGTGTTGGCAGTACTGTACTGTATAGTGGGAACTGGGAACAAATGAATGTTTTGCCACACTGCATGGCTATCATAAGTGTGTCTGCGATACAGGTCGCACCGCTCAAGAGCGTTTGTTTCGTTCTCTCAATGAGCAGTTTTCCAATAAGTATCTAAAGCATTCCTAACCACTCACTACATGGCGCCCCGACAATTTTGGTAATTGATAATCACTTGAAATAGGTTCTTAGCAAACAGGATATAAACACTGGTTACGATGTATTGGATAATATTGTATTTGTCAATAGTTTTCAACCATTTGAGAGGTTGTAATAATAATGGAACATAGTGTTCTATAAATATTTCTTTTTACACTTCGTTCAATATTGGATCTCACTCTCCTGCCTCCCGCATATGCCAAACCTATAACGGATTCCAACAAAAATCGTCACAAATTGATCTCTTTTCCAATTCTCTTGGCAGTTTCAAAAAGTTTGTTTATGATTTTTTATAGTTTAAGTTGCTTTGTTTAACATTATTTAATTTTTTTATGTTTAGTTTATACTAAATTCCTTTTTCTTTATTTTATTTTGTTTTAAATGACACTGAACGAGAATGTTGTGTCACCAATATGGGACTCGTATTAGAATAACTTTAATGTAATGTAACTGTTTATGACGTAACAATATGTGTTCTGCAGGTGTACCTTACTTAAATAAATAAATAAACCTTTAACAGTTATGTTTATATTAATAAACGTTTCATTTTTAAGTTTATTATTAGTTGGCTGCATGAAATCACTGCCACTATTATACAGATTATAAAAAGATTACCAAAATGTTGATGCTTTTTGAAACCAACTATCAATACCTACTGGAAAGCTCCTCATACTAAGACGAAAGAGTATCTATGTCGCGCCTTTTCTCGCTTATCGCACGCGAGAGCAACTTGTGCTTGCCTTACTGGACAAAAAGGCAAATAATAGAAATGAGTTCGTAGATGTTCGTCCGCACTCCCCAGGCAATAAAAAGCTAAAGAAAACAGGGTGTTGATAATACTAACGTGATCAATGGACTGCATAGCGAAATTCCAGGTCATGAACTCGCAAATGGGCCTCAGTCCAGCGAAGGCGGCCCCCACAGCGATGCCGGTGAACCCTGCCTCTGTGATCGGCGTGTCGATGATTCGTTTGTCGCCGTGTTTCTTCCATAGGCCCCTGGAAATGTTAGAAGACTGTTGAAAAAATGTTGGCGCACCCTAGACTAAGAATAGATGTACATACTCAAATATTTTCTCAACTATACTATTGTAATGAAATGTTAATGTTGTTGGTTGTGCTCTCCTTTGGCCCGAGGTTCAGCTTTACTATGATCCAGGCAGCTCAGGTGATTACAGTGGAGTAACTGCTATTTGAACTCTGTATTCCTATAACAGTGGAACCCGACCAGATTGTATCATGGTTACTCATTCAGTTGCCATAATGTGCAAGTTTCCTTATAATGTTTTCCTTCACTGTGAAAGCTAATATACAGTAACTAATATACCATTCTATAATGGTATATTCATTCATTCATTATCATAATGCTGCTCAGTTTACCTACAGATAAGTAGTTAAGTACCTACAGAACAGCATTATAGAATGTCATTATCAGTTGCTCATTAACTTGACACTTCTCTTTTAATTATTCCCCTTAATTAGATTATGAGTGGAACACCTACTAAAATTGCCTAGTAAGTGTATCTTGCTGATTGAGCAGAAGTACATAGTAGACATACACATACACAAATCTTTATTCGGCCCAAATACGATGTGTATTTGGGCCGAATAAAGATGGAATTAAAAATTGAATTTACAAAAAAGGAAAGTAGGGCGATGTGACGTCAGACTAAACTGGACCAGACTCAGCTTAATGCTTTGAAGGGCAGCAGCCAATCAGCTCTGATTTCCAGGCTGACCCAGAGTTCGGAACTCGAGTTCAAGACCAAAATGGAGATTTACTTGCAAAGCAAAAACTAAGAAATGCTTATGAAGATGAATTTCATCAGACAATTTTATTTCAACACGTATATTAAATAATACCTAAAGTAAAGTGGGAACTTTTTCCTCTTCATTCCAGGCCATTTTATTAGTCCTCACAGTGACAATGCACTTGCAGTTCTGTATTTATGATATAATTTAGATTTATTTATTATGAAAGGTAAATACAATTTCATTATGATCATAATTATACAATATGTCAATATGCCTGAATGTGCAGGTTTCATCACAATGTTTTCCCTCACTGTAAGAGCAGCGGTTAGTTTTCAACACATACATTTACATAAGTCAGAAAACAGTCATTGGTACGTGGCTAGAGCGGGATTCAAACCTGGGACCTCTGGCTTACGAGTCGGATACTCTAACCGCTCGGCCACCTAAACTGTGCAATAAATATTTATCAAATGTTAAATTAAATACAAAATGAATGTCATGTCACATCTAAACTAAAATTAAGATGTTACATTAAACTAAAGTTAATGAATTGTAGATACTTTGGGTGACAGTTACCACTTTCCACCAGGTCATAAAACAGGAAATAGAGTGTTTCAACAAAACCTACAAAGAAAGACTTGAGGATCATCCCAATGAACTGGCTCTGCTACTATTACTGGGAGCCCTCCGAGTAGACCATTCCGACTGAAACAATGCTCCATTTTGGACCAATATAAGCTGAAGCATGATCACCTGCCAACTAATCAGCGATAGAAGCACTGGATAAATCCTTCTTAACGCTAATCTCCACCAATCTTCTGCTTATAGTTTGAGCAAACTGATTGACCATTGTAACAAAATCAAATCAAATTTTTTTTTTTATTTTTTTATTGGTTATAAAATCAACAGCTCTTAAAACTTTTCAGACAACAAGCCATAGAAATGTGTTAGTGATAGCTTAAATTATATTATTTTATACATTATTTAACTTAATTAGGTACACTATGAATGAATATGATTAGAAGGAATATTACACTGAGAATAGTAAATAAGGCAAAGTTTACACCAAGTAATCAGTGGCCGTGCATTTCATAAAGACAAAAAGACACTGCCTACCCTACCATTCTGTTCTGATCACAATATTATAAATTTATATAATGGGTACCTAAATGCTACTCTACTAATTAACAAACAAAGCAGCTTTACCTTAGTGTTGTATTGTATTTTTAAACTGTAATTGAAAATACTGTGTTGCGGTTCACCCGCCATTATTTGTTTTGATTTGTTTTTTGTTTAAATTTATAAAAGCAGTTATCTATCAGTGTGAAAAATGGATAACATTAACTGTGAATGTTGTTTAGGTAATGTTTGTAGAGAAACTAACAAATAACGTATTTTCTAAACTATCTTTCAGTGAAAAAAAAAAAACAAGTTATTGTGAAAGGGGTCATCCATAAATTACGTCACACCTTAATAGGGAGGGAGGGTATTACTGAAATGTGACATAATGTGACAAGGGGCAGGGGGGGTCAAAAATTTTGTGACATCACATGTTAAAAATTAATAATCAAACGCGACGTTTAGATGTAAATAAAAAATCTTAAAATTTAACGAACTTGATCCATCTTTATTAATAATTTCGCATTCTCACTATGAAAAATGACGATAGCTGTTTTCTTTCAATTATTCTAAAATACATGGATAAATTTAACAAATGTGTGACGTCACATCAGGAGGGGGGGATTATAAAATTGTGACAACCTGTGACAAGGACGGGGGGAGGGGCTCAAAAGTCCTAAAATTCGTGTGACGTAATTTATGGATGGCCCCAAAGGCTGTTCTAACCATATTTGCAAATAGTACAAACCTCGTCGTTTTTGGAATAGTTTAGATCTAGGTTTGAATACATTTATGAATGCGTTTATGAAAAACAGGACCTTACACTTTAGGACCTTATTAAAAAAAACTGCTCTGGACGATTACGTCATTTTCTTAAACTTGTCCTTTTTCAAACTTGACACTTTCCTAATTCGTCTCTTCATAACTCGTCATCTTTTTTAAACTTTCAAAAAGTGGTGTCAACTGGTCATCTTTTGAAATTTTCCAACTTGTCATAATTTTTTTCATCAAAGTGTTTCTCTCACTCCTGGTAAGTCATGTGCTCCTAGTACCAACACAAACTAGATTAAACACATTTTACATAGAGTACTAAAGAGGAGTTATGGGGCCCCACTACAATTTTAGATGCCCAAGCCAATCTCTCCTGCACGTGGCTCCTCACTCACTAGGCAGAAAGTGGCAGTGGCGTTCTTGCAGGAGATTCGTTGGAGAGGCAACAGGTCCCGCAACATTGTGAACGGTTCCTGTATGCGGTTTCTCTGAGTGGGGACAACGGCGTGGGAGTAGTAATCTCAAGTGTTCCGGGAGAGCGTCTTCGATGTTAAGCGTATATATACGACTACCTTACTATGTGTTTATCGAAGGGGTCGTAACCAATGTGAGATGCACCTACACCTACGCTGTACAGGTCTAGAAGTAGTAGCAATGCAAACAAGGCGTTGTTTTGGGAGCAAAGCAGGGAGCTACTGCGTATTCTGTTGTCGCAGGCTATTGTTGTGGGTGGCGATCTGAACGATCATGTTGGTCATAGTTTATCGCCAAAAATGAAAACAGACTGTTTTCATTAACTGGAGAACTGTTTTAAACAGTTCTCCAGTTAATACTGGAGAATACGAGAAAGGAGTAGTGTAGAGTAGAGTAGAGTAGAGTAGAGTAGGGTAGGGTAGGGAGGGGAAGGGAAGGGGCAGTGTAGAACAGGGGTATAGATTGCAAAGATAGCCAGTAACAGCTGGATGTGGAAAGCACAGGACAAGCCTTGGTGGAGATCTCTGGGGAGGTCTATGCCTATGGTCTATTAGTGGGCGTCTTTCGGTTGATATGATCAGAGTAGGGGTATGGTGGGATTGCATAGGGATAGAATCCCCTAGGGTAGCGTAGGTCACCACACGAGCGAAGTCGCGCCGGGCCAGCTAGTTTAAAACAGAAACAAGTTAAAATGAGTCGAGTTTGAAAAATAAACGAACTAAGAAAAAGCCGATGTAGGAAAAAGACGATACTAGGCAAGTTCAAAATGAGAGGAGTTAGGAAAGTGTCAAGATTGAAAAAGGACATGTTTGAGAAAATGATGAAATCATCCGGAGCGAAAAAAACAGGACCACCACAACGTAAACGTAATGTTGTGGACGCCAAAACCAATTTTAAGCAGATTTAAATTGAAATTATAGACAATATATCAAACAAATGTCGCACGCTTTATAAAAATTTTAACATTTTTTGAACTACTCTTTACAATTCAACATTAACATGCAGCATTTTTGGTAATTATTAATTTTTTACAATTTTCTGCCCCTGTATAAAAACTTTGTGCACTGCTAGTAATAGACCTAAAAAGTTCAGTAGCACTGCCAAAAATATTCTCTACCAACCTTGAAACTTCTTGCGCTGATAAAACAAAATACTGCATTACATATGGTACTAGTGACCTGCCCTGGATTTGCACGGGTAGTAACCTTAACAAATTATACACATAAACCTACCTCATGAATCACTCTCAAAATCTTTATGTGGATTCAAACACAAGCTCAGGTTATTTCTGGTTGGGAAGGCGTATTATTCAGTGAGGGAATTCCTTGACGGATGAACACTAGGTATTGTAGTTTGGTATGATTTTGAATTTTATTGACATTTTATACTATTGTTAATTATATTTTTAATTATTATTAAGATATTTACAGGAATTGACATTTTGAATGAATTATGACAATTATTATCATAAATCTAATTTATATATTTCTATGACTATTTGACTTCTTGTTCTGATGAATATTTGCTATATTGAAATGAATTAAATGTGTTAATTTTATTATATTGATAACCTGAAATGACAATGTTTAGTTAATACTATAAATAAATATATATGAATATGTCTATTGGTGATAACTGCATGAAAATATGTTCAGTAGATTTTTGAGTTTATTGCGAACAGACTGAGAGACAGATACAGAGTGGGACTTTGTTTTACAATATATAGTGATTTCTATGTAAGTAAAAGAAGTTTCAGAATAGAAGACATTTATAAGCCACAACTCTTTGTACGATAAGCCGGAAATAACCTCGACAATGGAAATCCACAATCAATGCAACTCTAGATCTGTCAACAAACTTCTTGGAAGGTTATGTAACATTTGTGCAGTTCCCATCACATGATGTACTCGTTTTTCACTAAAAACTTGCACCTAATTTTATAAGAACCCGTGTTAAATGTGTAATATGTGGCCAAGTTGCGGCTAAACCGCTAAATGAAGCGTTAAATTGATCATAAACTTCCTACCTGGTGACTTTGTATGCACCGTCGTATTGTGCCACTTCCTCGCCCATAAGAATCACGTTTTCGTCTCTATCCATCTCCTCGTCAATCGCCGCATTCAAGGCATCGCGGCATGTCATCTTTTGTGCCGCTAAAGCCTTCGAAGTGGAGAAACTCCGGCGAGGCAATTGAGCCAGCCATCGGAACACCACCGGCGAGGTTTTAAGCGCCATTATCACTAACACAGTCTACTTTTTTACAAGTTACTAACACAAAAACCACTAATAAACCTTTCCGGAGGTTTTTCAATAGTGGTTATATCGTGGTTTCGTTGGAAATAGTGACAAAACCGCGTTATAGACACTGCGAAGGATGAATGGAGGTCGAACGAAACGAAATGGAATTGACCAAGGTGAAGTTCGCGCAAACTTACGTGTCAAACGTCAACGTCAAATGTGACATTTGTGACGTCACGCTAAATTGCGTTCATTTCAAAGCGCAAAAATTATGCAACAGCGTTCATGTTCAACAATTGTATGTAAATTGTATGTACGCTTAGATCTACCTAAGACCTAGAACGACCTGAGTGGTTCAGTTGGTTAACATGCCGGTCACCACGCAGAGGTCCCGGGTTCGATTCTTGGCAGGGTAGATATTAAAACGATAAATTTTAATTTCTGTTATGGGTCTGGGTGTAGTAGTTACAATAACTATGTACCTACTTAAAAAAAGTATGTAAGTAGTTTATTAGTTATCTAACACCCGTAAAACAAGCTTTGCTTACTTTGGGGCCAGATGGTTCTGTATGAATATGTTCAAGCATCCACCACCACAGCCCATAACAGTCCAATGCAGGACTTAGGGCCTCTCCCGCGAAAGGGGAGGTTATTGCCATAATCTCTGAGCTTTCAGGCAGGTTGGAGATCGCAGTGTAATAAATATAACAATGGAAAATGCTGCTGTCCATTTTCTAGCCTACGGAGACAATATATTTTGCTTCAAAAACATTGTCGCCTTGTACGACACCCACGAGCGTAAGGGGTTGGTGCTATTCTACTCTGCCGGACACCACACGGCCATATTTATTTATATTTTAGTTTTATTTTTTGCAAACTACGCAACGAGTGCGCGACGGCCCGGGTTCCGTCTTGACCTTGATTCAGGATTTGGCAGATCAGGAAATTACCTACACTGCAGCGATTTTCGTATATGCCTGTGGGAACGACTGCCATCTGACCTACGTGACCGTAACACGGGATCATGACAAGATTGGATAATTTACACATTCAGACGCCTGAATGTGCAGGTTTCATCACGGTGTTTTCCTTCACCGTAAGAGCATCGGTTAGTGTTCAACTAACTCACTTATCGCAGAAATACGATACTAAGCTTACGAGTCGACCCTCACCCGCGCTCTGATAGATAATTGTTTTACAGTAGGCAATAAAAAATAAGATGATGTCAAGCTTAATAGGTAATTAAGTACCTAACTTACTTTGAGACTTTATAAGCTCCATCGTACTGCGCCACTTCTTCGCCTATCAGGAAGACTCTGTCGTCTCGTATTATTTCCTCGTCCATTGCCGCGTTTAAAGCTTCACGACAGGTCAACTTGTGCTGGCCGCGTAGATGGAGCATAAAACAGCACCTCCTTCTACCAAATAACAATCTTCTGGACAGCATTTTGCTTATTTTTCTTCTATGATTCTTCGTATAGGTATTTTAAGTACGCTATTACACATTTACTTGATGATTTATAACTACGGCTTTATCGAATTTATAAACGCATTATTAATTTGCTAAAATATTTCATATTTGGATTTTAATTCGATTTTGTGTTATGTGTAAATTTTTTGTTTCTTGACATGACACTTTATCAGTAAGGAAAGAAAAAAACTGTTACTCCGGAGAAAGGAGTTTCTTTTGTTATTTCTTCAAAAGCGATTTTTTTTTCAATTTTTTCACAACGGACTAAAAACTTTTTGCGACGGGCGGACCAAGACGGAGTTGGTATATACGTTTGGGGTTAGAGGTTGTTTTGTATACATATGTATGTAAATGGCTAATACCATTTTTCTCGAAAATGGCAATGCCAATTTTTTACTATTTTTCCAATTCAAAACGTACTTATAGCTAATTTCAGAGCAGGTTCTTGGACACGCTTTATGTCAATAGACATGATAAGTCAGCATTTGTGTCTTCAGTGACTATTAAACCGATTTCGATGCGATTTTTTACATTAATAGCTTGCAATTACGATGAATTTAGACCTCGCGGGATTTTTCAAATTATTTTTTAACCCCTGTGTTTATGCTACTGTCCCTTACGAATACCTACGAGCATTCTTAAAGGATACTATTGACATACCGATGATGATGGATGGACGACCTTGTGAAGGTTGTAGGGAGCCGATGTATTCAAAAGGCGCAGAGCCGAGCGGTGTAGGAGACGTGGGGGGAGGCCTATGTTCAGTAATGGACGTCCTGCGGCTGAGATGATGATTACGATGATGATTTCACAAGAAAAACGTGTTATATCAAAACGCCTAACAAACTTCTGTGAGCAAATATTCATTTGGGGTTATTAGTTTCTATAAACTGTTGAGACTGAACTCTGAGGGATAGGGCACTTTCGTCTACAACAACTAGCTACCTTCATGGTGCGTGTCCTACTCGTATGCTAGCTCGGGGTTTTATAAAGTCTATCCCTAAGATTTTGACAAGACGTGCGCGAGAGCACAACCGTGACATTAACGCCAAGACGATGATGATGATATGCATGATGATGCACCGGCCATATAGTCGACGCTGGACTAGAGCTTTTCCCACATCAGCGTACAGCTACACAGTACACTACAGGTGACTCTGTCTTCAAGAAAGTGGTGAAAAAACTTTCATGGAGTGTAGTACCTATCTACAGAAAGTCAAACAGACTGTTTGCAGCAAACAGTACAATCTGGACTCGTTCAAGGACAGAGTGAATAGGTTGTTTTGTTTGTAGGTTTGTTGTTGTTAATAGATCACCTCGTCACTCAACATCTGCAGGTGAGGTGGTGGTCAATGCTTGCCTACTTTTAAGAAAGTCTGTCTGTCGGTGGCGTGGGGGCCGGGTCTTTTCCCTCAAATATGGTTGAATTGTTCAATGGCTGGGCCCTGCGTCATACTCGTGAAAGGATGCTGCCTTGGTGGACTGCCTTACTCTCACTGCAGTTTTAGATAGTTTTCTTAAGTATACTAGACATATCTATATAATAAATATGTCGGGCGCGGTCCGGCTCTACTTGACATTGTCGGACGCTGCCCGGCTCTGTCTAGTATTGTCGGGCACTGTCCGGCCGTGGTCGGCGTGGGGATGTGTGCTCCGGTCCTGGGACGGCCAACGTGTGTTTCCTTCCTACTTTTCTTTTCTTTTTCCTCCTTTTTAACGATTGAAAGATATGTTCAATGTCCAAATCTATAAGAAATTTTTAGTTTTGAATACTGATTTTTTAATTTAAAAAAATCGGCCAAGGAGATACCCAAATAAAACAAATTTTTACAAGTTTTTATCATTCTTCACAATATGTCCCCATGTCTGTACTGTATTGAAATCTTGCAAGTTAAAGACCCATTACCCGGTTTCCGATTGAGCTGAAATTTTTGCACACTTATGTAAGTTCGGCTACAATGCAATGTTATGATATCGAGCTGCTCTGATGAGGGTAATGGAAGGTGGCCATAGGAACATTTAAAATCGAATTCGGACTCGTTTGAGTCTTGACAATTAATTTGACTGATCATAGAGAACGCACGATAAAAGTATGCTATGTAAAATTATTTTTCATTTGAGAACTTGTTAAGGATTTTGTTTTACATCTTTAACATGTACAATCATACCAAACAGCTCGCTATTGCCAATCTGAAAAGGCAGACGTACAGACAGACGGTCATTGCGAAACTGTGTAGGTTCCTTACGGAAGAGTAAAATATAATAAAAAATAGTAAATATGCTTGGACAATTCACACAGCGCCATCTAGCCCCAAAGTAAGCAAAGCATGTGTCATGGGTGTTAGATAACTGATAAACTACATACATACTTTTTTAAATACTTACTTATTATACATACTACACCCAGACCAGTAACAGAAATTAAAATTCATCTTTTCAATTTCTGCTCAGCCGGGCACGACCGGCATTAACCAACTGAACCATTCAGGTGGTCTAAAAAATATTTTAAGCGATTGGTCTAAACGCACAGACGACCATTATTTTGTACTTAGATGGCTGTCCAATTAAATATAAGGACTAGGTTGGCAGACGTTGAAAGAAGGAGGATTTAGGGTGAAGCGAGCAGTGATTTAGATGTGTTCTGATGGAGAAATCTCCAAAAAATCCGCAATCAGAGTAGGGTTAAGTAAAGTGTATTAGTTACTTTGGGAGGCCGTGCATACAGTGATTGTTCTCAGTAGAGCTTCTGAATTGTTTGAGGTTAGTGGTCCGAAATTATAGTGGAATTGTGGTGACCATCCACCATTATGCTGCTTGCTTGATAAAGATATAATGGCATGATAAAAATAGACTTGATCAAGCCATATTGAATGTGCTTAGGGTGAATTTTTGGAAGGACGTCTATGCTATGTACCTATTTGTGTAGGTAATTGGATTGCAACAACAGTTCAACGGCAGTTTTAATGAGGAGTTATCCAGTAGGTATTGATAGTTGGTTTCAAAAAGCATCAATAGATGGCGCTCCTACAATTTTGGTAATATTTTTATATTCTGTATGATGGTGGCAGTGATTTCATGCAGTCAACTAATACTAAACTTAAAAATAAAATGTTAATTATTATAAACATAACTGTTAAAGGTTGAACGAAGTGTAACAAGAAATATTTATAGAAGTTGGCACTATGTTCCATTATTATTACAACCACAATTATATAAAACCTAAAATGGTTAAAAATCATTGATAAATACAATATTATCCTATACAACCTCCCCAGTGCTTATATCCTGTTTGCTAAGAGCCTATTTCAAGCCATTATCAATTACCAAAATTGTCGGGGCGCCATCTAGTGAGTGGTTAGGAATGCTTTAGATACCTATTGGAAAACTGCTCATTGTAGCGGAATACCAAAAATGAGTCAAACTGCACATTGAGCTGTGATTGCGATACAATTGCAATTCAATCGGAGCCAATAGTAACTCTAGCAGAATACCAAAAACGTGTCAAGGTGCCATAAATAAATAAATATGCTTAGACAAATTCGCATAGCGCCATCTAGCCTCAAAGCAAGCAAAGCTTAAGCCAGCCATTGATTTTTAATTGCGATCCAATAACAATCCTATCGCGCCACATTAGTAAATTAGCGAACTTGAGGCCCAGGTGAAATGGCGCTCAAATGCCTGGCTAGACCAAAAAAAATTTATGTTGGCAACACAGACCAAAAAAAAATGCTCAACTATAAACTTTCCAATATTTTTGGTAGGCACACAGGCGACTGTTAGTAAGCAGTCACCGTAGCCTTTGCACTCGCGTGTTGCCGACCTTCCGACCTCATAAAACCTCAAAACGTCCCCAAATCTAGTAACGGTCTATTCTCATTCAAATAAGTACAGTCTGTTCCGTACTTATGTCACCAGGCATATTGGTGGTTTTGATGCACATTATATCTGAGTGCACCGTTCAAATAATATTATACAGAGAAAATATTGAATTGTTTGTTTGTTGGTAATGGATACACTGAAAAGCTACGTAACCTATTTTAAACACTCTTTCACTTAAAGAGAGCTGCATTATCAGCAAGTAACGTTGGTTACAGTTTTTCTGATATTCAATGTGTTTACAATTGGAACTGGTCCGGAATGAATTTTACAAAAAGAAGCTATATGGCATGCCTACTTAAATAAAATAATTATTAGAATCGGGAAACAATTTGAATCCAAAGGATCTTTCTCTCACGCGCACTAAGGTTGTGGAATGAACAACCTGGAGAGGTTTTCCCTGGGAGAACAACATGGTTCTTCATACATACTTCAACATAGTTCTTCAAGAAAGGGGTTAAAAAAATTCACGGGGTCGGCAACGCGTGGGTGACGCCCCTGGTATTGCAAACGTCCATAGGCTGCGGTGACTGCTTACCATCAGGCAGGACGCAAGCTTGTTTGCCACATTAGTGGCATAAAAAAATATATTTTCAAGTCAGTCAAATTCTTTGTTATGACTTTTATGAATGACGTTGTATGACGGATAAAACACATGGCATTAGTTGCCATACAGAGATTTTTTTTTTTAAAGCGATTCGGACTTAGTGTGGTATATTCAATGATCGTGCAAAACTTGGGAAAATAAAAATATTCGACATTAATAACAAAACCGACAGAACAAGTCAGATAACCCCCGACCAAGTTTCCATATACTCAAATATTTTCTAAACTAGGTACTGAACTAATTTTAATGTAACAAAGATAAGAACCACCTCGATTAAACTTCTTTAAAAAAGAAAAGAAAACCGCATTGAAATCGGTCCATGCGTTCGGGAGTTACGATGCCAGAGACAGACACAGCTACACATTGCCACAGATACAGACATCAAACTTATAACATCCCTGTTTTTTGTGGGGGTTTAAAACGGGGGACAAAGGAAATAAAAAAATTGCATGGTGACTTTGGGAACAAACTGTACACACATCAAATCAGCGCAGACGAACGTTCGCGAAGCTAGACCGCCACAAACTTATTTGAACCGGTGACGGTGTCGCTGTTGGTGACGACAAAGTGACATTTCAAAATGACGATACTTAGTTCCAGTTCTGGCCACCGGGTCGTATAAGTTTGTGGCACTCTAAGCGGGGTTCCATTAGCGCCGCTTATCAAGCACCGGGATGAAGGATTTCTTCAGTATTGTATTGTACTCTGGGAGTTGGGTGATACTTTTCAAGTTTCTAACAAAGAATAAGAAATTCAAGTAGGCATTTGCTAATAATTTGCATTTAAATTACTCGATTATTATTTTATTAAAAATCGCCGATCACTATTCAAAACGCTCCAAAACTAATAGGGACGGCCTATTCTTACTTGTATTATACGCGCTTCAAATTAGCGCAGACGTTCCCATTGTATTCTTTTGATTATGCAACAAAGCGTTATTCATTCATTCATTAGTGTCGCTTATGAAGCACTAGAATAAAAGATTTCTTCAATAATGTATTCTGCGTTGTAGTCTAGATTTGAAAAGGTATGCGGTTATGCGGTATGAAAAAGGTAACCACCTCGGTTTGGACGTAATGAAAGACGGTTTACGAAAGAAATGTATCGTGCGAATGTAAATGGAAGAGTCGGCATAGAGTGTCGTGAGTGAGTGAGTGAGTAAGTGGAGTTCATAATACTGATTAATTAAATTATCGGCTCCAAAAAGGGGGGTTAGTAGTACCCACAACGTGAAAGAGGCACTACAGTCTGCGTAGCATGATGAGCTTTGTCGCGCAATGTCGAACTTTTAATCTCACTTTAATGCAATTTGACAGAGATAGCTAGAGTTATCTCGCTCTTTCACACGTAACAAAGTCCTTCATACTATGGCTACTGGTGTGACATAATCTTAACTTATGGCACTCCATAGGCTCTGCCTACCCCTTTGGGATACGGGCATGATTTTTGAAGTTGTTTTTTAACTATGTAGTAAACATACTTTCCCACCGGAACCTATTCTATTGAAACGATATTTCCTTCATCCTTATCTATTAATAGACCTTTTTATAACACAGTGCAGTACAAAGCGTCCGACTCCCGGGCCACTCTCCACAGATAAATCGCGTTGCGGTCGCTGACCCCGTAGGGTGTTCCCGGTTTCGGAATCCCTAGCACTCTGCGCTTTGATGATTGCTGAACTGTGACCATGTGATGAGGCCATTGTGATACTTTCGTGTACACATCCGGTGAGGAAGTTTATGCATTCTACATCCATAGCTGTAATTGTATTTGAGCGTCGACAGACCGAGAGCGTCGGTAGCATAGTGGTATCGGATTGGAATCCCAGTGCCACCACGTAATACTGAGTTATGTACAATAGTTGAATGCTAACCGATGTTCGAATTCAGGCGAGTGAATGTGTAACCATGATCCAATCCAAGTTCCCCTGGTAGTGGCGTCGGGGAGGTCTGGCGGCAGTAGCTCCACTGTAAGACCTGATCTGCCAAATCCTGGGCAATAGTGAAAATTTAAAAATTCAAGTAGGTAGAGGTAGGAACTTAGAAGCCATATGATAAATAAATAAAGAGTCAAGGCGGACCCCGATCCTTCGTGCGGGAGAGCGCAACCGGGACATTAACGGCTAGACGATTCTTTTTTTTATCCATTAATTACATTTTGTACATGAACTCTCGAACAGCAATCTTTGAGTCGTAACAATCACATTACAAAGAGAACAAATACCTCCTAATACAATAAAACGATCAGTTCAAGCGATACTCAATCGGTTTCCTTTAAGTGATTAGTGCTTACTCAGCCAAATCAAAACACAGACAATCTGGAAGGACTACGTCTGGATACCTGTTTAATTGGACAGCTGAAATCGTCTGAGATAGGAGTCACGGGCGGATGAGCGGCAATCTTGGGAGCTAGCCTCGATTCAATACAAAAATAAACATAAAAGCTGACAACTGATATAGTTTATCCTAAGGGGAAAATGACTTTTTCTGAACGATGTACATTTTTGAACGCTAACCTGAGGGACAACATACGGGGGCTTTGTGTATGGTGGAGGTGTGTGTCTGCTTTGGAAATGTAGCTCCCTAACGGATGGACTGATTTCAATGAGGATTTTTATATTTGAAAGCCAGTTTCATCGAAATGGTCATTAGCTTTGTTTCAGTTAAATTGGTTTAGTAGTGTAGGAAATATTTGAGTGTATGTAAACTTGATCGGGTGCTTCAGAAGATAAATATTTAATCAAAAATTTCCTCTTATTTGAATGGAAAGATAGAGATGTTTTGAAGTCATAGCCGAGATGTTAATTTTACGTTTATATACCTGCAGTAAAATGAAGACAGGTTAATGTCGGTTCAAAGTAATATCTTGGCTAGGGATGTTACGAATATTCGTATTCGCATTCGCTTATGCGAATGGTTCGCATCGTTTTTAACATTCGCATCGACATTCGCATTCGCATAAATCAATGCGAATGTTATGCGAATGCGAATGTGTGCAGGTCGAGACATGTAGTGTTATGTTGACATCGCACGCGCGGCCGCGCCGCGGCGCCGCCTCTTGCATTTCGGTGATTCGCGGCTTCGTTCATAGCGTGATTAATTCGACCAATAGGAAGCGTTTCTTTTTTAAGTAATAAATATAATTGATTATTTATATGGTTTTTTTAATACTTGATGTCTTCAGTACTTAACATTCGCATTCGCATTCGCATTCGCACATTCGCGGCGTAAACATTCGTATTCGGATTCGCATTCGCGAATGTGAAAAATTTGACATTCGAAACATCCCTGATCTTGGCATGCCAGGCGCGTATTTAGGCATTTTTTATTGTAGACCTCCGTCACTCCGTGACCTGAGTTCGAGGCCCAGGTCACCGCAAATTTAATAATGTCCTCATCGAACTGTAATTGGATCGCTCATCTTTCAATCGCAGTTTGACACGTTTTTACTAGGTATTCTGCTACTAATGCCGTGCGTTTGAGTGATTCCACTCAGACAACGTTTTACTACTAATAAAAGACCAATTAAATTCGGTTGGTTTACGTATGGTGATAAAACGGTATTCTCCTCTTATCTGACAACGGTTTTCATTGAGGACAATTGAATTTACGTAAAATAAAAAAGACGTTAAATTATTAAAATTCAAGTAACTCAACCAGCTACGTTCATTAGTTCCGTTTCTTGGTAGGTAGATTTTAGAAGGCAACGCCAAGGAGAAAGTCGATTGAAAGTCGATTCGATTACAACTCAATTGAGCTAACCTAACTATTTTTGTAGAATATCCAATTTGTCTGAGGCTTTGCTTCCTCGTTTGCCTCCCTCATATAAAAGGTCTTCCCAGTAATACTGTAAGTTCTTCAGGATGGATATGAAAGGGCATTATATAAACCGGCCCTAAGGGTGGAACCTCCACCTGGGTTTTGCGCCCGAATCAGGGCCTGGATACTCCGCTACAGCTGGCCTTAGCAGCAAAGGAGTTTATTCAAAATCAAATGCGAAATATTATTCAAATTGTAAGCAGGATTTGCATTCGCACTTTGAAGCGGCGGGCCACAGTGAAACTTAATTTTTGCAAACGCCTAGACTTATAATTCAGTTACAGTTTTGGAAAACAAGGAATAAATTCAAAGTAGTAATAAAAAAAAAATTATCTTACAGTTAATATACCCGTTGGGCTTTTGCGCGCGAGGGTTCGAGGCTCTCCTTGACTATGATACAGGATTGACATATCAGGTAATTACAGTGGAGCGACTGCCATCTAACCTCTATGATCCTAACAGGGGAACCTGACCACATTAGATCACGGTTACACATTCAGTCACCTCAATGTGCAGGTTTAAATAAATAAATAAATATGCTTGGACAAATTCACACAGCGCCATCTGGCCCCAAAGTAAGCAAAGCTTATGTTATGGGTGTTAGATAGCTGATAAACTACTAATATACTTTTTTTAAAATACATACGTCGCAGCCATATGGTTAAATTAGCCGGTTAACTAAACGGCTAGCCTTTTGAGCAATTATTTAGTTGATAATTTGCCAGTTTCATAAGATTTTAAAGTGATGTTGAATGGACGATATTGCCTCGAGTTTACGCAGCTCTTCCACACATTGTTTCAATGCTAACCTACCCACAATAACTTAACAAAGTATAATAATAGTTTGCATTAGGTTTCTATTCGGTTAGTTTAGGTTAGCATTATAACAATGATTGGAAGAGCTCCGTAAACTCGAGGCAATATCGTTCATTTGACTTTACATTCAAAGTTCATGAATTTGGCAAATTTTCAATTAAATAACTGCTTAAATAGCTAGCCGTTTAATTAACCGGCTAATTTAACCATTTGGCTGCGACACGTACACCCAGACCCGTAACAGAAAATAAAATTCATTATTATTTCTGCTCGGCCTGGAATCGAATGCGTGGCGACCGGCATGTTAACCAACTGAACCTTTTCGTCATACTTTTTCCGGCTTCCTTACACCGTTTAACCTTACGGGCGCAGTTAGAGCGGCTGTGGAGTCCACCTGGGTGAGTGCCATCGTCTTATATGTTTCCGCCGCCAAGTAGCAATGCTTACATTGCTGTGTTCCGGTTTGAAGGGGAAGGCAGACAGTGCAATTACAGGTATGAGGTATTTCAGCTTTACCCTTACAGTGACAAGTCACCAACGGTACTGCATTTATGTTGTCAGCAACCTAAATGCATGAATGGAAGATGTTGTAGGTTACAGTTACCGCTAACCATCAGGTGGGCTGTCTGCTTTTTGTCACTGTGTAGAATGAACAATACAATAATCATTCGTCATCTTACTGCGACTCAAATTCGAACAGTTAAAAAATAGGGATCCTGGTCCTGAGAATCAGTACCTAGTTTATAGACTGATATTCTGATTTAATGTTAATAGTTTTATGAAATACCTACCTATTTAATTAAATTAAATTAAAAATAATTTATTTCAGACAATGTTCATACATTTAGGTCTAAATTATTTTATACATACAATAATGTCAAAATGTAAAATAAATGTCAAATTTAAAAATAATCAAAGATACATAATGACTCATGTAATAAAATAAAATTGAAATGAACAACCTTGTACGTACCTTAAACATTTGATATAACACACCAGTGAAACCGGCGCGACTTTGTTCGCGTACACCTACTTTACCCCTACCTACCCTTTTTTACTTGCTCATAAACCTTCCTCTTGAATCGCTCTATCTATTGTTGAAAACCGCAATAAATCGGTTGCGTAGTTTACAATATCTAAGCGTACATAGGAACAGACGGCGGAAAGCGACTTTGTTTTATACTATTTATGTATAGATTTTACGGCATACATAACTACCCGTTCACATAGCGCAGGATACTCCATCAGACTCAAATCCCCATAGCTGAAGCCATCGAATGGGTCCATGAAACTGGTACATAAAACGTCTGAAACCCCTAAATAAATGTAGAACTACTTAATTTGGCGGATTCCTTGTCGAGACGTCGTAAAAACCGTGCGTTGCCACCGCGAATGATTGACTGGATCGTAGGCTTGGGTGGGTGTCGATATAAATCTTGTTATCGATAGTTTTCCTTGAAGTTGATAGGAGAGTTAATGCCTAAAGAGATCCCGTTCGAATTGGAGCCTCTCTAGGGAAGTCCCTCCACTTTACAAAATACCGCATCTAAATAATACCATTTTATGCGATCCAGGCACTCTTACCATCATCATCACCACGTTGTCCTGGAGGATAGTGGCCGCTTTCCATCAGGTGAACCGTCGCCCGTGTGCCTCGACAGGCAATAAATAAATCCATTATCGATGTCATTAAAATACTGAGATGGTCTCTCCTACGAGTGTCTCCCTGACTCTGACGTGGGAATTGAACTCGGTACATCTCGCTAACGAGATTGTTAACACCAACCACTTAAGGGTACAATAACAACAAAACCATTGAAGGGATTTTGATGAAAGCCACTCGTTAGATGTGCTTTTTAATACTGTTGGCGAAACGAGGTAGACCAGAGTCTTCCGCTTAGGACCCTGAGACTGATTGAACAATCTTGGCAGCCTAAAGGCACCCCGTGATGTATCTCTACAGGAATGACACATCGGCTATAATTTATTACGAAATTCAAAGTATTTTGCACATTATTATTTTGTTTGACTATGACATGGGATCGTTCAAGAGGTATATTGGGCAACGCACTGGTAGCGATCCTGGTGCTGCTGATGTCCATAGGTGGCGATGACCACCTTACATCAGGTGGACCGCTTGCCTGTTTGTCTGCCGTATAAAATAAAAAAATGATAATATCTCTCTGAGAGATCGACGTCAAATGTGCCTTGTTGGCTGAGACTAGTTGAACAGTCTCGAGAGCCTTGGCATCTCGTACATTAGAACTATTAGGGTCGATATTAATATAATTATTAATATCGACGTTTATTTCGCTTGCGCATCCCTAAAGAACGGATAAGTGAACGGAATGACTAAGATGGTTGCGACCGTGATCTTTACAGTTTTACGAGAGATATTTGATTTACATGGGAGAGATATTCAGTTGCATTCTGCAGTGGCTTTGGCGTTTTATCTGCTGCAAATATGATTGGATGACTCTTTATGGTTTCTCTTTATTAATTTCGTGCGAATTAGTAAGTATTACTCCGTTTTTACGATGTCACTTACCGTAGGAGCGTCTGTGAGGGGCCCGACTCATACCCCGAGGCGCGAACCCCAGTAACGCTATGTACCAATAACCATTTTCTGAGTTATATACACTAACCGATGCTCTTACGGTGACGGAAAACATCCTGATGAAACTTGCACATTCAGGCGACTGAATGTGTAACCATGATCCAATCTGGTCAGGTTGTCCTGTTAACAGCGTCACGGAGATCAGATGGCAGTGGAGCGCCACTTTAATTTTTTTTATACTAGTCAGTGACAAGCGAGCAGACTGATCTGCTAAATTGTGGATCATCTGGACTGGAAAAGTTACAGCATCCTGCGAGGTAGTAGAAAGTTTTCTTGCAGAATTTTTTTAGCCATTTCTGTCCAACTGCAGGGCAAAGGCTTCCCTATTCATATTTCGCTAAGAAAAAGCATCCAACTCGTCCCGCCATCTCCGTCTGGGCCTACCGCACTTCCTAGTTACGTTTTGTGGGGTCTAGTCGGTGGACATTTTAGCCCACAATTCGTTTAGCATGCGGCATACATGTCAAGCCCAGTCCCAGTTCAGATTGGCAACTTTTTGCCCCAGATCGGCGATTTGTGTTTTGGAGCGCAGTCCACTGTTTCTTATACGGTTCGACAATTTGACTCCCAAGAGTTTATTTACAATTACTAAAGGCATTAAAAGTTATATGTACTTGTATGAAGTTTTGAGTCTTACCTTAAGAGAGGTAGGGCATAGCGGGGTATCCCGTTCGAATTGGAGCCGCCCGACTGGGGAAGTACCTCCACCTTACAGAATATCGCAGCTAAACAATACTCTTTTAAATAGTGTTGTGTTTCTGCCGGTGAGTAAGGTTTCCAGTGCTCCATGGGGTGGGGATTTGGGGAGCTTTTGAGCGAGGCTTTGGCTGTGGAGGGGCATTTGTCTTTTTGCTGCCAAAGCAACGTGTTATAGAGGTGGACAACGCATTGGCGATACTCTTGGTGTTGCTAATGTTTATAGGCAGTGGTGACCACTTTCCAGCAGGTGGCCCGCTTGCCTGTTTGCCTACTGCATGACATAAAAAAAAATACCTTTACCTATGTATTTCAAGATAGAGCGAGGTCACTAGGTTTATAAAAAGGTAATTTTAATTTAAAAATGAAGGTTATCTCTTTGCCCTAGATAGTTGAAGAAGATTGTCGGAAAGTTAAGTAGGACGACGACGGGGGCTTTTAAAACTTTTTAGGCTTTTATTAACTTTCCACTGTCATCTTAAAGCTTTTTTGAGTCTGAAGTAAGCAAAGCCATTCATTTATGTAAATTTCGTGTAGTCTATACTGATATTATAGAGGGAAAAGATTTGATTTTTGTCGGTTTGTTAGTAATGGAAAATCTCAAACTACATAACTCAGATGTATTCACAATTCAGATGTGCAATGAGCTCCTAGACATAGGATCGTTTAAGAGGTTGTATAATATTAGAGGTCTCTTCAGAGGCGGGCAACGCATTAGTAGCGCCTCTGGTGTTGCTGATGTCCATAGGCGGCGGTGACCACTTTCCATCAGGTGGCGCGCTTGCCTGTTTGTCTGCCGTATAATGTTAAAAAACTGTACTTACGGCTATAGTTTTTCCCGAAATTCAATGTGTGTCGGGAACGGATCCGGAACGTATTTTACGCGGACGAAGTCGCGGGAAAAAGACTAGTTATTTACATCCAGCCGCAATCTAGTGGCAGCATGCTTGGGAGACCAATAAGTTAACTTTTATATTCCCGGTAACTTGATAAAAACGTTGGCGGTTGGCTACCAGTAGCCGTATTCACAATGATTCGCTTCCGTTTCCGAACGATTCGACACGAAATTCGTGAGCCACAAATCCGTGTCGATCGATTCGAAAACGGTTATTCAGAATCCCGATAGATTCCACGGAAACTCTATTCTCTATAACACATGAAAATTTCATTCTTCTTAGGGAAAATTTCAGTTAGTTGAAACCACATTTTCCTAAGAACTTTTGCGGGGTCCTTTGTCGATTCCGTATCCGAATCAGTTTTCCGAGCCATTGTGAATACGGCTACTGGTCCGACTCTTACGAGAGGTACCGGGTTCGATCCCCATTACTGCCTTAGTAAATCCATAACCGATGCTCTTATAGTGTTCCCCTTACTATAACAAGTAGGACAAATAAGAAGTAAGTTGCCCATTAAGTTTTTTGGGCAAGTAACCGTGCCGTCCGCACCGCATGTTCCCTCCGCTGGGCTTGGCCACTTGCCGCGTGTAAACAGACGTTAAGTTATTTAGTGGCAAGTAAGAGGTAAAGAACTGGCTACTTAGCATTTAAACCGAATAAACGATTCTTCACTAAATTTTATCTTGAAATTAATTTCCTCTTTTAGTTATCACTTAATAACTTGAACCGGAAGTGCAAGGGGTGCATTTTCCACTTGTAAGACAAATCGACACGCTACTGTCCGATCGGTTTACACCACCGCACTTGCCAACTTCTCTAAACACTTGTAACCAAGGTAATTAGCGCCTACAAACGCTGTCTTGCACCCAAAGTGCTACATTTCACGCCTTTCGTATCGGCCATCATTCACAATCAGCCATAACCGCCCACAAAAACCTTATCAGACTTCCGGACATCGTAAACGGACTAATTAAAAGAGAGTGGCTGTAAAGATGGCACAATGAAAAATGACTTCGGACCGTTGCCCATTGTGCGGGGTTAGTGACATTTAAGTCGATTTGTTCTCTTTCGGAACTATGGCGCAGGGGGTGTTGAAAGTTGAAACAGACAAATTAAAATTTGAACTTGCAAATGAAAAATGTTTTACCATAGCAAGTCTGTATATCGCGCGTTTTCTATGATCAGTCAGAGTATTTGTCAAGACTAATCAAACGAGCTCAAAGGGTTTAGGAGTACCTATGGCCGCCTTCCGTCTCCATCATCAGATCAGCTCGATGGTATCATAACATTGCATTGTCACCGAACTTACATGAGTGTGCAAAATTACAGCTCAATCGGAAACCGGAAAATTTGTCAAACTTAACTAGTAAGATTTTATTACGACCAATAATTGAGACATGTGAAACTAAAGTTTTCGCCAAACTCTGAAAATAAAATTCTTTCTTTCTGATATTGCTTTTGATGGAGAGAGATTGTTTTCTCCACATTAACCATACAACTTCACAATTCCAAACACATAGATACACTGTAAAAGGAACAACAATCCCTGTTTAAATACCAAATGCCGTAGCCACCTTTCAGTTTAATTACATCTGTGATTTACAACTGTAATACAGACGAATAAATCTTTACTTTAACACGCCATCGGATCAACGTTTCTATTTATGTTTTGTTTTGATACTAATATACTTTTAAGTATCGTACCAAAATAGCGCGTGACAAATATTTTGACATTATGTTAAGATTTAATAAAAATACTAATGGCGTTAATGTCCATCTTGTGCACCAGGGTGTCATCTAACCTCCGTGACCCAGAGTGGTTAAAGTATCCGACTTGTAAGCGAGTGGTACCGCGTTCGAATCAATGTTAGAAGGTTCGAATATCAATGACTATTATCTGAGTTATAGTAAGTTGAATGCTAACCGATGCTCTAACGGTGAGGAAAAAATCTTCATGAAATATGCATAATCAGGTGACTGAAAGTGTAACCATGATCCAATCTGTACCTGAAATCAGTAGCTGGATCACTTAGGTCAGATGGCAGTCGCTTCACTGTAATTATCTGGTCTGCTAAATCCTGGATCATAGTCAAGGCGGACGCCGCTTCCTCGTGCGCGAGAGCACAACCGGGACATTAAAGCCAAGATAATTTTTCTTTAATATAAAACTTTAAACCGATTTTAATTTCAATTTAGTTCGTGAACAGCTAATTAAGTTCTTCCCAATATAATTAAGAAGTGCCTCCCCAAGCAGCTCCTCTTGATCTCGGTTTCACCATAGTAAGAGGTAAGGTGCGGTATATCAAGTTTGTACGCACTTGTTTTTCTTTTTATTGCCTAGGGAGGCACATGGACGGATGGTCCACCTGATGGGAAACGGCCACCGTCGTCCAGGACATCTGCAACCAAAGAGGAGCGGATGCGGTGCCACCCTTTGAAGTACCCGTGGACATGCCTTTTGAAGGACCCCATGTAATAGTGAAAAGGAAAGACTTCTGGAGGTTCATTACACATTTTGCACGTGCGTGGTAAGAAGGCTCGCGATGCCCTACGTTAGTTGGGTGAAAGGCATTTTATTTGCAGCTAGCCAGAGCAACGTGTCTCGTGGTTTGAAATGGGCAACGCATTGGTGATAATAAAAAAAACTAGAACTAGTACCTATCCACCACTTTCCATCAGGTGGCCCGCTTGCCTGTTTGTCTATCGTATAAAAAAAAAAAAAAAAAAAAGTACTAAACTCCTCTCGACTTCAGTTTGGACAGCCCTTTTACGGATATTAATCAAAATTTGAGCTTATAGTCAACTGTCTCACTGATTTTAACTGTATCTACTGTATTATGTTTTGTATGAGCAATAAAGTGCTTATCTATCTAATGTTTTACTGCTCCTTGTTGCTTCTACTGCGGAAGCCGTGGCCCGCTAGGCCAGCCCATAAAACCATTTAGGCCACTAAATCAGGGGTCCAGGGCAAGGCCAAGATCAGTAATGTGATCTGGTGCCCTAATCTGGGTCTCCAAGCCCTAAATGAGCCCTCAATCTGAAACTTTGCCTTTTAATCACCGAAGTTGAGCCCAGAAGGTCCGCGGTAGGGCATTAAGGAGAAAATAAATAAGTTAATTGAATATAAATGGTCCTGTTGACTGCCTGCGGTTTAAGTGTTTATTGGAGTAATGTTTTTTTCATATACTCAGCGATTAATCACGGAATTTCTTCACTGTCAGAGAAAAACTGCGGTACAATGTCATAAATTATGTTGGCTGTGCAGTCCATTGATTCACTGAGATCTTTGGAATTACAATCGTCGGCCTTTGTGGATGATATTGTTACAACCAAAAAGTTTTTATACCAGGGAAGGTATACTATCTCTATGGTTACAACATTCCATTTAGCCTACCAAACAGACTGCATATTCTAAGCCCTATAATTATTACCTGTTGTATTTCCGGGCGCTTTCTGTTGAACTTCCCGTTACGACTGATACTTCTATAAGTTAATATTTACATAAATGAAAGTATGAAATTGATTTAGTCATGATGAATACTCTGGTATTTTTAGAGTTCTATCAACAACTGTCAACTCTGGTGATATGTCTAACGAAAAGTATAGTAGAGTGACAGATAGAGTTTTTTTTCTCATAGAAAAGTTAGTAAAGTGCATTTGAAACATTTTAAACCTAAAATTTTTCATTTTAAAGTTTCCGTTCCGTCTTATAAAATCTTCTTTTACTTCCTTTGATGAACACGTAACAAAATGTTTGTAATACGAACGTATACGTACAAAAAGTTTGGCTCACTCCCACATCAAAAAGTTGTGGGAGTGACCAAAAGTTGTGGTTTGTATACCTACGATAATTGGGTTAGTAATGACTTATGGATAATTCTCGTTCTGTAAAGCTTTGTACCGCCCCTTTGACCTCGTGAATCAGTTTGATTTTGGTTTTAGGTACTTTCCACGTAATCCAACCTCTATCCGTCGTTCAGGATGAAACTAACTTTGTTAAGACCTATTTGACCCGGGAATAACGTCCATAGTAACTACTCGTCTACATAAAACTCTGCTGTTTTAATTGTCTCCCGTAAATTCATCTAAAACACGTTTATTTAATGTTGGTAATCCTTATTATAAAGAAGAGACTGCTGGCAATCCGGGGTCGTACACGTTTTGAAAGGAAAAAAAACAATGATTAAACATGGACACCACGACACGACACAATACGACAAAGTAAAGTCTAGGAAACTGAATGTTTAGGAGTATGCTCGTTTTCTTTATTTGTTCGTGTTGTTACGAGAAACAGCACATAGTCACAATAATGACAAACCACACGTCGGAATATAGTAACACGACCAATTTCAGACGTACTTAAACTTGCTAAAGATTCAGTTTCCTCGACTGTACATAAAATACTGAGACAATAAATAAGTACGTAAAGAATATTGGATGGAAATTGAATTTGGAACTTCTTACAACATGTCATTAAGCGCCATATTGATGGTAGCGATACCAAATGTTTCAGACTTTAGCAAACACTCTACTTTGTTATTTTTATATGAGTAACTAAGAGTAAACGTAAGTAGCGACCCGCCCCGGCTTTGCATAGGTTTTCTCGGGGCTGCTTTAATATAATATGCAGTTAAGAAATCTCTAAATTATAGTGAAAACCGAATAAAAATCGTAGTTTAAAGATCGTATATACAGAGGGACAGGCGCCAGGACTTTGTCTTTGTTTATTTACAGAAGATAGCAATAAAATTCATCATCATACCACGCGAAATACACCCTAATCCCCTATTCCGAATCCCAGAAAGCTACAACATAAATCAACATCGCAAGCGTACAATCCCGGACGGAAAAGCCTTTAGCGCGCCCGCCGGCCCCAAGTTGCATCCCTGAGGTAGCCCTTGAACTGCAGTTTTTGGGTCAGCGGTGCAAGGCTATCGAGCCACTGGAGAGTAGGCTTCGGTCGGTATAAGGAAGTCTACGTGACTTATTGTAGTTGCATGTGCCTTGTAATTGCAAGTTTCTACTTGGATTACAACGCATACATACACTTGGCATACTAAGGGTTAGACTGTGCAAATGGAAAAAGTGTAAAATAAAAATATGTGTTACGTGATCTCAGTATAATTTTCAGTTCAAAATTTCATTTTTATAAACATGAAAATGTCGTGAAGCAATACTGATTTAACTCCGGAGTTTGCTGTCTCAGACGCTGTAATTTCTTTATTTATTGTTTCACAGATGGTGTGAAGAGTATAGAAATAAAGGTGTCTTGGTCTTGGGCGGCTTGAACTCCTCGCTTCACTCAGGACTACATATCTATCTATCTTCAGAGTCCTTCGCCATGCTCTGCGCCCATGGTATGCCGTCTATGATGGAAGACACAGCTTTATTACCTTGGTATTAACCTACTATTCTTGCTATGCGACAACTGCTTGATCGTATCGATAATAAATAACTCGATAACATGCGTAAACTGTGATTTTAAATATAGGTAGGTCGCAACGTCTCAATACAAAAAGATCGTATAAAAAATCAGGTAGGTATGCAAATGAAATGCTTTTAAGAATATTTCAGTATGTATATTCAGCCCTGAACTGCAGTTATTGGGTCACAGGTGCAAGGTTGCATTGCCGCGGGAGAGCCCAGGCTGCGTCCGGTAATAAGAAAATTTGAGTAAAACATACGAGTACCTACGTAGCAAAGTCGGCATTTGTTGCGGTTAGACTGTAAATGGAACTCAAGTTGAATGAATGAAATACATTTATTGTTGTCTGAAGATACCACACATCACATCACAAGCTTTTAATACAAAATACACATATACTTACAGACAGTAAACAATACACAACGACAAAAGAATTCACGTATTATCTAAAACAACTACCCAGCTAAATGCCACTCAGTATCGGAACTGCTGTAGTGTGGTACCCCCCGACAACAATAGGACCTCGCTCAGCGTATGCCATAGCCTGAGCCGCGGCGCTGGTCTTCCGCGAGTCCCGCGGAGTTCACACAGCCGAGCACTTAAGTTTTCTTAGTTAGGAGGACAGCGGCAATTTTTATTCCCGTGGTCCCCCATTTTAGATTTGGGGTCCAAAAAAACTGAAATTCCCGTTGTCTCCCATTCATAACGTTTAGGGGACAACGGGAACGAGCTAAAATGCAATTTTATCACAGGTTAATGAATATGGTGACCCCTGGTGTCGTGCTGAGAGTCAAGCCTATTTTTGCTCTACGACTATATTTATACTCAAATGAACTACTAGTGATGTATTTTGCCTCTAAGTGGGTCTTGGTTTATGGCCGACTAGCTATTGCCCGCGACTTCGTACGCGTAAAATCCGGTTTTTACGTTCTGGAAATCCGGACCTGTTCCCGTGGGAATCAGATTGAATTTGGGATACATTATAGCCTAAGTGCTAATTCTGAGCTATAAGCTACATTACTGCCAAATTTCACCAAAAACTGTTTAGTAGTTTTTGTAAGAAGTTCAAAAATCTCGAAATTTGTAGACTCTCCAGTATATGACTAGATTCAGGTTTTGGCTGATCAGGTTATTATGGAGCGACTGCCATCTGATCTCCGTGATCCTGTTAACAGGGGAACCTGACCTGATTGGTTGTGACATTCAGTCGCCTGAAAGAACACTATCAAACAACATAACAATACAAATGAATATTGTGGCATTACATGGCGGGAGAAATATATTTGAGAGAACACCCCTTCAGGCGTACTTCTCAGGCTTGACAGAGAGATGATGATAATAATAAAAAAGCCATAAATAAATCAACCTGGCTACCTGAGTGGTTTAGTTGATTAACACGCAGAGGTCCCGGGTTCGATTTCCGGCCGGGCAGAAATATAAATGATGAATTTAAATTTCTGTTACGGGTCTGGGTGTTGTATGTATAATAAGTATGTATTTAGAAGTATATATGTAGTTTATCAGTTGTCTAACACCCATCACACAAGCTTTGCTTACTATGGGGCTAGATGGCACTGTGTGAGTGGTCCAAGCATTATTTATTTTTATTTTATTTTTATCTAGTTTTGGACCGATCTCCCATCACTATTCAAGCGTTCTCACCCGCTGAGACTTTTGCCCTTTTTGCATAACGCCTCTCACACGGCCTTTATTTACCACGGTATTTTTTCCACGACACAGCTCGAGGCAAAATGTTAACTTAGGCAAATAAATTTTGCTCTCATTATAGACGGGACAACAATTTTAAAAGTTCTGTGCTAATCGTATCAAATCTCTCGTTAGTAGTAGCAAATCATACTTTTTATTTATTTATTTATTTTCCAGTTTATTGTACACATGAAACTTTGATGAAAAATATAGAGTTATAGATGACACAACAGGCACTACTTTTTTTTAACGGTAACCGATATTTTCTGACTAATTCGACCCCGCTGAATCCAAATCCGGTTGCAACCCGTCCCCTCCCTTCTTCACCCCCCTTTCCTCTCCGAAGTTTTCCACGCCGTGTTTTTCCATTTTACAGCGAAACGGTTATAGATAAGATCAAATGTAAATAGGTCAATGAAGTAATGAATCTAGTAGTTTTTGAAATACAGCCCTACACATTGCAAGACATAGACATATAAGGAAGAAAACATCGGTTAGCAAAAAGTAATACGATTTGAGTCTGGACTCATAATGGACGCATATTTTTCAAGATTTTATCTTGCCTAAATTCACCAGAGCTGAGATGAGAACAAAGGTGAGAAGATTTATTGTGTTTTTAAGATCCATTAAGAGATTTTATCCTTTCCGTCTCCACTTAGCTTCACTGTATACGGTCAAACGGAGAAGCGAGGAGATATGTCATATTTGTATGCGCAATCAAAGTAAGATGTATACTTGGCGATGGCGCGTAGCGGAGACGAAGATGAAAGAGGCATGCGCCGAGCGACACTGGCCAGTACACATCTCCGCACAGCTTCGTTGGTAATTACACTAGCTGAAAATAAATAAAGCCGTGTGGTGACCGGCAGAGTAGAATAGCATCAACCCGTTGCATTCGTGGGTGTCGTACAAGGCGATTCATGTTTTCGAGGCAAAAGATCTAGAGTCTCCATCGACTGGAAATTGGGCAGCAGCGTTTTCCATTGTTATATTTATAACACTGCGAACTCCAACCGGCCTATCAAGCGTTGAGATGGATTGATCGATGTACAACACAAACGCAATTCTACCTATTCGCGATTCTACACAATATGGATTCCGCACAACTGACATTCAACACATTATTTATTCCACACAGTCTTCAATTATACACAAACGCGTTTCTTCCTGTTCGCAATTCTACACAATATTAATTCCACACAACTGCTGCCATTCAACAGATTCGCTAATCCACATATTCGTCAACGCTGGGGACCTGGGACTGGCTGACTTAAACCTGGACCTAAGTGGAACCAGTTGACGGTTGACCAAGGTCAACCCTATTTAACGAACCTGGTCCAATGCTTTGTTGGTTGACTGGGGTTGACCTTGGTCAACCTTTACTAGGTCGACTAAACTTACGTCCTGATCTAGTTCTAAGCTTGGGTATACAACCAATCTCAGGGTGCCCAGCGATGGCCAGGTTGTTTGACCAGGTTATTTAACCAGACTTGACCTTTGTCAAAATTTAATAGGTCCGAAACATAGGCTCTGGTCTAGTTCTAAGCTTGGGTTACAATACAACCAGTCTCATGGTGCCCAGAGTTGACGAATGTGTAAATGGCAGTCCAGGATCCTCAGCGTTGACCAGGTTAGTTGGATCAGAGTTAGGATCAGAGTTACTATGAGACTTCTATAAGCAACGCGTTCTAGTTTGGTCTGTCAGTGTAAATTAACAATACACTAATGGGTCACCTCTACCTAAAAGGATAACAGAGTTATAGTATCCGATTCGTAAGCGAAAGGGACCTGGTTTGAATCCCACTGCTGCCATGTATCAATGACTCTTTTCTGACTTATGCACATTAGTTGAATACTAACCGATGCTCTTAGGGTGAGGGCAAACGTCATGATGAAACCAGCTCATTCAGGTGACCGAATGTGTAGGTAACCATGATCCAATTTGTTCAGATTCCTGTGGTAGCAGGTCAGATGGCAGTCGCTCCACTGTAATTACTTGATCTGCCAATCCTGGATCATGGTCAAGGCAAATCCCGGGCCCTCGTGAGCGACGGGACAACCGGCACATTAACGCCAAGATGATGAAATGATTTAAAAAACGTAACGAATATGTGGAATAGCGAATCTGATAAATTTCTGCAGTTGTGTGGAATTAATATTGTGTAGAATCGCGAACAGGAAGAAACGCTTTTGTGTATAATTGAAGACTGTGTGGAATAAATAATGTGTTGAATGTGAGTTGTGCGGAATCCATATTGTGTAGAATCGCGAATAGGTAGAATTGCGTTTGTGTTGTACATCGATCAATCCGTTATGTTGGATTATGGGTTATGGCAATAACCTGGGAGAGGAAGAGACCCTAAGTCCTGCAGTGGACTGTTACGGGCTGTGATGATGATGATAAGATAAAATGTACTCCATTTGGTAAATAAATAATTTATTTATTAAACAAAAAAATATTTAAGGGTGTTATTTCAAGTGTTAGCTGTTTTCGCATAGTAAAAGTATCTACACTCATAGCGTAATGAAAACAGTTGTTTAAAGATACACTTTTTTCACGCCAGTCTATAGAATTATAAAAAATTACTTTTCGATACAGCATTTCCCATACTATTTTCATTACAGCTGTATCGTAAAATAACTTTTTAATCATTATGCAACACTTTTATTTTTAAATTTTTTGTCGGGCGCCGGGACACGGCGTAATGTAGGCTGAATACTTAGATGTCTTTAACAAATTCAAATTCAAAATTTAAATTTTCTTGTTTATATTCTGTGTTAGTATTTTCCCGCTAAACATAATATTTTTTGTAATTGTTGTAATTTGTGTTTGTGAATGATTTTTCTTATTTTAAGCAAATAAATAGATAAATGTGAAAGTAGTAAAGTGAATTTCCCGCCGCTTGATATCCTCGACGCGTAGATTCAACAGAACTGACTCGCAGCTTACTTCCAGCTAAGTTGAGAAAATTATAGGTACGATATTTTAACGTAAAAATATGAGTGTAGATAAAGTAGTGTATGCAACTGCATATAATTAGGTATTAAAACACTCGTGTCAAACTATTATCATACTCGGCTACGCCTCGTATTAAACAGACACTCATGTTTTAATACCCCCTTTTATATGACAGTTGCATAAACTACTATTATCTTTTCTGTTTATGTTTGTGATTGGGTATTAAAATGTATTAAAATACTCATGTCAAACTATTGTCCATGTTTTAATATCCCGACCGAATGATTGTGACTTTACAGAATTTAGTACCTTTACAGTGTTTATTGGGTTGGATTTTCATTTCGTTATCGTCTTTACCGATCTTTCCGACTTTTTCAAATGTCAAAAAATTCAGAACAGAAAATCGATTTCTGCTGCCCAGAGGCTCTATTTGAACCGTTCTAGTCGAATGATCTTTAATTTTGATTTTCGGAATGAAAAATTCAATTTTGTTTAAACCACGTTGACAACATTAAAAGCGAGTTCAAAAATAGAGAAAATCAAGGTCACGTATCAAATTATTAACGTTTTCGTGCCAAAAATCAAACGTGAAAGGCGTATTAAAAAATAGGCGTATTATTACAAGTATCTAAGGACGAACCTCCATGCCATTACTATTCTAAACCATAAAAATCAGGTGCGTTGACCGCTCTGTGCCTACTGCGGTTTTACAGTCCTAGGAAAGACTGTGATGACGTCCATTTATTACTGAAACCAATAAAAAAGACATACCAACCGGCCATAACTTTAAGCGGTAGGGTGCTGAGAATACAAGTTATTAGAAGGCCATCTCTCAAAGAGAAATGGATATATATGTTTTTACCAGACTGTCAAGGAAGGTTTATGTTTTTAGTATCTCGTATATATGTTAGTTGCAGTTATATTATCGTTAGCTTCGTCTCGAAATCCTAAGTGTACTTAGAGACTTGTTTCAAATATAATCAAAATGAAATTTTGATTTGGACGCTGATTATGAGGCGCGGACACATTTTAAATTTCAAAATCCGTGTCTACTTATTTGAAATTGGGACGGACTGCTTTAAAGTTTAAATTAAACTAACATTTGCACTATACATCCATTTACCTACTCCCAACATTCGACTTATTTTAAAATTTTCAGTTTTTTAAAAACATTTTCTTGTTTCTAAGACTATAATGGTTTTGCAGTTAAAACAATATATACCTTTATCTACACTCATATCGTAATGTTCCAATTACATATTCGAAAACAGTCGTTTAAGTATACACTTTTTTCACGCCAGTCTATAAAATTTTAAAAAATTACTTTATGATACAGCATTTCCCATACTATTTTCATGACAGCTGTAACGTAAAATAACTTTTTAATCATTATGCAACACTTATATTTTTGAATTCTTGTCGGGCGCCCGGACACGGCTGAATACCTAAAATGTATACGGCCAAATGTAGGCTGAATACCTTAGATGTCCTTAACAAATTCAAAATTCATATTCTAAATTTAAATTTTCCTGTTTATATTCTGTGTAATTATTTTCCCGCTAAACAAAATATTTTTTGTAATTGTTGTAATTTGTGTTTGTGAATGCTTTTTCTTATTTTAAGCAAATAAATAGATAAATGTGAAAGTAGTAAAGTGAATTGCTTGATATCCTCGACGCGTAGATACAACAGAACTGACTCGCAGCTTACTTCCAGCAAAGTTGAGAAAATTATAGGTACGATATTTTAACATAAAAATACGAGTGTAGATAAAGTAGTGTATGCAACTGCATATAATTAGGTATTAAAACACTCGTGTCAAACTATTATCATACTCGGCTACGCCTCGTATGATAAACAGACACTCATGTTTTAATACCCCCTTTTATATGACAGTTGCATAAACTACTATTTCGTGTCGATCCAGTTTTCTGACTTGGCACGCAGTGTGATTTTAAAAACGTTTCACGTTAAAACATAACCGTTCATCAAGGGAAAACGAAAGAAATTGGACATGGAGGGGAAAATCTAATATCATTAATACGTCTCCTTATGATCCTTCTATTTTCGGATACGGACTGAGCTAAAACAAGTGACATCTGCCGTAACGAAATTATCCCAATAGACGTTGATAGCCAATATCCAAGCGCGTTGGATTTCGGCAGCGTACCGCTAGAAAAGATTGAAAGAAGAAACCATTTTGGGTCCTCTCTAACCTAACCCATGAATCGGCATTTTTTCGCAGTTTACATTTGCTCAAATATAATATACTATCTAAATTAAGACGTACTTGATTTCAGAAATAATGTTTAGATGCCATAATTTGTTTTTCAAATTTTTAAGGTGTCAAACCATTATTTTAAGGGTTCCAAATATTGCTTTCATTTGTCATCAGTTATGCCTCTTTAATCATCTGTGATTTTGTGAGAAGGGTAGTTATCAAAATGACATAGTATGCACCAGTAAGCATTATGTTGTTGAATTATACCTATAAACCTTCATTGGAGTCGTATTTGCCATTTCATAATTTGCTTGTATGTGAACTCCAGTTTCCGTTATTGTCGCCATACAAAACGCCAATTTCATAGGTGGGGACCTAATGTAATTTCTTAGGAATGTTGGTAAAAACCCTTTAATATGATGTTAGAAAAGGGATCTAAATGGAATCGCAGTGTTTTAAATGATAATAATATATAGTCACTGGGCTCGACTCCAGAGACTGTACAAAAATTAATCTCAGTGTCCCCACTGAAAAAAATCGGTCAACCGCGCCTTGTCAACGGTATTAGGACGCACACCTAACGAGTGGGGAGCACTTTGCGGTGCTGATTCAAAGCACGAAACGGTCATCCAGTTCCCAGACTCTACGAGCGTTACTCAACCTTGGTTATCAATCAAATCAATCATACGTTTCAGTGCATGCAATGCTACCAATAACACCATTGCATTTGTGTTAGTTGCTACCTAAATGTATGCATTGTAGATGTTATGGGCGACAGTTACCATCTACCATCAGGTAGGCTGTCTGCTCGTTTGTCACTGCGAAGCATTAAAAAATAAAACACAATAATGGTAATATAGGTTTTAAGACTTTCGTGGTTATTCACTACACGTGGTTAAACAATACTAACCGTGGTAACAAACCCGATAATATGTGTAGTGAAAGAGTACAAAAATGGTATATCCAGAAGAACCCTCAACGGTAATCCCGAGTCAATCACTATGTGTGTTTTCTGGCAAGGCCGCCTAGTGTATTGTGGCCGTTGCCCTCACATCAAAGACAGCTGGGAACATAGCAACATAACAGAGTGGCCCCGTGGCAAAGGCTCTATTATAAATGGTATTGTTTGCTGATTAGGAGCGTCGGTGACCGAGTGGTTAAGGTATCCGACTCGTAAGCGAGAGGTACCGGGTTCGAATCAATGTTATTATTGTTGTGTCCAATGTTATTGTGTCGTGGTGTGCTATGTGTAATAAATGTCTTTTCTTTCTTTCTTTCGAATCCCAGTCAACATCATTATCATCACAGCCCATAACAGTCCACTGCAGGCCTTTCCCACGAAAAGGGGAGGTTATTGCCATAATCTCCACGCTTGGCAGGCGGGTTGGAGATCGCAGTGTTGTAAATATAACAATGGAAAACGATGCTGCTCATTTTCCAGCCTACGACTACTACGAGACTAGATCTTTTGCCTCGGAAAAATTAGTCGCCTTGTACGACACCCACGAGTGTAAGGGGTTAGTGCTATTCTACTCTGCCGGACACCACCCCTGGTAACAATCCCCCTACCTTGATGAGCTCGGTTAACTAACTCTTTCCATTAGATTTTTGACGTTTGAAAAGAGAATAATTAACGTAATCCTGATCACGGCCAGGAGGGTCACGAAGGTCAGATGGCAGTCGCTCCACTGTAATTACCTGATCTGCCAAATCCTGGATCATAGTCAAGGCTGACCCCGAGCACTCGAGCGCGACGGCGCAACCGGGACATTAACGTCAAGAGAATTATTATTATTTTAGAAGGGGTTTTCTTCTGTGAAGATGAGTATTATTTTACTGTTTACTGAGTTCCATTGTCTATCCAATATACGGAATCTATGCCTCAAAAATACACACACTCAATAATTTTAAAAGACAAAGGCATCCCACAACAATGGTATAGGTGAAAAATAAGTTCTCAAATGAAACATTGTTTTCACAAGAAGTTTTCATACGCGTTCACTTTTAACATGATACTGTCTATGATCAATTAGAGTACTTGTCAAGACAAATTAAAAGGAGCGCAAACTCGAAGAATTTGTCATGCGTAATTTCGGGGTACCTATGACCATTAATATCACCTAGGGGTAAAGGGTACTTATAAAGGCCATTTCAAGGAGTCCAAATCCGATGGAGTTATCATTCATTAGTTCCTATGTCCACCTACCGACTCCATCATCAGATCATATCCATTGAATCATATTAATGCATTGTCATCCAAGTTACATAACTTATTGTCATATGGAACTTGAAAAAAAAAAAAAATTCAAAATTTCTTTATTGATTAGGACATTAAATATCTCTTTCAATCGTCAAAAAGGAGGGGGGTAGGAAAGTAGGTAGGAAACACACAGTGACACGCTGACCGCCCCATGGCCGTAGATAACGTATCCCTCGCCAACCACGACCGAACCATGCTCGACAATGCCAGGCAAAGCCGAAACGCTATATTATATTATATAGGTATGTCTAGTGTAATTAAGAAAAACCACCTAAAACTACAGCAAGAGTAAGCCAGTCCACCAAGGCAGCACCCGTTCACGAGTATAACGCAGGGCCCAGCCATCGTCCAATTCAACCATATTTGAGGGAAAAGAGCGACCCGGCCCCCACGCCACCGCCAGACAGACTTTTAAGCGAGCGTGCATCACACATGCTGTATGTGGTAGGTAGTCGCTACCACCCTACTCTATCCTATCCCTTCCCTATCGCTACCTTACCCCTACCCTATCCTACCATTGCCTTAACCCTACCCTACCACTACCTTACCCCTACCCTACCACTACCTAACCCTGACCCTACCACTATCTTACCCCTACCCCACCCTATACTACCTTACCGCTATCTTACTCCTACCCTACCCTACCCCTACTCTAACTACTACCCTACCCTAGCGCAGACAGGAGACACCATGTGTGGGAGAGGAAGGAAAATTAACGCCGCTTCCAAGGTGGTTCTCCGTGGGGGAAAGAAACGGCAAGAAACCCACAGAGCCTACGTTAATTCTTTTTTTTTTAAACATGTCTTATGTACTAATACATTATTTGTCCTATATACTATCTTAAAAGTAAATACCTGTATAGAACAGCAGTTCAGTCCCATGGACTTTTGTCATTTACATATTCAGATATACTATAATAACTTTTTTGACATAATTTGTTTTTTATAGCGACTTTAAATTTATTTAATGGTAAATTCTGAATATCTGTTGGAACCTTATTATAAAAGCGTACACATTGACCCATAAATGATTTGTGGACTTTGGCTAGACGACAAGCACCAGCAACAAGCTTATTTTTATTTCTCGTATTAATATTATGAACATCACTATTCTTCTTAATTAAGTGTAAATTTTTATGAACATACATTAAGTTCTCATATATATATATTGTGACGGCATTGTCATTATATCAATATTCCTGAATATATCTCTTAGTGAAGTTCTAGGTCTCAATTGATAAATCGCGCGAATAGCCCTTTTCTGCAATACAAATACATTGTGCCAGTCGGCAGCGTGTCCCCACAGCAGTATGCCATAGGCCATAATACTGTGGAAATAACTAAAGTAAACTAATCTTGCTGTAGCCTCGTCAGAAATACCCCGTAATTTCTTTACAGCATATGCTGCAGAACTTAGCCTTTTCGCCAATTTATCAATGTGAGGACCCCATTGCAATTTATTATCCAGAGTAAAGCCTAAAAATACTGTAGAATCAACAAGATTTAAATTTTCGCCTTTTATTTGTACATTAGTGGGCACTGATCTAACATTTGGCAAAGAGAATTTTAAACATTTTTTATTTATTTTCCATTCAGTAATAAATTATTAACCGTAAACCAGTTTACCACTTCTGCAATAGCCTTGTTCACGTCTTCATATGTTAATTGTTGTCTTTTTACTTTAAACACTAAAGATGTATCGTCCGCGAACAAGACAATTTCATGGGTATCTTTTACAAAGTACGGTAAGTCATTTACATAAACAAGAAACAAAAACGGGCCCAAAATAGATCCCTGGGGGACACCCATAGAGACAACAGACCCCATAGATCTCTCTCCGTTTATGAATGAATCCAAGTATGAATTTAGCAAGTTCAGGGCCAAGTCCTTTATTCCATAATGTTGTAATTTTCTGACCAAAATATCATGATTAACGCAATCAAAGGCCTTGGATAAATCACAGAAAACCCCTAAGGCATCACGTGATTCCTCCCAGGCCCCAAAGATATGTTTAATAAGTTCAACACCTGCATCAGCTGTTGAACGACCGCGAGTAAAACCGAATTGTTTATGATGCAATAGGTTACTTCCATAAAAATGAGCTTTTAGTTGATTTAATATGATTTTCTCAAATATTTTACTTAGAGTCGGTAAAATTGAAACTGGTCTAAAATTTGTAGGATCCGTTGTATTACCAGTTTTTAACAATGGAATAACTTTACTGTGCTTCATCAGGTCAGGAAATTCACCATTATCAACACAATTATTAAATATATTCGCTAAGTGGACAGCAATAACATCAATTTCAGAGCTAATAATTTTTACTGACATGCCATCAATGTCGGCAGTTGCTTTCATTTTTATGGTTTTAAAAGCCTTAACTATATCTTGAGGTGTTGCATGCTCGAACTTAAAATCGATGACACTCTCGGGTACATTTTGTTTTAACAAGGATTCAGCGAGAGCAGGAGAGGAATTTAAGGATTTCGTAGTTGACACTGGAATGGCTGTAAAAAATTTATTGAATGCCTCCGCAACTTCCGAGTTTTTGGTAACAACATTGTCATTTATCTTTAAACTGTACTTAGTATCGCGATTTGTTACTTTTCCAGTTTCACTATTTATTATCTGCCATGTGGATTTTACTACATCTGTGCTATTTTTTAGTTTGTGTTTAACGAAATTCGATTTAGCTGTAGCACAAACGCGTTTAAATAACTTCGAATAATGTTTAACATACTCAACAAATTCTACGCTATTATTATACGCCCGTTCTGCATAGAGCTCATATAATTTATTTCTACTCTTATGTATTCCTGCTGTCGCCCAATCGCTAAACATAAGTTTGCTGTTTACTGCCTTCACCTTTGGTTTGAATATACTATTACTTTCAGTTTTTGTCATGTGTAAAACTGAATTATAATATTCATTTGTATTATCAAAATACTTTAAATTAGATGATTTCTCTATAATGTTATTTCTAAAACTGTTTAGACGGTTGTTGTTAATTGGTACAAATTTAATAGTATTTTTTGTTTCTTTACTCATATTAACATTAAACACAGCTAATTGACCACAATGATCGGATTGCAATTTGTTTATTACAGACTGGCTACATGCCTGGATATCACAAAAAATATTGTCTAGACAAGTTGATGTAGTACTTGTTATTCTAGTAGGCTCTAAAAATAAGTTGATTAAATTATGACACTTAAATAATGATATTAGCCTACCAGTATATTTACAAGATACGTCTTATAAATCTATATTAAAATCTCCACAAAAAACAATATTTTTATTACAATTGCTAACTTTAATAAGGGCTTCATCCATAATTTTCTCGAACAAATCAAATGATGAAGCCGGAGGTCTGTATACGCTCATTACACTAAGTCGCTCAAGTTCTATGAATAGTACAAATGTTAGTTTAATTTAAACTTGAAAGCAGGCGGGGACTCATTCTAAATTATTATAAATATTGAGTACCTGACGTCCGCCTATAACTATGGAAATGCGGCCTCGGCTGCTTTCAAGTTTAAATTAAAATAACATTTGCACCATGTACACCCATTTACTTCAAACATTCGGCTTGTTTTAAGTCAGGGTTTATAGATTTTGAACAACTTTTAATCCAGTAATTTATTTTACCATTCGAACAATTTCGTATGTCTACGTTATAGGCATTGCTTTTCTCAATCTCCATTTTTCCTAATCAGGTATTTTTAAACTCTTAGTCCTAGTATAAATCCAGGTTTAATTAGTTCAGGTATAGCAAGTTCAGGTTTACGTCTATCTCCTGGTAGTTACGTAGCGACTGCTAAAAATATGTTGAATAAGTAATATTCAGAGAAAACATTAATCCGAAGTAGTTTCTACGACTTAATTATCGTATCTTTACACGAGTCTGCAACAATAAATAAAGATATTTATCATCGGCGTAAATAACGGTAGTGAAAGTGCCAGGGTCGTAGTCAGGCAGTGATTTCGCTGAACTTTAATTGTACTGTAGATTAGAGGGCTAATAGAGAGGTAGAAGATAGGTTTTAAAAATGAGGAGGAAGTATACAGTGCCAACTCCGAATACAGGCCTCATTCAAGTAGAACTATTAAAAGAAAAACTCTTGAGACCATTCGTAAACCGGAAAATAAACCTTTTTTATTATGCCTTAGATACTTAGAGAATTAAAGGATACAATAACCAATGAAGGATTTCAGGACAATTATATCGGTGGTAAGCAATGACTTATATATAAATGGTGATAAGAATGTCAAGCCTGAGGATCCACCTGGATGGGACCATCCCTGATCCAATCTGCAAAGGAACAATGATTGCATTGCTGTGTAGCAGTTTAAAGGAAAAGGGAGCCAGCGCATTTACAGGCACAAAGCTTTTCATCTTAGTCCTTAGTTACATTGGCATGGAAATTCGACGCCCTCCACTGCTGTGGGAGGAACTGAAGTCCAGCAGTGAAATGAAGAAATGAGTGGCAGCGTCCAGTCTCATTCCACGAGACTTGACACCGCCACTCTCATTTCTTGTTCCACATTGATTTAACCTTACTAGATTTCTCTCGAAATCCGTCCCTGTTCGAGTCCTTGGCATTGATCCGATAGCTCTGTTACGCTGTTAATTACGATCTAAGTCAACACAGCCTGTTTACTCTGCCGCTATGTATGGGCCTTGGTTATTGTTTAAGAGGCGGTAGTTTACTTTTTTGTCATTCATGACGAGAATAGGATCCATGCGTATTGTCCTCAAAGTTAATAACAAATAATAAAAATGCTTGGACAATTCACACAGCGCCATCTAGCCCCAAAATAAGCAAAGCTGTTAGATAACTGATACTCTTCATATATAGGTATACTTTTATTCAAATACATACTACACCCTATTACTCTATTTTATTGAATGTTCATCATCATCATCATCATCATCATATCAGCCGAAAGACTGCTGGGCATAGGCCTCCCCCAGAGATCTCCACAAAGGCCGGTCCTGTGCCTTCCGCATCCAGCTGGTACCTGCGATATTTACCCTAGGCCTATATACCCACGCTGCGTCTTCCGGTACGTGTTCGCCACTGGAGAACTTTACTGCCCCATTTTTTTTTAATTTGACTAGCCAGGCTTTTGACCGCCACCTCACCTGGTGGTAAGTGACGATGCGGCCGATGATGGAGCATGCCTGTCTTGGAACAGCCGTTACACTCTAGCCTTGAAGGCATCCAGATTATATTGGTCATCTGTTCTTCGAGCTATGTACCCTGCCCACTGCCCCTTTAGCCTGGCAATCATGATTGAATATTGCGTTTATTAAACTGGCTTTGGGTGGTGCAGTAGCGCGGACTACGACAGAAAGTGGGTGGGAATCGGGGATTTTCGTACAGCCACTTTAAAAAGTAAGAAGCGTTCGGCGTGCCTCACTAGACGGCGCTGCTTAGACAGGATTCTCAAGTTGAATTTGGTAACTGAAGTTACTCGGAAAGGTGTTCGTGAAAATATATTTCGTTTTAGTAGGTACCTTTTAAGATAAGAAAGCGCAAAATGTCTATATTTTTAGACATCTAGTCTCGTTTTGATTTGTATTTGAAAATCCTATCTGATCAACGCCATCTATTGCATTTATTTGAACTATTTTTACTTTTTTTCGACTCTCGGAAAATCTCCCATTCATACAAGTCCGTGCAGACCAACGTTTTGTGGGTCTCCTGACTCTCTACGATCTCTACTAAGTGGAATTTTTCTTGTACTCGTGACGTAGGATAACGTACAGCATCCTCACAGTCTATATTAAGTACGCCACAGTTACCGTGTTCCATCAGGTGGGCTGTGTGCTCGTACCTAGTATCAAAAACTGCGACAGAGGTTTCAAGTCACAAAGGGGTGAATATAATTATGGAAACCAAATAAATACCTACGAGCAGGACTGTACTTCAATTCAAACATAACGTGCCGAGATGGTTCTTTTTTACCACTAAGGTGGCAAACAAGCTTACGGCCTGCCTGATGGTAAGCAGTCAGCCTAGGGACGTTTGCAATACCAGGGACATCACACACGCGTTGCCGACCCCGTGAAAACCTTTTCACCCCTTTCTTGACGAACTCCATTTTGATTGTAAAGTTTCATTCATGTCTGAATGAATAATTATTTCCATCTCGGTACATTCTCATTATTGGATATTACGTTAATGGTTTATGATTGACATACTTACTTACACGCACTCTTCGGTGCTCATCCCCACTACGTAGGCCCTCTGTTGTTCACCACGCGAAGGATCAAAATACCGTTTCCTGCTCGTACGATTCGTATGTAGAGTGGGCTCCCAACCACAGTATTTTCTTTGGACTATGACGTTCGTGAGAAAAAGGGTCTCGACAGACGGGCGGACAGACAAGGTTCCGTTCTTTCCTTTTGAGTTTCCGAACCCTAAAAATCATAATAAATATCACTTTGACGTCAATATTTCGATTATGCTCTCGCACGCGAGGACGCGGGGCCCGCCCTGAAAATGATCCAGGATTGTTCAGCAGATTAGATAATAACAGTGGAGCGACTGCCATCTGACCTCCAGGGGATCCTAACCTGTGAGGTTCCCTCACGATGTTTTCACTCACTATAAGAGCATCGGTTAGTGTTCCACTAATTTATTTACCTACCTACATACCTATGAAAAGACTCATTGGTACATGGTGACCTCCGACCTACTACCAGGGGAACCTGACCTGATTGGATCATGGTTAAACATACAGTCGCCTAAAGTGCTGATTTTATTACGATGCTTTCCCTCACCGTAAGAGCATCGGTTAGCATTCAACATAACGCAGAAAAGACTCATTGTACATGGTGGCACTGGGATACGAAATTAGTAGCCACAATAACGGGATGAAAAAGAAACACGTCAATAAAATTTTACATTCATAATAATTTTATTTAAATATAGATATCTGATGCTGGGTAGGTATTACATGGCTTGGGTGCCGTCTAGGTTTTGCAGTGTTACAGTAATAATTTTCTACGGATACATATTTTAATATAAACATAAGTAATACTTGGAGTAAATTGTAAAAATATTTTAAGAACATATAAAATTTGCCAGAAATTCATGAGCTTTGATAGTAACGTTTAACGAATCGTAATTTCCCTAGTTTACGTAGCTCCCCTATGCATTGTCACAACTTTAAACTAACCTAACCAAATTGAAATCTAAGATACAAACTATTATTATTGTTTGGTTATTGTGGTTATGTTAGCGCTGTGACAATATATGGAGGAGCTCCATAAACTCGAGATAATTGCCTTCTTTACCTAAACTTTACTTTTAAATTTCGTGACATTGGCAAACTTTTGATTTGCTAATTGTTTAAAATGCTAATTAATAGCAGGCTAATTTAACCATCCGGATGCAACAGATATACCAGTAACTCAATTTGGCTCAGCCTTTCCTAGATACTGCTAATGGAACTCCGGCCTCCCAATGTGTTCTTTGGAAAATCTGGACTCCTTATCCTTTAAGACAAGAGAGAATAGGCTATTTCTAGACTGACTAGCCCCATCCTCGACCGTATCGTACCAACACAAATTGGACGCAGTTAGTGTCGTAAAGAGTAAGGCGGTAAAACTCCAGGTAAGATGGCGGTCTAATGCTTGTCTAGTTCCTAGTAAAAATCGTTGGTTTTACTCCTTTAACAGGCAGATAATTGATTTCCATGGACTCCGTATGACCATCGTCACTTACCACCAGGTGAGGTGGCGGTCAAATGCCTAGCTAGTAAAAAAGTAAAAAAAAAGACCTGGTGTCGTGGCAACGCAACCGATGATCAGAAGATGGAATATACCGGACTGAAGAATTTGTTTGGTATAGAAAAAATAACGAAATTCACCAATAACTGCAGGAATAAAATTTCCGACTGAACCTGCTTGTTTTCATATTATATCTTCCAAACCACTGAACCGAATTACAGAAAAGCAATCATGAGGAATCGAGCTCTTAGGAAAAGTACCTACGGAAAGGAAGGTGCTTGATCAAATTCTGCGGTCTACTGGCAGTGTTATAGCTAGACAACTAATAATAAAAGTTAAGCAACACACGCCGATGTTGGTAACAGGATGGGTGACCGTACCTTGCAGCTAATCGAACTTTAGTACCGCAACAAGTTCGGCACCCGTTAGGCATGCCTCCTAATATCGCTGGCGAAGTGAAGTTGACCAAGGTCTTTCGCTGGGGTCCTAAAAAAGTTCCATATTGCAAGTGATACGTAGAAATGTGGCTAGTAGTAAATGGTAGCTTTTATAATTTGTAACGTGACGATATTATCGTGCACGTCCACGATATAGGGGAGAGATGGCATGAACGGGACATTATTTAAAATGACAGGCGTGTGACGTTTTAGGTGCGAATGGTTGTGCTTCGGGGTTGCCACAGAACAAAAATATTGTCGTCTCGAGACGTTTCTTATTTTACCGATTATTTGAGTTATCCCTTTCAATACATATCCCTTTCATGCCACCTCTTTCCTCATCGTAGACGTCCACGATAATATCATCACGTTACAAATTATAAAAGCGCCCAATGGCTGAGACGCAGTAGGTATGTATAGGAAAGATAACAACACCGTATGGTTAGTCTTACAATCAGTAGGAAAGTATGGGGTTAGTGCTCAAATTAACTCCAAGCTACTCCAAGTATATCAGTAGGTTGCCTAGAATAATATTGAAACAAAATGTCAGGAGATTAATTAGATTTTGTGCAATTTAAAACATTTAGAAATAGGGTTCAAATTGAAACAGCTCAAATAGGAAATCTTTAAATAAAATTTTAGAAACAATCGTATTACTTAATTAGCTATAATTTTGCAAACAAATTGCAATAATTAAACTTTGAAATTTTAAAGAGAATTTTAAAAACTCACTACATTCACGAGAAAAGAAAATTGTTTTTAAAAATTTGCACCCAGGTATACAATATTTTCTCAAATTAACAACATAATTAAATCTAATACAAAGAAGTAAATAAAAATATTTTTCTAATTTATTTTAGTCTAATAAAAAATCTTGGACAAAATTACAATTTGTTTTACACTGTAGCATAAATTGTATCTAAAATAATAGGTATAATTATTCAAATAAACATGATAAATTAAATTTCACGTAGTTCATTATTCATTGAGATATTAACATAAATAGGTATAGAATAAAATTGAAATATTTAAAACGGTAAAACGGCATAATTTGTAAAAATTCCATGTTTTTTTTAAGGTAATTTTTTGCTTTTTTACTTTTTTTAAATTTAGGTAACTTTTCGCGTTATCAAAATCGATGTGACCGAAATAATAGGAGTTTTTTTATTAATTTTTCGGGAATGTCATATAATTATACAAAATCTACATGCACTGCCAGTATCGGTAAAAAAGTTTAAAACTTTTCCAGAATTCTCTGATGTTTCACACGGATAGGAAACTTTCGTTGATATGTTGGTAATTGTACGGTATAATTACATATAAATATGAAAGTATAAAAATTATGAGCAACATCAAAATTATTTCATCACAAATAGAAATTTATCTATGCATTTCGTTAGTTTCTAACGTGGGAAATAGAAATTTTAATATCTCTAGGACAGGACATCTAAATAAGAAGTGGATATAACTGACATTTGAATAAATAATGCAATGATTACATACTTAACTTACGTTAATTCAATTTAACACAATATGTACTGGAATTGGAAATCATCCATCAAAATTTATAAATTTTAGATGTTGCTCAAACCGTTATGTTTTGTTGAAAATTGCTTGTCTCAATATGTATTTTTCGAAGTATTGCATTTTCACTTGTCTTAATGACTGATTCGTTTTTAGAAAAAAAAAAACCTAATTTGAAATATTATTTACCCAAAAATATTAAATATAAATGTACTTCTAGGCTATTATAGTAATTGGTATTATATTATAAATATGATTTCGATAGATACAGAATTTTCAAGTAAAAAAACGAATCAGTCAACGAATAAAAGCTTACGTAATATTATAAAAAATTTTAAATTCCTAAAAATCACCTAACATTGCTTGAACATGAAACTACAGTATACTATATAAATTGTCATAGGTACATATCATGTATGGTATTTTTTACAAATTTCTAACAACCAGGCTATTCTACAAGCTTTTACATATTCATATAAATCTATATATTACATAATTTAAGACCATTCTATTTATATGTAACATCAATCATTTCATATTCATTTTATTTTCTTATAAGGATACATGAAGAATAATTCATTATTACATTAAAACTTTTATTATTTTATTGTTAACTTTCATTAAAATCAGGTCTCATATAATATTTAAAATATATTACTTACATAGGTCTTACGTCTAACACCAAACACGGCAAAATAATAACAGCAATTTTGTACAGAAAGGCGTCCGTGTGTCCAAATGAAAATAAATTTGAAACGTGAATTATAAGCTACGCTACAATTATATACACTAGATTATTTACAAATATATTAAAACTACGCAAAATCTCTTAATTCAACTTTCTAATATAATAATATAATATAGACATTTCCATATTTTCAAAGTATTTACTCAATAAAATCGTTACAACTAGTACAGTAAATTGGAGAACAATGTCAAATTCCCAGTAAGTTGATACTTTCGCAGATCAAAGTTGATTGACTCTTCATTTACAGATTATTCAATAACTTGAATATGCGTACAACGGCCTAAATTAAATCTTAGGTTTCCTGGCATAAGGGTACTAAGCATTTACCGTATGTCTATTTGTTACAGGACAGTAGCTTCTGAATTGTAAAGCTTGCAATCTCCAAAGAATGTAACCATTACAAGAAATCTAAATACCTAAACGCATTATCTACATATTTGTACGATGGTCTTTAATTTGTTTTTTCTTCGTACAGTTTTAAAACATCCATTTCGTGGGAATACATAATATTATATTTTATTGCTACAATTTCAATAATTACACAATGTGTCTATTAAATTACTAAAAGGGTAAATATAAATAAAAAAGATGAAATAATGAGCAGCAATGTACAAATTTGTTTAAAATTTTTCTGTCATTCAACCTGTTATAAAACACTCAGCTGCCAGCAGCATGAAAAAGAATAGTCAACGTGAATATGTACTTGCCCTGTGTCTTCATAAATTACTATCTATCATTACACAGTTTGTAAACTACATTTTTGTACAACTACTAATACGAGTAGGTCAAGCAATAAACATGAAGCGAAGACTGTTAATGTAGAAAGTGAAGGGAGCTAATAATACCGATACAAAGCTAAAGATTTTCCAATTATAAAAATAGCTGAATTTAAAATCCATTATTAATATCACACAACGTCCTTTTGAAGGAGTCCCAGTTCATCAGTCTTGATAGCTTCGCGTCTTCGACTGTGATATATTCACACATGTTTTTGTACCATATTTACAAACGGAATGAAATCAAGTGATGTTTTGGGGAAAAAATATATTGAATCGAAAGGAAGTAACTGTGCTTTGGCGCTCGCACGGACGAACTATAGAGGACCCGCGTCTGAGGGGTTAGACCTAGGACCAAGGAGTCTAACAGTAAGTGTGATTCTAATATGGGCCAGGTGTCGCTTTCGTCGCACTGGATGACAGCGGTAATAGTGCAAGGGTAAGTGACGATGCGATCAAAGATGGAACATGAATATTTTCTATGGCAATATTGACCAAATAATACTGTTCTACTGTGGAATCTTTTCGCCTTGTTCAAAAGCAGTTAGGTTTCAAAAAGTATTTTTTAGTAAGTAAGAGCTCGGAAAATTTCACCCCGCCATTCAAGCATTCTTAAAAATTAGCATATTTTAAATTCCATAACGTAATTAATGCAAATTATTTTAATGTATTCAAAAAATCATAAAGAAAAGTTTTGGCGTTAAATCTTTATCTTTATTAAGTGACGAAAATAGATTTTAAATAACAAATGTTTCTACTGTGCGGTTAAATCTATCGTTTAGAGGGCCTATCACTACCAAATGGACTAGTTTGGAGTCCACTTTATGTGACGTAAATTATAAATACCTGTACGAGTTAGTAACAAAAGCAGTAAGATAGAACTTTTTCTATATTCAAGCAGGTGAATATGCTTTTTGTAGGCAATTCATGATAATATGCTTTCCTAGGTGATTAATTGTCTGTATATGTATTTACATCTAATTTATTTTATATAAATTATGGTTCTAATATTTGCGCTGACAGGACAGGACGAGAAACTATGTTTCAACATAATGTTATTTTAAAAAGACTATCTAGGTATTTTGTAAATTTGCGCTTCACATAAATACATATTTATATATTCCTTAAATATTTACTAAATACACACACTTTTTTATTAGTAAATGTATTATTTCCTTAACAATTTGTGCACAGTAAGCGGCCTCGGCATTTGCAGCCAATCATTTATTTTGTAAAAGTCAGTGGAACTTCAAAAAAAACACCGTTGATATTAGTTTTCACTTAAAAGTACACAAAATTGCGTAAATATCGATATTGAAAAAAAATTTAACAAAAACATAGTTGAAAATGATATTATTAATAAAAAACAAAAATAAATTTAAACATTACTTATTATACAATGTTATAATATGGCAAAATTAACGCACTATTTTATGATCAAATAATATAGTCAAAATCGGATAAATTTAAAATTCCACTGACCTTTCGTTTTATTTACGTCTAAATTTTCTTATTATAAATACTACGAATATGAAAATAGTTGCGATTACCAAGGGTTGAAAAATCGGTTGTTGATTATTATCAATGTATTTAGGTTAGGTTAGTTTACAAATAGGATGGTACCAATAAATAGAAACTATTATCTATTTGTCCCTATATTATTTGTGACACCATGTTCAGTAACTTTAAGTAGCCTAACTAAGGAGTATTCGTCTTAACTTCCAAGTAGTATTGGTTTGATTAAAAGGAGATTTCGAGGTATGGATACAATCACATTTTTTGCATTAACACGTTATTATATTAAAATGCATTTTTAAATTTAAAATAAAAAAGCTTAGTTTTAAAATCTACAAAATAGCGTTTGTACTGTTTTATTTTTGGATTGTTATTTATTTGTATTATTACTGCATTTCTTGTTTTTTTTTCTTTTTTTTTCGTTATATTTTTTTGGAAAAATGTATATAAAACACATAACTCTTAAAAACTCAAGTCTGCAAACATTAAAACGAATCGTCTACTAACAGTACGAAGCCACACAAAGCATATACTAGAACAAAGAAACGACAAATATTTTAATTACATATCTCCTACAAAACTTTGTGCTGTATGTGCGCTTCGCTCGTACTCTATTCAATATTACAATCAGTGTGTAAAAATAAAATCTCCCTTACACAACACTTTAACCGACTTACGTATAAAAGTTACAATACGACTTACGATAGTATAAACACCCACTTGATTATGTTTGCTGGCGTCCATGCGCTTCTGTTCCCTTGATTGCCCCCATATAACTCTCGACGTACCTCGGAAACCATACCGTCCTAACGAAAAGTCGACGAGTCAGTCCATTGCATTATCTTCCCGTACGACAGGTACAGAGATAATAACACGAGCGAAACACAACTGCTAACAACACTACGGACTAACGCGTCAAGTTATGTGGAACCTGATGATGGTTGAGGTAGATCAAGAGTCAGGTAGAGGCTGGTATTGGCCGCAGACGTATCCGTTCGTCTGCGACGGCGGAAGCGTACAGGCGATATGCTGAGGCGATTCACAAGCCTCATCCGCCTTACAGGCGTCATCGAGACCCGAGACCTGCCAGGCGACTTTAAACCCCCGTGTGATTGAAGATGAAAGACACAGCGTTCTTATCCATCGGTGGCGACCGCCGCGTTATCGACGGATGGTTGTTATTATTGTAATGCCAGGATTTCCTGGTCGAAGTACTCGAGGACTGTAACGCGATGGTCTCATAATACCGGAGTCGGCCACAGCACTTCCTGCTTTTGATGATTGCGACGAAACCCTTCCTGTACTTCTTGTTGAAGAACGCGTACAGGATCGGATTGATACAAGAGTTGGAGGCGCCCAGCCACTGCGCCAGAGGTGTCACCACTGGGAATATATCCTCCTCCCATTTCTGGATGGGTCCGCCGAGCTTTATCCTAGCGAAGATCAAGTACAGAGGGAACCAGGATAGAACAAACAAGATGACGACAGCGACGAGCATCTTGACGACTTTGACTTTGGACTTCTGCTGCATGCGTTCCATTTGGGCGTCCTGGGTGTCGGTGGGGATGGATCGACGCCAGACTTTGATCCAGATTAGGATGTAGCACATGGTGATTAATACCATGGGGAGGATGTAGCAGAAGATGAGGTTGCCGATGACGAAGTAGAGGACCTCGCTCAAGGGGTTGGGCCAGACGTCGAGGCAGAGTCGTACATTGGGGTTGTCTTCGAAAACGACGACCAAGTCGAAGAAGAAGACCCACGGCGTAGTGACGACGATCGCGAAGATCCAGATGAAGACGATCATCATCCGCGCTCGCCTCTTTGTTATCTGGCACTTCAGCGGCCACCAGATAGCGAGGAATCTGAAACAAGGAGAAATTGCATTTTAGTTTTGGGTTTTCTGACAGTTCACGAGCATAGTTCTGGTATATAAAATGTGATACTATAGTAAGATTCCATAGTTACGACTGGGTAAAAGGCGACTAATGTCTTGTCCTAATCGGCAACGGTCGTGCGACGGGCGGTTTTGAGGTCTCCTATTGGTCAAGCGACATCAGTCTTACGACCATGGTCCGACCGTTTCCAATTAATACAGTGCCTTAGACCAGATGGGCAGCAGCGTTTTTTATGTGTATTTTAAAAACTGGTAAAGCGATTCCCTGAAATGGAGGCGGTCAAAGACGTAAGCTTCGCTGGCTTCCTATCCGGCTTAGACGGGATGAGCATCTCCTTTCCCTCCTGTATAACGTCCTGCACGATCCCTGGTCTCCTGTTTATCTCCGAGAGCACTTTCGCTGCCTAGGAGATGACCATGACCGTGCGCTGCGGTCTGCTTCGGACAACATTCTGTCGGCCCCGTTCACGCGTTCCGGGTACTACTACGACTCGTTTACGGTAAGGGCAACTCGCTTGTGGAATGATCTGCCAGGGGAGATCCGACAGTCTGAGTCATTGTCTAGTTTTAAGTCAAAACTTCGTAAATGCCTTTTAGCGAACGATTTGTAAAATTGTATTTTAGTATACCTACATAAGTACGATTATTTCATGTTTTTGGCTGTTTGTTGGTGTTTAGATAAATTCACAACTCATTCTCTTGTATCCTGTGGCTCAACACTACCTGCTGTAATATTATTCTCTCAATTTCTGTAAAGGTTGCCTGGAAGAGATCGATTGTAGCGATAAGGCCGATGTGTTCCTTGTTACTGTAACTGATTGATACTGTTATTTTTTTGTGAGCAATAGTGCTTATCTATCTATCTACTAATGTTCAAAGTTCTACTAGACTATATTATTAACAATATTCTGTTTTCTGGTTTAACTGATATTGTTATAATCAACCTAAAACACAGTAATACACCAATCCAACACTTTCCCATCAGACTATAATTTCTGATGATTAAATATTGGAACCTCACGAAACAAATGGAGGCTAATTCCGCCAACATTGCCCATCGTACCCGAACAGTCTCTCGACTTTTTCAACGGTGCAAGATGTAATTACGGCTCTAGGAAATTCTCGCAGTCGCCAGGAAGTTATTGTCTGAAGGATGTAAAGTTAAGCGGCCCATGAACCAGTTATACAGTCTGGTGGCTTGATTGGTTGGGCGGTTAGGAGGAAAGTAATGGAAGTGCCGCTTTAACGAGAGACGCTTTTTCCGTTACCAGGAAAAATATACGGACACCACGGAACACGTCGAATTCGATTTTCGTTGCTTCTCTTTTATTATTGGGCGTTTATTGGGTGGTGTTCAGCCGGGAAATACTTATAGGTTAGGATAGGCGTAGGTGGGTTTTTAGATTGCTTACCGTTATCTTTGTCTTTGGTATGAGCTTTATAAGGAAATTGGTAAAGCAAAGTTTATTACGAAAAATTATACACTGAAATATTAAAACTTTTTGATTGATATTTCATAATCTTAAACACTTTTACCCGACTGTAACAGTAAGAGGGTTATGTTTTTCGAGGATGTGTATGTATGTGTGTGGGTATGTATGTCTATTGCTTTGGCACGGGCTACAGCACTAACGGCTCAATGGATTTTATCACCTCATGTGTTGTTATGATACGTCTTGGTCGCGTGAGTGACACTGGGTACATAAAAAATTTAAGAAATCAGAATGGCAGATTTTAGGTGCCATTTTGTGACAGGCGAAAATGTTGTTTCTCTAAATCCAACCGAGTAAACCAAAATACATGTCTTCAAACGGCTATTTCAAAAATATAAACAACTTCTGGATTGCTTTTCTGTTTTTAAAAGCAGTTCTTAGTTTCTGTACTACTAACTTGTTTGCATAAATATAGAATACACCGATATGCGGTGGCAACAGAGAAAACAACAGGTGGTTACATGAAGAATACGATTCATAAGAACACGGTTCTTGAAATCCCATTCAAATTGTTAATTTTTTTTATATTTTTATTGACTTTTGACGTTATTTGACGTTTGACCGTCATATCACTTGAGCGGTGATTATGTAAAATTAACGATTAATCGTTCTTGTTCTCAAATGTCCAATTTGGTATTTAAAATACTCACAATATTTAAGAACGATAGTGCATAACGGTCTGTAGTTTTGCCACGGGTGATAAGAAAGAAGTGACTGAAATCAAAGCAATTTCAATTTTAAAATTATTCTATTCAATAATCGAATTTCCCTTTTAACGGAGGTCAGATGGCAGTTACTCCACTGTAATTACCTGATCTGCCAAATCCTGGATCATGGTGCTGGGGCACGTTCTGGTCCGTATCAATCATTGTGTCCCGCTTAATATGAGATGCAAACAACATCAAGAAACAGCGGGCGAGCCCGAATTTTTTATTACGGTCCATTTTTAAGACCCTAATCTCCTTTATAGTGGCTTTTACGTCTCTGTCCAGGGGATAATCTTGAAGAGATTGGGCTGTTTAGAATGTGTTCCAAGGATCACAATAAAATCTTTGGGTGCTCAGAGGGAATGCTGCGTTCGGATATGCTGATTTGATGAGTGGCCTAATCAGCTAGTAGCATTAGTAGATTAGTAGTATAGCGAGTAGTAGTAGGAGGAGCAAAATCTCATACATAGACAGCACAAACACACGCACACACACCATTTTAATGTGTTAATATGGTTAAAGCTTAAATTCTATCATTTATGTACAGTACAACCATATAATAATTTATTATGTATAGTTAATTAAGAAAGAGCGGAGTCTCCTAATTTAGGCCTTAAATGCTCAAAAGGAGGTTCCTGCCACTTGTTATAAACAGAGAAAAATAAAAACGAAATTAGAATTGGTTCAAACACAAAAGAGTTTAAGCTTTGAAAGATTAATGGATGCCCTTTCACACAAAACGGTACGTAAGGTTTATAAATGGGGCTGTGACGTCACAATCCGCTATAAGAGCTATTACAAATTTTAAAATTTCGCTTATACCAAAAGTTATTAAGAAAAATGCTTTGCAATGACGACGTTCATCTTTTAGCTACTATCTTGTTGTATTCAGATGGTCGTCTTCATTATTCAATCAGTCAGAAACTCCGATAAAAAAGATTTGACCAGATTCTAAAACAGGTTTTCAGAGGCCATCATGATGAAAATGATAATGTAACAGATTGTAAAGTGATATGATTAAAAAAAAGTAAAAAAGAACAGTTTTCACGACTAGAAATTCAGAAGGTATGTTTACGTAGGTCGATAACGTTATAAACATAAACAACACAGTAATTAACGGAATTTTCCGGACTATATACAGCAAAATTATCATTTCGATCAAGTAATATTGCCCTAATCATGATTCAGAAATGTAATAAAACTGTATGTTATTTTGGAGCTCACATATACCTCTGAAAATATCTACATGATATGATTTTTCGCCCAAATACGTTAAAAGCATTTGACCCTGTTTCCACTGAGGTTAAAACTGATGTATTACTTTCGTGACACCATTAGTTACCTATATTTCTAAATCATTAATTCTAGTGTCGGATTTATTTCTACAATAGTTTTGGGCCTTTGTAAGTACTAAAATAACAAAGTTGACATTCTTTCGTGAGTATCAAAAACAGATAACAGGCAACGGATAAATTTAAGAAAGGTCACCCAATGTAACACACACATATACACATATATACATGAATGTGAATATGCTCGGACAAGTGACACGTCACATCTTTATCTTGTCTTTATGCTTATTTTTATCTTTTTATCCCTTGGAACTCTTGCAGCTGTGAGGGATTCGGACTGGGGTATTAAATATCAATGTATTCCAATGTAATCTGGATGGTTTATTTTGCCAGAGGTAAATAAAGTCTGTATATTTTACTATTGTAAATAATATTTGCCTTAGATACTTTCTCAGCAATCAGTGATGTTAAGCATAACACAAATATATGTTTTATAATAGTATCAATATTACTAGACATACTATTATAATACCGAAATTCGATCGAGTTGTAATTGAATCGCAACCGCAGCTCAATCTTAAATATCACCGAACTAACAGCTCAATTATGAAACATTTTGTTCCAAAAACACATGTGGTGTTTGGTTTCTCGGCAGATATGGGCAGCCCACTGCTGCTACAGCTTACTAGAGATTCTGACTTTTTCTGTCGGTAAGGTTACTCAGTGAAAAACGAACAGACAAATCGTTTTCTGTTGAATTACATACTTTAAACCCGTATCCCACAGCTATAAGCAGAGACTGTTGGTGCCAAATCTGACACCTCTTTCATATTCACCGGTCGTTCATTCATTCGGGTAAGGTACATCGTTGTGAAAGACTCCGAGCGCAGCACGAAGTAGTAAATTAGATACTTACTTCTCTAGACTAGTAAGTAACATACCTCTAGAGAAATATGATTACTAAAACTCATCTGTCTACTAATCCAACCGACAGAAAAAGCCGGATAACCCCTGACAAAGTTTAAACTCAAATATTTTCTAATATACTAAACCGATTTTAACAAAACAAAGTTAAGAACAATATCGGTCAAACTGACTTTAAAAAAGTTAAAACCGCATTCAAATCGATCCATCCGTTCGGGAGCTCCAAAGCCAAACACACACGTCAGACTTATACCACTCCTCTTTTCTTATCGCGGGTTAAAAGCAGATTCCACTTAGTGTCAAATGAATCACTTCCTCGTACGCCTACGAGGTCAACGACACCTAAGCCAGTTACCGTCAAATTCAATTTTAAGGTACATTCTGCCGTCTTATCTGTTGTAATTTGAATGGGAAAGCTATTTGTCTCCCAATTAGTGGATGCCTTGGCCAGGTACATTGAGGGGCGGCTTTGGAAAGAGATAGATGATAATTTAGGAGACGGAAGACCGTTTATTGGATTGTGGGTTTTGCCGCTAGTGAGTCGAAATTAGAAGGATCTTAAATTCCTTATATAATATTACACTACATAAATTGACAATTTTGAAATCCGGCGAGCTTGGGATCCGACGAGTTCGGACTGCGACGAGTTTGGAATCTGGCGGGATTGGAATCCAGCGAGACTGGAATCCGGCGAGATTGGAATCTGGCGAATTTGGAATCCGGCGAATAAGGAACCATTCGATCAAACTATTCTGGATGGGTTAAGCAGATATTTTACGTATTATGTTGAAATAACTCGTGGGCGGGCCAAAGTATAGACGAGAGATATGTAAAATCATACTATTGTTGTATATTAATAAAAAGAAATCATGTTGACGTTAATGTCCCGTCGGGGTACGCCTTAACCATGATCCAGGATTTGGTAGATCAGATAATTACAGTGGAGCGACTGCAATCTGACATCCGTGACTCTGCTACCAGAGGAACCTGACCAGATTGGACCATGGTACACATTCAGTCGCCTGAATGTGCAGGTTTCATCACGATGTTTTCCCTCACCGTAAGAGCATCGGTTAGTTTTCAACTAATGTAAGTTCATGACTCATAGAAGCGTCATTGGTGTCTACATGGCCGTAGTGGGATTCGAACCTGGTATCTCTCGCTTACGATTCGGATACCTTAGCCACTCGGGTACCGACGCTTGTACAGTATACATATTTCACAATTTATTTTCATTCGTACATACGTAACTAAAACCCAAAATGTTTTCCATTGTATACATAAACTGCTATTAATTTGACCATTATTGTTGCGAGACTAATAAACTACTAGCCAGATAGCTGAATGAATATCTTTGTTCTTTATATTATTTTGGGTATTGTATCTATTAGTCCCTTTTGTCAAATACTTTCACAACGATACTGAACTGGGCCTTAGTTGGACAATTTATTTACATAATTGTATTGGAGTTACTCGGTGAGGGATAAGGGTAGAATAGTTGATAACCTAATTTTGGAGTCACATTGTACTAGTACAGGGTTCAAAGAATGCTTTATTCTTGTACAAAAATGAGAAAATATGAAACAAAATAAATTTTTAATGAGGAGGCTCTTGGTCATTGTAACATCTGTACATCATATAAAACCAACGTCGGTTTCTACGGCTGTTTCTATGTATCTATGTATGTTTGTATTTTATACTACGTTTGGCGGTGAAGGATAAGATAGCCGCCAATGTTGGCAAGCGAAGATGGACAAGGGTAATTACCCACCTGGCCGGGTGTCGTGACCAGGGGACCAAGGGTCCAACGGTTGATCGTCGGAAGTTGTATATATGCCGCGGAGTTGGCACATTTCTCTAGCGCGATGTAGTCAGCGCCATCTGTGTGCGGATGCTTGCCAACCTTGTGTTCGTGTACTCGTAATGTGAGTATCGTTGAGTCTTCCCTATTGGAGCGATAGAGCGACAGATGTCGCTACACTACGCAACGGATTTTAATGCAGTTTTCAACAATATATAGAGTGATCCAAGAGGAATAAAAAAAGGGTAGGTTAGGTAGGAGTAAAGTACCTAGGTGTAAAGTCGGATAGCCCCCGACAAATTTTACATTTATTCAAATATTTCCTAAACTACAGAACCAATTTTACTGAAACTAAAAACCATCCCGATGAAACTGGCTTTCGAATAGAGAAAACCGCATCCAAATCGGTCCATCCTTTCGGGACTTATAATGCTTCAGAAATACACACAACCTCCACACATACATAAACACACGTCAAACTTAAACAACCCTCTATTTTCGTCGGGCGGGGTTAATGCTACGTAAAAATCTTCAGTACAGCTTTAGCTAAACATTGTAAATTATCTAACCGACAGAACAGAACTGACGTACAACAGAACAAACAGCATAATGTGAGCGTTTTGAGCGGCTGGTCACGATTAGGAAGAAATTATGAGGTTAATTCTATGCTTATGAATATTCATGAACATCTCAGTGTTGGTTGTTCGTACGAGTACAGCGGTAATTAGTCGCGCTTTTTGGTTGAAGGCGTGGGTGTTATGTCGTTACTGTTTTGAACGAGATTGTACTTAAATGTGTTTATTTCGCGAGAGGTAATAATAAAAATAATATTCATCTTGGCGTTGATGTTCCAGTTATGCTGCCGGTCTGTCTTGACCATAATCCAGGGTTTGACAGATCAGGTTATTATAATGGAGCGACTGCCATCTGACCTCCGTGACCCTGCAACCAGGGGCATCTAAGCAGATTGGATCATGGTTACAAATTCAGTCCCCTGAATGTCCAGGTTTCATCAAGATGTTTTTCCTCCCCGTAAGAGCAACGGTTAGTATTAAACTAGTGTACATCACTCAGAAAAGAGTCATTGGTACATAGCGGCAGGTGGATTCAAACCCTGTACCTGTCGCTTGCGAATCAGGTACCTTTACCTCTAGGCTACAGAGTATCTACTTGTATTTTACTTTTTCATCAGGAGGCGTATCCATCAGGGTCACAGCAATAGCTATGTAACCTTAGTAATAACTAAGGTCAAGCGTCCAATGACTACAAGTGACGAAATGTCATTTTCCCAGTTTCCCTCTTTAGCTCGAGATTACAGGCTAGCGGACGTGCCTTAGTCGCTCGAGTGGCGATTTCTCGGACATTTCAGGCCAGGGATTAGAGATGGGCAAATTGGTAAAGTTTTTTGCCTACTTAGTCACTCAGGGCTCTTTGTGTTGACTCAACCAAACGGTAACGCCAACTTGTCACTATGTGTGTCCTTCCTTCTTTCCTACCCCCTTCTCTTTGACGATTGAAAGAGTTATATAATGTCCTACTCAATAATGAAAATTTGGTTTGATTTGATTTGATTTACTCTCTAACTCTCTACTTGTTATATGTCACTGAGTTATAAATAGTACAAGCCTAAGCTCGCCCTCGCTATGCTCGCCTATGCTCGATGGCATTTAGCTTGGACTACAATCACTTGTACGGAAAGTATAATGAAATACGTTCTAAAAAAGACCTTTTGTAAGAAGCATTTATCTTGCAGCTTTTGAATTAATATCATAGGGGTAAAGTACTCATCAATATTACTCCAAAGAACCCAAATACGATGGGGTTATTCTGTTGCCTTCTTTTTTATCTTCCAACTCCATCACCAGACAAACTCCATGGTGCCATATATTATTGCATTGTCACGAGAACCAAACGTGTGTGCCAGATTTCAGCCCAATAGCTTCAGTTGAAATGGGTGAATTATTGATTGAACCCTTCTTCAGTCGCAGTCAGGTAAAAATTCCAGTACATACAAGTGAGCTTATATAAAAGCGCAAAACGTACAACTACACAGTGTTTCCTATGGACTATGACATGAGATCGTTTAAGAATTATTTTTGGAGGTCTCTTCAGACTGGCAACGCATTGGTAACTCCCCTGGTGTTGCTGATGTCCATAGGCAGCGGTGACCACTTTCCATTAGGTGTCCCGATTGCCTTTTAATCTGTCGTATTACAGTAAAAAAAAAAAATGTTAGCTTTACAAAGTTTCGCTCAAGTTACGTTGTACGCCAAAACCTTTTAAGAAGTGAGCTAACTCATCCTGCGTAGGAACTGAGTCGTAGCGTACCCATCTCTACTGAGCTTTCGGGCGTGTACCGGTCAATTTTGGCAACCATACAATTTGGTATTAGGGATCGCTACTGAGAGAGGCTGTATATGTCCTAAGGCCTCCCCCAGTTGCGATATTGCCCTTGGTACGTGCTCGCAGCGACGAGCGTTAGGGATTTTGATTTAGAAATTACGTTTCTTTCGGCGAAATGTCTTTCTGGTAGATTGTGTTAACCCAAGTATTTTGTTCTAAGACATTCTGAAGGCGGTAACTGGGAATCGTTTCAAATGCTTTTGCTAGAGATTGTACTTTTTTATTTAATATAGATACCTATATTATATACTTGGACAAATTCACACAGTGCCATTTAGCCCCAAAGTTAGCAACACTTGTGTTATGGATGTTAGATTACTGATAACCTACTTATATACTGTTTATTTAATACATGCTTATTATACATACTACACCTAGACCCGCAACACTTAAAATTCATCATTTCAATTTCTGGTCGGTCATTAATTTAACCCGAGACCGGCCATGATGTTAACCAATTGAACCACTCAAATCGTCAAATAGGTTTCGCCTCCTGACCTCAGTGCCATTGACGAAAAGAGGTTGACCAAGGTCTTCCACTGGAGAGCCTGAGACTGGTTGAATAGCCCTGGAAGCCGATTGGCACCCTATATTTCGGTATATTATATGTTTATTTTACGTTCTGATGAATAGAATTTGGATAAATCTTACTAATAATTTAAATGAGAAAGTTGGTAAAATAATATTTTTGGCCTTCCCAATAAAATAATACAAGAACAAAATTTCCAATTTTCGACATAGCTTACATTTTAGAAATAATTATTACCTAATTGCTACGAAGCCAGTCAAGTCTTTTGATTTAAAATTGCAAGGATAATATCAATTTTCATGGCCCTCTAATGAAGAGAAAAGCCTTATGAAAATAGCCGAACTGATCAGGTTCCCCTATTAGCAGGGTCACTATCGCTCTATTCTAATTAACTGACCTGAAAAATTCTGGATCATGGTCAAGGCAGATGTTGTGCCCTCGAACGCGAAAGCACAACTGGGACATAGACGCCAAGATGCTTATTATTATAGCAAAGAGAATAACCTTACACTATTTTAACAATTATTGATATTTAAATATTCTATTACTTGTTTGTGACACATGCACCTCAACTGCAGTGCCACTAATTTATTATCCCAAAGGCCAAAGCCTGAACTGTCACTTTTCTTAAACGGCATGTCAATTTCAACAACAGCGATGCTGTCACCGGGTCAGTTAAGTTTATTGCAGTGTATTTAAATCCGTCAATCAATACAAACTATTGCAAATGGAGGACCTTGATGACAGTTAAATACATGATTAGCAGAAATCACTTAGCCTAATTAACCTTTAATTACATAGACATTTCAAGGTAGCAAGCAGTGTAAACACTTACCAATATATTATTAAGATGTAGAGTTTTGTAAATGATCAAAGTGGCCTAGCAGTTAAGGGGTTCAACCCCAACCGGGTTCAAACCTCAGTGCCGCCATGTACCAATGACTTTTTACCGTGTTATTTACATTAGTTGAACACTAACCGATGCTCTTACGGTGATGGAGAAAACATCGTGATAAAACCTGCTCATTCAGGCGACTGAATGTGTAACCATGATCTAACCTGGTTAACTTTCTCTGGTAGCAGATAACATTCGCTTCACTGTAATTACCTGTTCTGCCAATTCGTGGATCTTGGTCAATGCGGTAACAATTCTGAACCCTCCATCGTTAAAGCTAAGGTTTCCGGAGCACTGAAGGACTCACACAAGGAACACGCTACGAAGCCTAACTAGCCGATATGAATTACCTACCGACAAAATCTGTATTTACTATATACATCTAGTTGTCATCAAGTTAGTATTACGCATTATTATTAATCTACCCAATTTATCTTTGCGCAAACATCAATCTGATTTGTATACGAATGGACAATTTGACAAATGCTCATATTAAATTGGCTTCTGTCGCTGTTATTGAAGCGTGCAATATGTTTTGACGTATTGCAATATATCTTTTACATGTGTGAACGTGCGCTTTCTGATGTATGTTTTGGACACTGCGATCTCCAATCCGCCTGCCAAGCGTGGAGATTATGGCAAAGCCCTGCATTGACGTAGAGGATGCTCAAGTCCAGCAGTGGATCGTTATGGGCTGTTGATGTTATGTGTGATATTTTTGTTAATAGATTTTTTGATTTTAAAGTTAACGTTACCGAAATTACGCACGGTCTGGGTCCCCAGTGGAAGAGCTTGGATCTGGAGCTCTTTATTGCATAAAATTTTACGCTAAATACACATAAGCGCGTTCGTTTCCGGACTACGTGTGCGTGCGTGCTTAACTTTTGTTATCGGACGCAGTGGTCATTGCTTCAGAAAACAAGAGGAAAACGTCACAATTTCAGGTCACAGATAATTTTCGTCGCAAGCTGAGCTTTCAAGGGCGGCGTAGCAATGAGGTAAAGAGCCTAGGCTGCATTAGCATTCCGTCGTCGCCTCAGTATTTACATACTCAACGGTGTTATTGGATCTTGGGAGCGGGTGTTGCATAAATTTTAGCCTACCCCCGTTCTTGTGGAGGATTTTTATTTTATTGAACCCCTCGCAAGTCTGTCGGCGACAGATTAATGTGGCGTGGACGTCAATCAGATTTATTGAAGTAGGTATTAACATAGAGAAAATAAGTTCTCACATGAAAAATACTATTTCATAAGAAACGATGGTTCAACCAGGTGTCTGAATGTTTGGAAATTCCGGTGAGCGCGGCCCTGCAGGAGGCCGCCGATCGCAGCTCATGAAAAAGAACGTCCTTGCTAAGTCACGATCTTCTGCATTGAGTGATTGATTGAGAAGGGGGATAGTAATCATTAAGCCCATTTCCAAGAGCCCAAACTCGATAGGGTTATCTCGTTGCAATCAGTAGTTCCTAGGGCCACTTTCCGTCATCATCACCAGGCCTTGAATATCAACTCGGGGTATAGTACTCATTGAGACCATTCCAAAAAATCGCAATGGTGTTATCTTCGTTCAGTAGTTCCTATCACCACCTTCCGACTTCATCATCAACCCAGGTGCCATAATAATGTATTATCATACAAGTTACATGGGTATCGTTTAAGTTTTATACATATACACCGTCGGCGCCCCTGATTCCGCTGATTGGAAGGATATTAGGTGGCACACCTAATGTTCAATGTCATTGCGATGATAAAGTTTGATTCGCCTCAAAGTACGAAACGGTCACCCATCCATTTTAGCATTGGCGTGTATTATTAACTTTTCTTGACGTGCTTTATTCTCACAAGCACGTTGCCATTAGACCGGGCAGAAAAAATGCCCGAATAATAATAAATGATTGTCTGTGAACCAGAAATAATAGAGAAACTTGAGTGAAATCGAATGAATCTCAACTGGGATGGAGGGAGGTAAATACCTAATCCCTTTAATTCGATAACAGCACTTTAAACTTGGGCTATTCTTGCTTATTATCGATTCTCAAACGATTGTTATTCTAATCGAATTCGAGCATACTTTATAAATAAACGTTTGCTTAAGCATTTTAAGTAAATTTTCAAACTAATGGCTAATGGTCGTTGGTTAGGTAAATGTTGGATTCAGACGAATTTCAAGCTTTAGTCTATTCAAAATTGACTTAAAATTATAACAGTATATATTTTTTTCTTTAACAACCATTCTTACGATTTAGGGTTTAGTACTTACTTTTAATTTCTGAAGCTAAATATAACTTCTCTGAGAAGAAATTCGGGAGGTCCCGGCATTTTCCATTTCGCTACATGCCTTCACTCAGACTGTGTTTTATTAAAACTTGAAGGTTAAAAGAACACACACAAGACAGGGCCCAATATTGGAATCTTCGTTTAGATTTTTTAAACACATAAAGCCACAATATTTATTACAGGATACAAATCAGAAGCAAAATCTTAACTTAATACAAACTCATTTTTTTATTCTACTTTTTTCGAATCAGTAATAAGGAAGCGAACCAGCGAGCCAAACTCACTGACATAGTCTGAATGATTGCCAGGCTAAAGTGGCAGTGGGCAGGGCAAATAGCTCGAAGAACAAATAGCCGTTGAGACAGTAAGTTCGCAAGTGGCAACCACGTACCAGAAAACGCAGCAACGAAAAGCATGGGCCTCCCACAAGGTTGACCGACGACCTGGTAAAGATCGCAAGTACCAGCTGTATGCGGAAGGTACAAGACCGGCCTTTGTGGAGATCTCTGGGGAAAGCCATGGGCCGGCAGTGGGCGGGCGTCTTTCGATATGACAATGTTTATTATACTTTCTTTTAGTGAAAGAACTTTCAAATCATAAACATTCAAACTTATAAAGCTACTATTTCTACCTGTTCATAATATAAGTATAGATAATTGATTCTAAAAACCTTGTCTTGTACCTACATCTCTAAATGATATGTTGACTTCATGTCACCCCACCATTATCCGTCAGTGCCCTCTCAAAGGCCTGCTCAACCCAAATACATCACAATGCACGTTAATTCTACATTTTGACATTTAAGAATCGTCTTTCCCACTGCCCTTTGAGTCAGTTGCATCTCGATTCATCTTATGCAAGTGTTAATCAATTATGTTGTGACGAATTGTGTAATGAGTCTCGCGAAGGCCTGACTTAATCCATGGTCGAATTCGCGCCCCCGCAGCCACTAGTAGGTTAGGAATGAAACATTCCATTCCCACCGAGAAAGTCTGCGGATGCATAGGAATCACGATTTGTTTTTACATCTTAGCGTCAATCCCTGTGTCACGATCATCCATTGCAAAATAGAGCTACCTCCAACATTATCTTTGCGCAAAATTCAAGCCATTCCATCCCAGTCTGCTGACCTACGGTGCACGACGCGCTGTCGGTCTTGAATGAGTTGGGTTGTACGCAAGACACATTACAAGACGAGCCAAGAGTATCCACACAGATACAATACCCACTGGGACGTGTTCAGTAGAGTACCTATTGAGTAGTAGAGTACCTACCTAAATGCGAGAAGCTTGTATGGTCCACAAAGTCTGGGATTCTGGTTGGAGAGAGAAACAGTTGCGAGAGGTCATAGGCTAGAGTAAATCATATAATTATACCGGACCAGGCGCGACTTTGCTTGTGTACAGTTTACTAACCTACGATTTTTTCTCGCTTATAAACTTTCCTCTTATAGTATAACTCTAACTATTGTTGAAAACTGCATTAGAATGCGTTGCGTAGTTTAAATGATGTACATATATACATAAGTATAGATGGCAGGAAGCGACTTTGTTTAATACTATGTATAGATATTAATAATAAGATAGGCTCCCCGCATAGACATTAGATCTAGAATCGAGCTACTCCACATTAAAGTCGTCTAATATCACTTATTAACCTTATCAGATGCGATGCTTTATAATGGGGACAACGTTGACATTCATATTGACCTTTTCAGCCTTCGATTTTATGCATTTAATGTCCCGTGTGTGGCTGGAAATAAACACTGCGATACTACTTTGTATAAATGTGCGTTTCTGCAGGCTTTTATTTAATTTCACAGGTATGTTCTGGAATCTCGCAGGCCTAATTTGATCCACTTCCCGGCGTCAAATTGACCTGATATTTGGTATAATATTGCTAATATCTATGTAAGTTTAATGTTAAATTTAAATGAGCTAGTCATTATGGAATCGGAAGGTGTCATAGAAATCCCGTAGTGTTTGGGTTCTTTGGCATGGTTATGATGAGTGCCTACTATACCGCGCGATAAAAGCTTGTTATCAAAAAATATATTCATTTGAAAACCATGTGTTAAATCTACTATTCGTCTAGTTATAGCTCTGTCGGACATTATATCAATTAAAGCAGTAGAGTCGGCATCTTCATTCTTTTTTTTTCATCCTCTGATCATTCTTTCACAGTTTTTTCCGAGTTATTTGTAAGAAAATCTGCCAGCATAAAATTTGTTGCAACTTACATTGTTTCCACAATATAAAATAAATAAATACAAACAATAACCACATTCAATTTAAATACATAACTTGCGAACTTAAATTGACGATATCCGATTATGTACTGTTATGGACGTTGGGTGTGGAAATAAAATTTAATATTGAAATAAAATGGAGATTAAAACCGCTGTCGTTATAAGTAATTGCCGATGACCTTAATCTTGGCGAGTGGATGAAAAAGTGCATTAAATTTTATTATCGGAGATGACAAAGTGTTAAAATGGGATAATTAGTGACAAGGTATATAATGAGACGTTTATAAATTACATGTTTGAATGTCAGAACTTTGAGTGACATGACATGGGCTTGTATTATTTACGTGCAATTAAGTAGTTGTGTTTAAGATTAAGGCTGATTCGTTGGAATGTCAAATGGTATTGACATATTCGTAATAATGGAGTGAAATTATCTATACTAATATTATAAAGAAAAAAAAGGTTTGATTTTTTGTTTGTTTGTATGTATTGAATAGGCTTCGAAACTACTGGACCGATTTCAAAAATTCTTTCACCGTTGGGAAGCTACACTATCCCCGGGTGACATAGGCTATATACCCGTGTACCCGTGTACCCGTAGTGGTACCTGTGCGAAGCCGGGGCGGCTGCTAGTACACAATAATTGTTAAGAGTGATTGTTGGTTGAGGAGTGAATGTATGTCTTTACGTCTGTCGAAACGAGGGTAAGAAGAAGAAAACCAGATTGCTTTTAAAGAGAGAATATTTAAGAAAAGTACATCGTACTTCTGTTAAATTTAGCTCGAAGTGAAGTCTAAAATTACGTAGTACTTTAGTAAATTTCGCTCAAGGAAGACAATGGTCAAATAATGTAGCTCGTTTATTAATTTCATCACCATCAACTGCCTGGGTTTGCTTTCTAGCTCTATCTTCCCCACATATCCTGGACTTCGGCATCCTCACCTGGTGGTAAGTGCATGTCTGTCTAGGAACAGCCTATTGACTGTAACCTTAAAGGTGTTTAGTTTATAATAATCAGGGAACACACTCGCAGGCAACGCGCTCCATTCCATAGTCGTACGCATTATAAAGGTTAAACTAAAGGGGCTCGTGCGGATAGCTGAAAGATCCACAACATAAGGATGAAGCGTTCGCCCGGATCGCATCTCCCGATGGCGGAAAGCGGCCAGCGGAAAGAGGTCGTGCAACTGTTTTGCACACTCTCCGAAATGCAACCTGTAGAAGACCGAGAGACGCGCATCCTTACTGCTCGAGGCTCTGCAGCTTAGCTTAAATAAATTGCGGGTGCAAATTATCTTCTTAGCACAAGACTCGAATTAAAAGTTTGCAAAGTTCAAGAGCAGACTCATCCCAATAAACATAAAATACACATGCATCCAGACACGTCTTATTAGCTGCAATAACGCAAAATTATCACCACCGGGTGCTTTTAAGGCTTGCAATTGACCACCGAAATACCAACAGCTTCTTAACGAAGCAAGTTGTTATGTCGCTCGTCTGCTCTGTAATCAGCGATCATTTGTTGGACTTACCACGACTTGTCAGCGAGACTGTTACGATATGGACCTCGGTACAATAACAGCTAATTGTAATCGGAGATTCCGAAACTAATATTATAAATGAGGATACTCTGTCTGTCTGTTACGATTTCGCAACTATTTAATCGCATTTAGTCGTATGAAAAGATTTGCTTTCACAAAATAGATGGTAACCTGGGGTCTCCCCCATCATCGCATCATCGGATGAAGTTAGTAAAATGCGAAGATTTTACTAAGGTTGGATTTATGTTTGGATGGATATTTGCTACACTCTTTCACGAGAAAACTACTGAACTGATTTTAATGACATTTTTGGAGGAATAAAGCTCTCAGTAGTCAATAGCTTAACTCTCAGAAATGAAATGTTGCTTCCATGGGAAAATGGAAAAAAATAAATTTGGTCAGGTTCCCCTGGTAGAAAGGCCACTTTAATTACCTGATCGTCCAAATCCTGTACCACGGTCAAGGCGGACCCCGAGTCCTCGTGCGCGAGAGCACAACCGAGACATGTCGGCGTTAGCCGAGATGATTATTAGTAGTCCCCAACAATTTTCTCCGGCCACAGCCGGGTGGCCATTCGTCACTCAGCTGTTAACACTGTAAGTATTTGACACATAGCCGTGACAGGTGGCGCCAAGCCGGTGGCATTGGCAACTGACGCTATTGGCTGTATGACGCAAAACGCACTCGCGCGTAAAAAAACAAACATTGTTTTTTGACCTCGTTATGAGGGTGCGTAAGAAATGAAGGGAAGTGTAAGTGTATTAGATAATAACTAGTTCCCAGCGGCTTACACCCGCGCAGTTCGGATCTCTGCAAATGTTTAACGTTCCCGCTGGACCATTTTATTTTCCCGGGATAGGTTGCCTATGTCATTCGAAAATAATGTGGCTTCCGTTTAGTGAAAGAATTTTTATAATCGGATGAGTTGTTTTTGAGTTTGTTTATTACAAACAAATATACATGTCTTTTCTCTTTGTAATATAGGTGCAGTTAAAGAATTTTTAAATGTGGTTTACACTTATCAGTAATCAGTTGTTCCCTTATATTACAGATAAGAGTGTAAACGGATGCGACGCACTCACTATATACATACACACAAAGACTTCTGTATATTATGTATATTATTTCTATGCATGAATATTGTATCAATAACAAAAAGTTGTCCATTGTACTTATCGAGGAGCCTACCTACGTGGTTGAGATCTTAATCTAAATTGAGTTTTAAAAGGCTACGATGAAAGACTTGATATAAGTAAGTAGGTGTTTATTTCGACTTATTATAATACGATCGATCGCTATCGATAATTGCTCAGCAATTATGTTAATTATCAACTACTTACATGCATTTTTTCTTTAATACCACATGCATTTTGACACAAAATAAGTTATTGAGTCGAAATTTCTGAGATTTTCTCTCGATATATGGCAACCGTTAATGGCGTCTGTGCGTCATAACCGTTTTATAAATATGGACGCATTGAAATGATTTCAATTAAGATAATTTTCACACAATTACGCAATCGGGCGGCGCTTATTGAAGGCTTTTATGTAGCGCTTTGATATAAAATTTCTTTGTATGTAAAATGTACCTAAATACTCGAATATATATATTGGAATCTTTTCCTTATCATCATCATATTGATCCTGTCGTCAAGTCAGTTACACATTCTTATTTGTATTTCCATCAGCCTTTTAGGATCTATTACGACGTTCCTAGTACTAATGATGATTGGTTGATGGATCTCGAATGTTCTCTAGACACTGGCGCTCTACGTCAGTGGCCGAGTGGTTAAGGGGTACGACTCGTAAGCGAGAGCTACGCCACGAACCCCAGTGCTGCCATGTACCAACGACCCTTTTCTAAGATATGTACAGTAGTTGAACACTAATCGATGCTGTTACGGTGAGGGAAAACATCGTGATGAAACCATGTATAATTAATCAAATGTGTAACCATGATCTAATGTGGTCAGGTTTCCCTGTTAACACGGTCACGGAGGTCAGATGGCAATCCACTGTAATAACTGATCTGCCAGAGCACACTCGTGACATTAACGCAAATATTATGGTGATCTGGTTATTCTAAGATATACGATATCCGAATACATACAGTAAGCGTCGAAACAGCAAATAATTGGCTCTCTCATTCTTTGAAATCGGCTCATCATCACAGCCCAAATCAGTCACTCAGGCTCAAACAGGAAATAGGGCCTCTCCCACGAAAGGGGAGGTTATTGCCATAATCTCTACACTTGGCAGGCATGGCAGGGTTGGAGATAGCAGTGTTGTAAATATAACTTTCCAGCCTACGTCGAGACACTACATCGTTTTCCTCGAAAATAATAGTCGCGTTGTACGATACTCACGAGTGTAAGGGGTTTACTATGACGTAAACATTGTTCATATTATATAAACACCGATTACATAATACAATGTATATTACATAATACAAACACAGATCACTCAAAAATGAACTCTTTGCTGGTTTCTTCAAAGCTTCAATTAACTTTTGATGTACAGTTTTCTATTCCCTATGGCTAACAGTTCGACTCAGCCCACGCAAACGGTACACGTGCCTATAACAAAGAAAAAACGATGTTAAATTGCAAACTGAACAAGGAAAATTGTCCATTATAATTATGAGTACAGAAAATAATTTGGTATTAGTACGCACCGTTTTGCCCTTGTTTTCGGCAGCTCTCTAATTTGTCCGTAGGAAATATTTTTCGGAATAATAGAATTCTATGTTCTAGACCACTTTCTAATGTAATTTGATTTTTATAACTTTTTAATGTTGTTAACGACCTAAGTGGTTCAGTGGTCACCGGTCTACCACGTTAGTGGTCCCGGGTTGGATTCCCGTGCCAGGAAGAAATTAGTTGATGAATGTTTATGTCCATTAGGGTGTTACTAATGTTTGTTGGTTAGTTTGGAGCTAGATGGCGGTGTGATTTTGTCATAGAATATTTATTTACTAACTTTTGCCCATCTTTGCGATCGAATCAGAAATGAGGAGGTCCGCAAGCGAACCAAGGTCACCGACATAGCTCTAAGGATTGCCAGACTGAAGTGGCAGTGGGCAGGGCACATAACTCGAAGAACAGATGGCCGATGGGGCAGTAAAGTTCTCGAGTGGCGACCACGTACCGGAAGACGCAGCTTGGGGAGGATCGCAGGTCCCAGCTGGATGCGGAAGGCACAGGGCCGGCCTTTGTGGAGATCTCTGGGGGAGGCCTATGCCTAGCAGTGGGCGTCTTCTGGCTGATATGATGAACTTTTGCCCGTGACTTCGTAAGTGTAAGAGTCTGTTATAACGTGGAACATTCCCGCGGGAACCACATTGAATTTCGGGATAAATTACAGCCTATGTGCTCAGCACAGCTAGAACAAGTGAACTCGCGACTCGGCTCGCGCCGCACAGCGTTTGATTCCTTCTTTAAAAAACAAAAAATTATGCTTTGATAAATTCACACAGCGCCATCTAGCCCCAAAGTAAGCAAAGCTTGTGTTATGGGTGTTAGATAACTGATAAACTACATATATACTTTTTTTTAAATACATACTTGTTAATACATACTACACCCAGACCCGTAACAGAAATTAAAATTCGTCATTACTAAGACCCTACAAATACTAAGATGTAAAAAATCGATCGCACCTTTTCTTGTTTCGAGATCACATTTATGCTAGCCGTGCTGGGCGTGAAGGAGTAACAACCAACCAAAGATCCTTATAAACTTTAACATTTTTAAATTATTAGGCGACTTTAAAGTATCAAAAAGCCTTTTCTAAACATACTTACTACGACGGAACCCTATACTGTACCGTGTACCGACTCATCTTGGTCATTTCTCCACAATGTTATGGTTGGATTAACTACTACCGGCTGTCGTACAGCAAGACTATTTCTTACGCTCGTGTACACCGATTTCGTTGGCAGTTGAGACTTACTGGGGACTTTTGTTTACCAAGGACGGAAAGGGAATTTTAATGCACCAGGTATTTTGGCCCGCGGGCCAAAACCATACCGCGTCGTAACGCCTAAACACGGTAATTATTTTATACTACTCAGTGGTAAACGAGCATGTAGTCCACCTGATGGTAAGTGGTAACTGTCGCCCATGACATCTACAAATCCTACATTTAGGTTGTAAGTAACAAAAATACAGAACCGCAGGTGCGTTGTCACTGTGGGGACTAAGATGAAATGAATCATGCCTAGAATATCACTAACTACCTTATCGTTCAAACTGGAACACAACAAAGCAAGCATTGTTGATTGGCGGCAGCATGAGATAAGGCGGTGGTACTCAACCAGACGGACTCCTCAGGTTTGACAGAGTCCTACCACCTGATAAAAGAACATATCTCAATAAAGATGAATAGACAACTCTTACTCTTTTTTAAAACACCTATCTAAGGACTCTCTTAACTCTCGAAATCCATCCAGCCGTTTAGAAGATGCGTAATAAAGAAATTTACAAACACACATAACATATAAATACAAGACTCTTGGACCCGTCGCCTACTTTAACCCTACTTACCCTTTTTTCTTGCTTATAAACCTTACTCTTGAATCACTCTATTTTTTGTTGAGAACCGTATCCGTTGCGTAGTTTAAAAGATCCAAGCGTACATAAATACAAATGAAAATGAAAAAGTATTTATTGAATTAGGATTACGTTAATTAATCTCTTTTCAAAAGTCAACGGAAAACAAAGGGAAGTTAAGCGAGCTCATCCAGGTAGGGGGCGACGCATGCAGACCGATCAGCGCGCGCGAGGGCTTACTCCGGCGAGACACCGGGCACATTAGGAAGACGGCGGTAAGGGACTTTTGTTATACTACTCGTATGTGTAGATGTGCGCGAAAAACATAACCCTTCCTCGGGTAATAAAAACAGGACACGTTTTTAGGTCACTGTCACCAATTGTGTGCTGGATTACGAACGTGTTCATTTGAAATCGTTTTGTTTGAGTTAAATGTCCCTTTTTAGCATTTAATTCCCTTTAATCCATTTTTATTAGGGTCGGTAGAAGTATTTTTTTATTCAATTCTGTGTCATCCCACCCAGTGTTACAGACAGACCACCTGATGGAAAGTGGTAACTGTTGTATTTATGAAATTTCCACCATTATTTAGCCAATACCCATCACGTCGTCACAGCCCATAACAGTCCACTGCAGGACTTAGGGCCTCTGCCACGAAAGGGAAACCTCGTCAATACACATTAGTTTACTATTTTTTTATCTTCAATGTTATTGTTGAAGATAGAATTTAACATTCGAAATTCAAATCACTTTATTCCCTAGGGAAGTTTCAAACAATATTATTTCCCTCCGGGTGACAAGGCCATGCTTTTCGGTGACATTTCATAATACATCATTAGACATTAACGAGCAGGTGTGAAAATACCTTAATAACCATTTCTTAAAAAACTCCACCTATGTTTAAATGAAACAGTTTATAACGTTTTATGACAAAGGCATAATATAAAACACTACATTATTCCAGTTAGCTTAATGCTGTCTGATTATGCCTAAAAAGTGTCACTGTAATCAGATTTGCCATTTCTAAGAAATTGCAAGTTTTGCTTTTAATTAAAATTTCAGTAATTTTCGCTATAGGGACAAAAAGGCAATTTTATATATAAAAACCTAATGCTTACTATCTAAGATTGCTTAATTTCTCAGTGTTTGGAATTCTTAAGCTTTCGTTATTAACGAAGGTCACCGTTGCTCGTGTAACGATGATTATCGGATATCTTTCGATCTGACATGACTTGTCTGTACAGGGATGGATTCAGTCCTATCCTATCCAATTCCGCTTTTTATTAGAGGTCAATTATTAACTTATCTTGGCGTTAATGTACCGGTTGTGCTCTCGAACAAGAGAGCCCGGGGTCTGCCTTAACCATGATCCAGGATTTGGCAGTTCAGGTAATTACAGCGGAGCGACTGCCATCTGATTTCCGTGAACCTGTTAACGAGTTGACTAGATTGGACAACGATTAAAAATAAAGTTGTTTGAATAATGATTAAAAATACAGTTGTCTGAATGTGTAGGTTTCATCACGATGTTTTCCCTTACCAGAAAAGCATCATTGTTCAACTAATATACGTAATTCAGAAAAGAGTTGTTACTACATGGCCAGGGGTTTGAACCCGATACTTTACGCTTACGAGTCGGACACCTGAACCAATAGGTCACCGAACTGGAGACCATGTTATTCTAATAAAACTCAATACAAAGGGATCAAGCAATTAGACGTTAATCCTCTCAAAAAGTTGTTTTGGAGTGTTGTAGCTTATATAACATAGAATAACATATAGGCCTTAAGTTATCCCGAAATTTTATGTAATACCCACGAGAACTTGGCATACGATAACCCACATTTTACAAAGCTGGTTAGTAAGTAATATTTTTAAAACAAGACGAAAACAATTTTAACTCCGCCTTTCAATCTACCACTGAGGTTGAAATCTAATTCTTATATGCAATGTTACTTTATAAATCACATCGATTGTAACTTGTTTTGTGAGCCTAATAAAATAAAGAACAAAACAACCACAACACTCCTAAGTCCACCCCTGTGTATTGGTAACCGATGACTAGCTTTTTCCTAAGCTCGATTGTACGCACGTTGGCAATAGGCTTTTGTTGTTATAGACAATGCCTCAGTGTTACTGAGACGATAGTCAGGAGCGGAATATGGATTCGAAGTTAGCCAAAATCGGTCCTGGAGGCTTCATCATCATAAGGTTTCTGCCATCCTCACAGTAAAAATAAATGAAAGCCAAATCATCTTGGCGTTAATGTCACGGTTGTACTTAAGCACGAGAGCCCGGGGTCCGCCTTGACCATGATCCAATATTTGGCACGGGAGCGACAACCATCTGACCTCCGTGACTCTGCTATCAGGAGAACCTGACCAGATTGGATCATGCTACATATTACGTCACCTGACAAATTTCATCACGATGTTTCCCGATGTTTGTTATCCCATTGTGGGATGAGCCCGCGTGACTCCTTCGCGCAAACATCGGGTATTACCTTCCGGAATTTCGGGATCAATGATAGCCTATGTGCTATTCTGGGCCATAAGCTACATTACTGCTAAGTTTAATCAACATTCGTTCAGTAGTTTTTACGTGAAGGAGTAACAAACATACATCGAATGGAAATATTGCTACCACAAAAATATTTTGGGGAAAAAATCGCCATACTCATCATGCCATCCCTACAAACAAAATTTCGCATTCATAATATTATCTAGTGAGCCCAAGGCGACTTTGTTTGCGTACACCTACTTTACCCCTATCTACCCTTTTTTGTTGCTTATAAACTTTCCTCTTGAATCGCTCTATCTATTGAAAACCGTATTAAAATCCGTTGCGTAGTTTAAAAGATCTAAGCGTACATAAATACAAACGGCGGAATGCGACTTTGTTTCATACTATGCACTAGTGGACCCCTTGGTTCGCGTACCTATACTTTACCTACCCTTTTCTTCTTGCTCATAAACCTTCATCTTGAATCACTCTATTGTAGTTTAAAAGACTTAACGGCGAGAAGCGATTTTGTTTTATTCTATGTCGGTAGGAATGTAGGAAGCGCGGAAGGCCTAGACGGAGATGGCGGGACGAGTTGGACGCCTTTCCTAAGGATTGGCCGAAGAAAGTATCCGACCGTGAGTCGTGGAAGATTGAAAGGCCTTTGCCCTGCAGTGGGACAGAATGGCTAAAAAAGAAAGAAGGTATGTAAAGATAGATTATCTTTTATGCAGTCGAAGATAAAGCTGAGTATGAATTCCATAAATTGACTTGTTAAAAAGGAAATGCTGCTTCGAAGGTCCATTTGCAAGTGCCCATTACCATAATTTATATTGACTCAGCGTTTTTCCTCGTAAATTACTTCATTAGAGCGGCTGCAGGCTCGTAAATTGTCAGCTCTTATTGGAAATTGGTCAAAATTAATACGTCGTGTGGACAGTAATAAGTTACTACGTGTCGTTAAGAATGTAATTATTGTAAAAACAATCATTATCTTTTTGGAAAGTGTTGTTTTCACTCGTTACCGTCGTATACTCGCATTGCCGAAGGTCACCGACATAGCCCGAAGGATTCAAGTTAAGTGGGTAGAACACATAGCTCGCAGAATTGGCCGATGGGGCAGGAAAGTTCACGAATGACGACCACGTACCGGAAGATGCAGCGTGGGTTGGCCTTTTAATAGGTGGACCGACGATCTGGTACAGATAGCAGGTGCCAGCTGGATGCGAAAGGCACAAGACCGGGCGTTGTGGAGATCTCTGGGGGAGGCCTATGCCCAGCTGTGGGCATTTTACGACTGATGATGATGGTGATGAAGGGGTCAACGCATTCACATACAACTTAAGTAAAGTAGCGTTCTCGTCTGTTAAGTGAACGCACTGCGTTCAACACGGCTCTGTGATTGGTCAATTTTGTTCATTTTGATCGACGCATAGCGCCGATCGCCACTCAAGTATTGTCAGTTGGAACGCTGTGAGACGTAACGTTTCCAATACGGGTGTAATTTTGCGCTTCTGTCACTTTTTTATGCAACGTTTTACGCAGATTGTCGTCCAGACAGAGGTGGTCTACACTATACATACGCCCTCCACTCCAGAACACGTCTAAGATAATGTACATAAACTATAAACCCCGATTGCTATTAAAAACTGAAAAAATAAAATCAAGTAGGTATTTCATGTAGTTACATAATGCAAATTATGCTTTAATTGAAACTTGAAAGCATGCGGGAGCACTCGCAAGATTAAGACACATCGATAGACGTAATAACCATCAAAATGGGCTCATGCGTTTGAGATCGCGTTAGAGATCTAAAGTGCCACAAAGGAACAAACATATACATTGATACATAGGCTGATATACACATTACCCTCCTTTGCGTCGCTCAGTCGGGCAAAATGATTATGACATACATTTTAATTTGAAGACGCAATATCTGTATGGCGTCAGAGACACCTTATCAAGTCTTAGGAGGGCGTTCAAGTAAAGTATAATATGACACTTCAACGAGACGACGAGCCTCGTAAGTAAGAAACATTATTTTCTTGACATTGTAAAGCATAATCCCGACCTTGGGCCGAATCTGTTTATACATGCAGGGTATCGAAGGGTTTTTTTAAGCGACTGACAACCTATGGTAAATGAGTTCTTGAGTGTATACTGCGATTCGACAAGATTAGTGTGGGAGGCTCTACTGGCCAAGCCGGGATCGTTCAAGAAGTATATTAGAGGTCTCTTTAGAGCCGGACAACGCATTGGTAGCGCCCCTGGTGTTCCTGATGTCCATAGGCGGCGGTGATTACTTTTCATCAGGTGGCCCGCATGCCTGTATGTTTGCCGTATCATATAAATGAAATAAAAACGAAGGTGGAGTGACGATTTGCAGGAGGCTGCGGGTGGATTTTTTTTTTAATGTTACACAGCAGACAAACAGGCAAGCGGGTCACCTGATGGAAAGTGGTCACCGCCCCCTATGGACATCAGCAACACCAGGGGAGTCACCAATGTGTTGCCCACCTCTAAAGAGACCTCTAATACACCTCTTGAACGATCCCATGTCATAGGGTGGATGCTGGATGTGGCAAGCTGAGGACGCACCCTGTTGGCGCTCTGCGGGGAAGGCCTATGTCCAGCAGTGGACTAGAATAGGCTGATGATGATGATGATACTTAATCTTATTTGTAAATACGTACGACCTGGGTGTAAATTCATAAATTAGTGTAGTACCTGTAACAGAAGAAGATTGTAGATAATTAAAAAAATCATTATTTTAAAGTATTAATAATAGAATTTGAACTTCTTGCGAAGTTTTTCAATACGTACACTTGTGAGAACGAAATAATTAGCCAACGTTAATGTCCCGGTTGTACGCACGCACTCGGATTTGGCAGATCAGGTAATTACAATGGAGCGACTGCCATTTGACCAGATTGGATAATGGTTACATTTAGTCGCCTGAATGTTCACGTTTTATTACGATGTCTTTCCTCGGTAAGTGTTTAACTAACTCTTCTTCTCAGTCAAAAGTGTTAGTGCTTATTTATTCTGCCGACCACCATACAGCCACTTAAACCTTAGGTACTTAATGTCAATCATAATCACAGCTCATAACAGTCCACTGCAGGACTTAAGGACTTTCCCACGAGAGACCAGAAAGTTTAACGCCATGATCTCCACGCTTAGCAGGCGAGTCCAACTCGCTCGATCTCGCTCGAGTCGATCACAGTGTAATACATATAGCAATGGAAAAAGCTCCTGCCTATTTTCCAGCCTACAGAGACTCTAGATCTTTTGCCTAGAAAAGTAGTCGCCTTGTAAGACACCCACGAGTGTAAGGGGTTCGTGCTATTCTACTCTGCCGGACACCACACGGCCAATTAACACCTCACATTATGGCTAATTATTATTGGCAAGTGACCGTGAGAAGGTCGCAAAGCAAACGCTGGCGCCCGCCCCTGCCCCGGTTGCGACACAGCAACGCGTCTTGAATCTGCAAAACAAAATATTCGCGAAAGAAAGCCAAGGTATCAACGCGCCCCAGAAATTATTGCCATGTGGGGCAATCAATAATTTGACCGTATATAAAAACTTCAGCGGGTACCGACCACACATCAGTGACTGTTGGTCAGTGCAGACTGCAATACCACAACAATGCAAATTGTAAGTTGGCCACTCGAATTTCTTTTCGTAACAGACAGTGAAACAACACGAGATTATCGTGACAAGATTAGATTTAATATGGGTAAATAAATTGGTGACAGGTACAGTATCTCGACCTGGGTTCGATTCCCATTGCAACTGTAGAGAATTGTGTTAATTGAATAATGTAAACAACTAACTAATAATCTTGATTATCCAAAAAAAATGTTATATAATATTTAAATAAGTTCTCATATGAAACCATTTGATCATAACAAGCTTTTATCTAGATAGTAATGATAGATTATTAGACAATCTAATAAGCTATAATTGTTTTTTAAATCAGGTGAGGAATTTGTCGCCCACCTCAGTGTCTTATAAATAGTCTACTAACATAGTTTTTTTTGTATGATTAGTAATTATGCTTTGTCTAATATAGGATGCTAATTTTGATAACTAATTATTCTTGGTCCTTGGCGCACGCCTATAAAGTTCCGTATTTCTTTCGGTATAATGTACTACGGATAATATCGTACTTCATGGACAGGTACCGCCCCTTTAGTGAAGTGCTACGAATATCGAATAACAAAAGACTATCGAAAATCGGTATTCAAAGAAAATAATCGAACATTTAAAATTAACATTTAGGTAATAATATTATTTTTAGTAACTAAACTCTCATTCTTTGTTTGGATTTCACCCTAAGAGACCTTTCATAACAACGATTTCGACTCGCGCGTATTCCACGGAATAGGCTGACCGAATAAAAATACGAACGTGTCGAAATCGTCGTTGTGGAAGGGTTTTTAATGTCGTATTAATAATTTATTAATTCAAAAGAAAATAGATAGTCTTTTTTGTAAAATACATACAGCATAACCATTCAACTATCGATTTCAACTTCTATGAGAACGATAATCGATAATCGAATAGATTCAATAACGATTTTACATCGCCCCATCCCTACTGTGAACTGTCAAAATTATCATCCTATATTTGACAAAGTATAGTTTGACCAACTTCGCCGTTTCTTCCAGATCGCCTTCACTGCCCTCCTGGCGTACGCCGCAGCCGCTCCTGCGTACTTCCATGATGATTTCTACAACTCAAAGTCTACAGTGAACCACGGAAACTATCTTGATTCACCCCTAGTATCTGTGCTGCATACTCCTGTAGCGTCGAAGACAACAATTACTAAGAGTAGCCAAGTAGTGAACCACGGCGGCACCCATGTACTTCACAGTGTACCGGTAGCTCACAGCGTACCCGTGGTCCACAGTGTCCCGGTGGTTCACACGCCAGTAGTCCATTATCACGCCGCACCGGTGGTCCACGCGCCAGTGGTTCATTCGGCCCCTATTCTACACAATGTGAAGTATGGACCAGCGAAGTCCAGCCAGTACTTCCATCTCGACAACACTGTGTACCGTGACGCTCTGGTCCATACGCCAGTGGTCCACGCACCTGTGGTTCATTCGGTACATACACCAGTAGTATCTCTGGTTCACAGTTCTCCAGTTGTGGTGAAGACTGGAGCCTCAGCCGTGTCTCACCAGAGCTCGACTGTCCATGAGACTGTACCAGTAGTCAAGTCTTATAATTACCTCTCTCATCATTGATTTTTTTGAGTTACAATTTTGTTATTGAAGTAATTTATACCACTTGTACTTACTCCTGTTTGTCCTAGCCCTTCAGTGTTTTGAAGGTTATTTTATTTGTTTCTTATGTATGCTTATATCAATGTACGTTACTTATTATGTTTTGAAATAATTAAACGTTGTTAACATTTAAATCACTCTCTTATTTTTATACAATAAGGTTGGACACTACACGGATAATAGATTGATTCATCATCATCTTAGCTTCAATTTCATCGTGCAAGAGCACGCGAGGTCCCAGGGTCCTCCTTCTTGCTTCTGCGTGTTCACGTCGCGCGTCGCCCAGTCTTTGGCATCCTTGGTAGCGAATTTATTGGTACGCATATTTATCATCCATTGTGATGAAACCTGCGCATTCAGGCGACAGAACGTGTAACCATGATCTCTGTCACGTAGATCATAGGGCCCTCGCTCTTCTGCAATTACCTGCCTAATTCTGGATGATGGTCTAGGCGGACCTCGTACCCAGAGCCGAGAGCACAACCGCGATATTTATGCCAATAAGATGATGACTAATACAGTTCCGTAGTAAATACTCTCGTATCTTTTGCAAACTACTAAATTTAGCCTCTCATCAACTTTAGCACAGATAACATCGGCAACAATCTCGTCAACATTCGCAGTACACGTAGAAACAAACGGTTGCCGTTCGGTCTTATATTAGTTTTATTGCCAGATATTATCCGATGTAATTCTGTAGGAATCCACGCAAAAGCCCGACTTATTGGACGAGATTGAATCATGGTCAACAAAGTTGTGGGATCGTAAAACCTTATATCTGGGCAGTTTGCAATTTCCCGTGGCAACTCTGTACGGGTCGGGTTACCTGTTTTTTTTTCGTTATTGACCCGTTTGAACAAAGCCGTATTTCGTACACTTTTGGAGACAGGTATCTAATGATCCTCGTAATGTTATCCGATATAGGGCTTAGGTATTTGGAAGGAATTTAGTCAATGGTGTGGTCTTACGGATTCGTATTTCTGACCAAGATTTGAGATACAAGGGGCACGAAACTATCAGAAATAGACTATAAATCATTCATTGAATTGAATTCATTTAGAAATCCATGCAATACCATTTGGTACTGCATGGATTTCTGAATGAATGCATTTTTGGAAAGTCTCTTATAAAGTATTAAATAATGCGAAGTTTATCGGCTTTACCAGGTCATTGGTACACCCCAACTTTACTGCCCCATCGGCCATATGTTCTGTGAGTTATGTGCCCTGCCCATTGCCACACTGGCAATCCAGGTACCAGGTACCAGGCTTTGTAGAGATCTCTGGGGAAGACTTATGCTCAGCAGATGCCGTCTTTCGGCTGATATGATGATAATGATTGAAATACATAACAATATTATCTTTATCTAACAATGAAAAAAAATTTTTGTTTGTAAGATAATCTTTAAGCGGCCGCGGGCTAGTGGCAGTGTGCTAACTAATAACGAAGGTTAAGCATCGCACCAGGTGACCGTTTCGTAATTTGAGGCTTATTGAACTACCACTGCAACCTTCGGATATTGGCACCCCGTGGCACTATTATCCTATTACAAATCCTATCTACCTATATGTACATAGTATAAAACAAAGTCGCTTCCCGCCGTCTGTCCCTATGTATCTATCTAAGCTTAGATCTTTTAAACTACGACACCGATTTTATTGCGATTTTCAGCAATAAATAGAGTGATCCAAGAGGAAGGTTTATAAGCAAGAAAAAAAAGTAGGTAGGTGTAAAGTAGATGTACGCGAACGAAGTCGCCTGGGGTCACTAGTTAATATTATAAATGCGAAAGTACGGTATGTAAGAATGGCTAGATGAGTATGGCGATCTTTCTACCAAACAATTTTTCTGGTAGCATAGTAATATTTCCATTCGAGAGATATTTGTTACTTCTTCACGTAAAAACTACTGAACGAATGTTGATTAAACTTAGCAGTAATGTAGCTTATGGCCCAGAATAGCACATAGGCTATCATTTATCCCGAAATTCCGAAACGTAATACCCGAAGTTTGCGCGAAAGGAGTCACGAGCAAAAGCTAGTTTTTTATTGAAACCTAGTTTAAGCAATAATATCCAGAGAACCAAACCCGGGTAATCTTATTAAATATTAAACCAATTATAACTTAGGATATCAGGTAGACATTTTCCATTCCTCTTTGGCCGGTAATGGAATCAGTTGGAATTATCATCTTTGTGGAAGTTTGGGCACGGGTAGCTCTGTAATTAATTTTGGATTGTTTGTATTGTTAAGTTTATTGATTAGGGCAACTATCTCTCTAATCTGGTCCAGTTTTGAAGGAAGCTGTTTGCCACTGCTAGTAATCTTTTAGAATAGAATAGAATATAGAATACAATATCAAGGTTACGCTGCGACTTGCTGTTCGGTGTACAAATTAAAATATCTGTAGGCTTATTTTGAAAACAGTAAAATTACTCGTCTATCACGCTTAATAAAAATAGAGTAGTTTCAACTCAATATCATTACACTACAAATACCTATCTAAACTCATCGAATTAAATATTATGTCTCAAAAAAACTATAGGGTACGTAATGTCAGAAAAATTAAATATATCAATGATTACCTACCTACCTATTGCCAGCGGTTTTCAACCGCGTACTGTACAGATCTCAGTAAACTTTCACGCGGGACCCTATTATTTTCTCAGAATAAAAATTTGCCTAAGTCACTCGGGAATAATGTAATGAAAGAATTTTTAAAATCAGCCCTGTAGTTCTTCGATACAAACAACGATACAAATATTTTCTTTTTATAGTAAAAAGTCAGTATTATAAAGTGGAACATTGTGTAGGTTAGGGGTAATATCCGAAACTCCAAAATTGAATTTCAACTCAACTAGGGGGTACTTATTCCCATTACGTAGATCCTCTAGTGGTGTCCACTGTCCACGCGAAGATTCGAAAGAACGTTTCTCGCTCGTACGATTCGGATGTGGAATGAACTCCCAGCCACAGTGTTTCCTTTGGACTATGACATGGGATCGTTCAAGAGGTATATAAGAGGTCTCCTTAGAGGCGGGCAACGCATTGATAGCGACCCTGGTGTTGCGGGTGTCCACTTTCCATCAGGTGGCCCGTTTGCCTGTTCGTCTGCCTAAATTTAATTAAAAAGAAATCCAAAAACATTAAGCTATGAGTGTTGATAATAGCTTTTTGTTATTCTACTCCCATTTATTATCTCTACATGACCAAACCAACTCAGCATTCCTTTCTCTGTCGTCAATGAACAAGTCTCCTTTAAGTTTTCATCATTTAAAATCACGATAACGATTCAAAACACATAGTTGCCTATCTATTTAAAGACTAGGTCTTGTGCAAATAAAAATAAAACAGACTAAAAACAATCCGAGTTCTAATAAGAGAGGCAGCGTAATGTATAAATTGCGTGTTTCAATGTTCCAATGACGATTTATACAGTGGCCTTTTTGCAGTATAAACATATCACAGTACGGTTTGTACAGTGTCCCCGGTGACAACTGTAATTACAATGTGCGTCGGGGGCCTAGTGGTTAATAAGAGGTCCGACTCGTAAGCGAGAGGTGCAGAGGTGTAGCCGACTCGTGAGCGAACCCCAATACGGCCGTACCAATACTCTTTTCTGAATTAAAATATACATTAGTAACTCTAACTGGCGCTGTTACGGTGACGAAACCTGCACGCATATTTAGGCGACTGAATGTGTAACCATGATCCAATCTGGTTAGGTTCCCCTGGTTCCCTATGGTCGCGGAGGTCAGATGGCAGTCGCCCCACTGTATTACTCCAGGTAATTATAATTAACTGATGTGACTGATAAATAATGTCTATGTCTATGTCTATATGCCAAATCGAATTCCGGGCCCTCACAATAGGCACTGAACTTGCAAATTGTTAAACATTATAATGTCACCTGGGAGTAACTTCTTCCAAAAAAGATGTAGAGATTATTAGTAATTAAATTTTAGTCATACTTATACATATAATATACTGTCCATACTATATGCACATGCAAAGTTGTTTATTCAAGGCAAAATGAGATGTAGTGCAAATCCGACAGGCCACTAACCTTCTATTATGTACTTATGACATGTTTTATCCATAATAGTTTTAAATTTGTATTACATGTGTAAACTAGATTTTGGCGGCGACTTTGTACGTTAACATTGGTAAATAATTTGTAGGTAAACAATTTATTAAATGTTAATAATAGAGACAAGTGAATGAGAGTTTATCGCATCAGAAATGAGGAGATCCGCAAGCGAACCAAGGTCACCGACATAGCTCTAAGGATTGCCATACTGAAGTGGGCAGGGCACATAGCTCGAAGAACAAATGGCTGATGGGGCAGTAAAGTTCTCGAGTGGCGACTACGTACCGGAAGACGCAATTTGGGTAGGCCTCCCACAAGGTGGACCGACGACCTGGTAAAGATCGCGGGTACCAGCTGGATGCGGAAGGCACAGGAGCGGCTTTGTGGAGATCTCTGGGGGAGGCCTATGCATAGCTGTGGGCGTCTTCTGGCCGATATGATGATGATGATGAAGTAATAGAGACAATCTTTAAGATAACTGACCAACCGTCAGGCTCTTCGAGAAGAAGCTCATTCCATATTTTACAAACGCGCCACAAAAAAGCTCGCGATGACTTTAGACCTTTTTGACGTTTAAGGACCACTTCTTTATTTGTGACAAACACAGACTTTCACACCAAATTCTATCCTATCCTAATACAAGTTTGTAAGGATGCCATTCTTTGCATATACTACAGAATGGGTTTTGGTGTTTCCACTTGACACGCACGCACGCCGTACCCGCAGGCCGCCCGCAAACACAGACACATTGCCAATAGTCACTTTTATAAAAGACAGTCGCTTCCCGCCGTCTGACCCTCTGTATATGTGATCTAGGTACGCTTAGATCTTTCAAACTAAGCAACACATTTTAGTATGTGGTTTTCAACAATAAATAGACAGATTGAAAGATTTAAAGAAAGAAGAGACATTTATTACACATAGCACACCACGACACAATAACAGTTACAGTTACAAAGGAAACATTAATAATTAAAACATCTAAAACAATGCCATGTCACTATATGCCATGTAAACGGTACCCACTCAGCATGTGCTGTTAGTCGCAAGAAGCGACTCACAGCGCTGGTATTCTGTGGGCCCATATTCAAGATGTTTATGGGGTAGGACAATACGCGAACGTAGTCGCAGCGGGCCAGTTTGTAGTATCATAAATTCCATAATTAGTAGTAGTATTAGTGTCCATAGGCGGCGGTGACCACTTTCCATCAAGTGGCCCGCATGCCTGTTTGTCTGCCGGATAACATAAAAAAAGAAGAATTAATAGACAATAATTATAATTAGTAACTTAGCTCGGAGATAAAAGCGTACGAATCTAAAAACTTTTCATTCACCATTCAGGATTGGAGCGTCTCGTGAAAACAGAAACTCGATTATTACTTGCTTATTGGTTTCGAAGAAGTTTCAATTTCTACCGTAATGAGTAACCGCCTTGGAAGTTTTCGAAAGAAATTAACGGGATGAAGAATATTAAATAGGAGCCATTACTAAAATTGTACGTATTCACACTGGTATATACCTACCAATATATGTTTTTTAAATATTAGACCAGACAGGCATTTGACCGCCATCCCATTTGTTGGTAAGTTACGATGCGGCCGAAGATGGAGCACAGTCTATTCACTATATCCTTGAAGGCGTTCATACTACAATACAAAAGCAGAATCGAACCACATCTAACAATGCCAGGCAGAGATAGAGCGTATTCGAAAATGACACTCATAACCAAAGACGAGACGCCACCCGGCCGGGAATCGAACCCGAACTCTGCATAGCAAACTGTCATAGTCACCATTGGACTATTCAAGTCATTAATTAATCTAAGATAGGTACATTACGTAGACACAGCACTCACGATGTTGACATTAAGTGGCATAATTAAAGACAATGAAAGATTATCTCCAGTAACAGATATTTAATCCCAGACTTATTCAAGGATTACAATTTGTGTATTTTGTTGATTTATCTTGGAGTTAGGTTAGCAGTTTCATTGGCCATACAGAAAATAGAGAGGCACTGTTGTTTTTAGAAAGATTCTACGTCTACGGATGTGTTCATACTACATCTGACATCTGATTGCAGTTCCACTGACTATTACGGGACTTCTTATGTGGAACGAACTCTAGATACCCGAGTAAAACAGAAAAAAAATAGTACAAAAACTAAAAACCCCGACTGCTATAACAATTGAAAAGTTAAAAATAAGCCAAATGGTGTGCGTAAATAGATGCAGAAAGTGCTAACGTTAGTTTAATTTAAACTAGAAAGCATGTGATGCCCCATTTTCATACAGGTAAGTATGTAGACATGGATATATAATAATTATAGAAATTTATTAAGATTGGTCAATTTCGTACATTATGACGGAGGAATAGTGCTGATTGCAACTCAAGTATTGACATTTGGTACCCTGTGCTATCGTGTTCACTGTGAGACCTCATAGTAATGTTTCTGTATTGTTACACTACCTGAGTACTCAATCGAATCTATTATAAATCGATGTCCTTGCCAGTACCTTGACCTCACACAACACGCCGCTGGCGCCTCACACAGGGCAATAAACCAATATCGACTGTGCAAACATACAAATAAAGCTAAAAATCAATTAACACAATCTTCTCGTGCAGGCTTCAATGCTTCTTGGATACTGGTGATTTTGTTGACAGACTTTCGCTCTTATTTCGATGTAAGCAACGTTTATAATCGTCTGGGTATTGGCAGTGCAGTCTTATACATATGTATGTATGTCGCAGCCGGATGGTTAAATTAGCCGGTTTACTAAACGGCTAGCTTTTTGAGCAGTTATTTAGTTGAAAATTTGCCAGTTTCATAAGATTTTAAAGTGATGTTGAAAAAACGATATTGCCTCGAGTTTACGCAACTCTTCCACACATTGTTCCAATGCTAACCTACCCACAATAACTTCAAAGTATAATAATAGTTTGCATTAGGTTTCTATTCGGTTAGTTTAGGTTAGCATTATGACAATGAATAGAAGAGCTCCGTAAACTCGAGGCAATATCGTTCATTTGACTTTACTTTCAAAGTTCATGAATTTGGCCAATTTTCAATTAAATAACTGCTTATATAGCTAGCCGTTTGATTAACCAGCTAATTTAACCATTTGGCTGCGACATGTATATTACATACATACTCACGCCTATCTTATGTGTGTATTTAATTGTTTTCATTAATAAATCACTCGATTAAAGGCCGCTTGTCTGCGACAGCGTATCGCCTGATCATCTCTGATATAACACCTTATATGAACATGTCAGCGAATAACTTACAATCAGCGATAAGCGTAGACTTGACCGATATTGGTCTCCAGATTTAGAAGGACTGTTTACACGATTCAAGTAGATAAGTAATTTAGTTACAATTAAGTCGTATGTCAACTTAAACTCCGCGTGTAAACAGCCAAACAAGTAGTAAGTTGCCTATTAAGTGGGCTAGTGATTTAGTAAATATAATCTAGTCTATTCTTGGGCAACTATGTGTTCCTGCCGCTGTAGCCAATCACTTTACTTGCTACTTGCCGCGTGTGAACAGACGGATTAGTTGTATAGTGGTCTGTGATTTGGTGGCTTGTATGAGGGAAAGCACTGACTACTTACTACTTAACGCCTAAACCGTGTAAACGATTATTTACTAAATCACAACTTAAATTTAAGCTAATTTAGGTACCACTTAATCACTTAAAACGTGTAAATAGCGATAACCCTTTAAAGATAATCCGAGGAAAAACCATTTTATGTAAAATTGGTTCGCCAAGCCTCTTAAACTCATAACGGTATAATTGTGAAAAAGGTATCAGGTCTCACGAAGACCCAAGCCCCTATCTCTACAAACTTTTCTCTACAAATTCTACACTTTGGTCAAAAAGTATGGCTAGGCCCTTTCATAGAACATGAAGACTGGATTTAGTGCTTCACCAACGCGACGTAAAGGATGCAGCATTAGAATACTATTCAAGTGTAGCAATGAAAATATACAAAAACATTGTAGGGAAGGGTAGGTGTAGGGTAGCGTAGGTGTTGAACAGGTGTAGGTTAGGCGTAGGGTAGAAGTAGAGTAGGGGTAGGGTAGAATTAGGGTAGGGGTAAGACAACACACGAACGAAGTGGCGCCGGACCAACTAGTAATTTATAATTTGATAGTTCTGTTATGGAAAGAAAATTACCCGCAAAAATGGAAAATTCGGGAAAGCTGGTAGAGCTTTTATCCTTATGAAATCAAGCCCATAACTCAGCAATCGAACGATTTATTGAAATTTGGACTTCCAATGTGAGGTCAGATATTTTAACCCCCGTATTATAAGTATGGCGTGTGTATATGTGTAGCTGTATACCTGTGTATGTGTGTGTCTGCCTGCATCAATCGGTTCAGTGGTTAAGGAAATATTTGAGTTCATGAACACTGTCGGAGGTTTTACTCGCAGTTAGGTAATAATATTAAATAAAAAAATATTAAAAATGGAGGTTTTGAGTGTCATATTATGACTTTAGTTTATTCCTCTGAAACCAATCGAGTAGGGTGTCACAATAAAGCTCTTCATCGATTTTAAATATATTTATTTACACTCATATCGTAATGTGCCAATTACATATTCGAAAACAGTCGTTTAAGGGTACACTTTTTCACCTGTCTATAATTTTTTTAATAATTACTTTTCGATACAGCATTTCCCACACTATTTTCATTACAGCTGTAACGTAATAGTAGTTAAAAAACACTTAAAAATACATTTTGCATTTAAGTTTTTAATAGCTGTTGGGGGTTTTAGTTGTTGTACTACTTGCTTGTGAGTCTGGGTAACAAAACTAGAATTGTTCAAAAATTACTATGTGCTGTCCAATAATTTGGCCCCCATTGTGATTTTAGAGCGCAAACCCCACATTTTCCTCTTATGCTCGCAGTGTCATCATCATCATTACAGCCCATAACAGTCCACTGCAGGACTTAAGGCCTCTCCCACGAAAGGTAAGGTTATTGCCATAATCTCCACGCTAGGCAGGCGGGTTGGAGATCGCAGTGTTATAAATATAAGAATGGAAAACGCTGCTGCCCATTTTCCAGCCTACGGAGACTCTAAGATCTTTTGCCTCGAAAACATTAGTCGCCTTGTACGACACCCACGAGTGTAAGGGGTTGGTGCAATTCTACTCTGCCGGACACCACTGTGCTCGCAGTGTGCGGCAACGCTATTACGAAACTGCATTAATAAACTAAGTGAAATCAGCACAGAAGGTATTTAGCATACGAGTGTGAGCTGTAAGTGATCTTGCACAATTATAATTAATTCACTTTTTACTGAACTTTGGCATTAAAATAAGTGTAAATATCGAAATTTATTATCATACACGCATATTCATTATCATAGTAGAGTGACGCATGTTTTGCATGATCGGTTTCAACGTTGGAAAACCCCCAACACAGTACAGATAAAAAAAATTATTGGCGTTAATGTTTGGCAGATCAGATAATTACAGTGTAGCGACTGTCATCTGAACTCCGTGATCCTGCGAACAGGGGAACTTGACCAGATTAGATCATGGTTTCACATTCAATTGCCTGAATGTTTAGGTTTTACACGATTTTGTCCCTCATCGTAAACAACAAATTTATTAGAACCTTGTGACGGGTTACAAATTATAAAATCATCAGTATCATCACCTTGGCGTCATGTCCTGGTTGTGCCCCAGCTTGCACGCGGGACCGAGAGTCCGCCTTTCTGCTACACTTGGCCCACCTCGCTCGGTCACCATTATCACACTATATCATCATCATCATCATCTTGGCGTTAATGTCCCGGTTGTGCTCTCGCGCACGAGGGCCTGGAGTCCGCCGTGACCATGATCCAGGATTTAGCAGGTCAGGTAATTACAGTGGAGCAACTGCCATCTGACCTCTATTACCCTGCTACCAGGGGAACTTTACCAGATTGGATCATGGTTACACATCCAGTCGCCTGAATGTGCAGGTTTCATCACGATGTTTTCCCTCACAAGAGCATGGGTTAGTATCCAACTAGTGTACATAACTCAGAAAGCAGTCATTGGGACATGGCCGGAGCGGGATTCGAACCCGGGACCTCTGGCTTACGAGTCAGATACTCTAACCGCTCGGCCACTGACGCTCTAATGCATTACCACATTATAAAATACTAGCGGCCCGCCCCGGCTTCGCACGGGTAGTAAACCTTAACAAATTATACACCTGAACCTTCGTCATGAATCACGTTGTCTAAAACCGCACTATGTAGTCTGTGTGTGAATACCGCATGAAAATCCGTTTAGTAGTTCTTGAGTTTATCGCGTACAGACTGACAGTAAGACACGCCGTGGGACTTCGTGTTTATAATATGAAGTAATTATATTATACTTAAGTATGTACTGAGTAGTGTCCCGTTACAAACAGGACACCATATTACGATCACAAAAGTTCCAACCGTCTCCTCAACCATTTTAGAGGGAAGGGGGCGACCCGGCTCCTGACGGCCGTATTTCTTGACATTGACTCCCCTCCCGTACGTATCCCGTGCTGCCTAGATAGCCGAGCGGACTGAGCGGCGAACACGCGACTTTTTTCTAATATTCACATTTTTAAACTCGTGATATCTTTCGAATGGAATGTCTGAATTGAATAATTCAAAAAGTTGTATAAAGGTATTGAAGTAGTCGTGAATATGAAGTAATTGATTTTGATAAGGATTAATACCAAGGTACAAATAAAGAGCGTTTTTTAGCGGCGGCATTTCAATTAAATTTTCAAAATAAAAGAACACTTATAATATAATAGTTAGACATATACTGTCGCGACACTTTTTGTAGATAATGATGTGTTCTGCAAAGTCGTAGTACATTACTTTGTTCTATCATCAATAGTTTTCGCAGCGCACGCGATGTAAGGAATTTTTTGGGTATTTTTCTACACCTTCGGTTACATTGTTCAAATTTTACCAAGGATCCCTAATTTTTTTCAAAATGAAATGTAGCCTATGTCAAATTGGAAGAATGTAGCATTCTATTGGTGAAAGAATTTTTTTAATCGGCCCAGTACTTTTTGAGCCTATTCATTACAAACATACAAACATACAAAAATAGGTACAAATCTTTCCTCTTTATAATATTAGTGTAGAAATAAATATGCTTGAACAATTCACACAGCGCTATCAAGCCCCAAAGTAAGCAAAGCTAGTGTTATGGGTCCCATATTTCTTCTATTTCAAATAGAAGCGATGTTTTATGGAATACAATATGATATTACAGTAATAGATAGTTCTGTAGGCTCAGACAATGATATCAAAAACTGCGTCTTACTTAGGCGACGGTCCCTAGGCAATAAAAAAGAGGTCTAGGCTAGGCAATACCAAGTCCCCTGCAGCAACGTGATATCAAACTGGGACTTATAAGAGTGAATTTATGAATTTTTCTCATAAGGGCAGACAGGGCACTGGTATTAAAAACAAAGCGCAAGTTTCTTAACATTGCCCAAGGGTATGCAACTGTTATGATTTTATTAGTTTTTTTATTTATAGAAACGTTGTTATTAGGCATGACGTTATGGATGTATTTCCATGTTGTTGTTAGCTGTTATAAGTTTTTTTAGCATTAGCACAGGGATGTAAAATCTTTTTAATTCGCGTGCCCAATATTTTCTGACGGAATCTGTGGCGTCCCAGGTTTTTACATTTTTAGCTACCTACATTTATTTCTTTAATGAAATAAAGATATGGACATTTTTTAAACATACATTCATTGGATGTGACATAAGTATGTTACTGTTGTTTTGGCGTTATTTCGGAATAAAGCTGGTCACCCGAAAGCCTATTGCGATTAAAGGTTTCGATAGAAAATGTTTATTTATTTATTATTCCATGTTACAAATTAATAATCGATTTTATGGCACAGCTCAGTTCGGAACAGCTTTACTCAGCGCATCGTAGCTCGGCTTGGCTCGGCTCGGCTTCCCTATCCCCTCAAGCCATCTCAGCGAAACAGCTCAACTTTCTTTCTCTTACAATTTTCTACTGTTTTTGACAAACTACTCGTATATTAACCCAGCTTTCTGAACGGCCATTTTGCGTTAGAAACAAGCAAAGGGCAACCTTTAACATTATCTAAGGCCGTTGCGAAATCCTAACGGAGTTGTTTGTAACTTCTTATTGTTATTTGATCAAACTCTTGTAACATTTTATATTCCTTGGACTGCCTCTTGGCTGCGGTATTCACGATGAAACAGATAACATTATATCTATGTCTAATTTCAGGCCAAGATATAATCTAATCTCTGTGTCTGACAGACCAAACTGGAATGCGTTGCTCATAGAATAAGGACCATTGTCGTATTCCGCATTTTGGAACGCGGAGCGATGCGTGAGTGCGAAAAAGACTAATTTCGATAGATATTTGTGTGTTATAAAAATAAGTACCATGCATGTTGTGTTCTATATCGTGCTTTTATGATCCAATCTGGTCAAGTTCCCCTGGTAGCAGGGTCACGGAGGTCAAATGGCAGGCGCTCCACTGTAATTACCTGATCTGACAGGATCATGGTGAAGGCGGACCCCAGGCTCTCGTGCGCGTGAGCACAATCGGGACATTAACGCGAAGAAAATTATTTTATTTTTATAATGCTTTTGTGGACACCATTTTGGAGTATATTTCATATAATAATAATATTGTACCACCACGGGGTGCCTATCGGCTCCGGAGACTGTTCACCCAGTTTGAGGGTCCCTAGCGAATACCTAGGCCAAGCTCGGCAAGCCAATGGTATTAGGAGGCACATCTAACGCAAAGAGCTCGTTTCGGTGTTGAAGTTCGACTAGCATCTAATTACCAAACGGTCACCCATCCAGTTCCATGGCGCTACGAACGTTGCTTAACCTTGGTTATCGGTCTCGAAAGCACATTGCCACAAGACCAGTGCCACAAATATTTTTTAAACTCAATCCCAATCGAAGGGAAGTCAGAAACTTTAACACAATTAATAACAACAATTAAACAATTGTATTACTTGAAAACATAGAACTTTGAAGTGAAGAAATGTATAGTATACGCATTAAGTAGTGGCAAAAACATTGAACAAAAGCGAAGTTTTGCTGCGAGTTTAATAAGACAATGAATGAGATTAATGGCCAATGAACGTCTGTTAACATCTCCGATCGGGGAGCGGGGCCTTTGGAGTACAATTTTAATAGAAAGAGTAGGGTCGTTAGAAATTAGCAGCCTCTTAAAATAGAGGGGAAAACATGGATACAGAGAAAAATTCCTGTGTAGGTAGAAAAATATAGATCTAAACCCTACATAAATACATAACAATCATAAGGTATCGAATACGAATACGAAAAGTGGCGGCCAAAAAACAGAATATTACGATTTTCAGAGAATTATGGCCTGCTACTAAGAAATACAGAGAATACTTGAAGAACTAAACTAAAAGTATCACCGAATTCATTTGTAAATAACGTTTCTGTAGTAAAAAGAAAAATCTTTAACTACCCTTTAGGAATTTAGATTATCAGGATTTATAGCCAAGACTGCAATTTTTTAAATATATAGATCTGTAACTGTGAAGTACAGATTTTTAACTTAGTGGTAAGTTTTTAATAACAAAATTAAATTATGGCGCTTTGGACATTTCGACCTGTACTTTATTTTATTTATTTTATTTGTTTATTAACAGATCACAGCAACATAACATTTATCAAAAAAAGACGTTATAAAATAAGCATGTGCCAATTAAGATCTGAAAATTAAAAAAGATCACAGAAAAGGTAATAAAAATAAGTTAATCGAAATATCGAGGTAAAAACAATACTAACTGTGGTAACAAACCCGATAATATGTGTAGTGAAAGTGTAGTGAATAACCACGTTGGTCTTAAAACCTATACAAAAAAGTTAACCATGAATTTAAATATAAAATTACTATCAAGCAGGTATAGCTCGTTCTATGTTCGCGTTCATTTAAAGCGATGCTAGCTCATTTTATATTGGTGGTGGGTAGGTTCCATGTACTGCCTTCTATACCTGTTTATTAGTTTAACAAAATATAATGTACATCTAAGATTTAAAAAATCCCAGTGCCTATACTGTATTCATATACGGTGAAAGCTAATGGGAATAATTAAAAGTTAGTTGGCAGAGAGAGACTGTTTCCAATGACTTTGAATCAGGTTGTTCTTTTCTCGGTTCCTAATTGGAAATTCTTCCCTATTTGTTGGAAAATACCAAGGCCATAAGGCCCATTTTAGCATCACCGTTATTGTCGATACTGGAGTTGATTATACACGTACATATAATCTAGACGCGAAAGGTACAGTCTGCAAGATCCTACTTGAAGAATAAAACACAGTTGGTGGTGGTACACCACCATTTGTTTGCCCAGTGTCTTTGAAAAAGTAAGGCAAAAACGACCAAGAAATCGCATCCTATTGCATCATGACAATGCTTCGGCGAACACCGCCAACAAGACAAAGTTATTTCTGGTTTCTGAAAAGGTAGTAAGCTAGCGACCCATCCTGCACATATTCTAGACTTGGCACCATAGCTAGTACCTATTTTGTTGGTCTATGCTAAACGAATATCAATCAACAGAAAAAAAAAACTAATGTCATAGTAGATTTGCATTCTGGTTTCTCTCTGGTGTATTGCATTGGTTCTCTTGTAATGTGCTGCTTACGTTGTGAAACAAATAAAGTTATATCTAGCCAATCAGTTGTGATTTACTTATTAATTTCCTACATATTTTACGATTAATATGTTTTCGAGGCTAAAGATCAAGAGTCTCCGTAGTCTGGAAAATGGGCAGCAGCATTTTCCATTGTTATATTTAAACACTGCGATCTCCAACCCGCCTGCCAAGCGTGGAGATTATGGCAATAACCTCCCCTTTCGTGGGAGAGGCCTTAAGTCCTGCAGTGGACTGTTACAAGCTCTGATGATGATGATGATGTATTTCAAGGCAACCTTAACTCAGAAGATTCGTTGTAGAAATTTGAAAGTAGGACACCAAGACAAGCCCCCATGAATTTGACCTTGACTTAGCAATGAACAAACAAACTATTGCATTAATATTATAACGACAACGATTGTAAATATAGTAGTACTCGTAATTCATGGTGTATCATTACGGCCTTGCATATAGTACAAGATTAGCATAATGCATGAATTACTATTTACATTGAATTTCGAGGCTGTTTTCAATACAACTGCAATGGAATTTTGTATGTGTAATTGGTGATTAAACGAACTTACTTGTACGTTCTATTATAATTATCTACTCGAATGTTAATGTTCCGGTTGTGGCCCTTCCGCTCGAGGGCCAGGGGTCCGCCTTTACCATGATCTAGCATTTGGCAGATCAGGTAATTACAATTGAGCGACTGCCATATCACCTACTTGACCCTGCTACCAGGGGAAACAGAAGAGATTCGATCATGGTTTCACATTCAGTAGCCTGATTGTGCAGGTTTCATAACGATGTTTTCTAAGTAAGAGCATCGGTTAGTATTTTACATAGCCGCAGTAGGATTTGAACCCTCTCGGATACCGTAACCATTCGGCCACCGACGCTCGCTTGAATGAGATCATTATTGTAGCTCTAAATTTATCATTCTATGCTATGATAGGTTGGTCCAGTTACAACAGAAGTGCCCGCACATAAAATTTGACTATGATATTGTTATGCGCCATCGTAGACTGCATTGCTCTTAACATCAGGTGACCTCATCGTCGCTTTTCATCAGGTGAGTTGATGTCAAATGCAAGCTTATTGATAGTAGAAAAAAAAACAAGTGCCTGACATTTTTTTTATATTGTATCCAGCTCAACACAGCAATCTGTCATGGACATTGAGCTGCTTCCTTGTCTGACAACTGTCCAGATCTGTCGCATTTTCAGTGAGGAAAATCCGATTGAGCTCTCTCACTATTTCTTCTGAAATCGCATTACGGTCGGACTAATTACTAAAAATAAACAAAAATATTCGATGCACAAGGTACAGGTCACATAGGCTCGGCAGGAAGTCAAATTGCCCCGCGGCCATTTAAGAAAAACAAGACAACCTTATGAATGACCTCTTCATGGGCCAAATTACATGAGCTACCATACAAGTCAAACACGCCACAACACACGCAAATTGTAGGAAGTAATTCTGCTCATTACTTGGCGATGTTTTTAAAGAATTCTCGCAAATTACGTTTAAGGTAAATACGGTTATTTTGAAGTAAATTTCTGTAGAATCCTTTGAGGATAATGAAAGAATATGGATTGGGAAAGTTGTATAGTTTCCGGGTATAATATTTTCGTTTTATTATCTTGGTGTACTTCGATTTGTGGTTGCATTGTTTTGCTGTGTAAGTAATTGAGGAACATTATCATGTACGCTTCCTTTTCCTCAGAAAATAAGCTATTGGATATAATTTTAATTACATTGTAGCTTTTGTAAAATTCTCTACATTTAACTGAATTTAGAAGATTAAAAGCTAAGGTTTTTACCTTCTAAATTCAGTTCTTTTCGTTCAAATTCAATAAGAAGTTCTGATTCTTTCGAGAAGTGTATTTCTGCACGGCACTTAACTTTCAGCACTCACTTTCGTGGTCGCGGCAGGTGGCGGAAAAGTTGAACATATATTTTGTACTGTCGCCGGATGGATCTTCACAACGATATAACTAACATTCTTCTAACTTTTAAACTTTAGGAGAGTGAAGCTCCAAAAGTACACATCTTTCGTGACACAATTTTTCTGGAATGCTTGGGACGACGAGGAAAACGTTCATTGAATTCACGTCAAAATCATAACGAAACATTCTGGCGACGAACCATGATCCAATCTGGTCAGGTTCCCCTGGTAGCAGGGTCATGGAGGTCAGATGGCTGTCGCTCCACTGTGATTACCTGATCTACCAAATTCTGGATCATGGTGAACCCCAGGCCCACGTGCGCGAGAGTGCAACCGGAACATTTACGAGAGATGGAGAGAAACACACTAGTAACCATCTAAATCCCATTTATCAGACCCCAAAACAAAATTCAAGGCACCAACGAACCAGTCGAACCACTTGTCTTGTTTACCAGCTGAGTGAAAAAAAAAATACAAAAAAAAAGAAAACAAACACAACAGTTACATAAGCCTCAATATCTAGCGCAGTGAACTTGACACCAGCCCACATCCGAGGCATACCCGTTCTGTGCCAACGTACGTACGGACAAACTGGTTGATTTACTTATAATATTCATGATAACGAAGCTCGCGCGTGCTTGCCGAGGATGGATGAAGCGAAAGCTCTATGGATGCGGTACGAAGTTTTGGTATTTTGTGTTGTATGTTTATGTTGTTAATTGGGTTGATAAGAGTATTTCACAGATTGAGTGTCAGTAAGTGGCATATTATATTTCGTCGATTCTTGTTATTACTTATATCTAAGAATGAAGCGTACTCCTATAACATCGGTCGACCTTTGCTTGCGAAGCTCGTTTGATCTCACATTTTAATTTATTCTGAAGTTGAAATAGGCAGGTGATCAAAAAAAGAATTTAATAATTCAACAAATAAATTTTTTTTTCCTTTATAAGCTTTTATTGAGGGGTTTAGTACTTCGACCATTCGAAAAAGGCGGACCCCGGGCGTGTTGCGCGGGAGCGCAACCGGTATTTAACGCCAAGATGATGATGATGATGAAGACCATTCGAAAGAGCAAAAGATTCAAAGATTCAAAATATTTATTTGTAAGAGATAGGTATTACAGATGTTTTCATTATCTTCAATAGTTTCTCCCTGCTTTACACTGTTGGTGTGATCTTTTTGCGTAGAGTATTACGGAAGTCCCCATCATTATTAGATCTTGAATATCATCTAGGGGTTTAGTTAAACTCATCAAAACCAGTATAAGGAGCCTAAACACGATGGGGTTTTCTTATTGCGTTCATTAGTTGCTGTGACGACCATCCTACTCATACCAGACTAGCATGTCTTATTGCTACTTATCTTCTCGGATACACGCTAAGTCACATCGCCTATCTATGTCACAAAGTAGTCTTTCAACTAGTCTTTGTCTCGATTGCCACCTCCAAAAGGCTCTTCGTATCTCCCATAGTAATTGAATACAATCGTACTTGGCGTCGTTGCGCGCAGCCATTGTGGTATTTCGGCGGCTTTCGGTATAAAAGGCGGCCGCCATAACCTGAATAGTTAGACAAGAGCAAGCTTGCACCGTGAACAGACAAACAGACAAAACAACCAACATGCTGAGATACGTAAGTCGAGCTTTTGGATTTTGGGGTGTTCCTAAGTAACAATTTTGGGAATAAAAACTTTTTTTACAAAATATTGATTGGATATATTTTTCATAAGTAGTCGCTTTCCGTCAGGTGGACAGTCCATCCGTGTGCCTCCCTAGATAAAAGGTTCTCTACCTATATTAAATCTTGGCGTTAATGTCCCAGTTGTACTCTCGCGCACTAGGTGCTATCCAGGATATGGCTGATCAGATAATTACAGTGGAGCGACTGTCATCTAACCTCCGTGACCCTGTTACCAGGGGAACCTGACTAGATTGCATAACTCACTGTAAGACCTATATGGAGTATGCAATATAATTATGCGTTCCAGATAAATTCACATATTGCGGATAGTTATTCTAGAATCCAGATACATTATAGGAAAGGTTCTCGAACGGCCACCACGAACCGGTAAACGCAGCTGACGACCCTACAAGAGCTGGATGGACACAGAGTCGATCATTCATCCGTCCATCCGATCGTCCATCCATCCATCGATGTTATCTCACCATCATCTTGGGATCGTACGCTCCGATTGCCGGCACGCGATCGTCATTCAAGAACCTTTCCCTGAGCCAGAACCTGAGTGGTTCAGTTGGTTAACATGCCGGTCGCCACGCAGAGGTCCCGGGTTCGATTCCCGGCCGAGCAGAAATTGAAATGATGTATTTTAATTTCTGTTTCGGGTCTGAGTAAAGTATATATTAAGAAACAAACTAGTAGTTTATTAGTTATTTAACACCCATAACACAAGCTTTGATTACTTTAAAGCTAGATGGCGCTGTGTGAATTTGTCCAAGAATATTTATTTTATTTATTTCCTTCCCTGAAACTGCTATAATTAATTCAACTCTTGAAAATGGAAGTGAGAACCCCACAAAACTTGCCCCTTCAGAAATCCCGAAGATCTTGAACATTGCAGATATTATTTAAGAATTCGCGTGTCTGTAACTCAACGCTACACGTGTTTCCAAAGAAAACAATCAAACGAGCTTCGTTTGAACTCAATTTTCCATAAGAAAATTAAACATTTTCCTTTCCAATTACAGTCTCAAGGCTTTATTAGGCAATGTAGAACATTATTGAGTAATATTTCCCTGTACAAATTGACACAGTGACCAGCAAATTACGTTTCTTGTTCGCCAAAATGTTTCGTAGTCTAATTTGGGATCCTATTACGCGGCTATCTTTAAAGTAGCTTTTAAATTCGCTGAGTTTGGCTAAATAATTGCCGAAGGGAGTAATCAAGGGTCTTTCTGCTGATTAGAAGCAGCTTTTAGGGTTGTTAAGGCGTTTTATGTGTTTATTTAATGCATTCAATATAATTAGACAGTATTGATCCGTTCAACTGTTATTGTAACGACAACGAAAATTGGTTATTAGGATGTTTATGATTTTTTTACACAATCAGTATAAAGTAGTTTATCAGTTATCTAACACCCATAACACAAGCTTCGCTTACTTTGGGGCTTTTCTTTTAATATAGAGTCTAGGAGGCATCTAACGAGTGGCGAGCTCGTTGCGGTGCTGAAGCTCAACTATCCTCAAAGTATGAAACGGTCACCCATCCCGAGCATTGCCTGCATTGTTCACTACTTTGCTTATTAATAATTGCTAATTATTTGTTTCCAGGTCGCCTTCACCGCTCTCCTGGCCCTCGCCGCTGCCGCCCCAGGCGTGCTCCTCCACTCCGCACCAGTGGTGGCCACAGTCCACGCTGCCCCAGTGGTCCACACGGTCCCTCTAGTGGGATCAAAGACCACCGTCACCAAGACCAGCCAGGTGGTGAACCATGGCACCCCAGTGGTTCACGCGGTTCATGCTGCACCTGTGGTTCACTCGGCTCCGTTGCTCCATTCTGCCCCGGTTGTGTCGGTTCATTCCGCTCCGCTAGTGCACGCCGCGCCCGTCGTTTTGAAGAGCGCGCCAGTGGTTCACACGATCCACTCAGCTCCGTTGGTTCATGCGGTCCATGCGGCCCCCGTGGTTCATGCTGCCCCAGTCGTGGTCAAGACCGTTCCCCATGCTGTTGCGCATAGCAGCTCAACCGTCGTCCACTCCGCTCCAGTCCTTAAGACTGTTCCAGTCCTTGCGTTCCATCATTGATTCCCCAACGGATGTTCAATATTCCTTCATAATGAAGGCTTACAATAAATTAAGTACCTGAAAATTTTCCTCGTTTTATTTTTTCACTAATTGGATAAAAGATCAGTCTACGGAAATTAGATATTTACTTATAATGATTTGTTATATTTTCTAATGTTCCGCAAGATAGTATTGGTAAAATTTTAATTGAAGTTAATTAAAAGATATCAATTGACTATAATTATCACTTAAAATAATTACTTACTGAAGGCGCGTACCAATTTACTTAACTAACCTGATCTACTTATTAGGCAACATAAATGACATCAAAATTACTTTTAAACGGCAAATTTTTTCACCTTTAAAGAATCGAGGCCAGTCCTATTTCTGAGATATGTATTTGCGGACTCTTAATAGCTGTCATGATACTCATGATACTGCCACTTATTTGATTGTGTTCAGAGAAATATCATAATCAATATATAGTATAAAACAAAGTCGGTTTCCGCCGTATGTCCCTATGTATCAGACCTTTAAACTATGCAACTGATTCTTATGCGCTTTTCAACAATAGCTAGAGTGACACAAATGAGGGTTTATTAACAAGAAAAAAGGGTAGGTAGGGGTATAGTAGGTGTACACAAACGAAGTCTCACCGGGTCCACTAGTTTTAGATAAATGAAATTACAATTAGAGACCTTACTTTAAAAAATACTAATAAACATATTTCTTTACTAGGAACGATCATATTTGTGTATAATAATGGAAAAAATTGCCTAATTAGGTGTTAGGAAAAAATACCTAATTCATAAAAAAAGTAAAGGAAAAATAGTGGAACTTATTGATACTACTTATATTACTACAAGTTCGTTTGACTCTTTCTTGAATAAAAACCAGTGGTATCATAGCAACCCATTTTCGGAAGATGTACAACATCACTCTCAAGAACTAATTTGAATTCAAAAGGTACTGCTATTTGAAGAATTAGACTAAGTGTGTCCATAAAATGCTATGGTTTAATTACTGTCGCTAAGGCTGTCGGTCTGCTCCAACCAGGTAAGTGAATGGTTTTTTATTTATTTATAGGGTCGGTCTGTATTCTAGCACAGGGTTTCTCAAACTTGTGGCTCGGCGTACCCCTGTCAAAGTTGCCAGATGACAGCAAACCCCTTTGATGGGTAGGCTTATTTCATGTCGTAAATTATGTCCATGTTAGAAGTAATTTTGGACGATTTTATGCTTAATCTGACTGAGCATCAAGGTGATTTCTGTATTTCGTTTTTATTTATTTTGCTGTATATTGTACACATGAAAGTACGAATAGCGAGAAATAGTATGTTTATCATGCATAACCAGGTGTGAAAACCCACTCTGACTTAAGTATGTTGTAGCGAAGGGTAAAATGAAATTTCACCACTTTTCGCCAACACGTAGGTATCGCGCACGCGCCTCCCAGACAAACAGTCAGCATTACATAAATCTTATGGCAAATCCCTAGGGGTCCGCGTACCCCACGTTGAGAAACTCTGTTCTAGCATAATACCAGTGCCCATATTTGACTTGGCCAAGGCGCTCGTCTGCAATAAGATGTCATCTATCTTAGAATTTCAAAGACAGACATTTAGAATTTTAAATGTGTTAGAGTCTCAGCGTTTAAACTTTTAAAGAGACTTATTTAGGCTGGGATTTGGAGTTGAGTGAATCATACGAAGTTATAAATTTACTTGTGGTATAGAGGTAAAACTGATGTTGAATTGAATACAAAATGTATTTGGTATATGAGATCGAATAAAAGTTCTGCAATCATCATATAATTTCATTTTGCAGAACTTTCGTGTTTATATCTAAAGCCAGAGATCCAAGGTGACCTAATGGTTAAGAGGTCCGACTCGTACCCTGAGGTACCAGGTTCGAATCCCAGTGCCGCCATGTATCAATAACTGTTTTCTGAGTCTGTAGAACATTAAAATCAACTTTATTTAAACAACAACACAACAACAAAAACTAAACAATACTGAACACATAAATAAATAAAATTAAAGGACTAGTGGACTAAGGACTTTCTGAATTTCGCATGAAATCGGGGTTTGATCAGAAGCCTAGGCTTTTGAACAGGAACCGGACGAAGACAAAATGATGAACCGAGGTATTAATGCCAAGATTTCCTCCGTTTGAACCTTAATGTCAAGCTTTCGAGAAAAAAAGAAAATATCCAAAAAAATATAGAAACTTTGGAAAGCGTTTTTAGTATCTAAGCATACACTTTTTTCGAAATCAACCGTTAATTTCAATTTTCTACGTGCACTTAAAAAAAAAAAGCAAATGTTTATTTGAGAAAATTGGCATTATGTATTGTGATGTAAACAATAACAAAGTAAATGAGATACTCAGTCTTTCGAGACAAAGAAAGAAAAACCACCTCAATTACTCTAAAATGGCTGTACATTCTTTTCGGATTCCCTGAAAAGGGATATTAATGTTGATTATTTGTAAGAGCAGGAGACATTTTTTCGGCGAGATTTTGCTGGGTCAGGTCGCAGAGATGTTTGATATTTATTGGCACATAAAGAAGCAGCCCTTGATAACTTACTGGAGGCTATTTTCAAAAATTTATCGACATTTATTTCATTACTTTAAGTTGTAAGTTTGTTGCTGAAAGGCTTTCTCGTCTGAATACATTATGGAATGAAGATTTTAGTGGATTGCTTTTTTCTTCTCCGGTGTGGACTCTGAGAGATAATTTAGGGTGTAAAAATGTAAGAAATTTTTTGTAAGGTTTAGTTACTTAAGTCTAGTTTCTCTCTAGCGCGCTCCATACAAACGCGTAGTTTGATCCTATTTTCAGTATTAGGCTATCGAAGCCAATGAAATTTTGTAGACGTGATCTAGAGCGTGAGTATAAAACCTAAACTGAACAAACCTGACGACCTGAGGTGTTCAGTGGTCAACATGCCGGTTTGCCACGGCATTCTCGGCCGGGCAGAAATTGAAATGATGAATTTTAATTTCTGTTACGGGTCTAGGTGTTCTATGTATAATTTATTATTTATTTATTTATTAAAGGTTCATGCACAAAATAGTACAAAGGCAGACTTAAAGCTAAAATAGCCTTATCTACCAGGAGATAAAGGTTAAAGAATAAGTATAATAAGTATGTATTTAAAAAATATATAAGTAGTTTATCAGTTATCTAGCACCCATAATACAAGCTTTGCTTACTTGGGGACTAGATGGCGTTGTGTGAATTTGTCCACGAATATTTATTATTATTAGAGACCATCTTTGCTTGTCAGTTTTTCGTTAAAACATATTGTTTCAAAGTTACACAAGATTTAAAATTGGAATGGAAATCCAGTGTAACTCTGAAACGATATATTTAAACGAAAATCTGTAAATCCACAAAAACGACATTGGTTTCTGGATCACGTCTGCAAAATTTCGTTGACATTGATAGCGTAAAATCGAAAATATGATCTAAATACGTTTGTATGGAGCGCGCTTAGGGGAGACACTTCTCATAAATTAGTACCTATACGGCATAATTTTACATTGATACTTAAAGTTCCCACCAGCTGTAACCGGACTTCGACCGACAAATCTTAGCCTTACTTAACACGACCATCATGATACAGAAACATTGATTAACTAGATACCATAACCCTCTGTAGGTTACTCACAGCAAGAACTGAGTCCCATATCTCGTAACAAATTAGCTGGAAACGCGTACGCATGCAGACTCATACTCGAGCATTAGAGAGGAATTCGACTTCGTTTATACAGATTCCTTGCCTTGTCCCGCTATGGGTAGAGCCGAATAGCCAACATAACCAGCGTGTATGATAGTTACTGGCTATAGCTTTGCTTGCGACTTTGTTTCCAAAAATAAAACGTTTTTAATTTGTAAATAAATAATTAAATTTTTTGTGTTTTAACAATATTACCGATTGGTTGAATTTGAATATAGTATCTCTCTGTCCCAAAGCACAGAAATACATTGGAATGTAAACTATCTAATATGATATTAAAATTGAGTTTTCATAGGTTAAGTGTGCGGCCTAATATTTTAAAAATATAGAATGGGCTAAAAAAATTTATTGGACTTGGTATTTTAATAATTTTATTTTTAAGTTGCGGTCGGGGTTTGTAATTTTTGTACTAGTTTTTTTGTTACCAGAATCTATAATGCTGCTATTATTACCCGCGTATAAACTTTCTTCTGCGTGTAAATTATTTAACCTTCCCTGTATTTTTATTTTCATCTCTTTTAGCATAGAGAAAAAAGCTACGTCTTCCAGTCAACTCGAAATATCCAAAAACATATTTAAATACATAACTGTAGTATTTATAACAACTCTTTTGGTAAGCATTTAAGTATCACCTATAAAATATTAAAATTTTTACGTCAAGCTAGGTTTTGGAGTGTCGATCAGTCAGTCACTCAGTTTCTACTTTTATATAAATAGTCATACACTATAGTTTAACCTGCTGAATAGCTGTAGTACTTGTCAACTCGTCTAGTATAAATTGAGAAGGATCACGCTCGCAAGTTAGTCAGTGGTGGATTTTTGGACGAAATTTCTGGAAAATTGTTGAGCGTTGAGTTTATTTTGGAAAATGTTCCGTCTGGTAAGTTGGATTTTTTGTTATGTTGTGTGATTTTCATAAAAATAATCAATTATATACTTACATAAGGTATTGTTGCGTAATTTTTTGTATAATTTTAGTGGAAGCAGAGTTGCATAAAAATATCAATTATACAGTTTGAAGGTGTTTGCCATCTTTATGTCAGATTAAATATGAAGGGCTTTTTGACATGATCTTCGAAGTACTTCAGAAATATTACATAAATTTCCAATTTTTCTATTTTTAAATGTAATTAAAAAGAAACATGACCCAAATATTCTCTCAGGATCGTTACAATTTTACAGGGTTTTATCTCAATCAGAGATTTTTGATAAAAATATTTTTGACGACCTTCATAAAATTCGTTTTATTTAGGGCACTTATTTTAAAAGCTTTAACGAAGGATCCTCCTTTGGGAATTGAACCGAGACTTTCCAATATTCAAAGAAATATATTGCCCTTGGCCCTCATTATAATGAAAAAAAAAGCATATTACAATAATTTATAAAATATTACTAACATCGTAACTCAGAGATACTACGAAGAAAACAAACAACTGTTTGATGTCTTCAAGAGTAAATATTTTTCTTCATAGAATACAAGTTGCAAAGTAACAAGGCTTTCTATGTTTTTTATAAACACGACCTAGACTTTTTGAGCTTTATTATACAAATAATGCTTGACAGAGCACAAAGTGGTGTTTCTAATGCCCATAGGTAGCGCTGACCACTTTCAATCAGGTGGCCCGCTAGCCTGAATGCTTACCGTATTCTTCTGCTGAATAAATAAAATTTTACTTCCTTTTTAATTTAGGGCCGATTGTTCAATCCTCAGATAAAGTTCATTTGCCCAATAAAGTAATACACTGCCAAATTAAAATAAACTATAATCCATTACAATTATGAAGTAATGATACAACTTTATTTTAGTCGCATAATAACTTATCAGACTGATATGTTTTATTCGAGGATTGAAAAATCGGCCCTTAATCTAAGATCTTTTTCAAAATAAGTAGAGACGCAATAAATCACTCCCACGTGCGAAATAGTAGAAAGGTTTGCCGCAATTTTGGGAAAATATCTTTTAAGTAACGAAGGTGAGACGAATGCAATCTTCAAAATAAACCTACTTAACGTTTTTCATCATCATCATCATTACGATTACGTTTGTAACCGTATATTGAACAAATTTTTTAATGTATTCTGTGACAAACGATCAGACATCCCACCTGATGGAAATCAGTAACTTTTACATCTGAGTATTAATAATTATAAACATTCTTAATAAAATCAACAAATCTTATATATGTGTAATAATACACTCTTTTCTTTGTATATATAAAATACAGTAAGGCACATGTTAAAATGGCAGGTGTGATAAGTACATAACAATTTTGGTTGCCCTGCTTCCCAAACTAGGAATAACCTGTATCTTGGGAATCATTGAAATTTAAATTAAATTATTTAAATTCGGTACCTTACGATCTCATAAATGTTTAAAAGCAGTTAAAACTCAATGTGGCACCATACAGAGAGTAATGAACAAATATACAAACAAACACGATCTATTCTGTTCTTCAAAACTATTTTGCGATTTTTCATACATTTACTATGAGAGCGATCTCCCTGCATCATGTACGTCGTATCACATCACTCTGTGGCGCTACCAAAGGCTCACTTTTGATGCGAAACCGGCCCTTGAAATACCTATACATTGCCTTGATGCTAAGACATAGCGCAACAAACAACATGTAACGGACATGCAAGGTCCCAAATCTCGATAATCACTGGTAATTCTTTTTCCAGATCACAATCCTGGCCATAGTGGCGGCAGCGGCGGCGGCGCCTGCTCCTAACCCCGTGGTAGTATACCCTTCAGTATACCACCCACCGGTGGTACACTCACCGTACGTCCACCATGCCCCAGTGGCAGTATCCCATGTCAGCACACTATATGGACACCCACCAGTGTTGCCATACAGGACCGTGCTCCCAGCCCCGGTGTTGCCACCATCACCGTTCGTTTCCACCGTATTCTAAATGGTTGGAAGTTTACCATATCTTTCCTACCTACTTTTTGTTATCTGTAACCTTTATTCTTCAATGTCAATGGTAGGGTAGATGGATGTAAACTGAAGACTAAGGCGTTTGACAATGGATCGTTTTTAGATTTAATTGTTTGTTAAGATCATCAAGAGCAACAGTCAATTACTAAATTATAATATATATGACGGATCACGGTCAATAGTATGGACTCATGTGGTCAATAGTACGGACTCATGACGATGAAAACGGAAGTGGGAGTGCGCCCTCTGGTGGGGCGTGCTGACAGAGTCTCGACGGCACGACTCGGGCCGAGTGGCGGCCATTCTTGGCGCGACCGCCGCCGAGGAGTGACGCGTCTTGAAACTGTCTCCACATTTCGTTTGTTTACGTTTGAAGTTCGTTAATAGAAAGTGTTATTTACGTTTAAAAATAAATGAAATTATAAGTGATGTGCAAAAATGAAATGGAATAAATACAGTGGAGTAAATGTGAACCTTTTCTTTAATTTATCTGGACGAATACGACCTAATACTGATATCACCACCCTGATGACAATGATCCTGATACACCCCTTTCCTTCACGCGACGACATCAGAAGCGGTGATGACGAACGCAACGCCCAAGAGATGGTATGATGAAAAGCAACAAAGAAAATGCAGATACGCTACGTGAAAGCGTAATAATAAAAGAAAGGTGATTACTCGATCCAGTTGAGTTGCCTACATTAAAATATAAAATTATTTAACATGTTCAAAGCGGAGCCAAGAGTCCAAACACCCCGAGATATAAGACAAAGACTTCGTCAGAAAGATTGGGGGATTCATAAAGTAAACAGCAGATCATCTGTACCAAATGGGTCATGGTCAAGGCAGACCCCGGGCCTTCGAGAGCACCACTGGGATATCGACAACATTATTAAAAATCGAGTGAAACTTACTATGGACGGCACTTTGGTATGGCTTCTTTGTTTTTGTTAAATTTAATTTAGATTACTCATGTAAAATATTTTCCTTTTTAAATATAAAATTGAGTTAGTTAAATAATTTGCGTAGTTCTAAATTAGCCAGCTAAAGTTTATTCAATGACTTTAAAGTAAACGCTTACATTTAGATTCATTTAGCAGTGTGGTTTGACACCACAAGTAAATTAATTGCTTAGATTTCTGCAGATTAAATAAAATCAAACAATAAAAAACGGTGTATATTAATTTTTTATTTTTGATTTACTAATACAATTATTTTCTTCTATTGCATAACAATGGTGCACAACGGTTCACTTCACCTACGAGAACAACATTGGAATGCAACGCTGGACTGGTAGCCTCAACGTGATTGTTTCAACATGGGACGACGATGGTAAACAATCTGCGAGTGTACATGACTGAGAAATGATGTGATATTAACAGTTCCTCTCTATCTGGTGAGTCCTATACATAATTATTATTTAGTAAAAACCTGTGCTGAAGAGGCTCCCTAGCGGATTTTAGGAGTTATTTACTTTGACAATTAAGAAAAGTATTCTGACAGAAACACTATTGATACCCTTAGTAGAGAGAATGGCAGGTTTATTTGTATCTTTAGTGAAACTACAAACAGAAAGAATGTAAACAAAACATAAACAACGTCAGTTACGTCAGTGTTACAATTTGTTGGTAAAAATGTCAAAAACTACTGCTAAGTTTAAAAATGTTAGCTTTTGCGGGTACCTATGTCAATTAATGTAGGCTGTCTGATAGAAAGTTACTAAGAAAAAAAATCACTCCATAAAAATAGTAAGAATTATGTTAAATCCGTCCCAATGTCAAACAGTGTTTATAGTAAAAAAAGTGTTATTTAATCTAAGATTATTTTACCATCTTGAAACATGGTGCGCTATGATTTTACGTATTACCAACATCACGTCAGTTATCAGAAAACAAGAATAAGAAATACTTGGAAAGCATAGTGCTATTATTTTTATAAATTGAGTACGTAAGCATAGTTATGGTGGTGCTGCTGCTGACTGACTTCTTCTTCTTGATCGTTGCCTCACTGCTGAGGATCCTGATCCTGATCCTGATCTTCGGTAAACTGCATGTCTCCATCGGTTTCGATGAATCGTTCGGATATTTGGTCCACCCATCTTTTCGGACTTCGGCCTCTGGGTCTCTTGCCTTCGACTTTTCCCGTCACCATAAGTCGTTCCAGATTGCTGATTAAGTAAATATTTGATAATAACAGTGTGGCAGGGATGCCGTAGCAGTGAGTTTGTGGAACAATTAGCTGGTGTACTTTAGGATGTTGTCTTAGAGATAGGATAGGCTTCACATAGGCTTCGAATGTGCAAATTCAATAACGACCCCGCGATCTCCGCGATTTCTATGCGAGCGGGAGGGTGCAAACATGTATCGAGAGAAAAAAAAAGAAAAATTATTAGCGTGTTACATTTAACAGGAGAAATTCGAACGAAATTTTCCATATTTCAGTATAATGTTTGTTATTGTGGTCGTAGTTTCCCAATGTTGTAGAATAGAGAGATAAGATATCCGCGGTAAAAATGGGATCACCGATATACGTTTCTTTTAATACTACAAAAAAAAAGGTAGTTTGGTTAGTAACGTAATTTTATATTAGTATCAAGTTATTTAACGAAAAAAAAAAAAGTAAACACGAGTAAGTGAACTGATTGACGGTAGATAATTTCGAATTATGTTTTGAGTAACTAAAGATAAACCTGTGACTTAGTTCGACCGAAAACCATGTGTACAAAGTCAATGTGACTTAGTTTGACCTGGATAAAGACTTTGTTAGACGGATCAATCTAAGACGCTAACCCAATACGTGACGACTATCGAGCTGAGGTTTTTATGAGATTTATGTGATCGTTTTGTTTTCTCAAAATTTGTTGCATCATCGGATGAAGGTGATCGTGTTTTATCAGTGATGGTGGGCTAATGGAGCCTATGGGAGAGTTTTAAGGTTGCTTACCGACCTGATGGAGGCTATGGGAGCGTGGCTAATAGCAGGTAGATGTTTTAAGCTTTGTGAGAATTTGTTGAACGATAACGATGATGAGAAAGTCCAGATATTTTGGTGATAGTTCAATAGCCGGTTTTATAAATTATTTTTAGCTTCGAGTACTGAAATTTCCTTGATTACTGATATAAAGTAACTATTTTGAGTTCTGTTGTTGTGCCAGTAAGATGACAGTGTAAGCAATGGTGAGATTTCATATCCTTCTGCCAGTACAAGTTTTTAAGTACCTGAATTGTTGTTGAGGTCAAACATCCAGATTTATTTGGCTGACTTGGAGTGACCCGGGAGTCATGTGTGTGACTCATTGGGCTAAGAGCCCCGAAAGTCTCGGATGTTGTGGCTGTAGATATTAAATTTTATTTTGTAATTTTTTTAGAAGGCGGCTTGATATGGGATGCCTTCGTTATTACAAACATTGGTAAATGGTTTCAAAATGGGAGCTTAAACGTAACGTAAAGTCTAGATAGAGTATACTCGTTCGAACAGTTAAAATCGATGACGATGATTATTGCTTGTTTAGTTTTGGTGTGGCAACAAATGGACTGTTGTTACCTATAACTGGCGTATCAAATAGACGTGAGAGCTTCTTATTATTAAACTTCTGATTTAGTTTTGATATTGGGCAGTAGAAATAATGTTTATTTTTATTTTATTTTATTTTGTTGTTTTTGTAGAGATGACACCGTAAACAGTTGTTCGGATCTGTGACGATTACTTGTTGTGTAACTCGTAGACCGTTATTGACCGGGTTATGATAGCAGATAGACTGTTACCTATCACTGACTTAGTACAGATTTGGTCGAAGGATTGACCACGAGCTGAGAATCTATAGACAGCTTCTATTTATTTGTCCCGCCTGTGTGGCTCCCGTCTGTGTGGCTCCCGCCTGTGTGGCTCCCGCCTGTGTGGCTCCCGTCTGTGTGGCTCCCGCCTGTGTGGCTCCCGCCTGTGTGGCTCCCGCTTGTGTGGCTCCCGCCTGTGTGGCTCCAGCCTGTGTGGCTCCCGCCTGTGTGGCATCCCGCCTGTTTGGCATTTCGCCTGTGTGGCATAGTCTGTGTGACATTAAGTCTGTGTGGTATTTAGCCTGTGAGGCATTCTACCTGTATGGCATTTCGCCGGTGTGGCATTTTTATGTGTGGCATTATGCCTTTGTGAAATTTACCCGTGTGTGACATCTTACCTGTATCGTGCTTTGGTAGACGTGACACAGGATATATGATGAATAAACTCATAGTTTGACGATTAGAGTGGCACTGACCAGAGTGACACCCAACCTGTGTGGCACCTAGTCTGTGTGGTATTTCGCTTGTGTGCAGGTCCAGTTGCGTGGCGGCCTGGTTGCGTGGCGGCCTGATTGCGTGGCGGCCTGACTGATGGCGTCCGTCGTGTGGTGGTTCGTCGCCTGTGTGTCATTTCTCCTGTATGGTAACATTACTTATTCTTTTTAAATTAGGATGGCGCTGACGGATGACCAAAAATCATATGGCATTTAATGAAGGAGTGTTTCAATCCCACTCGAAGTAACATTGGGTCTTTTGCTGAGTACTGAAAATTTGATGTAGGTATGTCACATATTTGTAGTGAATATAAGTACCTACAGTAATGGACGTCGGGGACGATACGCGAGCTCTGTGATTGGGGCTTGTTTCCCACTCAACAAGAGCATCAAGGGGAAAACACTGGTGACGATGATTAAACCTTCTTCATTGGTGGTAATTGTGATACGGTTTATGAACCGTCTGGTGTTATACCTTGTCACGCCTCTCTAATGAACTGAAGTCGTAGCTGAATTTATGTCGGCAACTTATAAAGAATAATTTATGTACAAGATGATGTTGTTATCTCTCAATCTACAGAAGTTTAGTATGATAAATGATAATGGACGTATGTTTTATGTGAAGAATTGGTGGGTTAATGCAGTCGTGATAGATCCAATCACATGATTCATAAGACTTATTTGGGTGATGTGTTGTGGTCAGAAGTGACCGAGCGAATATAGTACTGTGCTATGGTTTTCATGTTTCAGATTACACACGAGGACGTGTGTACAGCAGGACGGCCGTGACGGATCACGGTCAATAGTATGGACTCATGTGGTCAATAGTACGGACTCATGACGATGAAAACGGAAGTGGGAGTGCGCCCTCTGGTGGGGCGTGCTGACAGAGTCTCGACGGCACGACTCGGGCCGAGTGGCGGCCATTCTTGGCGCGACCGCCGCCGAGGAGTGACGCGTCTTGAAACTGTCTCCACATTTCGTTTGTTTACGTTTGAAGTTCGTTAATAGAAAGTGTTATTTACGTTTAAAAATAAATGAAATTATAAGTGATGTGCAAAAATGAAATGGAATAAATACAGTGGAGTAAATGTGAACCTTTTCTTTAATTTATCTGGACGAATACGACCTAATACTGATATCACCACCCTGATGACAATGATCCTGATACACCCCTTTCCTTCACGCGACGACATATATATTCTAAAAAATTGTGTTTTATTTTTGTTGAATTTAGAACAAAGTCAAACAAGCAATAAAAGTGAAGCTTCATGGGGAACCGTTGATAGTGGAGGGTCCTAGGATTTGTCTATGTGCTGTTGGGTTTTATTTTTTTAGGTCTAGGATTTTCGACGTGGGCAATGCATCAGGGAGCGTCGGTGGCTACTTTAACCTCTCGGGTTAAAGTATTCGAATCATAAGCGAGAGCCACTGTGTTTGAATCCCACTGCGGTTATTTACCAATGACTCATTTCTGAGGTTTGCAAATTAGTTGAATGCTAACCGATACTCTTACAGTGAGATACAAACGTAGTTTTATATGTTCAATATACGCTAACAAAGCCAATACAATTTTGACGTGGTCTAAAAACCTCAATTTAAGATGTTGATAAATAAATAAATATAAATTTTACGTCCCATGCAACTTTTAAACTATCAAACCACACTTTAACGAAAATCTAACAAACCACGAGCAACAGAAAAATTCTAAATAAGCTAAAATGAATTACGTAATGAAGTTAAAAAAGTTGTAAAGTTCTTGAACAAATGACAGCTGTAGGTAAGCAGTGATATTGAAAAAAGTAAACAAGCTGGATGATTGAATGACGAATGAAAATGTAAAGTAATTAATCAAATCTTTCTAATTTCGGTTGCTAATTTGAGGCTCAAAGTAAACACTAAATACAATTAGTTATATTCAGCCCAACGAAAAGTTATTTCACAGACCAGACTTTTTTCTAATGGACTCGGTGAAAATTGTGGCAAATTGAGTTTGTGGTTTCGGAGTCAAAACAACAAATGTTGCTGAATAAATGAGAGGGATTAATGGGGGCCCGGGGTCGGCCTTGATCTTGATCCAGGATTTGGCAGATGAGGTAATTAATTACTGTGCAGGGCATAAGAGCATCTCAGAAAAGAGTCTTTGGTATATACCAATAGGGCTCGAAACCAGTACCTTTCGCTTACGAGTCGGACCTATTAGCCACTAAAGCCACCAAGGCAGTTATCTATTTCAAAGAATTCATTGACTACCTGATAGACTGTGAGGGCGCCGTAGGCTATCCTACTTCATCGAATACAAGAAAAATTCCACTTTGTAGTGATACTAGACGTTTAGAGAGCGTCGGTGGCCGAGCGGTTGGAGTATGCGACTCTTAAGCTTGAGGTCCGGGGCTCGAATCCCGCTCCGGCCATGTACCAATGACTGTTTTCTGAGTTATGTACATTAGTTGAATAGTGAGGGAAAACATCGTGATAAAACGTGCGCATTCAGACGACTGGATGTGTAACCATGATCCAATCTGGTCTGGTTCCCCTGGTAGCAGGGTCATGGGGGTCAGATGGCAGTTGCTCCACTGTAATTGCCTGACCTGCCAAATCCTGGATCATGGTCACGGCGGACCCCGGGCCCTCGTGCGCGAGAGTGCAACCGGGACATTAACGCCAAGATGTTTTTTTTTTATATTGAGTACGAGAAAAATTCCCCTTTGTACCGATAGTAGACGTTTAGGAAACCTACAAACGTAGGTCTACTTTATATGCGACTGACATTCATAAGCGTTAGTATAAAACCTAAACTGAATAAACCTGACGACCTGAGTAGTTCAATGGTCAACATGGTCTGCCTCGCAAGAGCTCCCGGTTTCGATTCCCGGCCGGGCAAATTTGAAATGATGAATTTTAATTTCTGTTACGGGTCTGGGTGTTCTATGTATAATAAGTATATATTTAAAAAAAAGTATTTATCAGTTACCTAGCACCCATAGCACAAGCTTTGCTTAGTTTGGGGCTAGATGGCGCTGTGTGAATTCGTCCACGAATATTTATTTATTTATTTTAAGCCTGAATAAACGTGAAATGAATCAAGATAAGAACCATCACTATTAAACTGGCTTTCAAATAGAGAGAATCGCATCCAAATTGGTCCATCAATTCCGAAGCTATGATGCCACAGACAGATACCTATACATAAAACAACAGATACACATGTCACACCGCAGATACACGATCCATATCTTTATTATAAACCAAGTTAATTTAATTCATCCAATAACATGACATGTGCGAATAACTTGTCATATTAATTGATAATGATAATTATCGTTTAAAAAATCAGATACCTACATGCGATGTGATCCCGTGACAACTTTACATGGTAATTAGTAATTCTGTGACATATGATTGCTATACTGTATAAAAGTTCACCCAAAAATGGTCAAGTCATGCAATGAAGCGATTACACGCATAATTATTGCGGTCTTTCTTTTTAATTAAGTTAAGCTCTTTACCGGTGGTAATGTCAAAGATTGAGTTTCTTGATCGAGAACGAAAGAATAATTTGTAAAAGTTATAATTTTTTTATGTTATACGGCAGACAAGGCATGCGGGCTTGATGGAAAGTGGTCACCGCCTGTGGACATCAGCAACACCAATGCGTTGCCCGCCTCTAAGGAGACCTCTAAAATTACCTCTTGAACGATCCCATGACATAGTCCAAAGGAAACACTGTGGCTGGGAGTTCATTCCACATCCGAACCGTACGATACCTACTACGCGATTGCAGAATTTTCTGATAAGATACCTAGTTTTGATAGCCATAGATAAAATATGATGTGGTTAGTTAGCTTTCTTTGTATATGGGCGAAGTAAGAACGGAGCCATTTGGGGCCAAACCAATATGTCTGGGGAGTTAAATAAAAATAAATAAATAACTCATTTACTATAACTAGAAACGTCACAACACAATCAAAAAAAAAGAAAAAGACATATACATCATCACATAAAATTACATACAAATTGTTGCCATATTAAAAATGTCGAGTTGGCATTGCTGTGCTGTGGCCCTCCCAGTTGATAAAGGGACCTTGCTCAGCATGAGCCGCGGTCATAGGAACATTACAGGAATCTGATCTCTTGTTGCATAAGTATATTATATATACGACGGTTCAATGGTCTGTCTAATCGTGAAATCATCATTTAGTATGTAAAAGATGTTCGGGGTGCTAAGTTGAACGTTCATAACGTCAACCTTTCGAATTACTACCACTGTGTATATCTCAATTCATACATCTTGGCGTTAATGTCCTGGTTGTGCTCTCGCGCACAAGGGCTCGGGGTCCGCTTCGACTATGATAAAGGATTTGGCACATCCGATAATTACAGTGTAGCGACTGTCATCTGACCTCCCCGTGACCCTGCTACCAGTCATATAATGCATAGTAATTTTCTATGCCAATTTCAGCAATAAAAGTTTAGTGGCACTCTGCTACAGCTCCAAAAATAATAACATATCCATTACTGCCTGATTTCTTGACAACAAGAAGCTGAATATGTTTCGTTTGTGACTATATTATGCAAAATAGATCGGAATATGGGAGCAACGAACCGACGGTAGAGAAAATTGCGAAAAACCCATACATATTGTCAAAGAAACGTTACGAGCTATATCTGAGACTGGATGAGTATTTTTACGTACTCGTCAAAATTAAACGCATTCCTAGTTTCCCACTACAGGTCGACAACCTACGGTTTTAGGCAACAATTTTGGACGCAGATCCATTGTATATAGCTTGTAAGAGGTCTCGCGAAAGGCCTAAGAAGCGATGGATTGACATCGCCGAGTCTGATGTGAGGGCCAATGGCTAACGACACGAGGATGCCCAAGACCGGGCGAAATGGAGAAAAATGAGTCGGAAAGCGGACCCTGGCAGAAGCTGGGACTAACCACTCGGATGATGATGACCCCTTGTATTTAGCTATATCAGGTGCTAGTACTCTATCAAGCTTGAGGAGTCCGCCTGGGTGAGTATCACCGCCTTACTTGCCTATTTCTGCAGCCAAGCAACAATGCTTGCATTGTTCTCGCAGAAACAGTTCTGCAACTTTTTATGCCTATAAGTTCGTGGGCTGTCTCTTTGTTTATCACTGCGTATAGCATTTAGGAAGGCACACGGTTGCACAATCCACCTGGTGGATAGCGGCCACCGTCGTCCAGGACATCAAGAATCTAAGGGGACGCCATGGTCAAGGCGGACCCCGGGTCTTCGGGAGAGCACAACCGCGATATTAACGCCAAGATCATTATTATTGTTTACACAAGCTACAAAGTAAACAACGGCCCATCTATTTTGTGATTATAACCTTAAAAGTTTTAATTTTAATTTGGTAAGTATCGCCCACTTCTCAGGTACTTCAGCAACCTACTGACTTAAAAGTTAAATACTTGCTACAAAGTTAAAGGCCCCCCTATTTACATAACCTTTAAAGTTTTAAGTTTAATTTAGCAAGTATCGCCCTTCCACACTTCTCAACCATCAGCAACCTACTGACTTCAGTTAAACTTACTACGGAAGTATAAAAATATTTTCAAAGTCATTCCCCCACATCAAAGACATCGTTGAGGCAAGGTGACACCGTCAACTTAAGTCTGGTAATTTGAAAACTTCGAAAGAGCGGTCGCCGGGCTGAGTGAAACGTGTTTGAATTCTCGTTAAAGACTTTGCGAGCACGTGTAGGCCCGACTCGAGCCCAGAGAACCAGCTGACATCATCTTTATGTCGGTCCTTATCCTTACAGCGTCCTACCACTTGTTAAAAATGTACCGGTACAAATATACCAAACTTTTTGGGTACAATACAACGAATAATTCCGATTGCACAATCATGTCACAATTACATTGATTTAAATGACATAATGGCGTATAACAGTTGTATATTGTTCACGATGTGCAAAGTTAAAATCAATTTGCGTCTGACAACCTGTAATTATAATATTTTGCGATAAATAGCCTCGTAAATAAAGTACCATCCATATCAGTGCAAACGTGAAAGAGGGGCCAAGTTCGTTAAGAATAACACCCAGTGATTCGGCGAAGGCTTTCAAAGGATTTATAATTACCGTTGTAATCGTCTGATACAAGCTGGGAGGCCAACCCAAAATTATATTAAAGTACGTATTTATAGCTACAGATCTTTTTCACAAAAACTAGACCTAATAGTAACAGTAATTTATGAAATTCTGAATAGCCTGAATTGGTCGATAGAATTGAATACGAGACTTGCATCCATCTTTAGCCACATTGTCACTTACCACCAGGTGATAAGAGTTATGACAGAGGAAAAAACATACATAGGTAGGTAGAGCTCGTCTAATCTAAAATGACGCGCCCCACTATCGCATTAACGCACACAAGCAAGTTTAAAATATGGACGCAATACATATACAAATGCCGTTGTAATTGGTCATTCAGTTGCCGGTGAAATTCAAACGTAGGAGCACGCGTCGTTCATTGGCGCCCACACAGATGAAGTGTCGTTATCAATATTTGCACTTACACATCGAAATCAACTAACAAAGTAGTGGGGCGCGTCATTTTAGACTAGACGAGCTCTACTATCACGCCTCCGTTCCACAAATGGGGTAGAATGAGACTATGGACCGCCACTTTTCTCTGTCCTGACACAAGTTACTAGCCTCACACATATTCCCATTTATTATTATACATGTTATTTTATTCCCCCCACTCCGGACCCTGGATTTCTCTTAGAAAAAAAGTAGCTCGAAATTCGTGTATCGTGTCACCTTAGTACTATAATAAAACACGATCGGTGCGTCTCTTTTCACCGAACTTGTCGGGCACTGCCGTGGGCCCAGATAATTCGATAAATGATACTGACCTCCCGCAAGAAATGCCCCGCAAGGAAAAAAAAGAGAACCGGTTATTCGAAATGCCAAGCACCTCGTTATTTTGGCTTCGCACTACGCGTGAATCTGCTTTGACATATGGTCGCCGTTATATCCATTGTTGGGCATCAGCTGGTCGATTCGAGGTGAGGAGGACGCGAAATTCGGATGCAATTAAGCCGTACCTCAGTTGTTGGTCAGCATGCAAATGGTTTGGAAGTCGATGTCCGGTTGAGGCATAAATGAGATCATTATATTACATACTGTTATAGATAGATAAGTCATTGTTCACATAAGAATAATTACATAAAAAATACAGAGAAACTAGTTGTGGGCAATGGTGGTCTTATCACTGCAAGCGATGGTAGCCTGCAAGCCTGGTAGAGCCAGGCAACCTTTGACTAAAGAACCGCTTAATGCACAGACAAGTCAACAAGTACTTAAACGAAACTTACACCTAATACAAAGTAGGAAAACTTCAACAACGTATTTCTGTGGTGTCGTTGTACAGCCAAATCCACATGTACTTATAGTATAGAGGTTCTGTTACAGTGGTCATTCTGATAAAGTTACTATTCTGATGAACCTGATTTTATGAAACTTAATGCTCAGAAGTATATATGGGGCTATATATATTGAAACAAAAAACAAATAAGTATTTATTATAGGTCAAAGCGTAAACAAAGCATATACTCAACCTTCCGTTTACATCGAGCTTTGCCGCCATAATGTCAATGTCAGTGGATCTAGGTGAGCGATACGACGCGGGCTGCGTATGCGCATACTCGTAGTACTGGGCATAGCTGGTGGTATGTACCAAGAGAGAGGTATACCAATGATCGTGGAGGTAATTACATTAAGTAGCAGTAGGAACTTAAAAGCCATACGATAAATAAATAAATTACAAAACATCCCAATTATGATATTAGATGGGACTTGGACGCGACGTACCTTTATGATTTGTTTCCCCGACGTTTCGGTAGGGTTACAACTCATAAAGGTACGTCGCGTCCAAGTCCCGTCTAATATAATAATATGTGTAAAGAACGCGAGTTTAGTTTGAAACAAATATCCCAATTATGGTTGGCAACTTCCATCGTATCTTATCCGGTAATTAAGATTACTAAGAAATACTTATCATATTAATAGGAAAGAGGTCCCGCGGTAGACCCAAGAAGCGATGGATTGAGATCGTCGAGTCGGATGCGAGAGCCAACGGCTTACGACGCGTGGATACCCAAGACCGGGCAAAATGGAGGAGAATGAGTTCGAAACCGGACTCTTGTAGAAGCCGGGACTGACAGCACGGATGATGATGATGATACTCATCATGTTAACGACTCAACACGGCATCTGCGCCGAAAATATAAGTACTAAAATGAATTCCATAACCCAAGAATAGATGTAGTACCTACGTATAATAGATGTCTTTCCAATGGCAAACCTGAATAAAACCTGTATTTACGTAATCAGTAACAAAGGTTTTCTATATTGTCACGTGATAGGCGAAGCCAGTATGAAGAACAATGAATTAAGTGTTTAGTATTAATTATACCTGTTGCAAAGGGTGACTACGTAAGAGTATTAGGAAATCTTTCTAGTAGCCTAGACTATTGTTCTGATATTAAGTATTATGGTTGAAAAAGGACGCACGAGCCTTGCTATTACGATAATTTTACGGCGTAAAATAAAAAAATTACGATAGTTTGAAATTATTATTGCTCCACCGACAAGAGACATATTCTATGCAAGTGGACCCGCGAGACTTCGTTCGCGTACGAACTTTACCCCTACCTATCCTTTTTTTTCTTGCTTATTAACATTCCTCATGAACCACTTTATCTATTGTTGAAAACCGCATTAAGATTCGTTGCGTAGTTTAAAAGATTAAAGCGTACATAGGGACTGACGGCAGGAAGCGACTTTGTTTTATACGAAGTATGTATAGATTAATGAACCCAAATTAATGAACTGTATCAATATAAATCCACATTTAGTACCTAAAAGTGCATCGCAGATGCATCACACTTGCGAGGGGTCAGGTCGTAAGCCTCCGGTAATTAAATTCGTACTGTCCTTCAACTCGGAGTACATAAAATTGTTTTTTTGCAGAAACGTGCCAATTTCCGGTACCCAATTAAATGTTAAATAAGGACATTGATCGCAGACGCTACTGCGTGGAAAAGGCTAACTGAATCAATCAATCATCATCATTATCTTAGCTACTATCCGGGCTATGTCTATTAATAAAAATAAAATAAAAAAATATTCGTGAACAAATTCACACAGCGCCATCTAGCCCCAAACTAAGCAAACATAGTACTATGGGTGCTAGATAACTGATATACTACTTAAATACTTTTTAAATACATACTTATTATACATAGAACACCCAGACCCGTAACAATAACTAAAATTCATGATTTCAATTTCTGCCCGGCCGGGAATCGAACCCGGGACCTCTTGCGTGGCACACCGGATGTTGACCATTGGACTACTCAGGTCGTCTATGTTCCTTCCTTCACAGTCTCAAGCATCCTCACGTCGTAGGCCATTGGCGCTCGCGTCCGACTCGGTCGACGTTAATATTTCGCATCCGTACTCCCACGGGATATCTTCAGGCAGGTCTAGACACTTGTTTCTCGGCTTACGCAACACGTATAAACAATGCTATATATGTATCAATATAGCAATGATTGCAATTCTAAGGTTAATGTATTACAAGATCTAGATCACGACAGTTCGTTATAGTAAAGCATCTGAATGGTAAGCTGCATTCCGATTCACGGTCATTCATTAATATGGTAGGACCTTCGGTAGGACAGAGAAATTACCATAGAGTTACGAAAGTACACATAAGGATACATACATACCATAAACTTTCACGCCGTGTCCTATAGGGATAGGCAGGTACTATCGAGTGCCACAAGCTTCGATGCTGACACACTTCTGAACAGGCAGCTAAACAGCCAAGCGGGCCACCTAATGGAAAGTGGTCACCGCCGCCTATGGACATCAGCAACCACCATTTCGGTTTCCGTTACATCACTGGCTGGTCTAATGTAATTTTCAATAATTATAATTTACTGTTCTTACCTTAGGTTAAGGATGTAATGAGGATCCGAATAAAATACTGTCTATGTCTATGTCTATGTCTACCAGTGGCGCTACTAATGCCTCCAATATACCTCTTGAACGATTCCATGTCATAATACAAAGGAAACACTGTGTCTGGAAAAACTAAAATCTTAATCACAAAAGAACCCAATCACATCCTATCCAATCTAATGAGTAAAGTAACGTTGCTACCTAATTTCGTCATGTTATTGTTACAGAATGAAACTACCGCATCACAACATGCCGTAATAACTGGTCAATTACGATCTTAGCTCTCTGACAAGTGGCTTATAAGTGACGTGACAAGAGAGGAAAATTCATACGAGGCGCACCACTTGACACGATGTCACGACTTTTTGTATTGGTAAGTTTATTTTCTTTCCGTATTTCTGTTTTTTGGCAGTCGGTCCACCTGCTTGTAAATGGCCACCGTCGTCCAGGACAGGAACAACTTAAGGGTAGCGGAAGTGGACTTATTTTAACTTGCCTGACGCATGTTGAGTAGTGCAGTGGTCAACAAGCCCTTCTGCTATGACGGTACTGGGTTAGATTCCCGGGCAGATGTTGATCCTGTATAAAACTGTACAAATGTCATTTGAAGATATTTCAGAAGAAATTGTGGGGATAGGATTCTATGGAGATTTTTTTTATTTTATGAAATTTGTTCTGTTTGTCTGTTTGCGCATCACGCAAAAACTACTGAACGAATTTTGATTTGGTTTTGATGTTTGGTAACTTGAAGTCCTTTTATATGTTTAAAATTTACTTATTATAATTGCTAAACTTTTTGTTAAACAGTGTGTCAATGGTGTCTATCAATTTTCTAAGCTTTTGTTGAATTCTCCGAAAAGTTGAGAGAGTACAAACATACAGCTACGAAGCCACATATTTTACATAGATTACCCAATTAATTTGACGACCTGAGTGGTTCAATGGTCAATATGCCGTCTGCCACGCAAGAGGTCCCAGGTTCGATTCCCGGCCGAGCAGAAATTTAAATGATGAATTTTAATTTCTGTTACGGGTCTGGGTGTTCTATATATAATAAGCATGTATTTAAAAGTATTTAAGAAGTATATCAGTTATCTAGCACCCATAGTACAAGCTTTGCTTAGTTTGGGGCTAGATGGCGCTGTGTGAATTTGTCCACGAATATTTATTTTATTTTTATTTATTTAATGTCTTTCCCTATGAGATACAGGAGTGAATATGTATGTATAACCCAATATTTTTTTTTCAGATTTTCGCGCTAGCAGCGGCATCCGCCGCTCCAAGTCCTGGAATCCACATCCACACCTCCTCATACGCACATCCCGTGCAATACGTACAACCCTTTCCAGTAGTACAACCGGTGGTTCACTCACATTACACACCTGTAATACACACCTCGCCTCTAATACACACATCACATGTAATACACGCAGCACCTTTAGTACACACCGTACCGGTGCACCCAGTAGTGAAATACAAAGTGAAGAGTCACTACCATGTGTATGGAAAATAAATATGTTTTTTAGTTTGTGCTTGTTTTATTTCGTGACGGAATCTTTATTTGAGTTCAAGTATTCCATTTCAAAATGGTCAAATCTTGGATCATGGTCAAGGCGGACCCCGGGCCCTTGTGATTAATGCCAAGATTATCAGTAAGTTTAAGAAGAATAGATTTAATCGACGGCTATTCCTAATGTTATAATTGGTTGGGCAGCGTCTATACAAGCAATATTTATGGCATTTAATTTTTTCATCACCTGAAACGAATACAGCTAAACAAACCCTAACTTATGAGTATAAAAAGTCTACCTTTCCGACATTTAGTCACCTTTGACGAGACCCCTTAATAGGGTGATAAGGTGACTTTGACGGTCAACACGTGACCGTGTAGTGTCATCTATATCACTACATAGTATAAAACAAAGTCGCTTTCTCTGTCCCTATGTCCCTTTGTATGCTTAAATCTTTGAAACTACGAAACGGATTTTGATGCGGTTTTCAACAATACATAGAGCGATTCACGAGGAAGGTTTATAAGCAAGAAAAAAGGGTAAGTAGGGGTAAAGCAGGTGTCCGCGAACGAAGTCGCGCCGGGTCCACTAGTATAGTATAAAGCAAAGTCGCATCCCGCGACTGTGTCAACTATTAATATCATAAAGAGAAAATATTTCTACTTTTGTTTGTGATAAATAAGCTCAAAAACTACTCGAACAATTTTAAATATTTATTCACTAATAGAATGTTACATTATCAGACATTATCATATACACTAGGTTACATTATCACTAAGTAACATAGGCTACTTTTTATCCCGGGAAAATAATACCTTCCCACGAGAAAGTTAATTGTTTACAGAGCAGCTCGCGGGTGGAAGCCGCTGAGAACCGGCCAGTGTACTATCACTACATAGTATAAAACAAAGTCGCTTTCTCTGTCCCTATGTCCCTTTGTATGCTTAAATCTTTGAAACTACGCAACGCATTTTGATGCGGGTTTCAACAGCAGATAGAGTGATTCAAGAGGAAGGTTTATAAGCAAGTAGAAAGAGGGTAGGTAGGAGTAAAGTAGGTGTACGCGAACGAAGTCGCGCCGGGTCCACTAGTAAATAATAAAGCGGTGACCCTTGAAAATCCATCGAATGACCTCAGCTTGTTGTCAAGAACTTGCTTCCCTTTTAAGGGAATCCATCCAACTGAGTCCAATCAAATAGTTTGAAGGAAAGTGAGAACACGCATAGCGATCCTTTTCAAGGATGTTGCACATCAAAGATTAAAGGCACACGGAAGCTTTGATCGATGTAATCGTTCATTACATAAAGTCAAAGGGCTGACTTGATACCGTTGCTTTAGGAGACGCTTTGATGTATGCTCGGAAGTGACTTTGTCCGCGTAAATTGGTTTATGCCATGTTCTCGCAGAATTTACTTGAGTAGTTTGCCTGAGTAGTCCGCCGTACTGCCTTATCTATTTCTGGCGCCAAGCAACAATGCTTGCATTGGTGTGTTCCAGTTTGAAGGATAAGGTAGCAATTAGAGGCATGAGGCATTTCATCTTAGTCCTCACGGTTACAACGCACATGCGGTTCTGCATTTTTGTTGCCAACCTATTTAAATGCATGAATCGTAGACGTTATGGGTGACAGTTACCGCTTACCATTAGGTGGATTGCCTGACCGCCATCTCACCTGGTAGTAAGTGATGATCCGACCAATAATAGATTATGATAGAAATAACAAGATTTTCGCAAAACCTCCACAAATCTTGCAGTACCACGAACTGTGTGAAGCTAGGAAACGGAGTGAAAACAATAAATTCTTCATCGTCGGGTGCTCTCCCGAACTATTGACTTAAAGTGCGCACGAGTGCAATCGAGCGTGAATGTTGATAGTGCAGTCATCGGGACCGACCGTTCGGAGGTACTATATGGCTGTGTCTTGATTTGTAGGAAAGGTGTTTCGGGAGATGTTGCAACTTCTTTGAGAAGTTGCAATTGATGAATGTTTTTTAACTCACGACAAAAAAGGGGTGTTATAAGGGAGCGACTGTAATCTGATAACAGCAGGGAACCTGACCAGATTGGATCATAGTTACGCATTCAGTCGCCTAGATGTGCAGGTTTCACGACGTTTAGCCTCACGGTAAGAACGTCGGTTACCATTCAACTAATATACATAACTCAGAAAAGAGTGGCCGCAGTGGGAACACGGTACCTCTCGCTTACGAGTCGAATACCTTAACTACTCGGCCACCCGCGCTCCCTTTCACCTATAATGATACCTTTAATAATACCTTATCTCTTGGATGGACCCACAGAATTCAATGTGGATGGACTAATGTCATAGTCTCATGTAAATACTGGAAATATAATTCCACATTCGAATAGTACAAGCACAAACCGTTCTTCCTCACCGGCACGTGGATACCAAAAAATATTGATCTTTATTCAACTTTTCTGGACACTAGACGACCCTAAAGTCGTAAGTCGTAACTAATTTAAAGTGCATACTCAAGTGAACCATAATGGCGGTATTAATTTGAATATTTAAGACCCCATCACACCAGTGGCCCTAGCAGTAGTTGCTCTCGCGCGTGATAAGCGAGAAAAAGCGCGACATAGGTATTGCTATTTATTTCGTCTTAGTATTGAGAGGAAGGGACAAACGCTCTCTCGCGGCGCGAGCTTTGTCGCGGACACACTTGTGCTAGGGCCACAGAATGTTTTTGAGGAGTCAGCCTGGATTACTACTACCTTTTAGTAGCCCACGAACAAGGCTTGCTTAAAAACCCACACGCATAAACTTAGGGGGCGTCGGTGGCCGACGCTCCCTAAGTGTTAAGACAACCGACTCGTCAACGAGAGGTACTGGGTTCCAGTCCGGCTAGCAGAGGTAGCGGCTATGTACCAATGAGTTTCTGAGTTATGTGCATTAGTTGTATATACGCTCTTACGGTAAGGAATAACATCGTGATGAATCCTGCACATTCAGCCGAATGAATGTGTAACCATGATCCAATCTGGTCAGGTTCACCTGGTGTTAATTATACTAATCTATATCGCACGATATATATTAATATCTATATCGATATATAAAATAGAAATCGATATATATAAATCTTGTTAGGACAAAATAATGTTTCATTTGAGAACTTCAATAAATAAATAAATAGTAATAAATAATCGTGGACAAATTCACACAGCGCCATCTAGCCCCAAAGTAAGCAAAGCTTGTGTTATGATAAACTATAAACTGATAAACTATTTATATACATTTAAATACATACTTATTATACATAGAACACCCAGATCCGTGACAGAAATTAAAATTCATCATTTCAATTTCTGCCCGGCCGGGAATCGAACCCAGACCTCTTGCGTGGCAGACCGGCATGTTGACCACTGAACCACTCAGGTCGTCAAACTTTAAATTATGCTTGTGCCAATGGTATACTGAAAGCTTTGGTGAGGTAAATCAGTTCCCATTCCGAGTTTGCGGAGTGACTGAACCGTGGTTTGGAAGGGACAAGTGGCTGGCCCAAGTGTTTGAGAAAGTGTTAATGGGCAAAACTGATTCGGTCCAGTCGAAAGCGTTTAAAAAGGGATAAGGGCCTATTTAGGTGTAATGAACTGCTAACTGTGATTAGTATGTGCGAAGGATATAAAAGAAAAATGTGAATGATAGGCTGAATTGTCTGGTCTGGTCTGGAAATGTACAATTTTATTTTAAATATAAAATAGACACTGCAAGAAAATAAGTGCATCCCTTAAGAATCAAATTCATTTGCACTACAGTGCAGTTGTTAAACGGTTTTATAGCATTCGTGAATTACATTTTTATTTATTTTACAAAAATACTCCGTAGGTAATAGGCGAGTCTTGTGAGAGAGACAGTTATTCTCCGTTTTATAGCAAATTGATTTTGGCTAAAGATGCACCAACTGCCGCGAATGTTGCTGTAGCGGCAAATGAATATTTTCTTGGAGTGGTGTTGCACTTATGCACTTGTTCTAAACAGTTCAAGATACTAGAACGATCAAGGTGAAAGGCAAATGTTTTAAAGAAAATAGATAAGGAAGATATCATTGAATTCGACATTAATCTCCTACACCTACAATATTACAAAGACAAAAGATTTCATTGTTTGTTTGAAATGGAAATACTCAAAAATATTATTTTTATTAGTTAGTGAGATTGGATATAGTTTTTCCCATTATTCAATGTGGTTCCCACGGGAATGTATCTGGAACGTAGTACACGAATTTTACGCGTACGAAGTGGCGGGCCAAAAGGCTAGTTTAATAAATATAAAATAGGATAATAAATATTCGTGGACAAATTCACACAGCGCCATCTAGCCCCAAACTAAGCAAAGCTTATGCTATGGGTGCTAGATAACTGATATACTACTGAAATACTTTTAAATACATACTTATTATACATAGAACACCCAGACCCGTAACAGAAATTAAAATTCATCATTTCAATTTCTGCCCGGCCGGGAATCGAACCCGGGGCCTCTTGCGTGGCAGACCATGTTGACCATGTAGATCAGGTCGTCAGTTTGTACATATCTTTTCTCTATCACACATGTGGTTGTAAATACGAAGCCCAAAATAGCCGACGTGCGTTAGGAACAGCCGACTAGCGTCCAATTGCCTCTTCCACTCATTCATAAATTTTCATCTATGTCATTTACGCCGGTCGAGGGTACGTCTGACTGCCCTTTTTTAAAATTGTAATTCATTATTATTAGTAGGTACGTTCGTAAGGAAATAAGTATGTGGTGACGTATGTGTATCTTTATAAAAGCCAGCGGCCTTAGCCAAGAGGTTTCGTTAATCTACAATCGTTTGTGGTAGAAAAAATGTATGGGATTTGACATAAGCTAACGTTATCTGACATAAGCTGTTTGTTGTAGAAATTCTTGGTCCATAGACAATTCACGTACTTTCGGTGTACAAAGGAGGCGGATTGGCGGATGATCCAATCAGAGTCTGATCCAGTCAGAGATATTGGTAGAAATAGTCGATCTTCGATCTGTCAACTTTCTGCCATACACGCATCACGCAAGCGGAGCTGTCAAAGATGGCTAGACCGGCGGTATAACTCCACAAACTATCTGTCCAAAGTTGAAACCAAGTGTTGCCATTTTGAAATGACATGTCAATTCCAACAACAGCGACGTTGACATCGGGTCAGATAAGATTGTTGCCTATGTCAAAAGTATTTTCACATAAGCCTTAATTTTTATTAGTTAGATGTTATATTTTCTTATTAATGGTATTCATTTGATAGATCAATTAGGTAGACCTACATTAACCATTTGGTTTAGGAGAAAAGCGTAATAATCTCTTAGAAACATGTCGCAGTAACTTTGAAATATATAAAAGAAAATTCGAATTAGTGGTATTATTTTGGTTATACGAATACTAATAAGAGTTCCAAGAAGAATATTCCGATATTTCACGTCTCCAAATCATAGCTAGCTCAAAATCGATGTTCAATACCCATAAAAAATTAAAGCGTCTTCTTACATGGATAAAATTAACATAAAGAATTAGTTTAATCAATTAAATGGGAGAAAGTAATTAGAAGTACTTACTTCCACTTCAAATGTATGTCGATATAAGCCTTGTATATATTCGTTAAACAAGCGTTAAACGCTTGATCAAAGAATCAACCATTTTTATTAGTAAGCCGGCTAGTCAATAACATCCCACGATAATAAACAGGTATCTTTGATCATCTAAAGGTCAGAGATCAAGATTCTGCAATAAGGATTCCCTCGCAAGTGGATTCAACTTTTGTATTAGCAAGGTACTTAATGAAGAAAATATGACAATAGATCTAATTTGAGATGAAAATTATTAACTCGCACTTACGATGAGAGTTTCTGGAACCGGTTTTAAATTAAGCTGCTGTTCGTTTTAGGTGTGTTTATATTTTTTCGCTTATGTAATACTTTGGGATGGTTGGTGGCCTAGTGGTTAAGGAATCTGACTCGTAAGCGAGAGGTACCGGGTTCGAATCCTACTGCGGCCATGTGCCAATGACTTTTATCTGAGTTATGTGCCTACGTACAGTAGTTGAATGCTAACCAATGCCTTACAGTGAGGGAGAACATCGTGTTGAAACCTACATATTCATGCCATGATCTATAATCTGGCCAGGTTCCTCTGGTAGCAGGGTCACAGAGGTCAAATGCCAGTCGCTCCACTGTTATTATGTGTTTTTCTATATTTTGGATTAAAGTTTATTAATAAAAATAATCATCTTGGCGTCAATATCCCTCTTGTGCTCCCGCACGAGGACCCCATATCCGCCTTAAGGCGGACAAATTTGTCAGATCAAATAATTACAGTAGAGTACTACTATCTGACCTCCGTGACCTTGTTAATAGGGGAGCCTGACCAGAATGGCTCATGGTTACTCATTCAGTCGCCAGTATTTCTTTTAACTCCCTATTACTTCCCCAATAAATGCCTTTAGTAAATACTAGGTGCGATACGCGCGTATATCGGATCTCGTGACAATCGCAAACGTTGACTCACTCAGGTGCTACTAACGTTACCGAGTGCGGCCGCATAGGAATGGCTACTAAGGCGGGAATAATATTAATAAAAACTTAACAGTATTAAAATTATTTTAAACTAGTGGACCCGGTGAAACTTCGTTCGTGTACTTTACACTTTAATCTTTGCATCTATTGTAGAAACCGCATTAAAATCCGTTGTATAGTTTAAAAATCTAAGACAGACAGACAGATGGCGGGAAGCGACTTTGTTTTATACTATGTTATGAATGATAAAGTCTCATTGGAAGCTTGTAAGTGGCACTGGAGCTCGATTCTAGTATGGAAAGTGTCTCAGTTGGAGTAACATCGAACTTTTCCACAATTCCAATTCTGGTAATTTATGGTACTTTACGTGCATTATGATTGCATTTCTAAGTTGCTTCTTTCCTCTGGCATTGTCAAACTGTATTTAATTCTGTCCACAAAAATGTGTCAAACTAGGTGACAAACTTTGATTTAACTTTAATGTAACTCTGATGTTATTCTTAGGCCGTGAGCTTAGGCCACCTTAGTTTATTGGTATAAAAAGTCTATAGCCTCGATGTACCACTCACCAGCTATAACAGTGTTCGTCTGCTGAATGAACGCACTACGGTAACAGTTCTACAATTAGTCACTGGCGTTCATTTTGATGGACACACAGTACCTCATAGTAACGTCTCGAATACGAGCGTCAGTCACTAAGTATCTGTCCAAACTCCTAATTCCGCCCCAGACACGAACCAACCCCGCAGAAAATCCACTAATTGTTACTTATTAACAACAAGCTTGTTGCCAACCGGTGTCCAATGAGTTATCGGTGTGAAAAATGCCCTGACGCCACCTGGTTCCCATCTCTCAGCGAAATTAACGCGAACTCTGCTACCAGGGAGCTTGTAAATGAGATTTTTGACGCATATCCAGGAGTATAATAAGGAGTGGATGACGTATTTGTGAAAATGAATGATGGGAAGGTAATGGAATTGTTGAAGGAGATAGGCTGGGTGTCCACTGATATAGATACTCATGGGTAAGAAACGATTGTCATTTTGTTGACAGATAGATGCAAATTTGTCACATTTTTAGCTTTGAATGGTTTTTGGAAATGCTAAAAGATAGAGTTTAAACATACAAATGCATAAAAATTCAGGTTAAGAAAACCGTCAACCGACGATGAGTATTTAAGAAATTGTTGATGCAATGTATTGCAATTATTAACAAACTCCTAAACAATTACATCAAACGAAGTAGCTTTCCACCGTATGTCTTTTATAATACACATCAGATTTTATCGCGGTTATCAACAATAGATAGAGTGATTCAAGAGACAGGTATACTTATAAGCAACAAAAAAAGAGTAGGTAGGGTAGGGTTAAGTAGGTGTACGCTAACGAAGTTAACCAGGTTCAGTAATCATAATATAAATATTTGAGACCCGTCGTCTATACTATTGGTACTAATATTATAAAGAGAAAAGATTTGTATTTTTGCTTGTGATGAATAAACCGATTTTAAAAATTTTTTCTTCCTTAGAGCTCCATTATCACTGACATAACAAATGCTACTTTTTATATATTAGGTTCCCGCTGGAAAGGGCGAGAATTCGCAAAAATTCCAACTTGCTACAAAACAAACTATTGTTGTAGTTACAACTTATAACTCCAACTATCAAACCAAACTTATACATTTACTACGTTAATCATATTTAACCATCTATCAAACAAGGATAATATACATATATCATACTAGAATTATATGAAAGCCGCCACGAGACTCATATCAACCTTCCATGATCCCTGTCCAAAGGCATTAGTTGCTAGGCGACCGAATAGGATACACACGCTGCGAGAAATTATCTTCGTTGAGGAAAATTTAGTGAATGGAATGAATATGTATAGAGATACCTGTGTGTTACGTCGACAGATAACTCCTGTTAATGAACTGATTGAAGCGAGGGTTGCTACTGTCTTGGGAACTTGTTTGTGAACTAAGTTGAGTTAAAACAATGTAGCAGTATATGCCCGCTGACGAACGTTTAAAACATTTACCTTTACTATGAGTTTGGAGTTTCGGTGGCCAAGCGGTTAAGGTAGCCGACACGTAAGCGAAAGGTACCGGGTTCGAATCCCATTGAAGCTATGTACCAATGACTCTTTTCTAAATTATGTACATTAGTTTAATATTAACCGATTCTCTTACAAAACATCGGAAAACATCGTGATGAAACTTGCACATTCAGGCGACTGAATCCAACGTGGTAACGTTCCCTTGGTGTCAGGGTCATGGATTGTCATAGAGGTCAGATGGCATTCGCTCCAGCGTAATTACCTGGGGGCCTACCACAAGCCTTACAAACAACATTACTTTAACCTTGTTTTCAAATTGGTACCATGACCTCAAAGAAAATAATGTTAAAAAAATGTTGTTTTGGTTAGAAGTTTTGTGACGTCACAGCCAAATCATTCATTCAAACCAGAGACTAAAAGCCATCACAAACTTATCTGAACCGGTGGCCAAAACCGGATCTAAGTGTGACTATTTTGAAATGTAATTTTGTTACCAAAAGCAGCGACGCTTTTCTAGTACTTTGACTAGTACAGTGACACCTAGCTACCATTTGACGGAAAGCATTGTTTATATTCTGTCAGAAGTTTCATGAATTGCAATTTTGATAATTAATTTTTATAGAGAAGGTAATATTAACACGTTATTTTGTAAAATCTTAATACTTAAGTAATCAATTTAATGTCTTCGTCTCCAATACTACAACAATTGTGATGTTCTGTCATAGATGACCAAAGAATTCGAGATATTATTCGTGGTTGTAGAGCTGATAAGCTTTAGCTTTAAACTCAACCAGGAAATAGCGTCAAAAGCCATTGTATGAGACGTGTGACCCCATCGGCGAACAAAGATGATGCGGAGTTCGTCAACAGATGCAAACACAGAAGCTTACACGTAAAATTCGACAGATTTGTCTGCTCAACGAAGAACGTGGAGGAACGTCCACTTAGCCAAGGAGAACAGCTCATGAGATCACGCTTTGAACGTACGTTTAATTTGTGCGTTGCGTTGATACCTATCGTTGAAGATTTAGAATTCATCATAAGAGAATATTATTGTCCCAAAGAAGGCCAAGGGTATGCTTTACCGGAGTGTCCGTGGGCGACCTAGAATTATCGGTGATGCCGATATGAAATTAAAGGAGTGTCAGAAAGTGATAATGTGTGTCCGAAGTGTGTAGATTTTAAATTATATTTTTATGTAAGTAATCAATTGTAAACGACCTATTGTAAACGAATGTATAATGTTGTATATTTGTATATTTCGGTATACATACACGTATACCTCTGGCCTCAGTTGCCTGAAGTATTTAAATAAAGATGTAAATTTATAACATATTTACATTTCTCGAGCTTTTAATGGTTTTTATTGCCTGTAATTACAATAATTCTTGAATATTTTTATAGTTCCGTAAGTGTGAAATGGTATCGTTTTACTTCATTACGAGGTAATGTCAACAATTATAAAGTAGGCTTTTGGCGCTAAGCAAGCCCCGAATTGATGCGGTCGTAAATTGCCCGATAGGTAGACACTTAAATATTTCGTACTGGCCCGGGGTCCGCCTTGACCATGTTCCAGAATTTTGTAGATCGAGTAATTACGGTAGAGCGACAGGCATCTACCCTCCGTGACCCTGTTAACTGGGGCACCGGACCAGATTGGATTATGGTTACACATTCAGACGCCTGGAGGTGCAGGATTCATTACGATGTTTTCCTCACCGTAAGAGCATAGGTTAGTATTCATCTATGTACCTCACCTTTCAGAATACCGCAGCTAAACAATACTCTTTTAAATAGTATTGTGTTTCTGCCGGTGAGTACGGTTTCCAGTGCTCCATGGGGTGGGGATTTGGGGAACCGTAGCTTTGGCAGTGGAGGGGCATTTGATTTTTTGCTGCCAGAGCAACGTGTTATAGAGGTGGGCAACGCATTAGCGATACTCTTGGCAGTGGTGACCACTTTCCATCAGGTGGCCCGCTTGCCTTTTTGCCAACCGTATGACATAAAAAAAATGTACATAACTCAGAAAAGAGGCATGGGTACATGGCGGCAGTGGGATTTAACCCGGTACCTTTCGCTTACGAGTTGGATACTTAACCACTAGGCCACCGATGCTCCAAGCAAATATTTGATTGATTAAATATAGTGCTAATACCTAGGTAAGCAACAGGTTTTATCAGGTGTTAGGACACTATCGAGCCTGTTGAGTCCGCCTGGGTGAGTACCAACGCCTTATCCATTTCTGCCGCCAAATAATTATGCTTGCATTGTCGTGTTCTGGTACCAGCCATCGCAATTACAGGCCTGAGGCATTTCATCTTATTCCTCTCAGTGCAAAGGCACCTACGCTTTTCCATTTTTGCGCAATGCATGAACCATAGATTTTATTAGCGACATTTACTGCTTACTGTTAGGTGGGCTGCCTGTTGATTAGTCACTGCGTAGCATAAAAATCAACAATAAATATATAATTATAACCGGTTAAGTCTGCGTCGAATTCGCGAACCAATATTTCGAAATCAATTGAACATATTGCTTTGGCATCTAAATATTATTGGTGACCAACTCCACCAATTGGTGATTATTGGAGTCTACGTAGTAAATAACTTAATAATTGCTTAACAGATAGTAACATTTTAGTTTTCTTTAGGGGAAGCCTACCACTATCTTATGTCTACATGTACATGCTTGCCAATATCATCATTAAAGTGGGGTTGTGCTTATCTTGATAGGTATTATAGTGATGGCCCAAATATTTACGTGTCGGTTTTTTACCGAATATCAAAGGGTTATAGCGTAGTTGGTGTAGAATATTTGCCGACGCGTCTATGCGTTAGCCATGCATTTTCCTCCTGTATTTATATTAATTGCTGGGGCACGCCGATATACCGGCTCTTCGGTTTGCTCTATGGGTGATGACTCTATAGGTCTATGGGAAAACTATCATGTTTTAAGCAAGCTCAAAGTATTATAAGAATTTATTGGTACCATGATCTCTTAAAAACAACATTATAATAATATTGTTTAGAGAGGGGTATGAGCGAATGTATTGTCTATTGTAAATATATGCGAAAAAGAGATAGCGTTATAATGTTCGTAAAGTGCCACAAACTTATCTGACCCGGTAGCGAAAGCTGGAACTAAGTGTCGCCATATTGTAATGTCATGTCAATCACAACAACAGTGACGCTATCACCGAGTCAGTTGTGTTTGTAGCTCTACATAGCATTATCTTTTTCGCACCTTACTCCGGATCACGCATTAATATTGTGATCTTTGATTGATTTTATAACTTATTTTTAAATACAATTTTATCACAAATCTACTTCATAGCAGAAAATGATACTAAAATGTAGATTTCTAAACAAAAATGTAATTTTATTCATAGTTATATCCTCAAAATATAATGTTGTAAACACTTAAACACGTATTCGTGTTAAAGTGTTTACTTGGGTGGAACGGGGCGGTTGCAAATCTTGTCAAACGGAAATGTTGGCGTGCAAAAATGTCAGTGCAGTCAATATATATTTAAGAACTGGTCAAGGGCGAGTACAACAGGCATTTGAAGGGTTCCTTACTACTATCATATTTAATTTAATATTAGGTAATTAAGAACATTTTCATCATCATTGCATTCATCCCGGTTGTGCTCTTGCGCACCGCCCGGCCCGGGGTCCCCTTTCCTAGGGGGATGCAAATCTTAAAAAAGAAGTAGAAACGGTGCAAAAGGTGCTAAAGAAGTAGGAACTTCTTCTTTTCCACTTTGTTAGGTTTTCGGTATCTTTGGTGATGAGTTTGTTAACTAACATGCATGCCACTTCTAAAAAAGTCAAGCCATCGCTTCTTGGGCCAGCCTCTTCTTCTCGTGCGTGGCAGGGGTATGACATTTTTTCCCTACATAATTTTCCGGTCTGTGCGAGACGATGCCATACCATGGAAAGCGATACTCTTTTAGTGTTAGGTGGAAATGGCTTTCCTGCAAAAGGCTCAAAAGAGAGGCAACAGGTCCCGAAACTATAAACCAATATACGCTGGCTAGTCGACTGGGGACAACGGAGTGGGGGTGGTGCTCAAAAATCAATTTTAGGCGGATTTTTATTGAAATTGTAGAAAATATATCAAACGATGTCGCGCCCGTTATAAAAAATGTAATGAATTTAAATTTTTTGAACTACTCTTTATGATTCAACATTAACGTGCAGCATTTTTGGTTAATATTAAGCTTTTTATATTTCTGCCTACCCTGTCTAAAAACTCTGTGCACGCCACTGGGTGTAAGGTAGGTGTAGAGTAGATGTAGGATAAGTGTAGGCTAGGTGTAGTGTAGGTTAGGGTACGGGGGACGCCACGCGAATGAAGGCCCACTAGTATATTATAAAACAAAGTCCCACGTCGCATCTGTCTGTCTGTTCGCGATATACTAAAAAACGATTGAACGGATTTTCATGCGATTTTCACCAATAGACAGAGTGATTCATGTTCATGTGGAAGGTTTAGGTGTATAATTTGTTAAGGTTTGGGTACGGGTAGTAAGTGCGAAGCGCGTGCGAAGACGGGCGGCTCTTAACAAATTATACACTTAAGCCTTCCTCATGAATCACTGTCTATTGCTGAAAATCGTATGAAAATCCGTTCAGTACTTTATGAATATATAATGAACAGACAGACAGACCGACAGGCAGACACAGCGTGGGACTTTGTTTTATAATATGTAGTACGGGGGCCGTAGGTTATCTACGTTATCGAGTACCTATATAAAAAATAGCTTAAGCATTTAGGACAACATGCACAGAACGCATATGCTGCTCTTAGTAATAGGATTCCTTTTTTCCTTTTGGTTACGGAATTCTAAAATATGAAATAATTATTGTGATAGTATTAGAGGACCTTTTCAGGGTTTTCAGCTAATAAAAAGCACTATGTTTCTACTTTACGTAATTATTTAATTCAGGGAACTGAAGCACATGTTTAAAAATACATGTACACACCATTATGAACTAGTACTAACATAAAAATTATAATTTTAAATTCTAAACACTTTAGAAACACATCACTTTATTGTATACACTTTTAATCCCGTTTCGCTGGCAACGGGAATCCTAGACCGGCCACGGAATCGGATAAACCACACCCTTCAGCCCATAATCTTCTCTCACGAAGATCTCCGAATTTGCTACGGGAACCAATGCCACGAACAAATTGAAGTTACGTTCATGGTATTATGCCAAGAGCTAGACCCTGATGAGGTATTGGCTTGGTTTAGTAGATAGGTGCACACGTCCTTGGCCCTACAGATAAATCAATCGATTTGGTAGGACTCTCCCAGTGTGGGCTTTAGTTGCCCCGTCGCATAGGTTGTGTGTGAGCTCTTCAGTATAGTCACCCACATCTCATCGACTCTCAACGTTGAAGGGCTCGTGTTTCACACGCTATATCAGCGATAACAGCTTCTACAATACCGAACATCTCGTATTGGTTGGCCGTCTAAAAATCATTACCGTTGTTGTAGTATTGGAGACGTAAATATCAATGCATTAAGTTATTTCAAACTTTTGTGAGAATAAATACATTTCACTTGCTTTTTGGGAGAACAGGTATTATATATGTCGTAAATCTTTAAAAATCGTAAAACAATATTATATCCACCATGAAAAAGTGACTTTTCTTAGATTGATGGATTTGACATAATAACAATAATAATGTCAAACAAAACTTCCTACTGTCAAACAAAAACGTAAAGATCATGGTACGGTTTAGAAAGTAAGCTTGTTTGAGTGAATGATTCTAGCCTAAAATAACCACAAAACATTCGTTCATGCACCTCTCTATGTTCGTGCCACAAACCGGTGACCAAAATTGGAACTACGTGTGTGCTAATTAAAATAAAATTTCACGGTAATACAAAACTTAACAACAGCGACGCCGTCATTGGGTCAGATAAGATTGTAGTGGCAACAATTCAAGCTTGTTTTAGGAGGTCATGGTACGGATCAAAGTAAGAATACAATAACATTACAATAACATTATAATAACCTTATTCTAAACAAGGTTATTTTAACCTTGTTTTGAAAAGATTGTGGTACGCCCCCTGATCTGCCAAATCGTGGATCATGGTCAAGGCGGACCCCGGGCCCTCGAGAGCACAACCGGGACATTAACGCCAAGATGAATATTATATTTGTAATGATAGAAGAAACTAAACCCAAGAAAACTAATTCAAATAATCAAAAACAAAAAGCCTTGGTATTAAAACATGCTATAAGAAATAAAAACAATATGATGTATTAAGAGAAATTAATTTTAAGCGAGGCATAGCGGGTATCTCGTTCGAAAGGGAGCCGCCCGACTGGGGAAGTACCTCCACCTACAGAATACCGCAGCTAAACAATACTCTTTTCAAACTATTTTAAATAGTATTGTGTTTCTGCCGGTGAGTAAGGTCTCCAGTGCTCCATGGAGTGGGGATTTTGGGAACCGTTGTTTTGGCAGTGGAGGGGTCTTTGCCTTTTTTCTGCCAGAGCAACGTTTTATAGAGGATACTATTAGGTTGCTAATGTCTATAGGCAGTGGTAACCACTTTCTATCAGGTGGTCCGCTAGCCTGTTTGCCTAAGGTACGACATAAAAAAGAAATTAACTGTGTAATCAATGTATTTTCTTTGTTTGTTTCTTTCTTAAAAAGCCTCTTCACGCGAATATCAAGCACATAATAATAACGGTTTATCTCCATTTAAAAAAATTTTTATTGTAATTTAAAAAAATCTATTATATTCTACAAACCCAAAATAATTTAAGACAATTATCAAAATGTCATACATTTTCGACGTAGGTACCATTGGTTGAAGAGACTGAAACTCAATTCGCATCTCGTAACGGTAAATATATTAGAAATTTATTATCTAATTTAAATATTAGATTTCAGTAATGGAAATGTCACATGTGCCAATTCAAATGAATCCAATCGAGGCAAACCGAGTCAGGTTGCTGTTGCCAAACGCATAAGATTTATTACAAGTAGATGCCTAGAAGCTAGCCTAGACCGTAGGCACTAGCTTAGTACTATAAAAGGACCGGCCCTAGTCGACCTAGGGCATACAGAACTCAAGCTTCAAGATCTATTCAACTGCGTAATATTCATACTCGACAAAAATGTTTAAACTGGTAAGATTGTTTGTTTTTTAAAATTCATAATTTGCGTATTTATTCGCTTTTGTTTTAAGAAATTTTATTATTACGTGATTAGGGATCTTCTTAAATTTGGGTTTCAAATATATTTAAAATATTTAGAAATGCCATAAAACTTCGGCGTTTGGAAAAAATTGGCAAATGAAACTAAACTTTTAATTTATTAATTTTTTTCTAATTTGGTGTTTATGGTTTGACTAAATAATAATTATTTTTCAATACTTTTTCGAAGTAATTTTTCATTTTGCAAAGAAAAAGCCACTGCCAATTGTAAATTGTTACAAAAATGCTGAATCGCATGTGCTGTTACTGATTCCTGACGGCGTCTAATATAACTATATCAAACAATATCAATAATAGCCCATAATCAGTCCACTATTGGATTTGCACCTACACATTTGGGAAGGGTATTGTAATAATTTCATAGATATTCATAGCCTAATGGTTAAGCGGTCTGACTCATACCCCGAAATACCTGGTTTGAACCCCAGTGCTGCTATGTACCTATTACTCTTTTCTAAGTTATATACATTAGTTAAATACTAACCGATGCTCTTATGGTGGATAAACACCTGCACGTTCAGGCGACTGAATGTGTAACCATGATCCAATCTGGCCAGGTTCACCTAGTGGCAGGGTCACGGAGGTCAGATGTCAGTCGCTCCACTGTAATTATCTGATATGCCAAATAATGGATCATGGTCAAGGCGGACCTAGGGCCCTCGTGCGCCTGAGCAGAACCGGTACATTAACGTCAATATTATATTTTTTTAATTTTAAGGAAGGCCGTAGCCTCGGTACCTCTCCTTCACGAGTCGGATACCGTGACTACTCAGCCACCGACGCTCCACGTTGTACGTTTTATTTATGTTTCTCCGAAAATCATTCTGGTATACGTCAACCATGTACCTACAGTAATTTACGAAATCGATCACCTAGTGCTTGAAATAATATTCTATACCTTTCCCTTCTTTTTGAAAGCCACACAAAATCTACCTATCTCGAATAGTTGAATAGGGTACCCTAAATGCGAAAAATAAATCACCTACAAGTAATATTTTACCGCCCCCATGACCTTGCCGCGTTGTCGTCTACATAATGGAATGTATTTTCCGATTTCCTTTTAACAAGAAATATGGGGAAACCAAAGTATCCCTACTTGCATATAGGTCAAGGACGAAAAGGACATATTATTATCGCATTTCCATTGTCTCCTCCCGTTTTCCAATTATGAAACTCATTTATAATCCACGATTATTTCACTGAACCTTTTATTTATGAAATGAATTTTTCTTTAATACGTATGTGACGTCCTAAGTGTGGAAGCTGGCGTCCGAAGTGGTAAGAATAAAAGGAGATGTATGAAAAGAGTTGTGGATATATGCGAGGCTAGGGAATTGTGTCAGGACAGAGCAAAGTAGCGGTCCATAGTCTCTGCCTACCCCACCTGTGGGACACAGGCGTGAGCTTTATGTATGTATGTATGTTATGTATGTATATGTGACGTTTGTTAGGGCATTGGTAACGCGAGAATGTCGTATTGATTAATGTTCGAACCATCATCATCATCATATCAGCCGGAAGACGTTGGGCATAGGCCCCAGAGATCGCCACAACGGTATGCCTTGTGCCTGTCGCATCCAGCTGGTTGTTGCGATCTTTACCAGATCGGCGGTCCACCTAGAAGGCCTACCCACGCTGCGTCTTCTGGTACGTGGTCGGAACTTAACTGCCCCATCGGCCACTTGTTCTACGAGCTATGTGCCCTGCCCACTGCCACTTAAGCTTAGCGATCCATATTTCAACGAACCATATTACATTAGATTTGGCCAGTGTTTACCATGGATTATTCAGTCTGCCACGCAAGAGGTCCCGGGTCGATCCCGGCCGAGCAGAAATGAAATGTTGAATTTTAATTTCTGGACGGGTATTGGTGTTCTATGTATAAAAAGTATTTATGTAGTAGGTATATTAGTTATCTAGCACCCATATAGTACGAGCTTTGCTTAGTTTGGGGCTAGATAATGAAATTTATTGAGTAATGTAGCTTACAGCCCAGAACTAACTATTATTTATTTGATCTGGGGTCCCATTTTGGAACCGTTCGCGTCCACGCGAGTGCTTGCCTTTTAATGCCTGTCTTTTCTATCTGTAACAACTTAGGTACCACAGATGTGAAAAAGATAGTAAGTGCACGCGAGCGCTCGTGTCTAGTAAATTATAGGGACCCAGGTCTAGTAAATTATAGCCTCTAAGCTATTCTGGGCTATAAGATACATTACTCCCAAATTTTATCAAAATCTTTCGGTACCCAGTTTTGCGTGAAGGGTTACAAACATCCAAACATCAATATCTTACAAACTTTCGCATCATCACTACATATTCTAAAACATAGTCCTACACCGCGTCTGTCTGTCTGTTCGCGATAAACTCAAAAACTACTGAACGGATTTTCATGCGCTTTTCACTATCATTAAGATAACTTTTCCGGAAAGTTTATAGTTATGTATCGCTGAATAAAACTGTTGGCTTACAACAAACCAGGGATATGTACGAGATAAAAAACAAAGAATGAAAGAAAAAAATAAAGATTTTTTAATGTATAGATGTATATTATTATAGAACAACCCCGAGAAAACCCGTGCGAAGCCGGGGTGGGTCGCTTGTTTATATTATTAGTAGTTTTATATCTATAGCTATTAATAAATAATAATGTTATTAAGAGGAAAAGTTTGTAAGTTTGTTTGTATGTTGAGGGTAATCTCGGAGACTAAGTACTGAACCGTTTTTGAAAACTCTTTCACCAATAAGAAGCTACATTACCCTAGTATCATGATAAATATAATGAAAAACATGCTTGGACGATTTACAGCGCCATCTAGCCCCAAAGTAAGCAAAGCTTGTGTTATGGGTGCCAGAGAACTGATAAACTACTTATAGTATATATTTAAAAAAATATACTTATTTTACATATAACACACAGACCCGTAATAGAAATTAAAATTCACCATTTCAATTTCTGCCGGGCCGAGAATCGAACCCGGCATCGGCGTGGCACACCGGCATACCACCAACTAAACCACTCAGGTTAATTAATAGATAAGGATAACCGTTTTCTATTACTTGAGCTAATAAATAATAAAAACTGCAATTTTTCCCTGACATCATATTTCAGTTCATCATTTCACAACATCATAGTATCTTGAAAAATATAATTTTTTTAATCATATATATTGTTAAACCTATTTTATCATTGACACGATAAGAAGAAGATCATAGTATCCCACGACGAGTTCTCGCATTTCACATTTTGTTTTTCACAATTTGTTATCTATTGAAATCACAAAACCATTATTAAAAACAATATTGGGACATATCCAATTTTTCTTTTAGGTACCACTTTCAGGAGCAAACTGTATTTTTATTCAGCGGTTTATGTTTTAGGGTCGTATAAGGTCATACAATATTTCAGTTTTATTTCTCATAAAATTTATAAACAAGAACAAAATAACCCTTCGATTTGACAAGTTTATAGCTCTTCACAAGGGCCTGGGGTCCGCCTTGACAATTTTTTTTTTGTTGTACGGCACACAAACAGGCAAGCGGGCCACCTGATGAAAAGTGGTCACCGCCGCCTATGGACATCAGCAATCAACCAATGCGTTTGTGAATACCTTGACAATGATTTGGCAGATCAGATAATTACAGTGGAGCGACTTCCATCTGATCTCCGTGCCGCTTCTACCTGGGGAACCTGAATGTGTAGGTTTCATCACGATGTCTTCCCTCACCGTAAGAGCATTGGTTAGTATTCAACTAATGTAAATGATTCAGAAAAGAGTCATTGGTACATGGCCGGAGTGGGTCCGCATGATTTTAACAATTATTCTTTTTACATAAGCAAAATTATTTTGACATTTATTTGACATTTATATAATGAATGACAATAATTATGATAATATGAATTTTGTTCAATTTTGACATCTCTTGTATTGTATAACAATTGTGTATTGATTTTGACATGTAACAATGGCTAACAATAAATAAACTTGAAACTTTTGGGTTTCGAACCCGGTACCTCTCTCTTACGAGTCAGATACCTTAACCACTCGGCCAACGACGGTCCACGTAAGGTCATACAGTATTTCAATTTATGTCTCGTAAAATTTATAAACAAGGGCAAAACATAGCCCTTCGATTTAAAGGACACTTTTACAGCTATTTATCGTTTCGAGTTTATGAGTCAGGTCATAAAAATATGTCCTAAATGTTATCTGAATACACTGAAATGTATTAGGTCGTTTACGTAAAATAATGCGTAGTATTTAAAATTACTCATAACTTTCCGCTGATAAAAATCTGTATTTACTTTACAAGTCAAAATATTATGGCATGGATAGTCACGCCTTAATTGAACTTAACATAATAATTATTAAAAGTTTATACTTGGGTAATAATATTTATTTATTGCAACACCTTACTTGGATATGGGATTAATTTTATGGAATTTATGGGATTAATTCAACTTAATTTAATTTACTTTCCACGTTTAATGTATATTTAAAATATTTTGATTATAAATATTGACGATCTTTTTTATAGATTTATATAATATAATATGGCTGTAAAATGAGATAGGGAATAAAAAAATCTAAATCTGCACCGATAAAGATTACGTTTTCTGAATTAAAGTAGACACTTAGACACGACATGGTAGATTAGAATGTAGTAGCAGCGTTTTCTTTTTTAAATACGGGAAGCCCTCTACTAATGTGGAGCAGGCTCAAGCCGAAGGACTGTTAGGGACTGCTGATAAATAAAAACAAGTTTAATGAAAAAATGTTTTCATAGTAAGCTTTTAACTTAAGCTTTTATGATCAGTCACAGTATTTGTCAAAACTAATCAAACGAACCCAAACTCTATGGGTTTACCTTGCGTAGTTTATGAGTTCCCATGGCCACCTTCCGTCTCCATCATCAGATCAGCTCGATGGTATCATAACATTGCATTGTCACCGAACTTAGATAAGTGTGTGCAAAATTTCAGCTCAATCGGAAACCGGGAAATAGGTCAAATTCAACTTGCAAGATTTTATTACGAACAGACATGGGGACATGTGAAATTAACATAAAACCATCTTAGATTCAATATTGTGGGTGTGACAACGCGCGCGAGGGCCCCGGGTCCGCCTTTACCGTGAACCACGAAAATTACAGTAGAGCGAATCTGAACTCCGCGAGCCTAAAAACAGGGAAACCTAATTGGATTGAATCATGTTACAAGATTAGCCGCCTGAATGTGCAGATTTCCTCGAGATGTTTTCCTCATTGTAGGAGCATCGGTTAGTGTTCAACTGAAATAAAGCCGTGTCTGTACATTGAAGATATTTCAGAAAAAATTGTCGGTATAGAATTCTGGGATGTAACTAACCTCCTTAAACGTTCTTTTTTTATTGTTATATGCCTGTTTTTCTGTTTTCATCACGCAAAAACTACTGCACGGATATTGGAGTCGTGGGCAAAAGTATTTATCATAACATTGTAAAGCTGTAGTGTTCAAATTCAGAAATCTGTCTGTCTCTGATGTTGAACGCGTTTCTGTCTATAGTTATTTACTGTCCCGTGAACTACATATTTTACTACAATATGTCTTCGGTAATTATGTTGCATACATAATTTTTGGTGTACGATTTTCAGTAATTCGTAAAAATTTGGTTTCATTTAGTTTTTATGTTATAATACGGTAGAGAAAGAGGCAAGCGGACCAGCTGATGGAAAGTGGTCACCTCAGCCTTAGACCATAGCAACACGAGCAGTTGCTCTGGTAGCAAAAGCTAGGCCACTTAGTTGCCAAAGCCACGGTTTTGAAGCCTATGGAGTACTTGGACCGTTATGTCAATCGGTACACAAACAGGCACTGCCACCATGCATTACCCCTCTCTAAACACCTGAGACACGTTGCTCTGGCACCAAATTATCAGTGTTATTATTAATTTTCCAGGTGATCTTCGTCGCCTTGGTGGCTGTGGCTCACGCTGGCTACATCGCTCCAGTGGTACCAGTGGCGCACCATGTAGTGGCTCACCCTGTAGCATACACGCGACCAGTGGCTGTGTCGCATGCCGCCTCAGTGGTTCACCATCCAACCGTGGTTCATGCTGCCCCATTGGTTCACTCTGCCCCGCTACTGCATGCGCCGGTCGTTCCCGTCGTGAGGCACGCTCCCGTATATGTCCACCATTAGACCGAAGACTTTGAAGACCTATTAGGACTTAGAGGGACCGGCGGGGAATATTACAAATCGAGTTTTATGTCATAACAGATGTAGCACTAGATAATGCGCATCGACCAGTTAGGTTTTGCAAGTCATAAGTGTGAACAAATACGAGTCTGAAACTAATCGTTGTCCATTATTTAGTGCCTGTATCTTGCAAACGTATGACTAATCTCTGCTTCATGAGACGATGTGTATTATTTTCCGCCGGTATTTGGTTATGTATAGATCAAATTACATCCTAGGTAATTTTTAAGTAGGATGTGAATTGATTTATTCACCGTTTTGTACGATGCCAGAATGTTACAAGTAACTTATTTATGTAATAAGCAGTAGTTTAACACGTTCACATTTTCCATGCAAATGTAAAAACTACACAAGCTACTGAGCCTATAAACAAGGTATGAAGTTTGCATCTCAAGGGTTGGGTCACGAACAGATCAATCAGGTCTGCCGTGACTCAACATTTGGGTCACGGGACTGTGAACGTATAAGGCATCAATGTTTTCTGACGCAGTTTGTAAAAAACCTGATTGGGACCTAATAGGGCTTCTAATTTGTTGTGGTTCAATGTACATGCAACAAGTAAGCGAATAATATGGCGAGAGCTATACTAGTTTAGTAGACTTCTGTGTTTATTCTTAACCCTTCGAAGTTTAGTTCTTTCTAAGTTGTAAACGAACCACTTTCTCTCTCGTGTGTTTCTTACGTGAATTTTTAATTACCATGCGCTTCAGAAATTGTTTTCCCAGACATTGTTATTGACATTTTTATCTAGTAGTGCGAATAAAAAACTTTTATCAATATCAAGGCCTCTTATTTCGGCGGGGTACCCTGACCCTAAGCAAAAAATTTGCATATAAATCCAAAAGTAATATTCCACGAAAAAAATAATGAACGCGAAAATGCTTGGGCATGTTTTGTTTTTGAAAGATTCGCAATGTTGTAAAAAAATCCAATTGTTGCGCCTTATTTAATTTGGCGGGCAACGACGCAACAATAAGTGATTGCTTATTTATTCAAGTAGGCGCTTCGCTGCTCTTCGTTCAAACTTAGCAAATCACGCTGAAAACACTCGTATATTTATTTTTGTGTCCAAGCGAGGATACCATTAGTAGCGCTGAAAATAAAAATAAAGATACAAGTCGTCGGGAAGAGGGATTTGGCGGTATCCATAAAAGTTAATGAAGATTCAGGAGGGCGATGGCTCGCAGCCTTGTGGAAGACGCATGCACCAATCGCTCCGAAGGCCTTTCAAGGGTCTGCAGTCGTATCTCCAAGGATAATTACTTAGCGCCCTCACTTGAGACGGGAGAGTATTTTAGGGCTGATAATGTTAATGGATCTTCCAAGGATACAATTTACAAGCGGATTAAAATTTGCTGGAAAGCTTTTATCTTTAAAAATCCCTTAGGAACGCCTTATAATTTTATCCGGCTAATAATTTATATCAACGTACTTAAAATTAGAACATCAATTACAAATCTAAAAATAACTAAACTTAGGCTCTTTACCTGTTTCGCATAATATCCCAAGAGATGTTAACCTAAATCCAGGTACAAGACCTTGACTAAGATAGCGACTAAGGCAAGACGTTCGCATCAAACCGCCAGACGACCCTAAAGCTAACTGCTTGGGGATTATTAATTGCCATTTTGGTGGTAATTCTAACGGCACCTCCACATATCCTTGATCCCGTTAAATGAGCCGCGGGAAACGAATAGGCTCCGCGATAGGGGTAACGGTTGGGTTAGACCAAACGAAGAAACATATAGAATGTTCCCTCGTTTGGGGACTTCGAATTCGACTACGGGCAGAAGAAAATTACTAAACTAATGGATATTAGACCTAAATACGAATACGTTTTCATGCCTGCCCGCTAAACAGACATGGTTAATTCATAATTATTGGCTAATTTGGCAAGGTTTAGGCTCCTTCTCACCTTCTCAAAATTACGGAATAATTGCCCGAAAAATTGGATAGGGGTTCAGGATCAGGAAGCTGGTCAAATTAAGTACATTTAATTAGGTACATTTTAAATAAAATATGCCTTTAATAAGCTATTGAGTTGACAAAAACGAATATTTTATTTTTTAGAACAGAGAGAAGTTATGTTGGATATTCTATTCAAATGATCAAATCAAACACGTTTTTTTTTGTAGCCTAGTCACGCATACAAACGGACGGTCCACAACCTAAGGATGCAGTGCCGGCCATGCGTTTATTCAATTTAGGTTTTCACAAGTGTTTGTAAGAGTTTACGAACGTCATACAAAATAAAATGCCAGGCGCCTTGTCATTATCGAGCGGTTTCAGATAAAAAAATTGTCCTCTCCAAACTGGCCTGTAAAGCAGTCAGTAGGTAAGGCGATATAAGAAAAATAATAAATTCTGTGATAAATGATGGATAATGGATAACGTAATGACACGTAATGTCACTATTAAATCAGAAATGACAAAACAAGACAGAACTTGAGAGTGAATATTACTTAGAAACCAAAATAACTCTGTTTGCATCAATCGAATATTATAGACCAAGCGTTCGCACGATTTGTTTAAACGCATCTTGAGCGTAACAGATGCCGCCGGTATGATAAGGAAATTGCTTTTGCTCATGGGAATTGGTAATTCTGCGCGAGATGTCTGAAGATTTACAAACAACATTTTGATTGGGAAAGTTATTGAATGTTACTTCCCTTTCTTTGTGACTGAATTTTGGTACGACATCTTTGTTAGTCGCTGCTTTTTTGACTAGATCGTAAATCAAGAATTCCTGCTACATACTCCAATGGTGTATGGAGCTACATGTAAGGAGTTACAGTTGTTCGTGAATAGTCAACGCATATGAAATCGTACCTGCATCCCTGTTGACCACTAAGGCATAAATAAGGCAACTAAACAAAGCTAAATTCGAAATCCAAAACTGTACACGACTAGTGGACTCGGCCAGATTTCGTTCGCATACTCTAAGATTATCCTACCTACTTTTTTTTCTTGCTTATAACCTTCTTCGTTAATCACTCTTTCTATTGTTGAAAGCCGCTTTAAAATCCGTTGAATAGTTTAAAAGATCTAAAGATCTAAGCGTATATAGGGACAGACTGCGGGAAGCGACTTCGTTTTATACTTCGAGTAAGTATAAAAGAGAGTACGTAAAATTCCAAAGACTTATTATTTTATTATTTCTAGGAAAACAAACAGCATTTTAAGGTAAAGACGACATTATTATCTTTGTTGAATATCCACAGAGTCCACATCCACACAAAATTCAATCTCAAACATACACTTCTGCAAAAATTTAAACGAATGTAGGGATCTTCAAAGCACCCATGGGGCCCATTGTTGATGGGAAACCATGATCCTTGAGCCGCTAACGAAGTGGCGAGCCGTGGACATTAACCTTGGTCAGGATGGGGCTTATTCAGGCCGTGGTTTGAAAGGAGGGTAGGCGTAGATCGAGGACCGAAGGTCGATGGGTTTACATGTAGAGATGGTTGATAAACAAAACAGTTTGGGTAATTTAACACTTTCTTTTGGGACTTCGTGATGGAACTTCATTATATTATGAATAAAATCACTTTTCTACACTAATTCCACTTTATTATACTTATTAAATTGCAACCGGTTTCGAATAACTATCTTCAGGCAATTATTTTTCTTCAGGTATAGTGGAACAAGTGTAAAAAATGTGACTTAATTCATAATAAAACGGTTTGGCTAAAGATTTACATTTTATAAAACTAGCCTTAACTCGCGGTTTTCACCCGCGCGCAGTTCGGATCACTGTAAACGTGAAACTATTTCATTTGGTCCTATTATTGTTGCAGGGTCAAAACGACCCCTATGATACTCTGGAATAATGTGCCTTCCTATTAGTGAAAAATTGTCAAAATCGGTTCAGCAGTTTCGAGGAGTAAACACGTCCACCATATAAACTCACAAACTTACAAACTTTTCATCTTTGCGAGTTCAATATTAATAAATTTTAATGTAATCGGAATAGCCTTTACCAAAATTCATGAACTGTCGGTCTAGGTTTCGTCGAGATTTCGTCTGTCGAAATTACATAATAGATTTTGCCCTTACGAATCTTCGGGGTTATGTCCTTACAAATTTACCATACTATTGCGTTTGACGAAGTGTTTTTAACCCAATACGAAAGAAGAGGGATGTTATAAGTTTCACGTGTGTATCTGTGACTTTGTGGCTTTGTGTATCTGTCTGTCTGTCTGTCGAAAGGGTGGATCGATTTGGATGCGGTTTCCCTTATTTCAAAGCCAGTTTGATCGAGATGGTTCTTAGCTTTGTTTCATTAAAATCGGTTTAGTAGTTTCGAAAATATTTGAGTTTAGGTATACTTGCTTTGACTTTTTCTGTTGGTTCATCATTCATTCACTTTTACATCTTCCACATTCATGAACCCATTGCGTATACTCCTATTTCCAGCATAAATATCTCCCACACAAACATTCCATCAAACCCTGTTCCAGGGAAGCAAGTCAAGACTCGCGAACAAGTAAATTTATGGAAATGAACCGGCGTCCGACGTTACCCGGCAGGAAGTAATAACAATTTGCCTGAAGGGCCCGCGCTTGCATCGGGTGTGCAGCCTTGGGAACTAGGGCAAATGTGGGGATGGGTGAGCGGAGCTAAGGGTAGGCTTTTGAGGTATCTAACAAAGGATTCCTTTATCAGTCTTGTTAAGAAAATTGTTTTGGCAACTTGGGATGAAAACGTTGATGTTATGAGCGACAGTTACGGAAGTTATTCATGCTAGTTGTTTTGTGGTTTTGTAGAGTTGTATATATTATGGTGGTCATCTTGGCTAGGGTTCCGCCTTAAGCATATTTCAGGATTTGTCAGATGTGGTAATTACGTACAGTGGAGCGACTGCCAACTGACCTCCGTGACATTGACAACACAGATGACGTGCATACAAAACCATTAATGATGACTTAATGACGTAAGTTGGTGAGGACTGTACCAGCTGAAAATGAGCAGCAGTGATTTAAGAATAACAATAGTGAATAAAAACTTTTATAGCCATAAGAGACGACACAACACAAATAAACAAAATTTAGAAAACAGTACAAAAAAAAGAAAAATGCATAATCTTATGTAGGTTATTTCTGTTGTATATTTTGATCACTGCCATCTGCAACCCACTTCCCAAGCATCCCTCAAGTCATCCCTACCAAATATAAAAAGGCATTCCACAAGTGTCTAGGAGTCTGAAGTCTGAAATCTCCAGTACTCAAATCTCCAGTTTCCCTATAAAAATAAGGCATCTTTAACGTAAACCAGTCAATGAAAGCGACTTGCTAAACTCCCATAATTGTCCTATTTGCTACCAAACCCACCCTATTTGCAAGCTAATACCGCGAAACTCTTGCCAAATATGACTGATCTAATTATGGAGTTACAAATGGGGTTAAATCGGGGCATTTGGGCCAAGTATGTGTTTGCGGGGAACAATATTTGACTAAACTAATGTCTGGCTCGGGAAGGGAAGCCATTTTTTTGTTCAGTTAAGTGATTTTAGTGCGGGGTAGAGGTTGTGCTTGTATGTATGTCTGGTACTAATTTTCTCGGAAAGTACTGGTCGGATTTCGTTACGGTTTGTGCATTCAAATGGTATCATTTCAGAACAGGTTTCTAGATATGTTTTTATTTTCTTTAGTTTAGTTTCCACAGGCTAAGGAATAGTAGTACCCGACGGAGATTTCGAGCGATCTTTGAAATTTAATCCTTTTTCCTTGACTACAATTTTAGCTGTCATAGTTTAAAAAAAGTTTTATATCTCCTAAACAGGTATGTTTTGTCCGTTTCTACTTTATTTTTATCTTTACATACTTGAATTTCCGCTATATGTTCGTTTGAAAAACGCCAGCAAGACTAAATACATAAGCTCATGTCCAAAAAGAACACTTCAATAAATTTTCAAACCCAATAATCACAAATCATCCAGCCTATATTAATCAAGTCAACTTTGTACCAAACACCAAACTCCATCAAACTTATCTAAATTATTACAAACAAATTCCTTCCCTCCGTTATCTATGGCCGGGCCAGATCAAGGTCTAACCCAGCCGGAGCCTTCCAACCTTGAGAAACGATATCCATATGTCTTCTTTCCAAGGATTCGACCTTAACTTAAGGGAAACCGGAGGCAGGGCACCATTCGCCGCATTGTCATCATAATATTCTGAGTTACATGGGGCGTCATCAGTGTGACCAGATTTAAATTGAACATTATGCTAGCTACTCTGCTAAATTCTGCTAGTCTGCTAATTTTATTTTTACCTAAATTCTGCTAAATAATATAAAAAAGCGACTTTGCAGGTTTCATCACGAAGTTTTCCTTCACTGTAAGAGCATCAGTTAGTATTCAACGAATACACAAAACTCAGAAAATAGTCATTGGTACATGGCGGCTGTGGGGTTCGAACCCGGTACCTCTCACTTACGAGTCGGATACCTTAACCACAAGGCCACCGACGCTCCTCAGTAAGCAGTATTTTTAATAAATACATTTACGATAATGTAAATTAATAAAATTACAATAATACATAATACATTTATTTGCATTTCTAAGCTAGTACTAGCTCAAAAGTTGGAGATGGTAATAAAGAATCGTACATTAAATATGAAGGGTACAATTTTAAACATTTCTAGTGCAATTACCCAAGTCAAACACAGATTGTATGCCACTTTCAAACACTGTAAATTTTCTAAAATTCTGCTAGGAACTGCTATTTTTTCAGATCTGCGACAGAATCAACTAGACCCTAAATTGGAAATCTAATTCGTCTAAAATCGCAGAATTTCGCTAAAGCTGGTCACACTGGGCGTCATTTTTTAAAGTAAAGACAGGGATATATGGAGAGTGAATTTGTGTATCCTTGACACGGCGAGATTATGAAAATTTTATAAGCCCATATTTTTCGTATAAGAAGTGAGATGATCCCGTGTAGTTTATTAGGCTCATATCTTCATTTTTTGTTTGAGACTTATAGAGTTCGCTCAGGAGGATTTTTTGTTAGGATTTTTTCATTAGTTGTACGCTGTGGGCTCTTTTAAGTAATTTAGCACTTACCTTAGTTTGTAAGTCAAAATAGACGTAATGCTACATTACATATTTATGTATAAGTGCATAAATTGTTAGTGATACTCAATAAAAAAATAAAAAAAATTAGAACAGGGCGGTTCTCGCGCTTTTGACATTAGAATTAGACAGTTTTCTAGCCATAAATATCTATTAAAAATTCACTGAATCCCTGTTGCAAGCAAAAAACTTCTCAACGATGTTCCCTAATCCTTTGTTGTCGAAGATCGTTTTAAAATAATTTGTTAATACAGATATTTAGCTAGGAAAAATGTCGATTTAGAGATGTCATAACACTCCAGGCTCCAGGCATTTGACCGCTATCTCACCTGGTGGTAAGTGACGATGCGGCCGAAGATGGAACCGGCGTGCCTAAGAACAGCCTATTCACTCTAGCCTTTAAGGCGTCCAGATTATAACAATCACGGTACTTATTATCGTGTGTCCTATTTGTTATGACGTAATTTTATAATTTTTTATACGTGAAAACTCACAGTGATACTACTGTGACGTTATTTAGCACCCATCTGTAGCACTTGATTCGAGTAAAGTTCCTGAGAGGCCCTCCTGTTTGCAATACAATTGACTTGTGTGTGTTCAAAAGGTCAACTATCAAGAAGAAAATAATGCGTTAAAATATCAGCTATGATTACTTTGAATAACTGCATAAACATTTACTAATAAAATTAACGTCTAAATATTCGCAAAGAAATTAAATTTTATGATGAAAAAGCGGAGTTAAGTGGGTTTCTTAACGTTGAAGTTAAAATAAATTATTCTTTAGCCACGAAGTTACATAGCTACGATTATGAACTCCAGAGATCGAAGGCATCTGCAAGACCAACTGAAGTATCGAGTTCTTGGAACATTTAAAAATAATTGCCAATAAAACTAAAACCCAATCATTTTTATGATCAAAATTACTACGCGGCGAGAGTGAAATAACTAAGTTTATCTAGAGGTAAGTTTACCGAAAAATCTTAGGAGTTTGAAAAATATTAAATGACCTAGCCGAATACGTATATTATTGAGGCCGCTGCTGTGATCGGTCAGTGCAAAGTCAACACTTCGGAATTATGTTTATAAGGTGGCCCATTTGTTAAATCTGAACACAAAACTAAATACGATCTTTTAAATTTTATTTAGTCATTATAAAGCCCTGAAGGTGTCCAGATATAGTGTTGGGTAAACACACTATCAACGATAGATCATATGTGACCTAGTGGTAAAGGTATCCAACCGGCAAGCAAGAGGTACCGTACTCGAATCCCACTGCCGACATGTATCAATGACTCTTCTGAGTTATGTACGAATACATTAGTTGAACAATAACCAATGCTCTTACGGTGAGGGAAAACACCGTGATAAAACGTGCACATCCAGGCGACTGAATGTGTAGCCATGATCCATAATTGGTCAGGTTGCTCTGGTAGCAGTGTCAGGTTGAAGTAATAAGTAAAGTTGACCGTTTAGTATTCGACAGAGTAGAATCCGCTTACACTTGTGGGTCTCGTACAAGGCGACTAATGTTTGAAGGCAAAAGATCTAGTCTCCGTAGGCTGGAAAATGGGCAGCAGCGCTTTCCATTGTTATATTTATAGCACTGCCATCTGCAACCCGCATGCCAAGCATGGAGAGTATGGCAATAACCTCCCCTTTCATGGAATCCTTAGTCCTGCAGTGGACTGTTAGGGGCTGTGATGATGAACAAGTAAAGTTTACCAATAGCCTTTGGCTGTATTGGATAAGTAGAGTTTTCTCATGTCGCTGCACCTGTATTTTATCTTGCAATACAGCATCGGGTTCTCATTTCAGGTCCCGTGCATTTTAATCTAGCTTTATTTTTTAGCTCTTGGGCTTTAATATTACTCTCAGACTCGGTGATGCCTTATTTCCCATTTTACATTTTTCCACATCCATTATTTCACTATTTCTCTTGCTCGTGGAATAAATTTAGATTGAATTTAAATAGAATTCATGAGAATTTATTTCTTGTATACATCGTAGATACCTGTGCATACATAATGTATAGCTGTTGTTGTGTATCTATACATAGTATAAAACAATCTGTTCCTATGATTTTTTAAACTACACAACGGATTTAATGCGGTTTTTGACAATGGATTGAGTGATTCAAGAGGAAGGTTTATAAGTAAGAAAAAAGGGTAGGTTGGGGTAAAGTAGGTGTAAGCGAACGCGGTCTATATACATAGGTACATCGATACATAGGCGGGAAGCGACTTTGTTTTATTATTCATCATCATCTGATGCTGTGATCAGCCCATTACAGTCCACTACAGGACTAAGGGCGTCTCCCACGAAAGGGGAGCTTATTGCCACAATCTCCACGCTTGGCAGGCGGGTTGGAGATAGCAGTGTTATAAATATAACAATGAAAAACGCTGCTGCCATTTTCCAGCCTACGGAGACTCTAAGATCTTTTGCCTCGAAAACATTAGTCGCCTTGTACGACACCCATGAGTGTAAGGGGTTGGTGCTATTCTACTCTGCCGGACACCACACGGCCAATTTTATTATTACAAGCTTTTATTTAACTTGCACTGTTCGTGTGTATTTTATTTATTTATAACACTTTATTGTACATTAAAGGAAATGATGTATGTAAGTTGTTGAGCCAAATTGTGGGTAGAGCACTTTTTGACAGCTCACTATCTAAGTGTCGGTAGACACAAAAATAGGTTTAAGTAGGTGTACGTGAACGAAGTCGCGCCGGGTCCACTTATATTTAGTATATACATATCAGTAGCTATGTATATATGTGTTAGTTATAAATAAATAACATAAATAAAGCTGCCGAACACCGATGTAGCCCCAAAGTGAAACTTACCGACCTACGTCAACAGGGCCATCAAATAGCGCTCTACCCACAATTTCCCTCAGGAACTTGAAACAAGCTGTAATTTAGGCGTTCACGTGTCATCTGACACAAATTCCTTCGAAACTCGAATTTGATGGGAGTGACCTTCACTCTAAAGCGGGAGTTAAGCGATTTGTCGATCATTTATCATGGCTTGATGGCGTTGTTATTAAATTGGGCCGGGAAGCGACCGTGGCCTATATTTCTTTGGGATTTTTTAATAATTTCTTATATTATAGAGCCATCTATTGATATCTGTTGGTACTTTCATGGCTATCATCGATGAATAATTTAATACAGAGCCATCTGTTGACCTCTTTTAGATCAAATTACAGCAGTCAACAGATTATCTGACTTGGGGCCTGTAGTACCCTTGGACGGGTGAAATTTTTTTCGGGTGCTCACTTCCAGTATTATGTTGTACGGCAGTAAAACAGCAAGTGGGCTATCTGATGGAAAGTGGTAACTGGCGGCTTAGGACATTGGCAAAATCATTAGCGCCAGCAATGCGTTTCCCACCTCTAATATTCTCTTCAAGAAGCCCAGGTTGTCCAAAAGAAACACTGTGGCTGGGAGCTCATTCCACATTCGAATAGTACGTGTTTCGAATCGCCGATGATGGTACCGTTTGCCAGAAAATGACCAAAACGGACTAAAATAAAGTACAAGATATTTTTCAATGAAAATGTTTATAATGTAGTATGTATACTTATTATGCAAAGATGTATACTATCTAATAAATAGGCTTGTCTTATAACTAATAAAGCCAGTACTGTCTCAACCTCGGACATCGTTTTATTTACATAACGTCCCGGCCTTACAATAAGCGAAAGAGATCTGTCAGGACCGCAAGTGGAACGAACCTTGTACATGTAGCCGTGAATTTATACAAAGAGCCCCAGATACACAGATATAGCATCTTTTTTTTTCGTCTGAAGTTAAAAATTAAAGGAAACGAATGAAGAGAATGGTTAACGGCTATAATATTACTTGCAATCCGTAATTTATGAAGTAATGATATTTATTAGGGATACACAAACAGTACAGCCTATATTTACAGAAAAAAGGGGAAAAGCCTAACTACCTAATTAAAATTAGGAAAGTCATCCATACTGCTGTCCCCTGGCTAGCCTTGTTGGATAGCTCATAATGTTCCTCTTCTGCCAGAACATATGCTGGTCGCCGCGCAGAGGTCTCGGGTTCGATTCCCGTCCGAGCAGGAATTGAAATAAATAATTTTTATTCTGGGTGTCGTATGTAGGTATAATAAAAAAAGGAAAAATATATATATATATATACGTAGTTTATCAGTTATCTAACACTGATAACACAAGTTTTGCTTACTTTGGGGCTAGCTACTATGGCGCTGTGTAAATAATAAAAAAAAAACCTTGCATTGCATTTGCATACCTTCACCACTCTTAAACACGATTTAAGTTTGTCCAAACTCCGAAGCCATTCCGATCCTTGAACCAACATTCGTCCTTGACTTCAGATTGTTGCTAGATGCATATTTGATAAGCAATTTTCACTCCTTGTTATTCGAGAGCGGGACCATCTAGTTACTATTTACATAATCGGTGGCTTTAGTTATTAGTCGTGTTATGGTATGCGTACACCAGAACCGAGTTTTCGGCTGATTTCAGGTCGCTGTTCGTACGACTGTCGCGGACGTTTGTCTGTATGTTACAGTCACTACTGTTAACCAGTAAAAGTACTGTAAACTGAAAAAAAACCAGGCAAATTTAGTTCTGACTGAATAGGTCTGTCAAAAGTAGTTTTGTCTGAAAATCATTGGTTATTAGTAATTTTAATTGGAATATTTTACTAGAAAGCCGTTTTGACTGACGCTCTTAGTGAAAACTACTTTTAATCAACTTCATTGGACAAAAATAGTCGAGAGTCTGGAGTCAATAGTACTTATGACTGATTTTGATAGTCATGTACTTTTGACTGGTGTTAAGTGTTTAGAGTATTGACTGTACGTGTTTTTTAAATGGAGGATTTCGAAGAAGTTAATATATCGTTTACTTTTAATGACAGAAACAACAGAGCAAAGACATAAATACTATAAATCAAACTTTAAACACACTTAATTTGCGCTGTAGTTGTCGGCGCACTGGAATTATCCCAACGAGTTCGGATTCGGCGGTTGATCGGCAATTTTCGGCCGTCATCGGTCGATGACTTTCTTTCTTTCATAAACATAAATTTGATTTAAAAAGATTAAAATGTTAGCTACCTTCATGGTTTAGACTGGCAAATTTTTTTGCTCTGTGGTTTGATTCAATCGGCCGAGATTGGCCGATGACGCTCGAGCATAGTTCGGCCGTTAACGGATCAAGTGTACGCGAGCCCTTATACTCCCAGAAGATGATTTCGCTTTGTTCGCCTATTCATATTCTCAAAGATAAACATGTATATTGTGTAATCAGTGATTCGCAAACAGGACAAATTCACACATACCTAGGAGGTTAAGAAACCCTAGCACTGGAAAATGTTTGTGGCGAAATAGTTTTAGGAATGTCTGTGTGATGTGTGGCCTCTTAAGTAAGTAAATCTAATAAGTTGATTTCGGGGAATATTGTATTTCGTCGTAGCCGGGTGCTGCGTTACAAGTGTGCGGATTGTGGTGAAGAAATGGTTTTTGGAGTTGAGTCTACTGGTGGTAGGGCTATATCAAGGCTGAGGAGTCTGCTTGGATGGGAAGACGACATATGTATTTCTCTCAAACATTTACGTTGTTGTTTATTTGTATCCGGTTTGAAGAACTTGACTGTGAGAAATAATTATGGTTTCGAATTGTTTTACTACGGAATTTTAACAATAGGCAAATAATTGAGTGATCCCTAATCCCATAAAGATCGAAAAAAAGGTTTAGCGGTCTACCATGAAGGTAATAACTGTGAAACGAGCGAATAAAACTAAACTCGTTAAAAGCTAGGAGCGCATGAAGAGAACTTTGTAAAATTTAGTTTTAGAACAGATTCTGAAAGCCACCCTAATCAAGGGAGAATCAACGAAGTTTAGAAATATACTTAATAATAATAATAATCAGTTTATTTCAGGTTAACAATATACAGATTTACATAAGTATAATGCCCATATATTGTTAGTAATTCTTAAAACACTATGTTTTAGTACTTATTTTATACAAGGATTTTAATTTTCCCTTTTTATAATCCCAGTAATAACCCGGGGCTATTCTTGCAAATTGTGCGGTAATATGTAGTTATTTGTTGTAAAAACAGTTTCGCGCACCATACCCAGAGACATATCATATAAGCATGATGAAGATCATAATGCTCACAGGGTTAAATGGAAGAAAGAGACGTATTCTCGAAGAGCGCCGGTGGCCCAGTGGTTAAGGGATCCCGGGATCAAACCCCAAATCATAACATGACTAAAGCCGAACATGACAGCCATCTAAAAACCTCCATGTACCAATGACTCTTTTCTGTGTTATGTACATTAGTTGAACATTAACCAAGGCTCCTACTTGCACATTCAGGCGACTGTATCTGTAACCATGAATAAATCTGGTCAGGTGGTCCTGTGGTCAACGAGTTTAAACAGCAGTCCTTCTCCTGTAATTGTCTGATCTGCCAAATCCTGGATCATGGTCAAGGCGGACCCCGGGCCAACGCGCGCGAGAGCATACAGCTATACGTTTAATTCTAAAATAGATATTTACCTACGACCGTAACCTTTCAAAGAACATGTAAGGTGACATTGCTCAAATGAATTACTAAATATTTTTGTTCCTGGAAATAAATATTTTTAGACCCCAGCGAATTGCTTTGGATTCCAAAAAATATGGCTAAATTGTTACATTTCATTTGTCGTTACAAGTACAAAGAGAGGAGGTCTTTGAAAAAAAGTTTTTCTTAGGATCCATATTTCTGTGAAATTTATTTGCAAATTATATTAATAATTTATTACGTAACTTAATAATAATAAAAATCTAGATTTAACTTCTTCGTCGCCCCTGTATCAAAGGAGCGTTTTTAAAATGAAATGGTGTTACCATTACCAGATATATTTTATTGAAAACTAGGTACCTAAGTACATTTCAGTTGTGTGAAATTAAACAAGAATTTTAACTCCCGAAGAAAAAATATGGGTGTTGTAAGTTTTACGTGTGGCTTTGTGTATCTGTCTGAGGCATCGTAACTTCGGAACGGATGGACCTATTCGGATGCGGTTTTCTCTATTTGAAAGCCAGTTTAATAAAAATTTTACTTAACTTGATTTATTAAAATCGGTTCAGTCGTTTAGAAAATATTTGAGTATATGTAAACTTTGTCGGTAGTTATCTGACCTTTTTTTGTCGATTAGCTTATTGATATTTCTGTACAAAACTAGTAGGTATTCTTTTCTGACCATGCGATACTTAAACATTTCAAACCAAATGCATTTAGTCAAATATTTCAAATCAAATGCATTTTAACGGACTGATCCATTGAAAGGTGTTGCATTTGAAATAAAACTAGAAGTTACAGTTGAGGGATATAATTGATCCATATGTTTTAGGCTCTTTAAACGCATCAAATAATCATCGTAGCGTTGCGCGCTCTAACACACGAGAGTTTGGGGTCCACCTTGACCATGGATTTGGCAGATCAGATGATTACAGTGAAGTGACGCCATCTGATCTCCGTGACAGGGGAACCTGACCAGATTGGATCATGGTTATACATTCAGTCGCCTGATTGTGCAGGTTTCATCACGATGTTTTCCCTGACCAAAGCATCGTTTAGCATTCAACTAATGTACTGTACATAACTCAGAAAAGAGTCATTGGTACATGACCGCACTGGGCTTGTAACCCGGTACCCCTTCCTTACAAGTCGGATACCTTAACCACTCGATCACCTACACCCACCGAGGTACCTTATACGCATATTGTACTTAAATAATATGAAGATTTAAACTAAAAACAACTCGTTCGTAGAAACTCGACTGACATTTACTTCGAAACGTTCTCCATTCGAAAGCATTCGCACCCGGAATAGCTTCCTATTGTCCGCAAACCTTTTTATCGCACCTTCCCCTCAATCGTACCCAACCTTTTTTGCATGGAAGCGATTGACAAAAATTCTCGCGACCCAAGTCCTTGACTCGGAATGCGAGCGATGGCACAGCAGGATCGCTATTATAACAGGGGACATCTTCGGGTCAAGGTGTGTCCTAGTGGGTCACCGGTGGGTCACAGCGCCCTGGGGCAAATGGAGTCACGTAATGAGCCCCTTGTGCGCGTGAAGAATGATGCAGGTGATTTTTATTACGAGCGCCCTTAAGTCGTTTCCGATGGTTGGGCGCCCCTGCCTGTTAAGAAGCGGACACGTGTGCTTGGAATACTTAATGGAGCATCATTTGAGGAGGCATTGTTATGTTATAAAAAAATGTTCGTTAAAAGGCTTTCTATTATGGTTAATAGAAAGAAGGTTAAACATCGTTTCATACACAGAGCAAAAAAAATTGCCAGGTTATGAAGGTAGTTTTCTAACTTTCCATTATTTTTGGTTTCATACAAAATGGAAAATGGACACAAGAGTTCGTAGATATTTAAACTTAAAAAAAAAATTGTATCCCCATTTTTTTAATCAAAGGTACTTTTTATAGCCAATTGATTAAGATTACTACCTTTTGATTGTTAGGTTTAACAATTTTTTATACAAAATCAAATTTAAAGTTGCTGGAAATGGAACTAAAATTGACACAACACTTCATAGTTCTTTCTACTAATAATAAAAAATTCTGGTGTCAAAAACCATATCCTCCTTTATAATATTGTAATAGTAAGTCGCCTTTTCCTTAATCCAACATCATTGTCGTACGCCAGAAACTGACTAATTAATTATACTACGGGATCAGTGCACTTGGCAATGCCCGTGCATGATTCCTATAATTCCAAATCGTGTCAGCCTTACAATGTGTAAATAATAATAATATAAATTTTATTTCAAACGAAAATTGCATACATTAATATACATAAAATGGACATAAGTTGTTAGTAAATCTTACTTTACGGGTTTTTAAACTGTAAACTAAAATAAACTAATTAGACTTACCTGTCAAGTGAAACAGCGACAAGGCTGTAGACTGATGCGGCCACGGACAAACCCTGGACGTACGGCACTGTCTTGCACATTAGCCAGCCCAGCACCCATGCTAAAACAAACAAACATTGCATGTTAGAAGGAAACATAATCAAGAATACATAGGTGGTGGAACTCTGTCAAGCCTGAGGAGTCCGCCTGGGTGAGTACACGTTCAAGTTTATTTATTGGTAACCATTGTTACATGTCAAAATTGATTGATACACAATTGATTACACAATTGTCATACATATAAAATACACAATTGATATAAAAACATGTCAGAATTTACACAAAAATTCATAATTAATGTCATTCGTTATATAAATGTCAATACATGCCATAATAATTTTGCTTATGTCAAGACTTTTTTTTTAATTAATATAAAGATAATAAATAATACATAAAAATATATGAATAACGAGATAAAATCCTTCAAAGAATAAAAATTCATTTTAAATAGCCACTGTTTTAAGCGGCACTTAAACGACGCGATAGAAGGTGCATTCCTTACATCGTCGGGCTATCTATTGTACACTAGCGGACCCAGCACGTAAACACTTTGTTCCGACTTAGAGGTTTTGTGCGGTATGAAACAGAATACCACCGCCATTTTAATTTCTGCTGCCATTCAACAATGCTTGCATTGTTGTATTCCGGTTTGAAGGATAAGGTAGCCAGCGCAATTAAAGGGCATGAGGCCATCTAATCCTTACAGTGACAACCTGCGGTTGTGCATTTCTGTTGCCTGCAACCTAAATGCATGAATCATAGATGTTATGGGCGACAGTTACCGCTTACCATCAGGTGGGCTGTCTTTTCGTCACTGTCGTTGTTCATTGCGTAGCTTAAAAAACATATGAGCGAGTAGGTAAGTCAGTCTCTTAACTGTTTGCTATCGCGGAATCGGGGTCCGTCGTAACCATGATCTAGGATTTGGCAAATCAGGTTAATTACAGAGCGACTGCCATCTGACCTTCGTGGCCTTGTTACAAAGGGAACGTGAGCAGATTGGATCATGGTTACATATTCAGTCGCCTGAATGTGCAGGATTCCTCAGGATGTTTTCCCTCACCGTAAGAGCATCGGTTATGTACAACTAAAATGTACGTAAATTAGAAAAAGTCATTGGTACATGGCGGGACCGGGGATTGAACTCGCTTACGAGTCGGACCCTCTAACCGTTTGGCCACCAGCGGTCTATGAGTAAAAACGGATAACATTTTTTTTTCATTAATGTTTCTCCTAGTCCGTTTCCTGCTTTAATTAATACTTTTATAACAAAAATCCAAAACTTTAATAATTTTCTTTATAAATTTGTTAATCACATTATTCCTAAAGTTAATCATTATTACCCCTAAGAAAACTATGGAGTGGTGTCGTGAGAACTATTTTGAACTTGTTGGTGGTTAACTTGTGAGTAGTTCAGTTGGTTAACATGCCTGTCGCCCTGCCCTGGGTTCGATTACCGTCCGAGCAGAAATTGAAATGATGAATTTAAATTTCTGTTACAAGTCTGGGTGTATAATAAATATGTATTAAAAATAGTATATAAGTAGTTAATCGGTAATCCCATAACACAAGCTTTGCTTACTTTCGGGCTAGATGGCGCTGTGTGAATTTGTACAGAAGCATATTCATTTATTATATTTATTTATTTTACATATCTCTGTCTATTTCTTTGACACGGGCTCAATGGAGTTTAACATTATGAAGTGTTGCTAGGTTCATCTTAGTTACATTAAAAAATTCAGAATGGCGGATGTTAGGCGTCATATTGTAAGTTTAAACATATTTTTCTTCCAAAACCAATCGAGGGGGTATTAGTAAAGGACTCAAAACCGTTATTTTACTATTTTTAAAAGCAGTCAGGGATTTAAGTGTCTATACTACTAACTTTTTTTAAGTGCAGTGGACTTTTAAATTAAGTTTAATGCTATAATTGTTGCCAATAAAATGGCGTATAAAGGTATCCCTGTAAATTGAAATTTCTATTTTCGTGGAGCGGGTAGATGGCGGTAGCGTCGCCCGGATATTAGACCGCAAAATATGATGTTTAAGCGGCAAATAGGAAACTAAAGTGTATCATTCATAAGGACTTTGCCTTCAAGGCTAGTGTGAACAGGCTGTTCCTAGACAGGCATTCTCTATTTTCGGCCGATGTCGGTCAAATGCATATGTAGCACAATTAAAAACAAACCTTTTGATCCCGGAAAAGTAGCTAATAGAATCCCGAGAGTTAAATGTTAACAGAGATATGAATTGCGTGCGGTTGAAAACTGCTGAAACGGCTAGTAAGCCGCTTATCAAAATAACCTAACCGACAAAAAAAGTCAGATAACCCCAGCCATGTTTACATAAACTAAAATTTTAATGAAACAAAGCTAATTACCTGAAACTGACTGCAAACAGAGAAAACCGCATCAAAATCGGGAGCTAGATACCTCAGACAGATACGCAAAGCCACAGATACACACGTAAAATTTATAAACCCCCCTTTTTCGTCGGAGGTTAAATGAGCTTCCTAATTTAAATTTTCAAATATTTAGAATGTATAGCGAGCGGCCACGTCTTCACAAGAACTAAGCTATTCATGGAGGAAAACCCGTTTAATGGAGATCCATTAAACTGGTTTTCTCGTATAGAAAACCGCATCGAAATCCATCTATTCCTTCGGTAGCTACGATGCCTCAAACACACCTACACCAATACATAATAGAACATATAACATTATCTTTTTAAACCAGTTTTATTTAAAACCCTAAACACACAAACCGCTCATATGAGAATCGCTTTATCGTATCCGAGGAGGCAATGCAACCCTGGAGCAAGCGAGACACGAAACACAATGCAAGACTTGGAGCGAGACAGCGATACAATGCAAGGCTACGGGGTCACAGGTGGGCCAGTGACCTGACCTACATCTGGAGCCCGGTACAAGTAAATATTGATTTTGTGACCCACACCTGTTGAGCGGTTGCTCGTTTCTTATTTATCGATGGGTCGCTTCCTAGGGATGGTGAGGTTAGGAAAAGGATACGGGGTATGTTAATGAATTTTTGCTCATGAGTCACGACCTCACGTGGGCTAGTTTCTAAGGTTTTTATTTTATACCACTAATGTGGCAAACAAGCTTACGGCCAGCCTGATGGTAAGCAGTCGCCACAGGGGTTTTATAGGTTTTATACATAATTGTAATCATCTTGGCGTTGATGTTCCGGTTTTATACTCAGGCGCGAGGCCTCGGGGTCTGCTTTGACCAAGATCTAGGATTTGGCGAATCAGCTAACAGAGTTGAGCGACTACCATCTGCTCTTTATGACCCAGTTAGAGGAACCTGACTGATGGGCAGGTTGCAACACGATGTTTTCCCTCACCGTAAGAGCATCGGTTAGTGTTCTACTAATGTTCATAACTCAGAAAAGAGTCATTGGTACATGGTGGCATGGAGATTCCAACCCGGCACCTCCCGCTTACGAGGCAAACTGCAGCTCTACGTTTATCGGTTAAATCTGTGTATTTGAGTGTCTGTAGCGATACAGTAGTGTTATTTGAAAGCCTGTTTAATCGATATGGTTAACGGATTCATTAAATCGAGTCCATCAATTTGGGAGGGTAATTGAATATTTAATCTTGTCGTTTAGGGGCATTCCTGATAACTTCGGAACTGATTTCAGGCCGAGCGTAATTGAAATGATGAATTTTACAAGCCATTATTTAACTTGCAATGATTGTATCAGATGTATATTGCATGTTCGGGACAAAACTTGCAAGCCAAATTTGGCCCACTTCCTGGCGTTCAATTGATCTGAAATTTGGTATGACTATGTTATACTTTGATGACAATTCATTAATATGGTACCATGGAGATGGTCTGATGATAGAGTCGGAAGGTGGTCATAGGAACTAATGAACGCTACAAGATAAACCCATCGTGTTTGAATTCTTTGGAATGCTTTTGATGAGTACTATTATACCTACCCCTATGATCTTCAATCAAAAGCTGCGCGATAAAAACTTGTCATGAAAAAAAAAATTCTACGTGTTTAAAAAAAAAGTATCTAAACAGTTTAAAATTTATCTATAGTTATAGCACACAATCTTATGCTTACTTCGGCCTAGATGGCGCTGAGTGAATTTATCCAAGCAAGGTGTGTTTTTAGACGATAACTTCCTTCGCTAGAATGTAATATGACTCCACCGTACATCAGTAAGTACGAACATCTGTACTCTGCTCAAATTTCGTAGCTTTATCTCGCAAGATAAACACCATAAAAGACGGCCCTGAAAATAACTCCGGCACTTCGTCTCATCCACTCATGTCCTTGAAAATGTTGTTAAGAAACTTAAAATACCGATTTCGTATGAAAACTGGGACTCAAATTTTAGTTAGATAATTGAGTTAACATATTTTTTTTATTTTTGTATGTTGTTTTTTAACAAATATCTTTCACTTAGAAAAAAATTACGACATAACATGGGTATTATTTAGACCACAGTGGTCATAGGAACTAATGAACGCAATGTTTAAGCTCTTAGGAATCGTTTCGATGAACATTTATTATTTTATTTATTTAATACTTTATGCACAAAATAGTACAAAGGTGGACTTAAAGCTTTGTAGCTTTATTTAGTTTTTTGCTTTAGGTTTATTGATTTGCTTTATTGTAGTTAAATCTTGCAAAAATAGGAAAATAACCTTGCAATCCAACTCCGGTTTGAAAGATAAGACAGCCATCACAATTAAAAGATCTTCAAAGAGGCTTCAAAGATAAATACTTCGAAAGAACAGTAGCGTCGTCTCTCTGAATCGATCGCAAAAGGAAGGTATTCTGATTTGATTTTAATGAGAGATGCCTTCAACTGTTTCGTGATTTCTGTTGCGGGCGTGACCCATTTTAGGGGCCTAGGGGCCTTGACCTACTGGTGCATTTATAATGTCATAACAGATTGTTGTCTATCTGTCTGTAACTATGGGATATTATTTTTTTAAGTCCTGATGAAAAAAGAGGGGTAAGTTTGAGGTGTGTATCTGTGGATCTGTGCTTCTGTCTGTAGCTCCCGAACGGATGGACCGAATTTGAAGCCATTTTTTTTAAAAATTCCGTTAGGAAAATTTTTGTGTACGTTTGGGGCTTTATACGTTTTTCTGTAGGTTATTTTAGGTTAACAAGCGTTGAAATAAGGTTGTATTTAAATACGAAAGAAACTGAATGCACACTATGTTAGAATTAAATGGTCTTAAAATTTTCGACAAAAAAGTAGATAACATGTTTCTAGTGTAAATTAAAAATATGTTGCAATTAAAAACTTTTTTACCTTATTCACATTATTATATTTTACATTATTATAAAGTAATAATATTCTTGTTTTTACAAGAATATTGCAACCCTAAAAATACTGGTTTTTTCTTTCTCTGTAGTATCACAGTTTCTACATTATTCAGGAGCTTCCTTCACACACACACATACACACATTTTGAGTCGTGGGTTAAAAAGCAAATATCAAAAACAGCCCCAGTGCAGTCCAATCTGAGTAGAATATCAAGTCGATTGCATATTACAACAACACGGGCGTTGTAGCGGGCGGGGTAACGGAAGTAGGTCAGGACAATGAACTGGGGCAACCCGGGCATCGGCAGTGTAAGGGTGATCCGGTGGTGCAGGTTCTCACCTGAACAGGGGGTCTAAAAAGGTCACATTTTTATAATAACTATGATTCATATTATTTGTCACAGACATATGACAATAAAGACAATATGTACAGCGTCGCCGTTGTTAACATTGACAAGACAGTTCAAAATAGCGGCAGTTAGCTCCAGTATTAGCCACGGGATCAGATAAGTTCGTGGCACTCTAATTTGAATCATAATTAAAAAAAAAACGTGATAACTGCAGTGATTGAAACGTCAGTGTGAAATTACAAATAAATAAATAATCGATTTGTCGTATATTCAACATTATATTACCAACAAATCATCACCATACCAACAAACTGTTATGCAGTTTGGCAGGGGAATTAGAATTAAAGCTGACTGTACGTAAGATTATAAGGATGAATAAAAAGTTCAAAAAATTACTAAATAAATGTAAGCCATTTTTCTAACACAACCATGGGATTCAAAAGGTTTACAACTCTTTCCAAAGCTGGATCAGTTGTATTGCTGTATCTAATGCAGGGCTACGCCATGACACTTAGGGACTTGTTGCCCGGACAAAACAGGTGGGGATATTCAGTATACCGGAGCAGCGATCCGTCCCATTTGGAAGGTTTTCGGGTAGATACATGCGTGTTGATAGAAAAGTAAGAAGCAGACAATGAGTTTGCTTTATAGTTATGCTATTGTAGTTGATTGGATTTATTTATTTATTGTGTGGCTCTTGAGTTTCTACTGCTACTTAAATTTTACATTTCGTCGAGTAGGCGAGAGCATCGGCTGAAAGGGACTGAAAATCTTTCGCTTTCCCGCAGTGCTTGGTATCCAGAATTCATATATGGTATGTTTTATTGACTGTTCAGGGTAGGGAACTCCACTGAGTCGATTGGATAAAAACTATAAGTTCGTATTTTTACCATTAATAAAAATATGACGACCTGAGTGATTCAGTGAACATGACCGTATCTGCCACGCAAGAGGTTCAATGTTCGATTCCCGGCCGGGCAAAAATTGAAATGATGAATGTTTATTTATGTTACAATGTAATTAAAAGTATTTAAGTACAGGTCTTGTGGTGTCCGGTAGAGTAGAAGAACACCAATCCCTTACACTCGTGGGGGTCGTACAAGGCGACTAATGTTTTCGAGACAAAACATCTACTTACAGTCTCCGTGGGCTGGTAATTGGGCAGCAGCATTTTCCATGGTTATATTTTTAACACTGCGATAAACAGGAAGTTGTATTTCTGGGAAAATTACAGGATTCCACAGATTCGTTGGATGTGAAAACCGCGGGAGCCCGTTAGTCAAATGTAAAGAAGCGCATGCTAAGACTTCAGTTATACTAAAGCATCTACTTTTTATTGCATAATTAAAGAAGCTAAATTCGACACTAACCTATTCTAATCATAAAATTTATTCAATATAAACAACATAATTTACATAGCGATAATTAAAAACGTAAAATTACATATCCTTATAATTTCGTCATAAAACTTAAAACTAGATGGATGACCCACTCTTTGTCATTCCCGGTGCAAAGGTTTCTAATTAGATTCTAATGTTTTTAAATTATATATTTTAAGTATCTAATTGTATCGTTATGTCATAAATAGTCAATATCATGGTTCCAAGATTATATCAATCTTTTAAATCAATTAAAATAATAACAACAGTATTTGATAACTAAAGTAAGTTGAGGACTTAGGTAAGAAATCGAGTAACCGATCATACATAATTAATAATTAAAAAGTTTAGAAAGTTTACTAAAACGACGAAAATCTGAACGAATAATAATCATAACCCAATTAATTTCAATGTCCGGAGCTTCGATGGCTTAGTGGTAAGGTATCCGCCTCGAAAGGCACCGGCTTCGAATCCCACTGCCGCCATATGACTGACTCTGTGAAGGACTCCCTTCTGAGGTACATTTCTGAGGTAAAATGGCAGCCGTTCCACTGTAATTACCTGATCTGCCAAATCCTGGATCGTCGTCAAGGCGGAGCCCGGGCCGTCGTGCGCTAGCACAACGTTAAACCCAAGATGATGATATACCACTAAGGTGGCACACAAGCTCACGGCCAGCCTGATGGTAAGCAGTCGCAGCCTATGGACGTTTGCAATACCAGAGGCATCACCCACGCGTTATCGACCCAACATAATTAATAATAATCAACTTCCATATCCAAATACATCCAGCAAATGGCAGCCCTTCGCATTTATTATTTTATTTTAATCAAATCTACCCACTCTAGCCTACTTTCACTTAAGCCCCATGGCCTTGGCATCACTTTTGCTCCACTTCGTTATAATACGTAATGGATCTGGTAATACTTAATTTCACATCAAAAGCAAACCTTCCTGATACCCAAAAGGGTTCTGTTTATGCAATGGCCTGTGAAGCAATTTCCCTAAAGGAATAACTTAATTTCTTTGCCAGTTTTTCGTAGAAATTATAGTAGGACCTTACGGAAATTCCAGAGGAATCTTTCGCGTTTCGTATGAAAGTGATATCTTAGATGCTATAAATATCCTAAACTAAGAGAGAGAAAAACGTCGGAAAACCCCTGATCAAGATTACTTAAACTCAATTAGTTTCTAAACTCCTGAACCGATTTTAACGAAACAAAGCTAAAAACGACTTCGATTAAACAAGCTTTCGAAAACTACATCGATGTAAGTCAAAATACATTTGCAAATGTACAATAATTGAAAGTTAAATAAAAGCTTGTAAAATATAAAGATGGTAACTTAGCTCAAGCCCATTTTTATAAAAGTGTAACAATATGGAGCGGCATGGTCGCAATGTGATCAAATTAAGAAACCAATATCCTGCCACCACCATCGAAATAAGCAATTAAGATTTTGCTAATATCAAATTTTCATAACATATATAGTAAGTAAATAAACTAACACCGAGTCAACCGTGTTATAGAGGTGGGCAACGCATTAGCGATACTCTTGGTGTTGCTAATGTCTATAGGCAGTGGTGACCACTTTCCATCAGGTGGCCCGCTTGCCTGTTTGCCTAAAGTATGACATAAAAAAAAAAAAACTAACTAACTTTTAGAAGCAAAAGATCTAGACTGGAAAATGGGCAGCGTTTTCCATTGTTACATTTATAACACTGCGATCTCCAACCCCCCTTCCAAGCGTGGAGATTATGGCAATAACCTCCCCTTTCGTGGAAGAGGCCCTGAATCGCCTGGGAAGCCTGAATCATCCCACTGCTGGGCAAAGCCCTCCCCCTATTCTTCCATCTGCAGTATTTATTACCTAAAAGAAATCAGTTGCACTTAACATAAACAATGTAAATTACGCGGCGAACATGATATCGGTCTAAACGGCCCGTTTTCGGGGCTCAGCGGTAAGTGATCCCGGCAGTATCCGGCGAGCCCTAAAATATAGGGAGCCCACTGCCCTACATTCGGACCTATTGTGCCCTATAGGGATGCTAGAAGATGCTACATATCACCTATTGTGCTGGGGACGCTAAAATATGATGCCTATCACCCGAATTCACAAACAATATTTGTCTAAGTAAAGTAGAGTTATTATGCGTTCTTACAGTGCTCATCTGCTAAGTGAACGCACTGCGTACAAAACGAACTTGCTGACCTGAGTGGTTCGGTTGGTTAATATGTCATGCAGAGCTCCAGGGTTCGATTCGTGGGCTAACAGAAATTGGTATGGTGGTCAAGACTAATTTTGAGGCGTTGCTTCAACAAAGTAGTAGTGTCTATCACCCATAACACAAGCTCTGCTTACTTTGAGGCTAGATGGCGCTGTCTGAATTTGTCCAAAAAAGAACGCTGCGCGTTCGCGCGCACGGTGAGACTTCATAGTAACGTTTCTGAATACGGGTGTAAATCTCGGATTACTTTTGGAAGAGGTAAACGGTTGTAATTTCCATAATAAAGAGAGTTAGAAAGTTATGAATTGATTTTTAGTATCGATTTGTTGTTGACATTGATTGCTGTCATAGATTACACCATGTTTTACACCTCGAGGAATTTATTTGCATTTATTTATAACACTGTCACTTTTGCATTTCATTCTAACAGCAAATTAAATATTTGAAAATAGTACTAATCCTGTAATTTAAGACAAAAACGTGCTTAAGGCTAAAATTTAAAAATAGTAAGGTTTTTTTAAAATGTACATCTCAGAAAACATAAGCTCCGACAATCTTCGAATGTATGATAAGAGATTTCTTTTAATTATCTTTTTCGATTAGTTTTAGTTAAAAGTTAGTATAATAGTTTTATTATGTACATACGTGGGTTCCAAAACTATCGACGCAGGTCCATCCCTAGCCTATTCATTTGCGATCGGCCGAGAAAACCTTGTGAGCAACGTGAAAAATATGACGCCCATTTTCTGGTTATTGGTTCTCGAAGGTTAGTATTCGAGAGCACACAGCTGCTAAGTATAACTCGCTTACGAGGCGGACCAGCTAGCTATTTAGGCCATCCATAAGGCAGCCGTATTAATAAACGTTGCTATGAGGCACAATACACAAATAATACAAGGACGCTGGACTGGCTGTGCCAGGGTTTTTTTCTGTTTGTACCACCAAGGTGGCAAACAAGCTTACCGATGGTAAGCAGTAAGGTTTCTCAAAGTTATGGCTCCACATACACCTGTCAAAGTTTCCTGATGACAGCGAACTCTTAAAACACTCCTGCCTCCCTAAAAAAATTGGCTATTGTTTTTTCAATAAAAGGCAACAAATACGGTGCCAGAAACAAATTTAATTTAATGTCCCATGTAATTTTCGTAAATTTTAATTTTAGACTCAGAATCAAGTTGATTTATGTGCTTCGTTTGTATCAAGCATAAGGTGTAAAAATCCACTTTCACGTACGATATAGCGCGGATTAAAGAAAATTCACCACTTTTCGCCAACATGCATGGCGCACGCGCTTGCCAGTCATACAGCCAGCATTACGTAAATCTTATCGCGAATTCCTTACCTTTCTTAAAGAAAGGTGTTCGAGTATATTTTCTAATTTTTTTACAATATCCGACTCTATTTTTTCTTTTCCTTTTGCGAGTGACATTAGTACGTGGGGGTACTTGACAGAAATTAATATTTCAGTACGTTTTGATGTCTTGTGGTGGTTGTCTTTTAGTTCTTCGTTAATGGGTTTACCCTATTTTTGAAACGCTAGCATCTACGCAAACGCTCGCCTTCTAATGCCAGTCTTTTCTATAAATAAATATGAAATATGTCAGGAATCTACAAATACACGCGTCAAACTTCTAATACCTCTTTTTTTCGTCGTTGATTAAAAGCCTTCCACTGGTACCTTCCAAGATACCTTCCTTGAGATTTTGTATGTGTTTGAGATCCTAATATAGGCCAAGGCTCGTCGTAAGCTGGAAGTGGACACAAGAACATCCGATGGACTATAAAGAGGCCATAAAACGTGATGTAGTAAATTACACACAAGGACTCTTTCATTATGTTTTTTTTGTAAGTAGTTTTCAAGATTAACCCACCAAAACGAATTTTTTATTTAATTTATCAAGCCTTGACGAAAAAAGGGGGGTGGTATAAGTGTGATGTATATAATATAATGTTTTAAAATATCGCGGTTTTTATCACACATTTTAAGGAAACCCGGAACATACCCTTAAAATTTTGACGTGTGTATTTGTGAATAAGTGTATATATGGCTTTGTGTCTGTGGCAACGTTGCTCCAGAACAGATGGACCGATTTGGATGCTGTTTTCTCTATATGAGAGCTAGTTTAATGGAGTTGGTTCTTAGCTTTGTTTCATTAAAATAGGATTTGTAGTTCAGAAAATATTTGAATTTAAGTAAACTTAGTCGGAGTTATCCAACTTTTTCTGTCGGTTAGGTTAGTTTCTGTTAAAAATATTGCTTATCCAATGAAATCTTCAAAATCATTACGAAAAACATTGTCAAGATATGAAATATCATTGTCAAGATATGAAAAAAATATTTTAAAACAAACATACAGAAATTCAAATCGCAGATAATTTAACTAACCTAGACTAGTACGTGGTATTGAATATGTAATGTTTAAAACATTAATGAATAGATTATACTGGAATAACTCGGAAGTAACCCCTATACACTGCGCCATTTCCTAATTCATATTCGTAAATATTCCCCGAGTACCAATGAACCGAACAAAATGGAACACCGGAAATATGAACTCGTCCAAATTCCTGCCGAGCCAGTCAAGTCACGTTTCCCAGTCATAGGTGTTGGAAAACATGGTTCGTGGTTCAATAAACTTGGCATCTGCATTTTTTTCGCTCATTTTCAGGATTCCTTCCTGATCTGGTGCCAAAATGTAAGCAAATTTGGGATAAGTTTGTTGTCGCTCTATCTGTCATCATCATCGTCTGTAGGTGTGGCAGCCGAAAGACGCTCACTGCTGGATATAGGCTTCTCTCAAATACTCTCCCTGATAATATAGCTTTCTATGGTTGAAATAATTTATAACTTAAGCTGTTTTGAAGTCTATCCATTACAAACAAACAACACAAATTATCAAATTTTACCACAATTACCCAAGCTTTGCTTAATTTGGTACCAGATGGCGTTGTGTGAGTTGTCTATGTATATAGCGTTAATGTCCCGATAGTATACGCGCGCGAGTGTCCGGGGTCCGCCTTGACCATGATCCTGGATTTGGCAGATCAGGTAATTACAGTGGAGCGACTGCCATCTGACATCTGCTACCAGGGGAACCTGACCAGAGTGGATCATGGTAACCCATTTACCATTTTAAAACTTTCATCACGATGATTTCATCACCGTTAGAGCGTCGGTTAGTGTTAGTCTAATGTACCTATATAACTGAGTAAAAGACATTGGTCCACGGCGTTACAGCGAAACGAACCCAATACCGCTCGCTCACTAGTCAGACTGCTAACCACTAGGCCTAGTTCATGATAAAATTAATCCAAACATATCGTGTCAAATCCCGTACATAACTGTGATACAAGTGAAATATTTGCGAGCTGCCAACGGAAACTATGTCATAGCGGCTCGGTATGCGATCGATCAAATTGTTTGTTCATCTCCCGTACGACGGGTATGCGTGCGATCAGGTACAGAGAGGCGGTTGTTTACAGTCTGAACACGGTTGTGTTTACAGTGGACTCTCGTGGCCTATATTTCTCGGCGCTTTAATAATGTTATTTTATTTTTACATGGAGGAGAATGAATTTGCAAAGGATTTCTCAATCATTTGCAAATTCAAAATTCAAAATTCAAAATTCAAAATTCAAAATTCAAAATTCAAAATTCAAAATTCAAAATTCAAAATTCGGGGAACAGTGTCTCCACTGTTCCCCGATAAGTATAAGCTTTGGGTCTTCGAGTCGCGAGTGTAAAGGTACGTATATTCTAGGCGCGCATGCTACATGTTTGATCTCATCGTCGGTTTCCATAAGGTGAGTAAGAGGTCGAATGCAGGAAAATTTATAAGCAAGAAAGGGTAGGTAGCTTAAAGTAGATATACGCGAACGAAGTCGCGCCGAGTCCACTAGTTATTATTGAATAAATTGACAAAAAGTCGGTTGTTTATATTTGTGTAACTGTTTTTGAAAGGTAATATAATGTAGTTTGTATCTTCACTACTTATTATAAGAAAAAGCAACACACCTCTATGATACGAAGTATTTTCGAGACTATGGACTACGCTTATAAGTCGCCACAAAGTCATTGTCTACGTGCTCAGATTAATAAAATGTTGCGCTTTCAGTCTGCGTGGGTCTCAAAAATAGACTTTTATTTAAAAATAGCAACCAAGATTGATATATTATGTCTGTAACTTAGTGACGTGATATATCACTGCCACAGTAATTGAATTAAAAGGCTTTTAACGAGCTTAAACCAACGCAACGTGATAAAGTAACATGTTCGGATATTGATAGATCGTTTTGGGCATTTAGAAGATTTATTTCTATCCTAAAATTGGTAAAGAGTATAATTAATAAATGGTAATACACATGGCTGCGTTATTTTGATAACACATCAATAGCTTGTACACCCATATTTCTAAAATAATTCTTGTCTAAGTAAAGCAGCGCTCTCACGGTGTTCGTCTGCTAAATGAATGTACTACGTTCAATACGGCTGTATCATTGGCCAATTTTGTCCATTTTTCATCAGGTGGTAGGACTCTGTCAAGCCTGAGGAGTCCACCTGGGTGAGTACCACAGCCTTATCTATTTCTGTCGCCAAGCCAAAATGCTTGCATTGTTATGTTCCGGTTTGAAGGATAAGGTAGCCAGCGCAATGACGGGCATGAGGAATTTCATCTTCGTCCTCACAGTGACCACGCACCGAGTTTTGTTGCCTGCAACCTAAATGCATGAATCGTAGATGTTATGGGCGACAGTTGCCGCTTTAAATCAGGTGAGTTGTCTGCTCGTTTGTCACGGCGTAGTATAAAAACAATGGACTTTAATGTAAAACGCCACTCAAGTATTGTAAGTTGAAACACAGTATATATAAAGTTGAAACCCTGTGCATTCGCGCCTCCTATGAGACCTCATAGTATCGTTTCTGAATACAGGTGTAAATCTAGAATACAACTCGTCTGGTGAATAATGATGATCTAAAAATTTAAGTAAATAAAATAAATAATAAAAAAAATAAAAATTATTTTATCACATACCGTGTACCTTTGTATAGGTTACATATTTTTAGTTTACAATTAAAGATTGTGAGAGTGGAGCCTAAACTAGACCTTCGTCTGTATCTTAGGTCTCCAGGTCCCAAAATCAAGGTATAATACAGTCAAGAAAACATTAGAGTCCATCATAATGGCCAACATTTAGAAAATAAATATATTAAAAATCAAAATACTAATTACACCACTAGTGTACCTTCATAGCAAAAAAAAAGTCGTCTAAACTAAGAGTCAAATAAATCATTATACAAACCTCCATGACGTCACATGAAACCTCATTCCAGGAGAACGCATTATCATCTCGAAAAGAATCTCCAATAACCACATCGTCGAAGGACAACAAAAGACCTTCCAGGGCTCGGTTCCTTCGATTTCGCTGAGGAAATGGGCCGAAAAATCCAATAAGTCCCGATCGCGGTGCAACCTTGCCTATCAAACTGGGTGCAGAGATTAATTCTACATACGGCCTTCGTTGATATTAAAAGGCGGGGTGCCAGTGCTGGCGACAAACTTTTTATGTCAATAAAATGCCTTGACGTTAATATCTTGGGTGTGCTACTTAGTATAGGTTCCTATATATATTAATAGATAGGTACTTAATGACAAATTCATACAAATTATATCACGCAACCTTATCATAAATGGTATATAAGCAAATCAATGTCACATCTGATACCTATTTAAATTAAATTGTCAATTAAATATTAATAACGTGAATGTCAGTTTTATAATTTATAATTTCAAACTTCTATTTCGTTCAAAATTCACCCTGATTGTAAAAAGACCTATCTAATAGCCATTGTTTTAGGATTTTTTAGAATCCTATAACTACATAATAAAAACCCCATTAATAATTCTGCATACGACCTTATCTGATATTAAGTGACCTGATCCTTCTAGCGGATTACTCGCGGCCGTGGGAATGACAGGACGGGTATTAGATTTGCTGGATGGCTAGGATTAATATCTCAATGTGGGTGGCGAGAATTAAACTAGATTTTGTCGAGATTACAATCCGATTCTTGACCTTAACTGAAATGGCTTTAGTATATTGCTCCCGAGTTAAGGAGCTTTGTTTTGTATGTAAAATAGATACTTATTCCTGATTGCACTAAACTTAGGTGACTCCTGAGGTGATGCCATAAAATATTCCTAAGCATTTCGGGCTCACAAAATCGGTGTCATAAATTTAAGAGTGACAGCCAACGAAAAGGAGGGTTTTCATACAAACGTAGTTTTAACATATTTTCAATAGGTTCGTTATCAAAGCCAATGAAATTTTGTAGACGTGATACAGATACAATATATGCCTATGGTTTGTTAGATTTTCGTTAAAATATATCGTTTCAAAGTTACAGGGGATTTAAAATTTCCATACAAATTTGTACTATCTTATAACTAGTGTAAACAAAATATGTTTTATTTATTTATAATTTGATACTTTACCTGACCCCCTATTGGCATTCTAGGTATTTCGTACAATACCTAGGTAAAGTATGTAAGAGTAAACTATAGATACAATATTTTATACTTGCATAAACCCGACATTACATAGAATGACTATGTATTCTATACAATAACTGAATTATATGCTTTGCCGGTAACATGATCTCAAAGCCTCGCCCGCAGTCGTCCCACAACCTTACCCTCGGCGTAACATTGTGGATTCCATCAAATAACTGCCTGGATTGACGGACAAGCGAGGTTTGTTCCATATATAGGGCAGCCTCTCAAGGCGTACGATTTGATTATCGGGTAACGCCGAGTCAGCATTGGGGTATTTATCTTCATCGGGGAATACCATGGATAATGGATAATAATATTGACAGAAATGTAATTATCTTTTGTATTATATTTTTAGTAATTTTATTTATCGTTCAAGACTTTTATTTAAGCAAAGGTATGAGCTTTTTGCTCGACAAATGATTTTGTAGAAATTGCTAACTTTGGTACAAAATTATAGTTGGGTTTCTATTACGTAACTACTTCAAAAGCTTGACAATCTTCCTAATGGAAAACCGCGATTACGCAAACCGAAATAATTTTTAATAGAACTTTGTTTTGTACGTAACTGGTTACGTATCTGGCTGAAGATATATAATTCAGTGTAACAGTAAAAAATTCTGAAAAAGATAATATTTTTATTGTCTCTCTGTAACCCTGTAGCAAAAAAAACATGAGCACGAAGAATTTTCATACAATCGAGACAATTTGGAGACGTTGGAACCCCCCCTTGGAACTTTTTGCGTGCAATCTGATTATGCACATCTAGAGTATCTAACTGATCCAAAATGTCGTTTACTCCTCAGCGGGAAAGTTTGTTCAATTTCATATACCGGATGGAAATCATTAATCATTGAATCGAAATTCCGTCGAAAACTTTCCCGCTGTGGCTTGCAGCCAAAAAGTTACCAGGGAGAAATCCAAGGTTACCATAATGTCTCGATTGTATGAAAAGACCCTTTTTTTGGAGTATATTTTGTACCTTCATTATGTTATTTCATTGGCCTCTACTGGTGTATTCATGAGCGATATATACCTTTTAAGATTCTAGGTTTCATGTAATGAAACCTAGGGTTCAACCTAGGCCTAGACTGAATCACTCGACCGTATAAGTGTTGGATGTCGGCAATTTGAATACCTATTGGGTTTCGCCCGCTGATTGCATCAATGTAATGGATATTGGTTGCTTGACTAGCATTCGATTCTTGAAATTAATATGTGAAAGGAATTTCCCCGATAGATCTCCCTTTTGTAAGCCTGCTTGGAGATATTTCTTTTTAGAAAGAAATAGGTAACTTTGTTATTGTGTTTGAAACCAACAACATACTGCGTGAATAGTTTAATTTTCATCATGTTTACGTGCCTACATAAAAAACAATACACATTTTTTATTTTCCTTGTATTTTGTGCACATGGTTGAAAATACGCCTTTACAGATGTAAGAAATACATACATAATGAAATGCCTTTTTCCCGTAGGGGGTGGCAGTGACCACATCGTTCCACTTGTAAACATCCTAAATGTTGCCTAATTATTTTACTTACCTACAAAAATTATTCGTAATCGGATTTGCCGTTTCCAAGACATTGTATGTGAGTGTGTTGTTTTTCCCGAAATTCAATATGGTTCCGACGGGAACGGGTCCGGAACGTAGCAACTTAAATTTATTCGGACTAAGTCGCGGCCAAAAAAGCTAGTATTATAATTCGCAAAGGGGATTAATAGTAATTTGTAAAACGATTTGGACGAACCTTTTGTTTGCATAACAACATAGCAAGTAATCGAACGCCTCAAAATAGTCTGTAAACTTCGTTTGATGTGGCGTAACCTCTTGTTGTGGGTAACACGGTTATTAGGTGACACCCTCCTTTGAGAGCCTGTCTTGAATTCGATTAGGGTTTGAACATGTTGAGTTGATTGTGAGTGAGGCAAACCTCAACGACTAAGTCGTCGTAATTGGTAACGGTCTGGCGACCATGGTCGTACGACGGACGTCGCCCGACTTATATGAGACGTCAAAACGCTAAAGCAAAGTTGCCAATTAGGACAGGCGTTAACGTACCGGCAGTGCTCTTGCGCACGAGGGCCTGAGGTCCGCCTTCACAATGATCCAGTATTTGGCAGATTAGGCAATTACAGTGGAGCGACTGCCATCTCCTCCGTGACCCGGGCACGAGATTGAATGTTCTACGTCGCCGTAAGAGCATTGGTTAGAATTCAACTAATGTACCTAACTCAGAATGGAGTCATTGGTACATGGCCGCAGTGAGATTCGAACCCAGTACCTCCCACCTACGAGTCGGATACCTTAACCACTCGGCCAACGACGCTTCATGTGCTTCTGTAGGTACTACCTATAATTTTCCTCTCCATCATAGGTACACAAAACAAGTAAAATGTCTACTAACAAGCCTAGCATAACTTAAAACTTGGTATTCACTTTGAAACCCGTCTCTTCTCTTCCCAGTTAACGTGGGTACTAAGTAATATTAACAGCATCAGCGTGGGAGTCAGTCTAACTAGATACTATTTAGGGCATCAGCGTGGGTGGCCGTTTTAGGAAGTTCGTGCTTGTGTTTACTAATTTGGGAGTCTGTGTCATTAGGTATTCTGCAGCATCCAGTTAGTGAATGATTTCGATGATTAGCTGTAATTTTTCCTCCTTATAATATTAGTGTAAAGAGTAGATACAAAAATAAAAAGTCAAAATTTATTTATTGAGTACCGAGTTCGACAATACCAGACAGAGCTTGGCATTGCCTGACAATGCCAGGCGGTGCCGGACTGCGCCCGACGTATTGTACAGGTCCATTATACTTGAGTAGGACATGAAATATCTCTTTCAATCGTCAAAAAAGTGGTTGTAAATGCAATATTTTGGCCGCCCCAGGGCCGGAACAAACCTGCTCCACGCCGATAACGGCCGTACCGAATACGAAAATACCAGACAGAGTCGGGCATTGTCTGACAATGCTACCAAAAATTACAGCAAAAGTAAGCCAGTCTACCAACACAGCACCCGTTCACGAGTATAAGGCAGGGCCCAGCGACCGATAAATTTTCATACCATTTCATCAAACCATATTTGAGGGAAAAGATTGACCCGGCCCCGCGCCCTACCCCTAGATATACAAATCGTCCCAATTATCGGCGTTCTCCTCTTCAAAATATCAAGCATCTGTTTTATTATTTTTGAGGTATTTATCTTAAAATACATCCCTCTTTATTGGTTTAAGATCAAATATCCCAGACAGATTGGGGCGCCCACGCCTCATTTGTCGCTAAATAATTCCATATTTCCGAAGAATTCTTTCCAAAAAGAGACGCCATTTCGTAACCTTTCCGCTGGGGCTTCTCGTAATGTATTGTGTTTCACCTTGTTTGTGAAAATGATTGTTCAGACAGGTATGATAAAGTGGGACTCCAATCGCGCGGAATAAAACATCTGCAACTAGAATGGATGTGACAATTGATTAATCTAAATTTGTCTATACATAGTATAACACGAAGTCGATTCACGCCCTCTGTCCCTATGTATCTATGTTTGTATGTATCAGTTAAAGTACGCTATTGATTTTAAAGCGGTTTTCAGCAATCGATGGAGTGATTCAAGAGGAAAAAAAAGGGTAGGTAGGGCTTAAGTAGGTGTAGGGTAGGTGTAAGGTAGGGGTAGTACTAATACATAGTATAAAACGAAGTCGCATCCCGCCGTTTGCCCTAAATATCTATGTACGTATCTTTGTACGCTTAGATCTTTTAAACTACGCAACAGATTTTAATGCGATTTCATCAATAGATTAAGTGGTTTGAAAGGAAAGTTTATAATAAAAAAGAAGGTAGGTAGGTAAAGGTAAGTAGATGTACGCGAACGAAGTCCCGCCTGGTCTACTAGTAACTATGTTACTCGTAATGTAAGCCATTTCTCTAACACAACCGCGGGATTCAAAAGTTTAAGACACTTTCTAAGGCTGGATCACTTGTATTGCTGTATCTAATGTAGGGCTATGCTATGACACTCAGGGACTTGTTGTTGTTGTAGGTGTAGGGTAGGTGAAAGGTGGGTATAGTATAAATTATCTTAAGTTAAATAAATAAATATAAATAAATATTCGTAGACAAATTCACACAGCGCCATCTAGCCCCAAACTAAGCAAAGCTTGTGCTATGGGTGCTAGATAACTGATATACTACTTAAATACTTTTAAATACATACTTATTATACATATAACACCCAGACCCGTAACAGAAATTAAAATTCATCATTTCAATTTCTGCCCGGCCGGGAATCGAACCCGGGACCTCTTGCGTGGCAGACCATTGAACCACTCAGGTCGTCAAAGTATCAAACCTGACAGACTGGTTTCACGTCACACGGTGATATACCTACAAGTTAAGTAATTGTATCATCTATCTCCTCGTTAAATCTCAGTATAATAACATCCATTATTATTCTCAGAATGGATTTTTCCACTTACCCCAATCACACATCGACACCTGCGCCCTTGAGTGTAACAAACGACATTGATCCCATATCATACCTCCATTTGCTAGGAAAGATTAATAGCCGGTAGTCAGATGAACCTTGAGAGGATTGGCTGGCGGTGCATATCCAAGGCTGCAGGAGAGATAGGTGCGAAAAGTGCTTTTTTCCGATATTTACCTAAATGTAATGCCTGAATTATCGTTTACTAGTCGATGGCCGAAAATTTATTGCGTTTAAGTGGCATACTGTTAAGATAATTACAGAGATGAAATACGCAGATTAGACCTCAATGACAAGATAGTTATGGTTCTGAATTTTGTTAAACGAACTCAATATATTTTAGTACTACGAATAATTAGTCAGAGGTAATAGCTTTACTGCAGATAAAATTTTCCTACTAGCTTTTGCCCGCGTCTACTTTTTTCCTTTTTCCCTCACCGTAAGAGCATCGGCTAGCATTTCACTAATGTACATAACTCAGAAAAGAGTCATTGGTACATGGCCGCAGTGGGTTTCGAACCAGGTACGATTACGAGTCGGATACCTTAATCACTCGGCCACCGACGCTGAGATCCATTTGAAGTAAAGCACAGAATATTGATACGGTTTAAGTAAGTTAGTTGGCAACTTGTAAGTTGTAAAGAATTGACTCTCGTACATCTTGCCTTTTTTTGTTCGGTCTAGTTCTAAAAAGCGGACCGGGTTAACCATGTTAGCAAGTCAGATGTGTGGACCGCATATTATTAGCCTACTAGTTGACCTACACTCTGTTAACTATTTCATCATCGTCAGCCTATACCTACTAGTCAAAATAAGCGCCAATGCACCCTCGTAACACATATTTTTTTAAATAAAACTTTATCTATATTATAAATTTTAATATGGTTTTTGGTTTATTACACAAGTCTTGAGATCTAATCCTCTGGTAGCTGGGTCACGGAGGTCAGATGGCAGTCGTTCCACTGTAAATATCTGATTTGCAAAGTACTAAAACGCAGTCAAGCCGAACCCCGGGCCCTCGTCCACGAAATCACAACCGGGACAATAACACCAAGGTGATTATTTAATATTAAAGGAGTAATGATTTTCTAGCTTAAACCACTTATACAACTTGATTCCTGAGACACCTATGATGGCGAGCACGAAAAATTTGAACAGTGGTATTATGTTGTTACGGCACTATGCGTCCGCATAGTGCCGATCACACATCACAGCCCATAATAGTCCACTGCAGGACTTTGGGTCTCTCCCACAAAAGGGGAGGTTATTGCCATAGTCTCCACGCTTGGCAGGCGGGTTGGAGATCGCAATGTTGCAAACATAACAATGGAAAACGCTGCTGCCCATTTTCCTGTTTACGGAGATTCTAGATCTTTTGTCTCTAAACATTAGTCGCCTTGTACGACACCCACGAGTGGAAGGGGTTGGTGCTATTCTACTCTACCGGACACAACACGGCAGTGTGCCGATCGCCACTCAACTATTGTATTGTCACTTAGAACCCTGTGCGTTCGCGGGCACCGTGAGACCTCATAACGTTTCTAAATACGGTGTAAGAAAGCCCAAGAACCAAATTCCCACAAGCAGCAGCGATCCGTCTTGACCCACTCCACAATGACCCTTTAAAGCGTTCAATTTATCAGATACTTCCGTTGTTCGACCGAAATTGAATATTTATCATACACCCTCATAAATAACTGACAGTAAACAGGAGTAGGTCAGCCTTAGATACTGTATGGGAGAAATAAAAAAAAAAAAACGTTGGGGTATCATGACGTTACTGTCTCGGTTATGCTCTCACGCGCGAGGGCCCGGGGTCCGCCTTGACCATTATCCAGGATTTGGCAGATCAGGTAATTATAGTGGAGCGACTGTCATCTCACCTCCGTGACACTGCTACCAGGGGAATCTGACCAGATTGGATCATGGTCACATATTCAGGCGTCTGAATCTGCATGATGTTTTCCGTCACCGTAAGAGCAGCGGTTAATATTCAACCAATGTTCATAACTAAGAAAATTAATACATGGCCGCAATGGGATTCTAACTCGGTACCTCTTGCTTACGAGTCGGACACCTTAACCACTCGGCCACCAACGTTCCGCTGTATGGGAGAAATAATGCGTTAATATTCTAACAACTTCTTGACTAACGTCACAGTAAAATTAAAATCATAGGCAAAATAAAAAAGGAAACAAATATAATAATCTAACAGAAACAGGTCGGAATACCCCTGGCCAGAATTACAAATACTGAAATATTTTCTAAACTACTAAACTGATTTTAATAAAATAAAATATGCTTGGACAAATTCACACAGCGCCATGTAGCCCCAAAGTAAGCAAAGCTTGTGTTGTGGATGTTAGTTAACTGATAAACTACTCAAAAACATACATTTTTTTAATAAATACTTATTATACATACTACACCCAGACCCGTAACAGAAATTAAAATTCATCATTTCAATTTCTGATCGGTCGGAAATTGAACCTGGGACCTCTGCGTGACCTCTGCACACTATTATGCTGAGCCACGTCTTCGTAATGAAACAAAGCTAAAAACCATCTCGATTAAACAGTCTTTTAAATAAAGAATGGTCCTTGCCCATATAGAACCTTCGAGATATTTATAAATATCTCCCAATATACGGAATCGCTCGCAAGGGTCCCACGGTATTAACTATCCTGATTTTATTCATGTTTCTTTTAATTATCTCGATTTAGCTACGAAATTGTACATATGAATAAAGGCTTTCAACTAATAAAAATCTGTCTGACATGCCCCCATTTAATATAGGGAAGTGACTAACAAACTACATCCGTGAACCGGGAGTCAGGGCTGCCGCGTAATTGATCGAGGGTCGTACACGCGGCCCGCAGTGTGCCAACCCTGAACCTGACCCTACGCGGATCTGTCATACTGACCCCATTCTGCTAGAGGCAGGAATCAGGAATTGGGGTACTTTTTATACACTTCTGAACTAATATTCTATTCTAATTTTATTAAGAGGTCTTGTTGCAAAAAAAGTTAAGCAAATTTTCATACAATTGCGACTAATTTGGAGACATTGACGACCTGTGTGGTTCAGTGGTCAACATCCAAGAGGTCCCGGGTTCCCGGCCGGGCAAAAATTGAAATGATGAATTTTAATGTATGTTACGGCTCTGGGTGTTCTATGTATAATAAGTATGTATTTAAAAGTATATAAGTAGTTTATTAGTTATCTAGCACCCATAACACAAGCTTTGCTTACTTTGGGGCTAGATGGCGCTGTGTGAATTTGTCCACGATTATTAATTATTATTATTATTTATTTTAATATCGATTCCATACAACCAGTGCATTTTTGGATCAGTTACATACCTTAGGAAATTTAGACCTCCTCCATCCACGCTCTGATCACATCCAGAAAGTAGTCAAGGGGAAATCCAAGATGTTCAAGTTGTCTCGATTGTATGAAAATTGTCCGCATTGCCCGTTTTTTTGCAAAGAAGTGTAATATAAAAATGTAAAGCAGTCTCCTGTGGAAGACCTGACATTAACCCATGATTTGCGATGATTATCTATAAATAGTATAAAAAAACAACAAATAGGTCTAACTGGAAAACTGGGGGAGAGGCCTTTGCCCTGCAGTGGAACACCAACAACCCCAAAATAAAAGTATAAAACAAAGTCGCTTCCCGCCATCTCTCCCTATATCTCTATGTATGTATCAAGGTACGCTTAGATCTCTTAAACTATGCAACGGATTTTAATGCGGTTTTCAACAATAGATAGAGTGTTTCAAGAAGAAGGTTTCAAGAAAAAAAGGGTAAGTATGGGTAAAGTAGGTTTACGCGAACGAAGTCGCGACGGGTCCACTTGTAATATCATAATAGTACAAGTGAAACTACCTAAGTGACCCGATAAAATATTAATGTAGGTAACAGAAGCACTTTGCCAACTCAAAGAAACTTTCCCCAGTACAGAACTATTCTGAGTGCTTCGTCAGCAGACTCGGTTAGTTTGAAAACTTATTATTACGTTGAGTAAAATTAAATACTCTGCAATTAATAAAGAAACATTTTACATCTAAATCGTTAAGAACAAAAATTATAATAATCAGTCTATTTTAAACAACTGAAATAGCATTAATACTGAATACTTGCAGAATTGTAAGAAAGTTTCTCCAAACAGAAAATAATTAACTCTATATTCGGTAAGTACTTGGTTTAGGCCCGTGCCATATTTCTCCGGTTCTTTTGGAGCCGAAATCACTTAAAAATAAAAACGAAAATAATAATAATAAGTTTCTCAAATATTCATGGTTCGCCTCTGCCTGGCATTGTCGAGCCCAGTCCGGTCGTGGTTGGCGTGGGGTGGGTTTGCTGCGGCCATAGGGCGGTCAATGTGTCACTGTGTGTATCTTTCCTACTTTCCTACCTTCCTTTTTGACGATTGAAAGAGTTATTTGACGACCTTTGACGACGAGAGTTGTTTGACGACCTGAGTGGTTCAGTGGTCAACATGCCAGTCAGCCACGCAAGAGGTCTTGGGTTCGATACCCGGCCGGGCAGAAATTTGAATGATTAATTTTAATTTCTGTTACGGCTCTGGGTGTTCTATGTATAATATCTAAGTATGTATTTAAAAAAAGTATATATGTAGTATACCAGTTAGCTAGGACCCATAGCACAAGCTTTACTTAGTTTGGGGTTAGATGGCGCTGTGTGAATTTGTCCACGATTATTTATTTATTTATTATTATTTATTTATTGAATGTCCTAATCAATAAAGAAATTTTGAATTTCAATATCGACATTTTTGTTGCCTGCAACCTGAATGCATGAGTCGTAGATGTTATGGGCGACAGTTACCGCTTACTATCAGGTGGGCTGTCTGCTCGTTAGTCACCATAACAAAAAACATCTTTCATTTTTCTTTAGAGCTTCAACAGCCAATTACTTCCTAACGAGTACTATCCTCAATAAATTGTGTATAGACTGCCGAACCTACGTAATCACCCACGTATGTTACATCTCGACACGAGAGTTGCGTCAGTAACGCCTTGAAATTCAAGACAGTAAGCCTGACGAACGCTGAAGAGGCGTATAAAGGCACATTCTTAGAACACTAATGGAACTATTCTATTTGGTAGGGTTTAAAGCCTTTAAGGATAATGAGAGGTTAGTGCCTATATTAGACGCGTAACCTAATGTGATAGACGTATAATACAGATATTTTTGGTTAGACATAGACACTCGTAGACGTATCTTCTATCGTATAAGGAAGCACAGCGATGCGTCATCGGACCAAATTGTATTAGCCAACTGTTTGTTAATTATAAAAGTATTTACAGGGTTTCTGGTCTTGTACCTTGGGTGTTAATGCTACGCAGTGACAAACGGGCCAACAGTTCACCTGATGGTAAACGGTAACTGTACGTAACATCTACGACGTAATAACTACGAATTCATGCATTTAGGCAATAAAAATGCGTGATCGCGGTTGCGTTGTAACTGTGAGGACTAAGATGAATTGAAATAATTGCGCAGGCTAACTTATCCTTCGAACGGGAAAACAAGAATGCAAGCATTGTTGCTCGGCAGCAGTTAAGGCGGTGGTACGTGGTACTCACCCAGGCGGACTCCTCAGCCTTGAAAGTCCTACCACCTATGGTGTAGGTGTAGTTAGATGGAAATTCTAATAACTGTAATGCAACCATGTCTAAACAGTGAAAGAATATTTTTGTCATACGTACAAAAAACCTGTAGAAAAACAGGTAAGCGGGCCACCTGATAAAAATATATTGGTAAAGCTTTGAGGTACGAGTAGCCCGAAAAAATCTGACTGACAATCCCTGAGCCTCCCAATTAAGGACACACGTGTAACCTATGAGATTATAAATAGAATTTTTATAACTGTCATAAAATAGTTACGTAACGTTTGAGTTATCGGAAACCGAATAATATCAGAGGTGCCACAGCTATATCAAAGAGATAAAAGTGGCATCATTATATTTAAGTATCTCTATAAAGGCTAATGATATTTTACTTGAAATGAAGATTTTCTTCAAAGAGATATAAATACATGAAAAATTGTACAAAGTTTACCTCGAAGCATTTTTTCCAGCTAATGTGTAGTACAGGGAAGATATCAAGGTTTTCTTAGAAACCAAGAAAATGTATACTATATACTAAACGATTTATATTACATATTAAACGGTTAGAAGGTTTTTACGGGGTCGACAACGCGTGGGTGATGCCCCTGGTATTGCAAACGTCTATAGGCTGCGGTGACTGCTTACCATCAGGCAGTCCGTAAGCTTGTTTGCCACATTAGTGGTATAAGAAAAAACGATCGACGACCTGAGTGATTCAGTCGGTTAACATGCCAGTCTGCCACGCAGAGGTTCGATTCCTGGTCGAGAAGAAATTGAAATGATGGATTTTAATTTTTTTACGGGTCTAGGTGTAGTATGTATAATAAGTATGTAGTAAAAAAAGTACTTATATAAGTTGTAAGTAGTTTATCAGTTACCCATAAAACAAGTTTTATTTAAAAGGCTGTTTAATCAAGATTGTTTTTAGCTTTGACCACCTGAGTGGTTCAGTTCCGGTTTGCTACGCAGAGGTCCCGGTTTCGATTCCCAGCCGAGCAGGTATTTAAAAAAGAAGTATGTAAGTAATTTATCAGTTAACTAACACCCATAACACAAGCTTTGCTTAATTTGGGGCTAGATGGCGCGGTGTAAATTTGTCTAAGCATATTTATTTATTTTTATTATTTGTTATTTTTCCATCAATGTGTTCAGACCCAAGTAATCCCACTTTATCTCAGCTGGGAGGACCGAAATACCCTGGAAGTTCTGGAATGTCCTTTTAATTAGCTTGTACGGCTATAAAAACATTTTGGGCCATTTTTGGGTTTTCGCTCATAGCTTCACCCTACACCTACTTCACCCCTACCTACCCTTTTCCCTTGTATATAAACCTTTCTTTTAATCACTCAATCTATTGTTAAAAACCGATTTAAAATCCGTTGTGTAGTTTAAAAGATCTAAGCATACATACATAGATATAAAGGAACAGCGACCTGCCTATTGGTAGTCGGTTCAGCTGACTAGGAAATATTTGAGTACAATAATATCTAAACGGTGTCGGGATTTTTCCGACATCTGTCGTTTAGGTTAATATTGAGACAAAGGAGAGCTACCAGCAACAACATATTAGGTTATAGTATTTATCACTAACGCCAGGACGACTCTTACTTAGAGCCAAATTGTCTCAAGTGGATTTGGTCAAACGTGCCCAGACACCAAACACTGTGAAATCTAATAAGAAAAAAATGGAAAAAGAAATTCGTCAAACAATCTAAGCGTCAATAATCTTTTATCGTGATCCACAGATTCAATATTATTATGGATACTGCTGACTCAGCGTCTTACAGAAGTTGGGGTATGGGTATTGGAGAAAGTAAACTTAAGTTGAAATTGTTGATTGGGAGAGCTATGCTAGGAGTTTTTTGCTAGATTGATTAATGACGATTCTAATCTATACATAAAATAAATTAGTAAAAAAGTCTAATCACAGCAGATTATTATTATATTGCTGTTTCTTTTTCCTCCATTTCTTTGACGTTCATTAATAACCCTCATTTTGGACGAAGCATGATTGTGAATTACTTTGTGTAAAAAAGTGTGTCTGTACTGTATAGATGCAACGTGAACGCCTTCGTAATTAAGCAATCAATCTGTAGGACGTAGCTTCGCCACGAGTTGTGGGTAGGAAAGCCAATATCCAAACACATCAATTAGAAACAGCCCGGCTAGTGGCAGTGTTCTTGCGAGACTGATCAAAGTTAAGTAAAAGCCGATGCCGAAGACTGGCTGGGTGACCGTTTTTGTGCTTAATCGAACCAACTTCCCCCCTTTTAGTAGCGCCCCTGGTGTTGCTGATGTCCATAGGCGGCGACCACTTTCCATCAGATGGCCCGACTGCCTGTTTGTTTACATTTTACCATGAACAAAAAAACTTATATGAAGCGTTGGCGGCGCATAAATACCTACATACAGTTTTGAAGAAACATTTGAACGCGCGTTGGCGACGTTCACAAAACTTATACAACTTTGAAGTGTTGAAAGCACAATGCACGTCACCGACGCATACCTATAATCCGTCTCTAACGAACTCGCTACTCGTTAGACGTGCCTCTTAATACCGTTGGCGAAGTGAAGTTGAAAGGTTTTCCGCTGGGGATTGTGAGACTAGTTGAATAGCCTCGGGAGCCGATTGGCACTGTGTGACGATGTTATAGGTTTAAATCTAGATTGTGAACCACGGAGAGGAACCACCTGAACCATTAATTCAGGTCCACTACGTAAAAATGTCCTCTATATCAGAATGTACACTGGATCAGAACTTCCACCCCATCTCATTTCATCTCTACTTTAAAGATACAAAAATACATTGAAACAGTAAAACTCCATCATAATGCCTTGCTTTAAAATAGGCAAAGATATCATCAAAGAGATAGTAGTAGAATCAAGGAGGAAGAGAAGAGGATAGTAGTAGTGGTTAAGGGACTAGTAAGCGGGAGGTCCCGGGTTCGAATCCCACGTGTGCTATGTACCAATGACTCTTGTCTGAGTTATGTATATTAGTTTAACACTAAACCTGCACAGTCAGGCAACTGAATGTGTAACCATAGTTCAATTTGGTCGGGTTCAAACAACACGGTCACGGAGGTCAAACGGCAGCCGCTCCACTATAATTACCTGATCTGCCAAAGCTTAAATCATGGTCAAAACGGACCACGGCCCCTCGCGCGCGAGAGCACAACCGGGACATTAACGACAAGATAATTGTTTTTTATCATCCAAGGGAAAGTGAATAATCATGTACGTGAATTGATAAAGAATCAAGGGGCAAACCCGAAACTCGGTGACCGAGTTCGCAACATGTCTGAACTCTTTGAAAGTTTGTGACACTTCTGAGGGTTGTTATACGAGTCATCACAAAAGCCTCTTCGCTTTACTTGGGCATTAGTTTCTAAAAGATGATGTAGGCCAGGGATGGGCCGCGGTCCACCAAACTCTATAATATAAAAACCAAACATAGCAGGCGCCCACTTAACTTCCTCTGTAAGTTTTGCAGTTACTTCTATACTCCCCAATATGATAAACTTATGGAGAATAGGTATGCAATGCAAAAACATACACCTAAAAACTAAAACTAAAACACGAAATAAAAAAATGCGGTATTTATATTTGATATTTGAAAATACTTCCAAACATATACCAAAAATGTTAAATAATCTCTCTTGTAAACTGCAAGCAACCGCAAGAAATATTTTTAACACTAGTAGACCTCACAGGTCAAAACTTCGGCCACCCCTGATGTAGGCAATCCATGGAATACACATAAACATAAATTGCTAAAGAATATTCCGGGTTTCCTATCGTAGTTGCATGCGTCATAGTCACGGGACCACTGTTATCCTTTGTAGATATCGCAGTAGGAAACCCGAAAACCTGATTGCGGCGTCTTCGACCCGTATTCGACGTCAGGTATTTGCATCAGGACGTTGACATTGGCGGTCCTTAGTCACTGCCTACTCCCGAGTGTCATAAGATACTTTATGTTCCGGAAAAGTGCCGATCGCCACTTAAGTGCATGATTTCATGATTTGTTGTGTTTGTGTGTTTGTACCTGCTTTATTTTTGTTTAGTATTGAAGTGTTCTAAAATGTTCATATTATGTAAACGCTTATGGATTTTTGTGATGTCAAAATAAATCATGTCTATGTCTATGTCTAAGTTTGTAGTTGGAACCCTGTGCATTCGCGCGAAATGTGACCTCTCAGTACAATTTCTGAATACGGTTGTAAGTTTGCACAAAATCCGCATAGAATATATCTATCGTTCTTGTCCGCTATTACACGACGATTCTAAAAAAAGATTCAAAATAATGAAATTCAACATTCCATCAGAGTACGAGTATTTGTCAGTATTTGCACACGACACGCTAGACCTACTCGCCTGAAAGGCTTGGTAAACATTATCTCCTGGGTTATTTAATGTTTTATAGATACTTAGATCAAATAATGTGAACGATATGTGTGACCGTTTGTCATTGGATATTTATTGGATCATGAAAGTATTTATTATGGAAATAATAAAAACATATGTATTTATTTAGCAGGCAGTTCTGGACAATAACATCTTTTATCATTTAATGCTACAAGTATTATATATATACGACGGAGGTCAGATGGTAGTCGCTCCACTGTAATTACCTGATCAGCAAATCCTGGATCATGGTCAAGGCGGACCCCGGGGCCTTGTGCTCGAGAGCACAACTGGGACATTAACGCTAAGATCGTGTCATCACCATCTTGGCAAAAATGACAATTTAGTCCGCCGTCGTATCATCATTGATACGACGGCGGACTAAATTGTCATTTTATTATATTCTAGATTCTTTTAGGAATAAGAAACCAGAAATTATAACACGATATTTAAAAAAATAGAAAATATTGTCGTTTAGAGGAAATTACCCAAGTAAAATGATTTTATTCTGCCCGAAGAAGTGCTATAAATAGTATTTAGAATCAACAAATATGAACTTGTGAAACGTGTATCCTTTAAATACATACCTCTCTATAATTAAGGCCGTTAGTGCGTAACCGTTCTCACATTCCTAAAAGCCGTAAACCCTGAATTCTCAATACGAAACGACTACTGAGATAGAGGAAATAATAAAAAACAATAATTTCCACGCGAGACGCCAGGTCCTTCAGGGGTCACCGACCTAGTAGGAGGGTTTTATTTCGGTACGTATGTTTGCACAAAAACAGCCCATTACCATAACGTTCGAGCCACTGAAAGGGTTAAGCATGACAATGTGTGAGGAATCAAATTACTGAACGAAGCAGGTTTTAATCGATTTCGGGTATTTGAACGAAATTATCTGGAACATACTGGCTTGATAAATAAATATTTCATATTTCAGTCCTGTACAGAGTGTATCTAGACTAACATGCAGGAACAAAATTTCACACCTACGAATTATATTTTACTTTCAGAAATAAGATTGTGTGCCGCTTGCTTTTTGAAAAATTCGTTAATCGAACGAACAAATATCATTTTAAAAACAAAATTAGGACGCCACGTGAACCAAGTCGCGCGGGGAGAAAAGACTTTAATGTTTGTTAGTTTGTATGTAATTGATAAACTCAAAAACTACTTATCTAAGTCTAAAAATTAATAAACCTGTAGAAAGCTACGTTAACAGGGGTGAAATAGGCTATACCTTTTCCCGAAATTTAATGTGGTTTCCACGAAAATGGGTTCGGAACGTAGTAACCGAATTCTCTTCCGAAAGTTGAGGGCAAAAAGCTAGTCTCGTGTAATCATGATTCATCATCATCATCCGAGCGGTCTCTTCTTTCTCCTCGTTGGCTCTTGCATTCTGATATCCTGAGCTATTACAATAGAGAATAACGTAATTTTATCTACTGAATAGATGTTGAAGGCCGCTGCACTATCACAAATTGCAAACTCAAATATTTCATGTTATGATTTAATTTTTTAAAGACTTCGTAAAATTTTTGTCGTTTCTGTTATAGTTTTTTTCGTATTATTTTTGTTAATTTAGATATAAGATGCCATGCAATAATGAGGTCTAATGGTGCGTGCAGATCTCGTAAACACTGTTGCAGGACCGGCTCGTTCGTAAGTCGCTCGCGGTCGCTAGTGAGCGGCTCGCGAGCAGTTGCTGTAACATCAAGCGAGGATTCGCGGGACGATTGCGAGATTTGGACGCATATAAGGATATACAGAATGGTACAAATCTGGTGGTGTTATGTTTGTAACGGAGATAAAAAAAAAATACAAGATAATGGGTAAATTCATTCAGAGCCATCTAGCCCTAAAGTAAGCAAAACTAGTGTTATGGTTGTTAGATAACTGATAAATTACTTATATACTTTTTTTAAATTCATACTTATTGTACTTACCTAGACCCGTAACAGAAATTAAAATTAATCATTCAATTTTCTGCTCGGCCGAGAATCGAACCCGGGACCTTTGCGTGGCAGGTCGGCATGTCCAACTGAACCACTTAGGTCGTAAATTTAATGGGATGAATAAAATCTTAGAGCACGAAATAAAAAACGTGCTTAAAATAAGTAGAATCCCCGTCGATTTTACTTATTTTAAATCGATGCGCCTGTCTCATAGAAAGCTGATGAACCGAGGTCAAAGTGTCGTGAATAATATAACGTTTTACATTGAAGGCACATGTTGGTTCACATGTCAGTTGCACTTGCAAATATATTTTGAGCTAGTTACGTGGAAAAAGCTGTATTGTCTTTTTATATTCTTATGTCTGCTTGTTAACAGGGTCACTGTAATCGGATCGCAGTCGCTCTACTGTAATAACCTGGCCAATTACGTAACTGTGTTGCCAACAATTCTCTGATTTCAATTATTGAAATTGTTACTTTTGTGATTACGTATCATCGAATTATTAGTTTCAGTTTATTGCAATGGAATTTTATTAGCAACTGAACCCATGAAATCGATAAGCAAAAGTAACAATTTCAATCATTGAAATAAGAGAATTGTTGGTAAAAGTATTATTAATTAGCCTACTGATCTGCCAAATCCTGGATCCTGGTCAAGGCGGACCCCAGGCCCCAACACGCGAGAGGAAAACCGGGTTATTGACGCCATGATGATTATGACTTTAACATAAATGAAATGTGCCGGAACTTTGACCCATGTTGGAAGTGCTAACAATGTAATTGTTATTAGGGTAGCCCCAAGAACATATATCTATTAAACAGTGAAAAAGCCGTGTCTGTTCGTTGAAGATATTTCATTTAAAAATTGTTAGGACAGGATTCTGACACGTTACTATGATAAAACAACTTGTTTTTTTGAATTTTTATCTGTCTCGCTACGCATCACGCATCAAAACTACTTAACGGATTTTGATTCAATTCTGATCGTTTGGTAGCTTAAAGTCCAAGGTATTATGTAAGCCATGTTTAATCTAATTCGGATATGTAGAACCAGAGATACAGCTTGACCTCCCCATAGCACTGGCATTCAAATAGAGGTCATTAAAATTGTACACCAAATGCAAAACCGCTATAGAAACTACTTCCACGCGGACAAAGTCGCGGGCAAAAGTTAGTAATGCAAATAAGGCCAACCATGGAAGGGTAACAACTAACGAACTCGCAAACTTCCAAGAAGCCACTACAAACTTCAACAACAGTAAAAGTTTTGTATAGTACTATGATATTTGAATCTTTCTCCAACGCACACTAATGCCCGATTTACATATGCCAAGTGTTAAGCAAAGTTGACAAGTAGCGAGGGAAGTTAACAAGTAGGATAGGAGTGAGTCAACTTAATGTTTTTCCTCACCGTAAGAGCATTTCATTCAACTAATGTACAAAACTCAGAAAAGAGTCATTGGTATACGGCTGCAGTGGAATTCGAACCCGTACTGGGTTCTCTCGCTCACTAATCGGATACTTTAACCTCGCCACCGACGTTCCATGTGCTTCTGTAAGTTATTATCACAGCCCATAACAGTCTACTGCAGGACTTGGGCCTCTCCTACGAAATGGGAGGTTATTGGCATAATATCCACGCTTGGCGGGCGGGTTTGAGATCGCAGTGTTATAAATATAACAATGAAAAACGCTGCTATCCATTTTCCAGTCTACGGAGACTTTAAATCTTTTGCCTCGATAACATTAGTCGCCCTGTTCGACACCCACAAGTGTAAGGGGTTGGTACTATTCTACTCTGCCGGACATCACACGGCCATTCTGTAAGTACCACTTAATAAATACTTAATTTTCCTCTCCAGCTTACACAAAATAGTCTATTAGAGGCGTAATTGTTTTAGACGCCCATTTTCTGTGTGAAAATCAGTAATTACTTCAACCGCGCTTCGACCTCAAACTTTTGAGAGCCGCTCCTAATCTCATTTACGTAGTGAAATGGCGTGATTCTAGCAGAGTTTGTTCGTTCATTCTAAATATTCTAAGGGTCTACCCTAGACCATTATAACTTGATATTCGGTTACTGGGAAGCTTGTTGTTCTATTTACTTAAAGAGAAATCAAAGAGTGAGGGATTAGGATGGTTATGTTATGAGGAGGCAAAATAAACGACTATTTTACCTCGACTGCTGTGAAGGCCAAAAAGTGGCGTTGTGTTTGGTATTCCTGGATTTAACGGATGAGGCAATTACAGTCGAGCGCCTGCTATCTGATAGCAGAGAAACCGGACCAGATTGGATAATGGCAACCTATTCAGTCGCCTGAATGTGCAGGGTTCATCACGATGTTTTACCGAACGTTAGTAACAGTTAGTGTTCAAGTAATGCACAGTCCGGTGCAGAATGAATGAAACTCCCCAGAAAAAATGTATGGTCAGTTCTTTCTGCAGCTGACTGTACATAACTCAGAGAAAGTCATGAGTATATGGCAACACAGGGGTCGAATTCGGTGCCTCTTGTTTACGAGTCAGCCTCCTTAACCATTATGCCACCGACACAGGATTACAATTTTCGTTTAGTCAACAGAAAACTTCCACAGTTCGTTGCCAAGAGGCCACCCACTAGACTCCAAAGCCTCTTAGGGCTCAAAGCGCAGCCTAATAACCCAATTCGTTGAGGACAAGTCTCGATGCAGCCTCATCAGGTCACCAGGTCAAAAACCGAGACGTTGAGGGCTTGGTTGCTATGCGGTTGGACGTAATGAGGAGTTGGGCGGGGTTAGATGCTTTTCTCTTAGTTCTATCTACGGATCTAATGGTAGTCGCGACAAAATATGTCGAAGTATGAAGCCTTTGGAGTATGCTATGGTTGGATTGTGGAATAGCTCCCCTGAGCGACTTCGTTCGCGTGTTGTCCTACCCTATAAACATTCCTCTTAAATTACCGAATAATTAAAAACCGCATTAAAATCCGTTGCGTAGATTATAAGATCTAAGCGCAGATACACATAAATACATAGACAGACGGACAGACGGCGAGAAGCGACTTTGTTTTGTAGTGTGGGGTGTCGTTGGATAGGTATTTGCAAAGAATGTCATGTTAGTCCGTTTTATGTTCTTTTCTCTTCTTGTTTGTTACATCGCCTTGTAATTTTTATAAATTGCTCTCTGGTTGACTAGTAGAAAAACGAAGTCTTTAAGTCCGCCATTGTACTATAATTTGAATGCAGTTTTCAATAAATAAATAAATGTGGCTGTTACAAACAACCACCCTGACTCAGGTTTGAATAAGGCAACAGAAAAAAGCCTTCTTTGGCTTGTTTCAAATTCATTGAATTAAAAAAACGAAAAGAGAATAAAAATGTAAAAGAGAAGGTAAAGTAACAGCAATCACCCCATCTAGCCACATTTCTAATTCAGTGTGGTGCTGTACCAAGAAACGAAGCATCGATCGGTGCAATAGTGGCTAGGGATGGGAAGGTCGTTGAAATAATATGATTTTTTTCGGTATATCGATAGCGAAAATGTATACAGATCCTTTAACAGATCCAGATCTAGCAATGGGTAATACTTCCGCCCGTAAGAGCATCGGTTGGAGTTAAACTAATATATTTACATAACTCATAAAAGTCATTGATACTAAAAGCATAGAACTCGGTACCTCTGTCTTACGAGTCGGACCCGTTAGTCATTACGAATATTCATTACTAGCAAGAATATAAACAAATCTATTACTAGACCCAGATTTAGCGATAAGTTCACATGGGAATGGAATGTTATTGGAATAGGCAAATACAAACAATGCGTTATTGAAATCGGTACAATAGTTTGGGTAATATTTGCGTATAATTGGTAAACTTTACTTATTTATTTGCCGACATCTAGATATATGTTAGGTTGATCGATGTTAGGTTATGTGCCCGAGTATTCTTTGTAATTTTTTGGTTTTGTTGGATCGTGGTAGCTTTGTCCGCTAATTAATGTATTCCACAACAATCTGGACTCCTCAAACGTCAAATTGAAGACTGTTTCTAGAGTCATGCTACATTTTCGATCGAATCGTTACTTACCAGGCGAGATGGTGGTCAAAATGCCTCATCATCATCATGGTTTTGGCCCACCTCGCTCCATCTTCGGTATCCTTGGTAGTAAGCTTATTGGCACGCATATCCGAAATGCCTGCTTAGTAAATTATAAAAAAAAGTACTTCCCGTTTTCTTCAAAACATCGATAGAGCCTCCTTACGTCCCTAGCGCCGACCCATTGACCCAGTGGCGCGGGGCAATCACCGCGCAACCTCGGTGCCGTTCGGCGCACCTTCAAGGCTGTATGCACTTTTTATGGGGGTCGACCGCCCAAGTAAGTAGGCCGCTTTTCGCTTGATGTTACAGTTTCTTTATGTTCTTTCTTTCTTTATGTATTAGCTGTGGTTATAATGGGAGAGTAGTAGATGAAATTATACTAACCCTTTTTACCGGGTGTTCTGCAAGGAGATTGATAAAAATAAATAAATAATCGTGGACAAATTCACACAACGCCATCTAGCCCCAAAGTAAGCAAAGCTTGTGTTATGGGTGCTAGATAACTGATAAACTACTTATATACTTTTGTTTTTTTTAAATACATACTTATTATACATAGAATACCCAGACCCGTAACAGAAATTAAAATTCATCATTTCAATTTCTGCCCGGCCGGGAATCGAACCCGGGACCTCTTGCGTGGCTGACCGGCATGTTGACCACTGAACCACTCAGGTCGTCATTGATAACCTAAGTTGTTTACGGGGTCGGCAACGCGTGGCCGATGTCCCTGGTATTGCAGACGTCCATAGACTGTGGTGACTGCTTACCATCAGGCAGGCCGTAAGCTTGTTTGCCACCTTAGTGGTATAAAAAAAAAATGCCTCTAGGACCAACAACCTAAATTACACTCAGATTTGGCTGTATGGTGTCGGTGTCCGGCAGAGTAGAGTAGCACTAACCCCTTGCACTCACGGGTGTCGCGACTAATGTTTTTAAAGCAAAACTTCTAAGTCTCCGGAGGCTGGAAAATGGGCAGCAGCGTTTTCCATTGTTACATTATAGCACTGCGATCTCCAACCCGCCTGCCAAGCGTGGAGATTATGGTAAAACCTATCATGGGAGAGGCCCGAAGTCCTGCAGTGGACTGTTATAGGCTGTGATGATGATGCCACACAGATTTCAAAATTCAAATTTTGAATAAGTTTTAAATGCCTCCATAGACCAGTTTATCAGTGGTAACATTCTACCAAGCCTAATTGGTTCGTCTGGCTACCATAGCCATATATATCTCTGCCGCCAAACAACAATGCTTGCGTGGTTGAGTTAGAGGATATTAAGCCAGCGCAATTACACTCATGAGCACAACGATCGCAATGTCACCCGCTGTTGCTACATCCATGATATTTTTTGTGACTGTAGTAGCATAAAAAACTGGAAATGGCTAGATATTATACATTATTGTCGATTATGCGAGTAAAGTACCTATGTAAACCATTCAAATTGAGATAATAAGTCAAGTAGTTGACCCTTAATGTTGCGCATTCTTGATGGAACTTCATTGTAGATGTTAAAGATTAGTGGAAACGACGCGACTTTGTTCGCTTTACCTTTACCGACCCTTTTTTTCTTCCTTATAAACCTTTGTCTTGAATCACTCTATCTATTGTTGAATACAAATCCATTGCGCAGTTTAAACTATCTAAGCGTACATAGATACATAGGGACAGACGGCGGGAAACGACTTTGTTTTATACTATGTATAGATTCAATGAAACTAGTATATGTAAGTGTTTAAATCTATAATATAATGATTCAACTTAGTCCAAGTGCGTATCCTAAAACTAGGTGACCAATGTTTACCGAAATTCCCTAACACATCCAATACCACTTATATGTAAAGTGGTTTCATGTTTGCTTATTAACGTCGAACTTCCGAAGTTCCTATTTGTGTTTCGATGAATGCCTTTAGTTATATAAATTCCGGCAGACCATAACAGAATGAAGTAACATATGTTGTGAATTCATTGTGTAATTTCAACTTTATCCCCCTTGAAACTATGAAAGCTACGCTTGAACTATGAAAACTATGATATCACTGTTTGACAATTGGTCCTACAGTCGTACCAAAAGGTACAAGCTTCTATTTAACTTGCAATTGAGTCTATACGTTTGGGTCAAATTTGACCCACTTCCTGGCGATAAACTGAGCTGAAATTTGGTATGGTTATGTAACTTGGATAACAATACATTAATATTGTATCATAGAGCTGGGTCACAAGTCCGCTAATTTACTGAACTCAACTGAATTGTAATTGGATCGTAATCGCAGTTCAATGGCAGTTTTACGTGTTAATGGTATTCTGCTATAATTAAAACTGCCATTGAGCTGCTGTTTACCAAAAACAGCAGAATACCAAAAACGTGTCAAACTGCCATTGAGCTGCAAATGCTATTCAATTACAATTCGATTCAGCCATTAGTAAATTAGCCGACTCGAGACCTTAGTCTGACTATGAAGTCTGTGGGATACGAGCATTAGTGTGTATGTATGTATGTTGGTCCAATAATAAAATTACGAGAATGATGAAAAAAATGAATATTTTCTTTTTACAAATTTTCTTAAAACTATTGTGATTGAGATCTTCTTTTAAGCTTATTAGCCTGTGTTAGAAGATCTTGCTCTTTCTTAGGTACAATTATAAAACCATATGAATACAAAGTTAATAAACCAATTAATTAACAAAGAAAAAAAACAAAAAAAGTGAACAATTATAAATGTTAGGTTTTTTATTTATGCTGTTGTACAGATACGCCGACCGTGTCTCATATTGTCTTGCAGCAAAGGTGGTGTTTGCTCTGTGAGTTTGCATTACTATATATTTTCTTCTCTTCGTTTGATTGATGAATGATGGAGCAACATTGTATTGTGTGACGTTATGGGCGGGATATTTTACACAAACCATTTTTTATTCAACGCCGACGCGTAATTCTATGGACAAAAAAATGCAAACTCAATTATAACTGGAAAGCTGTAATGAAGAGTGTCGAGAAATGAGATGTTTTTTTATAAATATGACAAATGTAGCAATTCTATTCGAGCGAAAGCAATATCTAAGCTATTTGTGATACATTAATTATATTACAATCTGTGATTATATCAGTCGAGATTTTACCTTTTTTATCGAGTTAATTATACTTAGTTACATACTACTAGCACTAGGAATCCTCGATTGGCAGGGCATGGAAGAGGTGCGATCTCTGGTGTCGGAGGCCAAGATCCACTTTGGGTCATTGAGCTACCGCAGTAAGTCTGTAAGTAAGCTACATACTAGCTTTTGCCTGTAACATCGTCCGCGTGGAAATAGTTATATGCAATCGTTTAATTTCAGACTATAGTTTAACATTCGCCCCCGACTACTACTATTCAAAAAAAAATCCACAAGTTATACGTTCTATGAGCAACTCTTGAATAGTAGTTTTGACTTCAGAGGGATTCTGTAACAATTCTCTATAGAGTTAAGCGGATAAGGAAACAATTACATGTCAAACTTCAAGACTACTACATTGTTTTTTGACTCTACAATAGTTTAGTATCAATAAGTGCCGCCATGTACCAATTACTCTTTTCTGAGTTATGTATATTAGTTAAACACTAACAGCTGCTCTTATTTCGAGGGAAAACATCGTGATGAAACCTTGTGCAGGTTTCAGGCGACTAAATTTGTAATCATGAACCATTTCTCAGGTTGCTCTGGTAGAAGGGTCACGGAGGGAGGATAGCAGTCGCTCCATTGTCATTACTAGATCTGCTTATCCTGGATCATGATCAAGACGAAACCCGGGCCCTCGTGCGCGAGAGCACAACTGGGACAGGTTTCATTACAATGTTTTCCCTCACCGTAAGAGCATCGGTTAGCATTCAACTAAAGTATATAACTCAGAAAATAGCCATTCGATTCAATTTGGACTCGGTCCCTATCGCTTACGAGTCGGAAACCTTAATCACTCGGCCACCGACATTCTGTTGTAGTAAGATACTGTGCTGAAAAAAAGCACCTCATCGGTTATTAACTTGTCATGTGACAACTGCAATTGAATCTGGCTAATTGTCCAATAGACTTGGCAGACAACACTCCCAATATGAAGTCATTACTATCCCTTTGTCCGGATCTTGGATAGCCAAATAGGGATGCGCCAATTTGACAATGAATAAATCAATATCAGTCTTCGAAATATTGGTGGGTGTAATTCAGTTTGCTTTTGAATAGACGTCTGAAAGATCGATTAAAGATATTTAATATCATTGCTGACAGAGGTCCGATTTGAAAGCGGTACCGGTACCGGTACCAATGACTCTTTTCTGAGATATGTCTGTACTACTGTTAGTTGAACCGATGATATTACGGTGAGGGAACATATTATCGTGATACCTGCACATTCAGTCGACTGAATGTGTAACCACGATCTCGTCTGTTCAGGTTCTCCTGTAAACAGGGTCAGGTAGGTCAGAAAGTAATCGCTCCTCTAAAATTTGCTGATCTGCTAAAGACCCTCTGCCCTCGCGCGAGAGAGCACATCCCGGATATTGACGCAAAGATGATGATGATGGTATGATGGTACTAACTTAGATATTCTAAGAATCGACGTAGTTTTACCGCCTGATATTCGAATAAACCTGTTCTAACCGGCGCATCCCTAGCAGTCGCGAAAGTTCGTACGATGATTTACACGAGTGTAATCGAACTTTATTGCCTGTCTGTCTGTTAGTTTCAGAAGTTCACTGGCGTGGTTAAACTCTTCGGAAAGTATTCGCCAGCGTTTTCTTCCAGTCTCAGGCGAGTGAGGCAGCATTTTTTATAATATATGAATTGTTATGAGGGTTTAATGGTATTTGGAAGTAGTTAGAAACGGCTGTGACTCTGTCTGGACAAAAGTTTAACGGCACATAAATTAAATATGTATTGATTTCTGTGGTTAAGAGCACTACTTTGATACAGTTGTAAGAAAAAATTTTGTATTCTTATTTCATGACAAACTGATCTAAAATCCTATTATTTTTAGGGATTAAAATAATGCCATAACACTCGAGAATAGCGTAGCCCCAGCATACAAATAACAACATAAATATCAAAAATTTCAAATTTTGGAAATCCCACGACGAGTAAATTGTTTTAAAAGAAAAATAATTAAAGATTTTTTAAACATCGAAAATTCTATGTAGTTCTACGGCAATATCAATTCCACAGGACAGCTTCTGCAACCGCAACTGCAAAAACCGCAACGAAATCGGTTTAGTAGTTTGTTAGAACTGCTCAAATGGCGACCGTTGCTGATAGGAACGCCCTCTAGAACCTTCTCTGAAATAATACCTTTTGAATGCAAAAACTACATCGAAATCGGCCCAATAAATTTATAAGAAATATGGTAACACACATATTCCGTCCGTCGTGAGTAAAAACCAAAACAAAAATCAATCCATTTGTCAGAACATTCAATTGCCACAGTTCTCTTTTACGACTTGTTAGCTGCGTATATTTCTCTGTTATGCAAAGTAGACAAACAACGCTATGTACGAACGAGTAATAACTGAGAATCTGCATGGAACACTCGTCCTGGAAACGTGGTGGAATCCGGCGGCGAATTCAAAGGCGACGCCTAGCCGTCTGAACAGATCGCAGGGAGTGTGACTCTGATAGAATTGACAGGGAGTTTATTGCCCGAGACAGGAATTTTTTTTAGACCCGACTAACAAGGGGAGTTTTAGTTTGTAGTGTGTTTCTGTGTATGTGTGGGTCTGTTCGCAGCTCTTGAACGGACGGATTGATTTCGATCGATTTCTGTATTTGTAAGCCAGTTTTGATTTGTCGAGATGGTTCTTATTCATTTTCACGAGGGCAGGATGTGATGAAGCAATTTGGAAGGTATTGCATTGCCACCGAACTTTCTACATTTCCGTGTGCAAAATTTCAGCTCAATCGGAAACCGAGAAATGGGTCAAATTGAACTTGCAAGATTTTGATACGAACAGACATGGGGACATGTGAAACTAAATAAAAGCTTGTAAAATACTTTTAGTCGGGTCTAGTCGTCATCAGTCTATGCGTAGAATCTCGGTTTTTTCACCTTTTCATTTCCAAGCTTTTGACTGCGCTTCGTCAAAGCAAGATTTCTGGAGCAACGTACAAGGTCAGGTGTAGGCCCGGAAACTACGTAGTGTTTCCAACTAACGTCGCCATGTTTTTCAAAATACAACGAAATAAGAGAGGTTTTATAAGTTTGTTTAGTGTATTTGTGGCTTAGTATCTGCCTTGCACCGGAGCGTCGGTGGCTGAGTAGTAAAGGTATGGACTCGCAAGCGAGAGCTAAAGGGGTCCGAATCCCACTGCCGCCATCACTCTTTTCTAAGTTATGGACATTAGTTGGATACTAACCGATACTCTTACGGTGAGGGAAAACATCGTGATGAAACCTGCACATTCAGGCGACTGAATATTTAACCATGATCTAATCTGGTCAGGTTCCTCTGTTAGCAGGGTCACAGTGGTTAGATTACAGTCGCTCCACTGCAATGATCTGATCTGCCAAAACTCGGATCATTGTCAAGGCGGATCCCGGGCTCTCATGCGCGAGAGCATAACCGGGGTATTAACACCAAGATGAACAAAACAGTGAATACTAACGGCTTCTAATCGAGCATTGAAGATTGTGTACATGAAGTCAAACCTTGAGATCGTTTCTCAGTAAACGTATTCACTTATGAACAATACGATACACAAGTTTAAGGAATACATATGAGCAATTAACTTAATCAAAGACACAGAGTTGCGTGAGCGTGCGTTTTCGTACATTAACTCTAGCGTATTTTTGGCTTTTACTTTAGTACATTTTGGATGTAATTGGTATCATTAGGCGAGTGAGTGAGAAATAAATTGAAAACTTTTGTCTACATTACAGTCTTATGAACTGCACCATTCACTTTATACGTTTAAATAATATTTTTATGTACATACATCTCATATGTGCAAACTTTTCGGTTAACCATGTGGTTAAAAGTCCTCATGAACCATTCCTTTCACACCCAGAAATGGCAGAGTCCTATTCTGCTGTAACTCATATTAGACCGCATTCTGTTTTGGAAGTGATTGAGGTAAGTTACACATTGATCAACCTCCGATTCTCCACCTTTAAGTGTACAAAAATATCGTCCATATTTTAAGTGGTGCAGTTTCAAGGGCCCAGCTCTTCGAAATACTCCATCCATTGGTCAGCTACCACTGGGGCCACAGGACTGTCCTATGCCTCTTCATCCACCTGTAAATAGTACTGCCCATGGTATACGAAGTATGCGAAAGGTGGACAGTGTTTAGTAAGTTTTAAATACTCCATCGGCTTGGCATTGTCCCGAGGATTATATCCCAGCACTTTCAAGAAATCTGCGACTGAAAAGTTAGTCGAAAGGAACTCGACATAACTCACCATGACTCATGCATTTTCTTTATGTTACACGGCAGCCAAACAGGCAAGCGGGCCACCTGATGGAAAGTGGTCACCGTCGCCTATGGACATCAGCAACACCACGGGAGTCACCAATGCGTTGCCCGCCTCTAAAGAGACCTCTAATATACCTCTTGAACGATCCCATGTCATAGTCCAAAGGAATCACTGCTCTCATTACATTGTTCATTACATTAAGGAGCATTACAGTGCTCTGTAAAGGCTAACAAAATGTCGACATCCTTGATAATCCATTAAGCTGCTATGGCATATTGTTTTAAATTCGTTTAATATTCAATAACTTTCAGAACGTATTTTCTATAATAGTTGATTTCACTTACTCCTAATTCAGGTATTCACCGGGTCGTGAAGCAACAGGTAGAACGGAGGCAATCTTCGGATGTATTCATTTGAATTGTAGACTTTAATTTAGTTCTGTTACTGAACGCCTTTCTTTTACATGCGAGAATCGACATTTCATTTCAATTTTACTCTCAATTCCACTCGCTTTTATGTTTTAATGACTTGGTTGCTCGATAAAAGGTAACGTAGCAAAGGTTAGAATAGGTAAAAAAATGTTATTGTCAATTGGTTTTTTATTGATATTGGAAGCTCTATCATATACCTTTAACTATAAAGACCCGGCGCGACTTCGTTCGCGTACACCTACTTAACCTTACCCTTTTTTTCATGCTTATAAACCTTACTCTTGAATAACTCTAACCATTATTCAAAATTGCATTAAAACTGTTGCGTAGTTTAAAAGATCTAAGCGTATATAGAAACAGACACACTATAAAACGAAGTCGCTTCGCGCCGTCTGTCCCTCATTAACGTATATGAAAGAAAAAAGTGATATGAATAGAAAAAAGTAAAACCGTACGACAAACTGCACTCGCTACTATCGTAACAAATTCAAACTAACAACATAATCAGAACTGTTATATGTAGAGATGGAATACAATCAACAAAGTACTCGCACTAACGAAGCGCAATTTCAATGAACTAATCTCAGTATCCAGACGCTTGATAGATATTGCTGACAACTCGGAGGGAGTTTCGGCGAACTACTGTATACTGTTGTTTGTTCACAGGTGAGTTCTGTTGACAAACGAGGGAGGAACTTTGTCGTCTGCTTTGCAACGGTGTTTGTGCATTGCTGTGTTTGTGGGTAAACATGTTGGTCGGTGCAGAAGGTTTGAAGGTGCGAAGTTCGAGTTGATGAAAATGGTGCTGACGGTTTTTGTGCTAAGTGCAGCACGAGCAGATACTTCACCTGATGGTAAGCGGCAACTATCGCCCTCGAGAATGTGTGCATCGATGTAGTATACTTTAGTACCATGATCATGATTGTCTAAAGTGCGGAAAGTCCACGCACATTGCGGTGGAAATCATTCGAGAATTATATGGAGCGAAGTGGCGAACTTTCTCTGTAAAATCTTCACCTTGGCGTTAATGTCCCGGTTGTGCTCTCGAGAGCGAGGGCCCGTTGTCCGCCTTGACCAATTATCCAGGATTTGGCGATCAGGTAATTACAGTGTAGCGACTACCGTCTGACCTCCGTGACCCTACTACCAGGGGAACCTGACCAGATTGGATCATGGTTACAACATCAGTTGCCTGAATTTGCAGGTTTCATCACGATGTTTTCCCTCACCGTAAGAGCATCGGTTAGACTTCAACTAATATACATAACTCATTAAAGAAACATTGGTCCATGGCCGCAGCGGGATTCCAACCCGGTACCTCTCGCTTACGACTTGGATACTCAACCGCCCGGCTACCGACGCTCTCAAGTTTATCTGTAAAATACGTCGCATTTTATCTAATTGTACAAAAACCACATCCAATGAGTTCTCAAATGAAAAATATTTTTACATAACAATATAATACTCATTAAAACCATACCAGAAACCCAACACGATCTTGTTGCGTTCAGTAGTTCCTAAGGCCACCATTCGTCAACATCATCAAACCTTGAATATCATCTAGGGGTATAGTACTTATTAAGACCAGTCCAAAGAGCCCAAATACGACCCAGTTCCTATAACCACATTCCGACTACATTATCAGACCAGCTCCTTAGTACTATATTAATGCATTGTCATTCAAGTTACATAGGTGTACTAAATTTCAAGTTGGTCATATAAGGGCATGCGAGTTTTTCCCCAAAGATACCTATATATTTACATACACAAACATTGCAAGTTATTTAAAAGCTTGTAAAATAATTATAAAGTACTTTCTTATCTCCCCCCCGTTTTTCTGTCCAGTCTCTTTCCAATCAAAGATGAATTATTGCTAACAATTTCTACCTTCGGTTGCAAGGCAGGGAGGGATTTTATTGTTAGTTGTAGTTTCACATTCCGTGCGAAGCGTTAACGAAGCCAATTCAAGGTTAGCAATTTCTATATAACTACTTTTATTAAGTTGTAATGTGAGGGTAATAAGCTCTTGCTGTGTAGGTAATTTGCTCTATGTTACCAAGGGCAGGCGCCAATGTTGGTCGATTTCAGGCGCCAATTTCAGGCGCGACGAAAGAAGAGGGGTGTAAATTTAGACGTGTGTATCATAGACATAGACATAGACATAGACATAGACATTTATTTATTGATAAAATAATTTACAGGTCATTTAAATTAATTGCTTCAAAATAACAATCGTGATAGTATCTAATCCAATATTAACAAATGTCATAAAAATAATTATAGCAATCCATCAATAATTAAATATAAATAATAATAATTCCTCAAGAAGTGATTAGTCATTAATAAAATAAATAATTATATTCATAATGTCAATAATAATATAGCTAACGTTTGTCAATAATAAATTCATAGAAAAAATAATAGTACAAAAAAAAAAGTCATTTAATCTGTAAAAAAAATGTCATCTAATATCTGTATGGCTATAGACCGATTGGGTACGGTTTCCTTTATTTGAATTCAGCTTAATCTAGATGGTTTTTTGATTAAAATCGGTTACATAGAGAGAGTTTAGAAAATATTTGAGTATTTGTGAGCTTGGTCGGGGTTATCCGACTTTTTCTGTCGGAAGGGTTATTTATTGTAATCGATGGCAAACGAGCAGACAGTCCACCTGATAGAAAGTGGCATCAAGCGACATGAGAGTAAAAGGCATCCAGTAACGATCATGCCGCTTCTCGTCCGATCATGTCATTACCTCTTCTTATCCTTGACATCGCAACACAACAATTGCTACACATCACATTCAAAGCCCTACAGTATTTCATAACCAGCATACCAAGCTGCCAAAAACAGGTTTCTATATCATTCCTATAATCCACAACTCCTTAAGTATAACAGGGATGGAGAAGGAAACATTAATTCGAAGCAAACACCGCGTGGTAAGCCAGAACCATCAAAATAAGCAAAAGTAATTCCTTCCAAGTTTTTGGCCCCTCTTTCGCTGAGACAGGAAAAAATAAATCCATTGTTTTCTTTGGGATTCCTGTCAGTCCATCTTGTCTTGGCTTTTTGTGTTCGGGATCTTGACCTTTCTCTTGACCCTTTCGTATGAACTTATCGTTGTTTCTTATAATTAGTGTTATAGACGTTTTTGTAACACACACGTGGTGTGTGTGTCTGGAGTGTTATTGTCCTGGGCTTCGATTCTGGTAGGGAATTCGTCTCTGTTGCAGTAACATTACAATTGCATCGCATGTCAAACGTGTGATTGTTATTCAAATGACAGATGTTGAGTTGCTACAATTTCTACCTTCGAACTTTTCCATAATTCGTTTTCTGGTACTTTAGTTGCATTATGGTTTTATATGGCTGTTGGTACTCCAATAAATAAATAAATTACTAAGTTGCGTCTTTCTTAGTTGTCAAACTGCCTTAAATTCCGTCAACGAAAACGAAGGTCGAACAATAATTTAACTGCAATTTAACTAGTATGATTCTGGGACTGACTCGATACCTCGACGTAGTTATAGTAACATCACAGTTACATTGCAACATAATAACAACTGCATTGCACACCAGAATCCGTACCCAGGGGTCTTTTCAACTCTCGACCAGAAAAGAAGGGTGTTATAAGTTTGTTCTGTGTATCTGTTTATCTGTAGCTTCTGAATGGATGGACCGAATTCGATGTAGTTTTCTGTATTTGAAAACCAGTTGTCTGCTTATTTATACACGAAAATGTTAATGTTACTAGCGAGGCCCCGTAATTGGCTTATTGACTCATTATTTATTACGTTTAACATAGCTGTTGGTAGTCCAATAAATAAATAAATAAATGTTGTCTTGGCATTATATCCCGGTTGTGCTCTCGCGGGGTCTGAGTAGACCATGAACCAGGATTTATCAAATCAGATAATCACAGTGGAGCAACTGCCATCTGACCTCCGTGACAGGTTTTATCATGATTCTTTCACTCACCATAAGAGCAGTGGTTAGCATTCAACTAATGTACATAACTAAAACAAAAGTCATTGGTACATGTCCATAGTGGTATTCAACCCCGGTAGCTCCCGCTAACGAGTCAGATACCTTAACCACTCGGCCACAGACGCTCCTGAAAACGTTAGTAACGTAGTAGTAACGTAATACTGTTTATTTATTTTCGTCAACTCAAACGTACTGCGCAAATAAATACCGCCTAGAATCCCTTGAGTGTATATTTCATTAATGTTTGGTATATTCCGTAGTAAATATTATAATGACTGTGTGTTACACAACATGTTTTGATTTTTGTTCTATAATTACCTTAGTAAGTAGCTGTTTATTTAGGGGTTCGGTAAGGACTACCCTACGCAGATTTTTTTTATTAGACTAGGCAGACATTTGACAGCTATCTTACTTGGTGGTACGTGACTATGCGACCGAAGATGGAGCATGCCTGTCTAGGAACAGCCTATTCACTTTACCCTTGAAGGCGTCCAGATTATAATGATCATTCCCGTCAACGTCAACGGCAAGTGTAACTAAAAAAATGAGCTCGTAAACATATTTATTCTCTCACTTCCTTGAGAACACGTCATAGCGTTTTTATGAAGGGTTGTAGGTTAACACTTTCGTCTAACACTTTTATAGGTTTCCGTACTCTCTTTTGATCCTTCGTTATAGGCGATTGGGTACCGAAATGTAGTCCTTTCTTGATGTCCTGTTTTATGATTCCTTAACTTATCCCTTGAGGTTCCGTTTGATCTATTTTAGGGGCAGATAAGGTCCTTCACTCACTTGGATTGAGTGTCTTACTGTTTTTAGACGGCATTCATGAATATGTTTTCCGCTTTGTGTTCCTTTGGATTTGTTGATATTTGATGGAGTTAATTATGTGTTCATTAAGTTGCTGAACACGAGGTAGGTACTTATTTCAGGTTGTATTACTTTATGACAGTACTGTATTTCTATATATAGATATTCCGCCGTCTCTCTTCATATCTATCTACTCGTATGTACGCTTAGATATTTTTTACTACGCAACGGATTTTAATGCGGTTTTCAACAATATATACAGTTATTCAACAGGAAGGTTTCTAAGTAACATAAAAATGGGTAGGTGTAGGGTAGGAAAAAATGAATATTATGGGTAAGGTAGGGGTAGAGGTAGGAGTAGGGGTAGGGTAGGGTAGGGGTAGGACGCCAAGCGAACGAACTTGCGAAGGGTCCACTAGTAATACACTAAAGTGTATCTCACATCCGTACTCAAAAACGCTCAACAAACGGCAAAACGGTAGGCACTATGCGTCCGTCGAAATGAACAAAATTGTCAAATCACGGAGCCGTATTGAACGCAGTGCGTTCACCTTGCAGACGAGCACTGTGAGAACATATAGTAAAGCTACTTCACTTAGGCAAGTATTGTCTGAGAATAAAATACGCTTTGAGACATTGAAATGATTCAAACGAGATCTAGAAATTTTGTTCCTTCCCGTTAAGAGAGAAACGTATTAACCTAAAATCCTGCTCCGGCCATGTACCAATGACTGTTTTCTGAGTTATGTACATTAGTTGAATACTAACCGATGCTCTTACGGTGAGGGAAAACATCATGATGAAACCTGCACATTCAGGCGACTGGATGTGTAACCATGATCCAATCTGGTCAGTTTCCCTTGTTAGCAGGGTCATGGAGGTCAGACGGCAGTCGCTCCACTGTAATTACCTGACCTGCCAAATCCTGGATTATGGTCAAGGCGGACCCCGGGCCCTCGTGCGCGAGAGCACAACCGGGACATTAACGCCAAGATGATGATTTATTAACCTAAAAACTAGCGCTGAGTATTACATACTTGTCGGTAGACCAGCTGAGGCGGGTAATTCACCGCCTACGCTGCGTACAAGCATGAATATGAATGAGGCATAAACATATGCCGGAATATTTTAAGAAAGACTCGGATGACCCTTTGCCACGTTCCTTATTATCCATTACAGTTGGCGGCATTTGAATTCTTCCACAGATTTCTCATGCATTCTACATAAAATGCAGAACTCTCACCGCATTGGGGTATTTTTAGACAGCTACTTTAAAAAGTAAAAAGTGAAGTTCGGCAGACAGAATACTCAAGTATTGAATTTGGTGACCGAAGTTACTCGAAATGGTGTGAAAAGATACTAAGTTTTCGTACCTTTTCTAAAAAAAAGCGCAGAATGTCTAGATTTACATCTAACTTTCTCGTTATGATTTATTTTGAGAATCGTGTCTTATCAACGCCATCTTGTACAATTATTTGAACTATTTTTTCTTTTAATCGGCAGCCGGAAAATCTACGGCAAACTGAGTTCCTGGTCGAGCTATACCTAAATGCAATTTGAAACGGGTTGTCTACAAAGTATTAAAGTGTACAGAGTTTTTCGTTAACGCGATAAATCCACCATTATAGAATCCCTTCGTCAGATCTTTACAAACTGTCTCGAAGCCAAATAGCCAATGGAAAGTTTCGAGTTTAAAATAGCTTTCGGAAAGGGAACTTGTATGGAGGAAATAAAGGAGACAAAATAAAGTTAAACTCGTCTAGACGCAGTCTATCTAGATCGGTTTCGAATCCGCCATTGGACGGATCTGACACAAGGAGCAATATGAAATACATTGTTTGTCATAGTAACATAGACAAAGAGACGGATATCCGTTTGTTACGTTGTGATTGGGATATGTGGAACAGGAGCTTTGGAAAACGGCTGATATTCAATTTTTACAAGCTCTTATTTAACTTGCACTGTTCGTGTGTAAGTTGTTCGTCCAAATTTGAAAACTATTTTTCGATCATTTGTTGTATGACAATGCAGTAATATGGTACTATGGAGTTGGTCTGATGATGGAGTCGAGAGATTACACTTAACCCATTAAGATAACTCTTTGGAATCGCCTCGATTAGTACGAGTAGGTACGATACAACGCGATAAAAACTTGTTACAAAAAATTTCTTTCATTTGAGAATTTATTTATTAGAAATCTACCAATCTGGGTAGTCGGACCCCATAACAATCAGGCCACCGAAGCTCCTACACACTCTGTCACACAAAACTGTTATAACCAAATTTTGTCAACTGAGGTAATACTTGTGTCTGTTATTCTTACCAAATTCGTGTCAACCGACGCGACAGCCTTAATGACGGGTTTCCTGACACCTGTGATAGGCGGGGAAGATTAACCCTAATGTCCAATTTCATTGTATTGTGAATAACCCACTGTAACCCAAACCGGGTAAACATTACGTAATTGACATCGTTTTGGGTTTGATCACGCATGTTTGGGTTGGAGGGCCAGAAAGTAAAAGTGTTTATTTTAACCCCGCGACGTAAAAAGAGGGGCATGGTAGTCCCGAACGGTTGGACCGATTCGGATGTGGTTTTTTGTGTTTGAAAGCCAGTTTAATTGAGATGGTTCTCAGCTTTGTTTTATTGAAAACGGTTCAGTAGTTTAGAAAATATTTAAGTATATTTAAACTTTTCGGGGGTTGCCCAATTTATTTTAGTCGGTTGAGTTATTTTCAAGTTAAATTCGTGCGTTGTTACTTAGGGCTTTCAGTAGATTAAGCTCAAAATAGATGAAAAATTAAATGGATGAATAGTATTTTAAAAATCTATATTTTATACGATCTTATTCGATAGAAAGTTTTCCATTTCCAAAAAAAGCTTGTTATGGATTTTTTTAAGCTATTGCATAGCTTTTATAGCGGGCTTTGAGCGCGGCGACCGAACCAAGAAATTCCAGACTTCGGCACGGTGTTTGTGTGCATGCGACTAGACGTATGCGTGTAGACTAGCTGCTAACTGCTCATAACTGATTCTATCTCAGACACAATGCTAGGTGAGACAGCGTGCTTTTGGCCGCGTCCACGAGTGAGTTCGAGCCCGCGACTAGTTGAACCTTAACGTGTATGTATATGGTACGACTGTACGAAGCTCGCATTAATTAGCTCGAATTAATATCAAATGTGCCACCGAGTGCCACACGTATTTTTTCATTCCAGAACTTCTTTCGTTGGGGATTAAATTAAGATTAAAGGAGTAGCTACCCAATATTCTTGTAGCTTATCTGTTATTGCTACCGATTTCATTAATTCAGCACCACGAGCTGCTCCACACTGGATTCCACGATTGTACTCAACATGAAAATCAACTCCCTCGCAGATTACTATTACTTTATCAAATCGCATTTAGAAGTATTACTTGAATATCTTAAAAACGGAAATCCATAACAAAAAAATATATAATCATCTTGGCCTTAATGTCCCGGTTGTGCTCTCGCGCACGAGTGCCTGGGGTCCGCCGTGACCATGATCCAGGATTTGGCAGGTCAGGTAATTACAATGGAGCGACTGCCATCTGACGACCTTTTGGGCGGTAGGAGTGAAAAAGATAATACGTGTTTTTGCGCTCTGCAATTTATAAAAGTACTCAGTGATAATGTAGCGTTTTAAGTGAAAGAATTTGAAAAATCTGTCTTGTACTTTTTGAGTTTATTTTACAAATATTTTCTCTTCATAAATTACCAGTTGACGCGACTTAGTTCGCGTTCCCCTACCACCTCTCCTACCTCCTACCTACCAACCTCAAATTGTTTCTTACTTATAAAGCTTTCTTTTGAATCACCCTATCTATTGTCGAAAATCGCATTAAAATCAGATGCGTAGTTTATTAGATCTAAGCGTACATAGATACATAGGGACAGACGGCAGGAAGCGACTTTGTTTTATACTATGTATATGTCGCAGCCATCTGGTTAAATCAGCCATTTAATGAGAAGGCTAGTACGTTAATTAATCGCCGGCATTCAATTAAGTGGCTAAAGGACAACTAGCCAAGTAGTTGAATGTAACGTTCAGCTACTTGGCTGAACGTTAATTACCCGTTTTGTTAAACACGATATAGGTTTTGGTTAGAGAACACTTTTATTTATTAAAGAAATTATTAGTGGCAACGAATTCAGTAAGTATACCATTAATTGTATAGCGAGTACCTATAACATTTATAGTATTTATCACAATATAAACTTTAAACTTATTAACTGCTTGTAACTATAGGTATAATAGGAACAATAGGCGTAATGCAGTTTCTTATTTTACAATATTAAATATAAAATAGCATGATACTTTCGCAGACATTTATATTTCTACTTATAAGTATAAAAAGAAAATTAACAAGTTAAGTTTTCTTAATTTTTACTTAAAAACATGTAGGTAGCTACCACACTTTAAATTTATTAAATCGAAAAAAAAAATACAAAAGCATTGCTTGCTGTGCGAGCTGTTTTCACTATATTTAAATAACATGCCTGATTTAACTTCAGCCATCTTCAAAGGGCTAGCTTACTATAAGCCAACTAGTTAAACGTTGAGCGTTGCCAGTTCAATCAACTATCGCCCTAGGCAATCAATTGAATGCCAGCGGTTAATTAACGGGCTAGCCTTCACATTAAATGGCTGATTTAACCAGATGGCTGCCACATATAGATTAGTATAATATAATGACGCTTTCATAGCGAAATGCTGTTAACCACAAACCTAGAGTATTAAGCACTTTATTTCACCGAAGCACTCCGACAGAGCTTTCGCACTATGCAGACGCTTTTGAGAAAGCTTCAGTGCTTTAGCATTTAGTTGGGGCTTTTGAGGAATTCTGTCGTGCAACTCATGGAATGCACTCACTTGTTTAAACGTGTCTGTGTGTACGGAAGTGCCTCCGCCAAGACGAGACGAAAAAATTGACGCTACAAATTATATTTTCTTTTAGGTATTATGCTTATAGTACTTTTGAAAGACATCAAATTATTTAATCTGAACTCTACCTATCTAACAGCAAAGCGAAGATATAGCTGGTGAGTACTGTCATCAGACTGCCACCTTACGTCTAAGGGACAAAGGACCCTATTGACAGGGGAACCTGGCCAGATTGGATCATGGTTACACATTCACTCACCGTCACCTCAGTCGTAAGTATTACGCATATAATAGTATTGTACATAATATTACGACTAACTCAAGAAACATTAATAAGGTACCTAAATCTAGGTAAGGGATCAGGTCCATTTTGTAATGTCGAACCAGTTGACACTCTTCAAGTTGATAGAGCCCAGTAGGCCTAGCACAAGCTGCTCTCGCGCGCGATAAGCGAAAAAAGCGCGACATAGGTATTGCTATCTCTTTCGTCTTAGTATTGAGAGAAGGAGACAAACGCTCTCTCGCGGCGCGAGCTTTGTCGCGGACACACTTGTGCTAGGGCCACTGAGACAAAAATAGAAGCAGTAGAATTTTACTACTCCTCGTTTTTCATTCACAATAACAATTAATTAATTCGCAAATATTTACAGTACGATAAAAGAGACTTCATACCAATCGGTGTTGAGTTTCTCGCGAAATCTAAGCTTGATTGGTTTAATGAAAACAAATATTCAGAATACATTAATTGAATTGAATTTATATGCTGTAAAACTGTGAAATAAACAAATAAATAAATAAATAAGGTGAATTCCAGACGAGAATAGAACAACGAGGAGTACAAAAGATAGTCGTCCATTCAATATTTTTTTCTTATAAACCTTTCTCTTGAATCACTCTAGCTGTTGTTCAAAACCGCATTAAAATCCGTTGCGCAGTTTAAAAGATCTAAGCGTATATCGATACATAGGGACAGACAGCGGGAAGCGACTTTAATCTGTACTATGTATAGATAGTTGGGATATTTCACATTAACTAAAAATACGACAAAAAAGAAACCTAAACACCTAATGTATATAGGAAAGAGCAGAATTAAAAGGTTATCGCAGACAACTCTGGAACAATAAAATATCCAGCCACAACGCCCAAACCCCCCAAAGCCCCACTGCGTAAGTACCCAAAAACAATTATACAGCATAATCATAAGTCGTGAAACTGAATTCACTTACGCTCATAAATGGACTCTTATGCTGTGTTTAGCCGAAATTTTGTCGAGTTCACTCGCTCTTGGGCTAAGCGATTGGTCGCGTTACAAAGTCGCATAGCTACTTAAACGTAGTTGATTGTAATTGCAAACGACTAGATAATTAAAGACCGTGTGCTCCTGTAGAGTAGAATAACACCCACCCCTTACACTCATGGGTGTCGTACAAGGTGAGTAATGTTTGTGAAACAAGATCTAGAGTCCCCGTAGGCTGGAAATATGAAAATGGACAGCAGCTTTTTCCATTGTTATTTATTACACTGCGATCTCCAACCCGTCTATCGTGGCAATAACTTCCCTTTTCGTGGGAGAGGCCCTAAGTACTGCAGTGGACTGTTATTGGCTGTAATAATAATGAAGAGATAATTAAAAAAATCCTCCTTAATAGGCAGTGCCACACAATAGAAATGTTTAATTCGTTCTTTCTTTGGCAATTGCGATTTCAAAAAGTCATTAAAACTTAGCCGTCTTTCGCTGCGCGATTAAATACTTAACTGCACTACATTTAGACGACTATTATAATTAAGTTGGTGCTCTCAGATATTACTAAGCACTTAAGTCATAAAGTTAACAGTGACTTTTCAAGTTCAATTCAGGTTGGTGTTAATGCAATGCTTTTTTGTTAGGAATATCCTAAATTAACTTAGGCTTCACCTAGTTTGTGCAATCCGGTATTAGTCGTTACTTCGTCTAGAACAAGAGAGTGTATTACATGTCAGCTGATAGCTGCTTGCCACTGACCATATCTCAAAATTTTATCCCCATATAATAATTCTCTAAACAAGAGGTCTTTACGAATGCAACAAGCGTCATCTATCTTTGACGTAGTTCATTGGTTCCCATTACTTTGTAGTTAGTACCATTAGTGATACTCCTGCTTTTGCTAAGGTCTACATCGGTGACCACTTTCCATTAGGTGTATATTTACTTATTTAAACTGTATGCACAGTTACGTGTAGCGGCTGACTTAAAGCATCATTGCTTTATCAACCGCAAACCGAAGAGCTGATAGTATGAAAATTTCAGGGCGGTGCAAGATCACTGAAGCAAGTATAATTATAAACACTAACCAAACTATGTAGGTTTAAGCAAAACAAATATTCACAATCCAAGATTATTATAAAGTAACTTACCTATTAGAAAAAGGAAATAGATCGAAGTGAGAAAGCATTACAAGATAGCAAAGCTACTACCACATAGGTATTAAGAAATTAAAAATGTTTTTGACCTCCGATCGATTGCTGCAGAAATCGGCCCCTGAAAACAGAGCATAGCCTCGTAAATTAGGAGCTCATCCTACCCCCAGCTGAGCTATTAAGAAATCTGTGTCAGCTTAGCTTTATTGGCAGTACAGTGAAGTGTTACTGCCTCTTATTTGAACGACACGTGGGCCAATATCGAAATCTGGGGCGCGAGGACCGATTTATGGCGAAAGCTTTCGGTCGGCCACGACGAAGTAACTGAAAAAGTATTGCCCTGACACCTCAGTTAAACCGTCCGTATAATCCGTTCATTTCACATTATAACCTACAGAGTCCGCAATACTGAAGGGCGTTGTCATAATGTTCATGGGTTGGCGCTTGCAGTATTTAAAATACTCGTCAGACAATGTTGTTGGACATTTTGTGGCTTAAGATGGTACGTTTTTTTAATTAATTTTGTCATTATTTATTGTCACGGTTGTGTTCCTACGCACGAGGACCCGGGGTCCGCCTTGATAACGATCCAGGATTTGGCAGATCAGATAATTACAGTGGAGCAACTGCCATCTGACCTACCAGGGAACCTAACCAGATTGGATCATGGTTACACATTCAGTCAAGTAAGAACATGGGTTATTCAACTAATGTACATAACTCAGAAAAGAGTCATTGGTACATAGCCGCAGTAGGATTCGAACCCGGTACCTCTTGCTTACGAGTCGTATACCGTAACCACTCGGCCACCGACGCTCACCCGCACTACCGAGCAGCTGAATTTAACTTGAGCTGAATACATACTCTGACGGTCACACTCTCTCTGCAAATTTGATATTATGCATTTTTCACGATTTTTCTTACAACTTTGAAAATACCTGATAATTTGGTTCAACTACTCGTTTCTCAAGTAGGGATTGTACCTTCCCTCAACAATTTGAGTAAGTTTATTTCGGATATACTTTCTATGATCTCCAAAACGATGTACCAGCTTCCTGTGATGTTTATTTTATGTAAATGTGCACGCTCGAAGGGTCTTCGAACTCTCACTACGTTGAAAGCTTAATAAGAGCGCTAATTTCGTTCATTACGAAAGTTCGACTCCATTATGGAGTTTTTTTTGTCGACGTTAATAGCGTTTGGTCTTTAGTATTGGAAATGTTTTAAGAGCATATTTTACTATTGTTTTCTTTTGTGGTCATCGACGGGTCGTCCCGCAGATGGTTGTAGTGGTGTACGCTAGAGTAGAATGTAGCCTTTAGACGGGGAATGTTTGTCCCACCGATGGTCAATTTGTAGCTGAAAACGATAAGTCGGCTATCGCCACAACCTTCGGCCGAAGCCGAAGCCGAAGGCTTAAAAGCTCTAAAAAAATGTTCAAGCTTAGATACAAGTTACAACTAATAATATAAATTATTTTGAAACTTTTATATTGGACTTTTATTGGCTGCTACCTGCTGCTGGCTGCTACCAGGGGAACCGGATAAGATTGGATCATGGTTACACATTCAGTCGCCTGAATGTTTCATCAAGATGTTTTCCTTCATCTTAAGAGCATTTACCTAATGTACGTAACCAAAAAATAAGTCATTGGTACATGGCCGCAGTGGGATTCGAACACAGTACCTCTCGCTTACGGGGCTTACGTGCGACCATGGCCCAGGAATTGGGCAGATCAGGTAAGTGGAGCGACTGTATGACGAGAGCTTTCGGTCGGCCACGGCGAAGAAACAGGAAAAGCATTGCCTTGATACCTCAGTTAATTGGCCACAGTCGTGCGACCATGGTAGTACGACGGACATCACCCGACTAATAGGAGGCCTCAAAACCGCCAATTAGGACAACGCCTACGAGTCAACGCCGAATGCGATTATCCCACACAAAATTGATGCAACAACAACCTTTAGCCTCCGATAATAGTTGAATGTACTTTTATAATACTCGTGCCGTCTTTCTTACTGCTTTGGGATTCAGCGTATTACGGAGGTCAATGGCAAGGAGGTAATTTGAGAGGTTTTGTTTCTTTGATCTCGGTCTCCTATCAAGGGCCTTTTGATTTTAGACACCCGCCATTGTTGGCTCTGGCGTTGGATTGTTTACGTGTTTTCGTTGTAGAGCTACGATCGAGATATGAAAGCGATACCTTGCAGGTTATGAGTTCTTGGTATTTGTGGTTGATGTCAGCCAATCACTGGGGAATATTTCTTTTTATATTATAGTGGGAGGTTTTTAACCCCCGACGAAAAAAGGGTGTAACAAGTTTGACGTATGTCTCTGCGTACCTGTAGCTTTGGGTATCTGTCTGTGTCATTGTAGCACCCGAACGGAATTTTGATACCATTTTCTTTATTAGAACCCCAGTTTATTCGAGATGGTTCGAGCCTTGTTTCATTGAAATCGGTTCTATAGTTTAGAAATTATTTGAGTTTAAGCAGACTTGGTAGGGGGTTAACTGACTTTTTCTGTCGATAAGGTTTATTTCATTTATTCTACGCAATGACAAACGAGCAGGCCCACCTGATGGTAAGCGGTAACTGTTACTTATAACATCTACAATTCATACATTTGGGTTGCAAGCAACGAAAATACAGAACCGCAGGTGCGTTGTCACTGTGAGAACTAAGATGAAAAGCCTCATGCCTGTAATTGCGTTGGCTACCTTATCCTTTAAATCTAATAGTCCTAATCCTATTCACCGCCATTCTTCGACAGGTGCCCACAAGCCCGGGAGTTTCGATTTAATTATGTAGATATTTAAGGTACATTCTTGTAAATTGAAGAACTAACCCTTTTCAGGTGAGTTCGTTCAACTCCATCTATGTGTATTTTTAGTTCATAACGTGGAAGAAGAGAAAAATATATCCCAGAATGATTACAGATTACGTATGCTGAGTGCAATATCTTTTTATCAGTTCCCATATGTTTATCCGAGTTCAACTGACATTGTTCTATCAGCTCACTAAGCGCCTCAGGATCTTCAGCGGTGACTCATTGAGACATAGCCCCAAAGATTTATAATAAATTACCAATTAGCTTACGCCAAAGTACAGATTTTAGTAGATAAGGCATATTATAAATTGACGGAATATTTTAATGACATTTAAATTGTATGACATTGTTAAATTATTGATTTCCGTATTATTTAATGAAAATTGTTAGTAATAATTGACATTTTTAATGACATGGTTTTATTTACTGATTATTTTATAACTTATTTATTGAAATTTAAATTTATTGAAATTTAAATTTATGGAAGAAATTGAAAATAATTATTTACTTAATGAAAAATGAAACAATTATATTTAAAGATTTGTACGCCTCAGCATGCGGGCAAAAGATAGAGAAACTATTGAAGATAATGAAAACATCTATAATACCTATCTCTTACAAATAAATATTTTGAATCTTGAATCTTTAGAATTTTGAGACAGGTTGGCCATCATCAGCATCACCCTGGTGTCAAAAATTCAAAATTCAAAATTCAAAATTTCTTTATTGATTAGGACATTAAGTATCTCTTTCAATCGTCAAAAAGGAGGGGGGTAGGAAAGTAGGAAGGAAACACACAGTGACACGCTGACCGCCCCATGGCCGTAGATAACGTATCCCTCGCCAACCACGACCGAACCATGCTCGACAATGCCAGGCAAAGCCGAAACGCTATATTATATTATTATCAATACCGTTTGTGCTCTCAGTCCCACACGCTAAGTTCGCGCTTTTATACTTCTTGTCCACTTCGCTCAGTCTTCGGTATCCTTGGTGATACTTTTTATGTTAGACAAGACAGGCATTTGACCGACATCTTACCTGTTGGTAAGTGACTATGCTGTCGAAGATGGAGCATACCCGTCTTGGTGGTGAGGAGGAGTGTCCCATAAGCGCGCTTCATACTGACGAGTTTGATAATAATCACTACATAGTATAAAACAAAGTCGCTTTCTCTGTCCCTATGTCCCTTTGTATGCTTCATCATCATCATCACAGCCCATAACAGTCCACTGCAGGACTTCGGGCCTCTCCCACGAAAGGGGAGGTCATTGCCATAATCTCCACGCTTGGCAGGCGGGTTGGAGATCGCAGTGCAGTTGATGTAAATCTACCCAGAAAGATGCTGCTGCCCACCTTTCGGATTTGTCCCTTAGTCGCCTTTTACGACACCCACGGGAAGAGATGGGGTGGTGCTATTCTTTGAGGTGGCGGCACCACACACCACAAATGCTTAAATCTATTAAACTACGCAACGGATTTTGATGCGTTTTTTTTTAATAGATAGAGTGATTCAAGAGGAAGGTTTATAAGCAAGAAAAATGGATAGGGGTATAGTAGGTGTACGTGAACGAAGTCGCGCCGGGTCCACTAGTTTCAAAATAAATTAAATCAAAGCCAAATGTTAAAGTCAAAATGTTATTTTATGGACGACATTTAGAAACCAATATTTATATCTGTGGTTTAGGGAATTCGGTGGCCGAGTGATTAAAGTGTCCGACTTATAAGCAACAGGTACCGGGTTCGAATGCCATTGCGGCCAGGTACCAGTGATTCTTTTTTGAGTTACGTACATTATATACGATTCAATGTGTAATGTGTAATCTGGTCAGCCCCCTTAACAGGGTTACAAAAGTTAGATGGCAGTCGCTGCACTATAATTACCTAATCAGAAAAATCCTAGATAATACTCAAGGCGGACCAAGCGCGTTCACGTGGGAGAGCACAACCGGTACATTGACGCCAAAGTGATCACGAAAAATCAAAAGGCACCCAAAAGCACTAAACTAGTAAACTAGCACAAAAGAAAGCAAAACTGTTCTGTATCAGCATATTCACCTCAACAGCAAAACGTCGTAAATGCCTTTGAAGCCCCTATTATTACAGCCCTTATCACAACGGATGTATAAAATTTTCTTTCAAAGCGTGTCGCCGTTGGGAACCAACAGCTGTCGCCTGAGAGTCTGGCTGACATTCGCGAAGATCCCTATCGGTTACTGACATCCGTTGAGCTTTTTATGAAATAACACGTGTTCTACCCAGCGAGTTCTAACGTGTTCAAGTTTCTAAGTTTTCGGTTTTCCTAGGATTCGAGTTTTGAGAGATTAAACAAGCTTTCAAACAAGTTTTGTATGTTGTCCTATCATACTAAATGCTGAAGTAACTTGTAAGTTACTTGTTTAGTTAGTTGTTTTTGTTACTTTTTCACGCAAATTACTATAACTAATAACTATATAGATTTTCCAGTGTTGTAACTTACATCCAAGATAAATTCATAGACTCGGGTTAAATTAACGAATCCGGGCGAAATTCCTGTAGTTCCCGTGGGAACGCAGCGAATTTAGCTAGTAAGTACTTGATCCGCAGTTGATTGAAGCTAAGCTGCAGAGCCTCGAGCATCGGCGTAGGGTTGCGCGTTTGTCGGTCTTTTACAGGTTGCACGTCGGAGAGTGTGCGAAGCAGTTGCACGACCTCATTCCGCCGGCCCCTTTCCGCAATCGGGAGACGCGATCCAGGCGAGCGTTTCATCCTTATGTCGTGGATATTCCAGCTATCCGCACGAGCCGCTTTGGCTCGACTTTTATAATGCGTACGGCTAAGGAGTGGAATGCGTTACCTGCGAGTGTGTTCCCTGATCAATATAATCTGGATGCCTTCAAGGCTAGAGTGAATGGGCTGTTCCTAGACAGGCATGCTCAATCATCGCCCGCATCGTTAAAAAAAATCGAATAAGCCACAAGCATAGATATTGGTTCTGTATTACATCTACAAAGTTTCATTTGTCAGTCGTGAACGGCTGTGATAGCCTAATATTAAAAATATGATAAAACTACATTTGTATGGAGCGCGTTCGGCAAACACCAGCCTTAAAAGTAATTGGTATGACATCCTTCCGACTTTACTATAACACGCCCTTAGACCCTGTCGTAAAAACGAAGTGTCATTGACAAAAAACAATTTCCTCAGAGATGTTTGTCTTAAAATTTCAGTTGACACGCTTTCAGGATGCGGTTTAAATATTACTAGTGAACCCGGCGCGATTCGGTTGGCGTACTTCTACTATTCCCCTTCCCTTTCTGTTGAGAACTACATTACAATCCGTTGCGTAGTTTAAAATATTTAGGCGTATATAGATACCGTTGGCCGAGTGGTGTCCGGAGGCGGTGTGGTGTCCGGCAGAGTAGAATAGCACCTACCCCTTACGCTCATGGGAGTCGTACAAGGCGACTAATGTTTTCGAGGCAAAATATCAAGTCTCCGTAGTCTGGAAAATGGGCAGCAGCATTTTCCATTGTTATATTTAAACACTGCGATCTCCAACCGCCTGCCAAGCGTGGAGATTATGGCAATAACCTCCCCTTTCGTGAGAGAGGCCCTAAGTCCTGCAGTGGACTGTTACGGGCTGTGATGATGATATAGATACGTAGGGACAGACGGCGGGAAGCGACTTCGTTTTCTAAATTTATTACAGCAATTTTAATTTGTCAAATAGAAAACCTGCAGATAAAGAATTAAAGAATGGTTCCTAAGAGACAGCTGATGGGCCCTTCTTTAAGCCAACTCCGTTAATTTAAAAGTGCACTTAAAATATCTTGTAAGTGGCAGTAGCCACAAAAGACTTTTTCAAAAAATTTTAAAATCCGACAAAGTCATTGGTGCTGATGGCTTTGGTGGTCGAACTCGGTACCTCTCGTTTACGAGTCGGACACGTTAGCGATTGGGCCACCACACTAATGGGGTATAAAATGTCATACTAAGTTTTACTGTTTTTTAATGATATGAAGAAAAACGAGTGCACATTTTCAAGACTAAGTGTTACTTTTATTAAATTCATTATTTTATAAATAAATAAATGCATGGAGAATTCACACAGCGCCATCTATCCACAAAGTAATGTGGCGTGTATTATGGGTGACAGAAAACAGATAAACTACTTATTTTTTGTTATATCTACACAACACCCAGACCCGTAACATAAATTAAAATTCATCATTTCAATTTCTGTCCAGCAGGGAATCGAATCCAGGACCTCTGTAAGTTGCCCAACTGAATCACAATTTTATAATTAATATAATTTTACATTTCAATATTTTAACTGCAGCTTTTACATATTTTAATTTTCGAAATGGATTTAGTTCAAAGCATCGCCTTTAGGCTTATGTCTCGTTGAATTATAACATTAATGGGGACTGAATTTTAAAAGTATTTAATTAAAGACCTTAGTTGAGTAAAGTCGCATTGCCATAGAATTCTGAGCCTTGGTGACAATAGGTAATTAAAATTTTCTGTGTTTGAGTATTTCTTGATGTTTATTTGCGAACTCGACTTCAAAGGTGCTGCTTACTTGTAAATATTATTTAAGATTACCCCTAGGCCTTTCAGAGCATTCACATTGACATTCCAATCTTAATGAAGGTCGTTCCATTATTACATTATTAGATAGTATAAAACAAAGTCGCTTCCCGCCGTCTGTCGCTCTGTGTCTATGTACGAGTAGGTATGTATGTATGTACACTTAGATCTTTTAAACTACGCAACTCTATCGATGGACTGATATAAAAGGGTAGGGTAGGCGTAGGGTAGGTGTAGGATAGGTGTAGGGTAGGTTTTCAAGCGGTAGGACTAAGTTAAGCCTGAGTAGCCCGCCTGGGACCGCTACCGACTTATCTGTTTCTGCCGCCAAGCAACAATGCATGCATTGTTGTGTTCCAGTTTGAAGGATAAGGTAGCCAGCGCAATTACAGTTACGAGGCATTCCATTTTAGTCCTCACAGTGATAACCTGCGGTTCTGCATTTTTGTTACCTGCAACCTGAATGTATGAATTGTAGAGGTGACAGTTACAACTTACCATCAGGTGGGCTGTCTGTTCGTTTGGCATTGAGTAGTATATATCAAAAAAGATGGTTTAGGTTTGGGTAGGGTAGGGGTAGGACACCACACGCACGAAGTCGCGGAGGGCTCACTCGTCCCTTAATAAGGTAGTGACAAAGAAAACAAATGGCAGCGCTAAACCCACTTTTCTCTTTTGTCCCTTTCCGCTAGAATACGCTCAAGGTCAAGAATTTGTAATTCAAAATTGTGCTATTCGTCAAAACAATGGGAGAGCGCCGAAATACGGGGCCGGATTCTTCTTTAGGTCGATAAGTTTATTTTTTTACCCTTACGAAAAAGGAGGTATGTTATTAGTTTGATGTGTGTGTCTGTGTGTATGTGGCGAAAGGATGAATTTTCTTTATTTCAACGTTTTCTTTAGTTGGAGCCAGTTAAATCGAGAGTTTTCAGCTTTACTTCATTTAAATAGATTTAGCAGATTAGAGTGAATATGACGCGGCATAATCTATTAGCCAGCTCAGTTTTTAAGAAGCGTTGTAAGGTCTCGCGCACGAGGGCCTGGGATCCGCCTTGATCATGATCCAGGATTTGGTAGATCAGATAATTACAGTGGAGCGACTGCTATCTGAGCTCCGTGACCCTGCTAACAGGGAAGCCTGACCAGATTGAATCATGGTTACACATTTAATCGCTTAAATATGCAGGCTGGTGCAAACTCACCGTAAGAGCATCGGTTAGTATTCGCTAATTATTGGTACATGGCCGCAATGGGATTCGAACCCAGTACCTCTCGCTTACGAGTCTTTACCACTCGGCCACCAACGCTCCTCATGGGAAGCGTTGTACTTAGAAGCTATTCCAATTGAGTTAGATATGTTTGTGAGAAAGGCCCATAATGGCTCGGTATCTGTCAAGCGCACACAAGGGGATTGAACCAAGTAATGGACAGTATTTCAGCGCTGATAGTTTAGCTGAGAAATTGATGTGCTTTGAATCTCTTTGGAGGAACAAAAATTCGGATGAATGCGCATAGGAATAGGATTCCAGACTTGAGGGTTCTTCCAAATAGTTTGAATGCGGATAGGACTCTAGAACTGACGGTTCTTTACAAACAGTTTAAAATAGAAAAAAAAATTAATAACAGTTGTAAATAACAGGTTGTAGATAATTATCATGTTTCCTTATCAATGGACACATAATGCAATCGTTATTGACTTTTTATGGAATAGTTACTCTTATTTATTAGTGTTGCCTTTTAAAATCTATCAAGAGACTGCCAGTTTAGTCCACCATTGACTTAAAATCAGCCTAGGACATAGACCAATTTCAGTTCAGTGCAATGTAAATGAAAAATCATTGGTCTACAAATCATAGCAAATTACCTATTGTTATACAATTTAGATTCAATTGAGGCTTTGGCCGTGTGGTGTCCGGCAGAGTAGAATAACACCAACCCCTTACAATCGAAGGTGTCGTACAAGGCGACTAATGTTTTCTAGGCAAGAGTCTCCATAGACTGAAAAATAGGCAGCAGCATTTCCCACTGCAGGGGTTTCCCTTCAACCTGGAGATTATACCAATATCCCATAATCTCCCTCTAATCAGAGGACCTAAGTCCTGCAGCGGACAGTTATGCACTTCCAAAACTAATCTATAATCGTATCGATAATATTTCAATTTCAATCGCAAATCCTAAAAATAACCGCTGCCATATTTCTGTCCAACTCGTTCCAACAAAAACGTCGGAAACCCATCTCGTTGTCTTCAAAATACAAATAGGAAGGGGAAAGTTTTCCTTCGTCTATCGAATACATTTTCGTTCGCAATTACTCTTCTGTGCAATAGAGAGTAATATAAGTTTGCGGAAGTTGTCACTTAATAGATGAAAGTTTGTCCAACTCGTTCTCTTCGCTTCTGAAAGGGGTAGGTCGTTCACCTCCCATTGTTTATGGAAAGTGGTTCTATTTTTAGGGATCCGTTTGTGGTTTACACAAACTTACAAAATCCGAACGGTCAGTATATGTTTTGGGGCCTACTGTTTGCAATAAACTCTCGGAACGCGTAAAAAGGGCAACAAATATTAATAGTTTCAAAATTAAACTAAAAAGGTGGTTACTAATGCTTTTTCGAAGCTTTGACGAATTTGCAACTTCAAAATGTACACACCAGAAGGTAATGTTTTATATTATTATTGTAATGAATTTCGTGACATTTTGAAATATTTTGAATTTATTATTGTAAGATAAATTAATAAATTCAGTATTTATACTTAATAAATACTTCCTATTATCAATTGACATTGTAACACCGGTACCAATAAAGTACTGTATTGTATTGTAAACGATTACAGCATTATCATATCAGAAGTAGAATAGTATAATAATGAGATATGACCTAACCTAAAAAATCTACATATTCTTGATTACTATAGACTCGAATATTTCGCAGATTATTAAAAAAAATCTAAGAACGATCTCGAATAAACTAGAATAAATAAAAAAAATTGCATCAAAGTCGGTCCACCTGTTCATGAGCTATATTGCCACAGATACACACACGTACACAGACTCGCTTAAAACGTAAGCGAAAGATACCAAATTAGAACCCAGGTTCCGCCATTACTTTTTCTGAGTTATGTACATTAGTTGAACACTAACCGATGGGAAACCACCACCTCTAATGCGACTTCCTACCTAAACTGAGTTTGTTAAAAAGCATATTTCAGAAACCTCAACAAAGGCTAAAATCACTCACACTTGGCTGGTTTTTATTCTCCTGCTGTCCTTTGTCTTCTATTGACCTAGTATTAAAGATAACGAACTTTTGTATCTCGAGCAAAGTTTTGTAAATTATTCGCCCGGACCAATTGAAATTCTTGCCGAAGAAACTTCTATTTGGAAGTGTAAGTTATTACAAAGTATTATTTAGTTCGTGGTGTTTGGCATTGTTTTATATTAGTTTCTTTACTATCTTAGGAGCAGAATGCTTGAGTGATCTGTAGATCATAAAATCTGTTGATTTACGTGTCATTCTTTGTAAAAAGATGCACAATCATGGCAACCGACATCAGTAGTCTAATGCGCTTACTATGTTTGGCTAATTTCAGAAACAAAAAGCGTCAGAGCATGTCAAAGTGGAATGTATTGCTTATAGTATAATGTCAATTTTTGTTTCATTATCTATAGGCGTAATACAAGTTGAGTATCCGATCCGTGATTCGTGTACAAACCGAAGATGATCCAAAGTCTTAACAGGGTAGGTTGAGATTCTATCATCTGTACAAGATCAGTATCTACAGGATTTAAAAAGACAAGAAAGAAAAAGTGAGCGCCAAGGATTATAAGAAGATAAAGAAGTTGGCAGACAGGAGAGAGGAGTGGCGATTGCTCCACCGACAAGAGTTACACTCTTAAATATACCTATGATGATGACCGGTGACGACTAAAGTTGATTAAGTTTCAACAACAACAATCTTTACCAGCTTACGCAATATTCACCCGTATATTTCTCAGACCACCAAGCTGTCACTGCCAGATTCCATAATGGCGGCTAACAAAACAGCCCAAGATTCGTCGTGAACAAATCTCGATTCAAAACCGGCTGTAGAATTAATTACAGTGACCCAATTTCTTTGAGAATTTCATATTTAGGTTTGAAAACATCGGAAGTTTTGTGGTCAAATCTTCTTTTTGTAGAGTTAAATGTCGGTAATATATTTGGGTCGGTCATCGGAAATTTTTTTTGGAAACCATAGTTATTTTATAACAAAGGTTGCCAAAAATTGTCAATGAAAATATAGGAGATTTTCACCACCGCTGCCGGGTCCACAAGAATGTATAAACAGTAAATATTTAAGGCCTTGCCACATATATGCTATAGCGCGGCGTGATAGTTGCCTAGGAACTATCGCACCGGGCTCGCGCCGAGCTTTGTGTGTGGCAAGGCCTTTAAATTGTATACAAGTACACATAACGCAAGTTGCGAGAATAGAGAATTTTCCAAGCACATTTATTTTTTATTTATTTATTATCCCAGGTTAATTTCAATTCGGACCCAAGGTTCGTGCGCACAACCGGGACATTAACGTCAAGATAATTACTTTCATCCCGGTATTATTTCACAAAAGTCCTTAAAATATTACTGCGTAGATAAACACTTCACTTCCGAAGAAAGATATATTTTCCGAACATTACTTTATTAAAGCTCCAACATCCTGAATGTGCCAGATTGCCAGTTCCCCTGATTGGGTCCTCGAGTGTCCTAAATGACATTTATCCCAAAGGATCAGACACTTCCCTAATAGTTTCCCACTTAGGTCGGCCAGAATTAGGTCTGGTTGCGACTGAAGTGCGGAAGACAAAAACAAGATTAATTAATGGAGGCGACCGTGACACACATGTGCTAGAAGGAGGACAAGTATCAATATCGATGAGGAATCAATAGCGACGTCCTCTTTACTAAATCTCGTGCCCGATTTTCTTTGGCTGTGTTTAGGAAGCGAAGTTGGTAGGTACAGTACAAGAGCATTTGCGCATTACCACTTCAAGAAAGTGTTCGAGCAACACGGCATTTGGTGCATCTTTAGCCCAAATCGTTTGCTGTAAGAAGGGAGAATTAGCTGTCCCTTATGCTAAAAGGATTCATCGTTTACCCCCAGGATATTTTTAATGTAATAAATTCAAATTTAATTCATGAATACTATATAAACCGTTTAACAACTGTACAGTAGATCAAAGGAATATGATTGTTAAGGTGGTCAAGCATTTATGCTCTTGAATTTGACATTGATTAAATAGGTATATTTACATTTAAAATAAGATAAGATACCTGATATGTCTCCTTCACCCGAATTCAGAAACGTATGAGGTGTCGCCTGCGTGCGAACGCACAGGGTTCTAACTGATAATACTTAAGGGGTGATCGGCACTACGCGGCCGTCAAATTGAACGAAACTGACCAAGTATAGAGACATGTTTAACTCAGTGCATTCACTTATTTGACGCATTGAACTCAGTGCGTTGACATACAAGCAAACCAGCAAAATGAAAACACACACAAGTATTTTGTGATACTTAGAATAGTTAAGAAGAACTGTAGGTCACTAGGTTTTGAGCCTTCGCTAGTTCTAGTGGAGGCTATGGCCATTATCTATGTGCCTGTGGAGAATAGGGGCGTGCACATATAATTATATTTTTAAATTATTTTGTTTGTTAAGCTAAATTTAATAATATGAAGGAAATATTGAAGAATATTATTAACTTATTTATATGTACTACTCTAAAGTCATATAAATAATTCCGAGATACTTTGTTACGTTATTTGCTATATTTAAACTTGCCTCGATACCTCAGTTCCTAATACGCACTAGTATACAGTATCCCAGGAAAATACATTACTTTGTAAATAGCTCCCATTGAAACGCCAGTACAATCAATAAACAATATTATTACCAAAGGAAAAAGCTGAGATCCACCCGAATCATCGCACAACGGAATTCTTAGTACCATAACTTCTAGTTAGGAAGGAATTTCTGCCTCACTATGTGTTCTAGTTCATATATTCTGAATATATTTACTAGATGACATGTCTCAGGGACTTTTTCATTGAGGATTTCTTTTGTTATGTCTACCGATTCAACGAACGAAGCCTGTTAATATGGCGAATGAGGTTGAAGAGTCTCGTCTGCGTTAATTTGGTCACTGTGCTGCGTATCTGCGTATGCTCCAGGGATATGTGGGAATAACCTAACCGACAGAAAAGTCGGACAACCCCCGGCCAAGTTAACTTCAACTCAAATATTTTCTAAACTATTTAAGCGATTTTAATGAAACAAAGCTAAGACCCATCTCGATTAAGCTGGCTTTCACGCACAGAAAGTCCATTTGTTCAGCAGCTGTGATGTCACAGACAGACACACAAAGCCACAGATACAAAGCCACACACAGTAAACTTGTAACACCGCTCTTTTTTTGTCCGGGGGTGAATAGGTGCCTAACTACCCAAAATAAATTAGCTACGAGTATGTTGAATATGTCTAACCTGACACAGAACTTATTTTAAGAAACTATTTACGCTTTGTCTGGACTATTTATAATCATGAGAGCGGTCAATCCCGGCTTGTACCATGGTCTGTTTTTCTGCTATTTTTCCACCATTTCGGACTTCAGCATCCTCACGTCGAAAGCTATAGGGTCTTGTGTCCGACTCGGCAATTCAATCCATCGCTAGGTATCCCGCGGGACATATTTTCTGATATTGATACTCCATTCCAACCTCCCAACAAAAGTTTTTTTTTTTATATCATACGGTAGGTAAACAGGCAAGCGGGCCACCTGATGGAAAGTGGTTACCACTGCCTATAGACCACCGTATAACACCAATGTATCACCAATGCGTTGCCTACCTCTGTAGCACGTTGCTCTGGCAGCAAAACGGGCAAATGCCCCTCCACTGCTAAAGCCAAGGTTCTCCGAATCCCCATCCCATGGAGCACTGGAAACCTTACTCACCGGCAGAAACACAACACTATTTAAAAGAGTATTGTTTAGCTGCGGTATTCTGTAAGGTGGCGGTACTTCCCCAGTCGGGCGGCTCCAATTCGAACGGGATACCCCGCTATGCCCTACCTCTCTTAAAATGTAGTGGTAGTGTACTTCAAGAGTTTATATAAAACTATATTCATTTATTTTAGAATTTCTGTTGCGTTTGCCCAGCAAATACCATGAGCATTGTCACATCAAGAGAGTTGAGTAAAAAAAAATTAAACATTTTAGTTTATTCGAAGTCGAAAAATTATTTTTTAAGTTATACATGTTGAGTTACCCTGTAAGTGAAATATGAATGTCATGTAATACGTGAGTATAAAAAGAAATGTTATTGTATTTTCATATTTTGTAGTCTTCGAAATAAATAAATACTGGCAGGTTTAGACACCTACTTCCCACGTACCCTGAGGCTTACGCAGCACGTGACAAAACCAGCGCAGGGAGCCACTTCCATCTTATATGCGATGTCTGGCACGCCTCTCTCTGTCTCCCTGTATAAGTAAATCTATTATCTGTATTTGACATCGCGAGCCATTATGATAATTTCATAGTGTATAATTCAGCAGAAATCAAAGACAGACAACTCTTACATAAAACCGATTGCAAGTTACGTAAGGATGACCTAGTTTACTTAGGTCGGCAGGTCAAAGCCCTATGTGTTACCATCGGTGATCATGACAACCGTTCGCAATCCATGTTTCGTTGCACCAATCTAGCTTTGACTGCGCCCTTTTGTGAGTTTCATCGATTCGACTAAAGCGAAGTGGTGGTATTGTAGGCACAAGCTTAATTTTTCTTTTTTTTTTGATGAACGGGCTCTACTCGGTAAGTGAGAGGTACTGAGTGCTACCATGCACCAATGACTTTTCTGAGTTACGTACAACATTGGAACAGTAACCGACGCTCTTCCAGTGAGGGAAAACATCGTGAGAAAACCTGCACATTCCGACGACTGAATGTATTTAACAACCTGAGTGGTTCAGTGGTTAACATGCTGGCCGGTCTGCCACGCAGAGGTTCCTGGCCGGGCAGAAATTAAAATGATGAATTTTTACCAGTAGTCTAGCTTCCATAGCACAAGCTTTCCTTAGTTTGGGACTAGATAGCGCTGTGTGAATATTCCAAACATATTTATTATTTAACCATGATTCAAACTGGTCAGGGGTCTTTGTTAACAGTGTCACTGAGGTCAGACGGTAGTCGCTGGAATGTAATTATCTGATATGTCAAATCCTGGATCATTGTCAAAGCTGACCCTCGCGCGAGAGCACGACGGGGATATTGGTGCCAAAATGATGCTGATATTTAGTCATTTGGACATATTATAATGTATTTCCTCAAGCCTTGTTTGCCCACCACCTAACAGAAAAACAAATAAAAGAAATATTTAATTTCGTGGGGCGTGACATGTGTTCCTTCAAGCTTTGTTTGCACACCGTCGAACAAAAAAAATGTAAAAGACCTTGCACGCTTTTAGGTAGATCCATTTAATCGAGTTAAACGTAGAAACGAGAAAAATAGGATTTACAACACGAATAGATTCACATTTGTGCCAACATTTGTCACAATTCATACGGCGTTCATACTTGTCATCACTCATCATTCCGGCCTACTGCTCCACACTGCGTGCGTTACCCCGGCCCGGGCGATTTGTGACTCACTTTATCCGAAGGGAACACCTGATTTTAGATGACATGAACTGGGGTTATATAGTGTTTTCCGACCTACTTACCTATACATAGTATAAAACAAAGTCGCTTTCCGCCGTGTGTCCTTATGTATGTATCTATGTACGCTTAGATCTTTTAAACTACGCAACGGGTTTTAATGCGGTTTTCAACAATAGATAGAGTGTTTAAAGAGAATGGTTTATTAGCAAGAAAAGAAGGTTAGGTGGGTGTACGCGAACGAAATCGCGCCGGGTCCACTAGTTATAAAATCTGCGAAGGTTGGTAAGGATGTTTGTTACTACTTCACGCAAAAACTGCTGAACGGATTAAATTTAGCAGCAGTATAGTTTACAGCCAAGAATAGCACTCCAATCTCCATGCGTCCACACGCTCACGGTCTTTTTAACACCCGACGAAAAACGAGGGGTGTTATAAGTTTGACATGTGTATCTGTGGCTTTTTGTATCTGTCTGTGGCGTCGTGGCTCCCGAACGGATAAATGAATATGCGGTTTTCTCAATTTGATAAAAGTTTAATCGTGATGCTTTTCAGCTTTGTTTCATTAAAGTAGTTGTTATATTAAAATCGGTGTGTAGCTTAGAAAATATGTGAGATTTAGTAAACTTGGTCAGGGGTTATTTGATATTTTCTGTCGGTTAGGTTATGCCAACCTAAGGTAGTTAAAAGCCATGAACTTAGGGTAGCCAAAACAAACCAAACAAGTTGCACATCTGCCTGTTTCTCTCCTCTTCTCCCGTGTCAGCCAGACCCATAAATTTCCCGGTCTTGTTACTAAAGCAACGAAACAGCGAAAAATACTTGTTTACTGGTCCTTTATTTGTAGTGATACAGTACAATTAAATTATCTGATAGTAGGCACTTTATAGAGGTTCATTTGCGCAATGTATGAATGAAATAAATTCACTTTTATGCCCTCATATTTTATAACGTACATAGAGGAGTGTATAGGTTTGACGTGAAAATCTATATTTTTTTGTATCTTTGTTCGATCCGCGCTAGAGCCCGGGGTCCACTTTGCTATTCCTCTTAGTACACTTCGCTCGGTCTTCGGCAATCTTGATGGTGAGTTTATTGCCACGCATGTCACCATTAACGACGTTATGCCGACGCTTCTTGGGCCGGGCTCTCCTTGCTGTGCCTGACGGGGTAGGCATAGCCAGATATTCTTATTCATATATAGATATGGCAATACTATACAATGCACTCGCAGCTTATCGGCGATGTCTCGAAGTGTAGACATAATAATAATAATAATATTTTTATAACTACAGGTTGTGCTTTAGCCCGTGAAGGTCTGGGCCTGCCACGACTTTAATTCAGGTTATTACAGTAGAGTCCATCTGAGCATCTGAGAGACCATCTGACTGCAAGCACATTCAGGCCAAAGTGGTCAACGATAACCATCGCTTTAACTTACTGCGGTGGCTCAGCGACCCAATGTAGGTATTAAAAATTCTACGACAAAATCAGAGCCATGTCCGTGTAGATAATATAGACGGATAGCACTCCGACCCGCTAACCGCTTTAATAATTGAATGTATGGGGCTGACTGGCGATTGCTATTCACCACGCGTACCAGGTTTTGCGGTCACCCACTTGGATACAGTTACCGCAGAAAGGAACCCGGTTTCGGTAAGAATACAGCGGTCGAACGAAACTTTTTCGGGTAAAGGAAAGTTAGCTCGGTTTCGTAATTGTTGTAGGTTTATTTTTTAAAGATTTTTTGTCGAATTGAATTTTTTTTTATGTCATACGTTAGGCAAACAGGCGAGCGGGCCACCTGATGGAAAGTGGTCACCACTGCCTATAGACATTAGCAACACCGAGAGTATCGCCAATGCGTAGCACACCTCTATAACACGTTGCTCTGGCAGCAAAAAGGCAAATATCCATCCGCTGCCAAAGCCACGGTTCCCCAAATCCCCACCCCATGGAGCACTGGAAACCTTACTCACCGGCAGAAACACAATACTATTTAAAAGAGTATTGTTTAGCTGCGGTATTCTGTAAGGTGGAGGTACTTCCTTAGTCGGGCGGCTCCAATTCGAACGGGATACCCCGCTATGCCCTACCTCTCTGAATTGTTTTGACTGCATACGAAATATGGAGTGATGTGGTCTCTGCCTACACCTCTAATTGGTGGTGAAAACTGCATCAAATCTATTGCGTGGTTCAGAAGCAGATTTTGCATAGACACGGGAAGTAACTTTATCTACTTTTTTTCCTTTCTCTTCTTCTTCTTAAAAATAAGTAGAAGTAACTTTATTGTATTTTATAACGCGAAAATTCGGTTACTACGTTCCGTGGAAACCACATTGAATATCGAAAAGAACAGTATAGCCTATGTTACTAGCAGATAATGTAGTGTATGTAGTGTTTCCTTTGGACTATGACATGGGATCGTTCAAGAGGTATATTAGAGGTCTCTTCAGAGGCGGGCAACGCATTGGTGACTCCCCTGGTGTTGCTGATGTCCATAGGCGGCTATGACCACTTTCCATCAGGTGGCCCGCATGCCTGTTTGTCTTCCTAGGTGAGATTTTTTAAAATTTATTATATTGTTTTTGAGTTTATCCATTACAAACAATCAACCAGCAGTGACAGAGTCAAGATGCAGCAGAACCTGACCAAAACCGGGTTGCCTATTTTTATACGACATATTAAGGCTTCAGAAATATTTAATAAGCGATTGCAGTGCCAAGTCCATAACCAAATCGCCCGTACTAAAAGCCTCAACTGACCCACATCCCTTACAGTTATTTCGAGGTTTACCTTGTAGGGATAAATATAATTTGACCGGATTCGCTGAGTAGGTCACACAGATCACTAAATTGTATTGAAACTATTTCAGTTCAATGATCAGGATTGTTGCTGTGCCGTTATCAGGTTGAAGCATATTCAGAAAAGAGTCAAGAGCCACAGTGAGATTGAGAGACCCTGTGCAATAGGTAAAAATTATGTTGATACGACATTCATAAAAGTCATCTTGTCTAGCCCCCACTCCATAGAACTTACAACGTAATTACAATGAAAGAGGCTGTAAAATCGCTGGTTTTGAAAGTAGCAATCATATCGTGTCTTGGCCAGAAGCCAGAGGAGATACAATAATAAGTACATAAACCTTTCCCTCCCAATTTGACGTAATAAAACTCATACATTGTACGAAAATGTTTGGCGACTGAGAAAGGTATTCGGCGGAGATTCATTTTGGCTCGAGCTCTCAAAGGGCATTTCATTTCCTGTCGAAATATGTAAGTAACATGAAGGAAATTGACTTGGGAAATGGTTTTTGCCAAGAATATAGAAGTCCTCCGCGGTTTTCAGGCACACGCAGTTCGGATCTCTGAAACACCTAAATTATCTGTAGAGGTTTTTCCTGAAGAGTACAACATGGAGTCCTTCAAGAAAGGGGTGAGTAAGTTTTTACGGGGTCGGCAGCGCGTGGTTGCTGCGGTGACTGTTTACCATCAGGCAAGCCGCAAACTTGATTGAATTAAAAGCATATGTCTCGGGACTCATTAAATAATATACCTAGCTTCTTACTAGTGAAATAATTTTCAAAATCGGTTTATGAGTTTCAGAGATTACCACCACCATACAAACTCACAATCACAAAAACAACTTTTTTTCTTTGTAATATTATTAGTATTCTTATTTCAAGACCTGCGAATGAAGTCGCAGGCAAAAGCTAGTGCCTTTATAATGAGACTAGCCACGTGTTAAAGTTCATAAAGCCTCGTGTTTATTTTAAACTAAGCTCTCGACCGGAATAATAAGAAGCCTATTACAATTCTACAACCGACTTGTGCTTGTCAAATAGCTAATGGATATCCAAGTTGAAATCAAGTTGTTTTTCTTACTCGCTTTTGGGTTGAAAACGTAAATTTTAGTAATTATTTATTTCACGTAAACAATACAACCGAAAAACAAATCTTAACAAATTAGCACTGAATTTTGTCAACTGTTATCTCTCCTGGTAGAGTGGTAGATAATGCTATTTTAGCTTTAAGTCCGCCAATATACTGTTTGTGCATGAAGTATAAATAAATAAATAAGAGAGGTAGGGCATAGCGGGGTATCTCGTTCGAATTGGAGCCACCCGACTGGGGAAGTACCTCCACCTTACAGAATATCGCAGCTAAATAATACTCTTTTAAATAGTATTGTGTTTCTGCCGGTGAGTAAGGTTTCCAGTGCTCCATGGGGTGGGGATTTGGGGAACCGTGGCTTTGGCAGTGGAGTGGCATTTGCTTTTTGCTGCCAGAGCAACGTGTTATAGAGGTGGGCAACGCATTAGCGATACTCTTGGTGTTGTTAATGTCTATAGGCAGTGGTGACCACTTTCCATCAGGTGGCCCGCTTGCCTGTTTGCCTACCGTATGACATAAAAAAAAAATTAATTAAACAACAAAATGGATGGCTCGTTCCTCTGACAGAGGATAAGCATTGCTATCCGACGATGCAACGCAGCTAGCTTTCTGGGCAATATTCCGGGAGACAACGGTGTAGATGAATTTTTACATATATAATATTTTAGTATTAACCGTTTACTGCTTATCAAAAATATTTGTTTGTAACTACACAAATTCTATTCTTCTCAATAAGATCGTGTAAAACATATTGTATATACAAAACTACCTAAAGATAATAAATTTGCCCGTGGTCCTCAGTCCTAGAAAAAGTGTCCAGAAGGCTGAATGGCGATTTATAATTTAGTTATTGATTTATTTATTACGTTCCCATTTACAAGATCAGTAATATTTGAAAAAGGCTGGGGTCCAAAGTTGCGAGAATAAAAGGAGATATATGAAAAGAATTGTGGTTATATTATAGGCTACGGAGTTGTGTGTACAGAGCAATATCGCGTTTCATAGTCCTGCCTATTCCTCCCTTGGGACCTCTGTCCCTGCGTGAGCTTTAGGTATATTTGTATTTATTTATTCGTGTTAAAAGTTTGACATCTGCAATTTGTATGTATGTCTCCCAACAGCTAAACCGACCTCCAAGCTTCTTTGGAAATCAGATTTAGAACAGCAGGTGCGTATCTACTGTATTTTATAAATAAATGAAAATCGTTACATCTATCTCACACATGGCACAGTACATTTGGTCATAATACATGGCATAATACAGCTTACAAGAAATAATGAGAAAGGGACAATGCTATCGTTACTTCGTTAAGATGTGCCATAAGGAGACGTGCAACGGGACCACACTCAGCATAAGCCACGGCTGACGCCATGGCACTGTTTTCAGTGTGCCCCTCAGTGAATTATCAATGTCTCTTACGGTGAAGGAAAACATCGTGATGAAACCTACACATTCAGGCCACTGAATGCGTAACCATGATCTACTCTGATCAGATTCCCCTGGTAGCATGATCATGGAGGTCAGACGTCAATCGCTCTACAGTAATTATCAGATCTGCCAAGTCCTGGATAGGTCAAGGCGCACCCCTGGGCCCTCGCGCGAGAGCACAACCGGGGCATTAACGCCAAGACAATAATTTCATTTATTTTATTGGTATCACACTATATACAACTACTGACAGGGGGTAATTGCGTGTTCACGCGTGAGACGGATCTACGCATCGTTACCTGTATTCGCACCCTACGACACGACAAAATACTTGCGATTGAAGACAATAATTTTGAATTAAGTCGACCGTTCGTCATGGCGATTGAATGAATAAACTAAGGCCCACGGACGATAAAATTATTATTTATCGTTATTTTATGTTATACGACAAACAAATAAGCAAGCGAGCCACCTGATGGAAAGTCGTCACCACCGCCTATGGACATCAGCAACACCGGGGGCGCCAAACGCATACCAATGCGTTGCCCACCTCTAACATATTTATTCATAACTCTTTATTGTACATACAAGGACAGTAGAACATACCTCTTGAACGATCCCATGTCAAAGGAAACACTGAGGCTGGGAGCTCATTCCACATTCGAATCGTACCAGCGAGAAACACACCTTCGCGAATCTTCGCGAATCTTCGCGTGGACACCACTAGAGGGTCTACATTACCCAGCAGAGTTCAACCAAACCCACTACAAATTTCGTACATTGTGTAGTGGCTGGCTGCATGGCCGGTTCATGCAAACTCGATCGGATTCGCTGCCTCAACAATTGAGTCGTAATCAGCGTAACGATAGTACGCACGATTCGTCTGGCGGGTCCATGCAAACTCGATCGGATTCGCGTCCTGCCAGCGCGAACTCGACTAGCCAGGCGCCCGCACACGCGTATGGTATATTTCGTACGCGCACGACTCATATTGTTACGTTTGTTACCACCGCGCCTGACTCTAATATTTTAGCTCGCAGTGAAAGTGTAAATTTTGCGCAAAATTGCACATAATTGTTGACGGTGCTCATTCATAGAGAAATGGCACTGAACTCGTTGTAGACTATACAGCCCTTCCCTCACCCCTAGACTAGTGCGAATCGGGCATTACGTCGTGTAGTATCATGTAAAGAGGCTCGGCATCTTATTGGAGTCGTCTAATTATCGACAAGATGTTAATATTTCTACTCGGATAAACACAGACGCATATATCAGGTCTCTGACCTCTTTGTACCTAGAATTTGGATGTAAGCAATGTTATAATTAATGTTTTATTACTCGTGCTCCGTTATTGAGATTAGTTATCTGAAACATTGAACAATCGGGGTTGTTTGCCGGATAATGAGAGTAAATGTATTCAAGAATGCAATAATCAACCAAGTTTACATATTATGTTTAAAATGTTTAATGAACTATTGAACCGATTTTAACGAATATACCTCTCAACTAAGAGCCAACTTGTAAGATATTCCAGACAGACACACATCTCGACAGACACCCAGAGCCACAGATACACGCGTCAAGCTTGTACCACCCCTAATTTTTTGTCCTGTAACCTCAACAAAGCTAAGAACTATATCGATTGAATTGGTTATAATTTTTTTTTTATGTCATACACGTACAGTAGGCAAACAGGCAAGCGAGCCACCTGCTGGAAAGTGGTCACCACTGCCAATAGACATTAGCAACACCAAGAGTATCGCCAATGCGTTGCCCACCTCTATAACACGTTGCTCTGGCAGCAAAAAGACAGATGCCCCTCCACTGCCAAAGCCACGGTTCCCCAAATCCCCACCCCGTGGTGCACTGGAAACCTTACTCACCGGCAGAAACACAACACTATTTAAAAGAGTATTGTTTAGCTGCGATATTCTGTAAATAAAAACAACCGCATTTAAATCGGTCCATCCGTTCAGGAGTTGCGATGCCAATAGGTTTATATCAGATGGAGCCTCCTTCATCATCACAGCCCGTAACAGTCCACTGCAGGACTTAGGGCTTCTCCCACGAAAGGGGAGGGTATTGCCATAATCTCCACGCTGGGCAGGCGGGTCGGATACCGCAGTGTTTAAATATAACGATTGACAATGCTGCTGCCCATTTTCTAGACTACGGAGACTCTTAATCTTTTGCCTTGAAAACATTAGTTGCCTTGTACCACACCCACTAGTGTAATTATGTATCTAGCACCCCTCTTTTTTGTCGGAGGTTAAATATTTTACCATTACGGGTTGAAAATCGGCGCTCAAGACTGATCAACTAGCCCCAGGGTCAACCTCGCTGAGTCTAATATAAATAGTGACTGTAAGAGTTGTTTCTCCAACTTGTTTTATTAAACAAGTTCTACTCAAGAATTTGGCGCGGGGCCCAAAAAATACATAGCAAGGGTCTGTATTTACTTGTAAACAAGTAATCGGCCGGCATAAAGAGACAACCTTTAACCCCGACGGCAATCGAATTGAAATGTTTCAATCGAATAATTAAAGCTAATATAGCGTGGGTAGGACTCCCGCAAGGTGGACCGACGACCTTTAAAAGATCGCAGGTACCAGCTGGATGCGGAAGGCACGGGACCAGCCTTTGTGGAGGTCTTTGGGCTTATGCCCAGCAGTGGGCGTCTTTCGGCTTATATGATGAATTAAATATGAATAATAAATGTGCTTGACAAATTCATACAGCGACATCTAGCACCAAACCAAGTAAATAGTTTGGTGGTTGGTTTGTTTGAACCACTCAGCGGGGTTTTTGGCTATCTCTGTAGACAACTGAATTTGACATAAACTAATCTGACACCACTCTAATTTGGTAGACGCTATAGCCAGTGGCCCACGAAGATGACGCAGTGTAGACTTATTTAATGTCAAATTCAGTTTCCAACTGAGTTAGACAATAGCCCCGCTGGTCGTTTTAATTTGAATTGCTTTTTTGACAATCGAATAAGTATTAAAATACCATACGACTGAGTAATTCATATTCCTTATAATAGCTTCGTTCGTTCTAACAATGCGCAGGCGACTGTGAGAGACGTAGCGGCGTAGGTGACCGCCCCCGGGTGTCTGTAAAACGGAGGCGTAGCTAGGCCTACGCTTGTCTACGAAAAATTCTCTTTAATTTTTTGAAGGTTTTTTGGACACCTATTCTTAGCTGAGTGTATTGTTATGCATGTGCAAATTCAGTACGTGCTTCTTGGAATCCTTATCTGGCATTCGTATAACGACAAACCTTACTTAAAGTCAAATATTTCCTAAACTACTAAACTGATTTTAATAAAACAAAGCTTAGAACCATGTTGATTAAACTGGCTTACAAATAGAGGAAACCGCATCCAAATCGGCCCATCAGGAGCTACAATGCCACAGCTACACAAAGCCATAGTTACAAGGATACACACGTCAAACTATTAACACCACTCTTTTTTCATCAAATAAATACCATTAATAAGAACATAACAGTAACCTAAAATTGGTAAAAGAGGTACACATCAACAACGGTCGTAAGTCCCTTTTTTAAGTACAGATAATCTTAAACTTTATTGCAGCACATCAACTTTACGCCTCTCATTCATTTTTGCGTACGAATAATTCAAAAACAAATGACAGCCGACGGCGTAATAGGTAACGCTGAACTGTAATGCGAAACAAAACGAATGGACTCGCAAAAGCGCATTAACTTCAAAACTCGATCAAAGTTTTCTAACTAAAAACTTATAAGAATTTTTGAACAATTCACCCAACTCGCAAGTTTCTCCAAATTAAATAAACATAGCAAAGAACCAAAGTGTGCCATAAATAAAGTTTATTGAAATGAAAGAAAGGCAGCGATCTCTGATCGAGATTCTGCGAGGGACGACGAAAAGTAATTTCAGTTTAGTCCAGACTGTGAGTCCCCTATTTTAGCCTAAAAACTAAAGCTGGCCAAATGCAAGCTAAAGTCACACATAGACTGGTCCAGTGCAAATAAAACCTTAACACGTTACGTATTAGGTGTAGTTTTACTTGTCAATATTTTTATACGTTTTTATTTATTTGAACTGAAAAACACGTCTCCCTACGTTCTGGTATGAACGATAATGTAGCCAGCACAATTATTTGATCAAATTGACTCGATCAGGTCAAACTGACAGTGCGTGGAAAGAAATTTTAGGATCAGTCACGATTTTTGTTTAGTGACTTTTCCATTAGCGATACCACATGAATGTCTGTGTAGAAATTTTCACGATTTCTCTTAGACCAGAGAATATATGTGCCCTAGAACACTATGATTTCGCATATCTTATGACATCATGCGAAATACCTTACGTAACACGTAATAAATTACATATTTCATTGCGTTTCAAACCCATATAACTTTGGCATTTCAAAATGGACTTAAAAAATTCTTTTACTTTAAAAATTTCTATCATTGCTATGAAAATGCGTTCTGGTTTTATCAATAAAACTATAAAATTTTACAATATTATTGATCCTAATTACAAGCATGAGGCATTTAATCTTGGTCCTTACAGACAACGCACGTGAGGTTCTGCATTTTGGTTCATTTTTGTTGCCTGCAACTTAAATGCATGAATCGTAGATGTCATGGGCGACAGTTATCGCTTACCGTCAGGTGGGCTGTCTGCTCGTTTGTCACTGTGTAGTATAGAAAATATTTCTATGACGTTGATAAGTCTAAGTCTGTAAATATTTTACACCCTTCGATCGAAAACGTTTTCACTCAACAGAATGCGAAATATGAATTATTTGCAAAACAAAATTGTTCGGAACTTAAAGACTACTGCATTCAGCAAATTCCGAAGCAAAAAGAACTCAGAACGTGTTTGAGATACGGTCATAAAGTTTGTCTAGGACAGAGTGTCTCAACCTGGGGTACTAGAATCCCCAGGGGATTGTCTGGACCTAGAATAGTTGTGATCTAATTATAAAGTACCCAATATATCAGCATTGGCTCATACCTATAATAAATATATATTAGTTTTTAAAATAATATAATAATATATTACACTGGATTTTAATCAACCCCCCCCCCCCCCTTCCCTTCCCCGACTTATCCCTGATATTTCACTTTTGTATGTATTTGCGACAATGACTAATGACAAATGACTTGACAATGATGCGGTAATAACCCTGTCGAGTGCCACAAACTTATCTGACCCAGCAGGCAAAACTGGAACTAATTGTCGCCATTTTGAAATGTCACTTTGTTGTCAATAATAGCGACGCCGTCACAAACTAAGCAAAGCTTGTATTATGGATGCTAGATAACTGATATACTACTTATATATAATTATACTTAAATATATACATAACATACATAGTAACACCCAGACTCGTAACAGAATTAAAAATTCATCATTTCAATTTCTGTCCGGACAGGATACAAACCCGACTCCACGAGCGTGGTCGATCGGCATGTTAACCACTAAATAACTTAGATCGTCACGTCAATTAAATGAATGCATTTATAAAGTTCCCACACGCCAGGGAATATAAAAAGGGGACTTACAACATTAAGTTTGAGAATCTCTGGCCTACTAGTACATTATAAAGCTTGAGACAAGACAAGTGCTGTCTCAGTTGAAAACCGTCATTTCCGAATCAGAAACATTGTAAATAAGAAAAACTGAGGTATAAGCGAAATTTAATGTTACTGGTATTCAGGTATTGTATAGAGAAATGCAGTTACTTAGTTTTGCACTTGAATTTTCCTTAAATACTAAACTATTAGATAGATAGATGGATAAGAAGTTTATTTCGATACCCAACATACATGGGAATTGAATCAAAATTAGAAAACTTAATAATAACAATGTCCAAGCTACGGGCACATAGGTATATAAAAGTTTACAAAAATAGATTTAAAAAAAAAACTAGTTGAGGGTAGACCATAGTCAACTTACATGTCATCAGCAGCGTGAACGGGTCAAGGCTCAAAGATAGAATTTGCCCATATAGTAAATAGCTGATTTTAAACCTGTCGCCCATGTGGTTAATCAGCCACATTAACTTACAATGACGTCATCGGTAACGTCATTATTTTGTGGACGTCATTTTATGAGTTGGCATCAGTTATTTATGTATGTACTCATGTAAAAGAAAAATAACAAGACATAGTTGTTTGTTCGAAAGTGGCTTAACATTTACTGCACCCGAATATTACATGGCTTTATCTACTGCCACTTTAAAGCTCTGCAGTAAAATTAAATACTTTTTACAAATTCACACAGCGCCGTCTAGCCCAAACAAAGCTAAATATTTATTTATTTAACTATTTATTGCACACAATAAAGAAATACAGATATATTTATTTATATATTTATTTAATACTTTATGCACAAAATAGTACAAAGGTGGACTTAAAGCTTTGTAGCTTTATCTACCAGTCTACCGCGACAACAAATATAATTATACATATATCTGACATACTCATAAAATACTTTCAAATAGGTAGAGCTCGTCTAGTCTAAGATGACGCGCCCCACTACTTAGTTAGTTGATTTCGATGTGTGAGTTACAACCAATTACAATGGCATTTGTATATGTATTGCGTCCATATTTTAAACTTGCTTGTGTGCGTTAATGCGATAGTGGGGCGCGTCATTTTAAATTAGACGAGCTCTACACACTTATTATACATGAAAAGTCACTTAGACCCGTAACAAAAATTAAAATTTTTCAATTCATAGCAGACCGCACCACACTCACTCACTCTGTATACTCTTTTGTATTGCAACTTGGTTTAAACTGTCTAGTCCTGACAAAACCTTCAATACAAATACCCAAATGCAAGGGACACTAAAGGCTCTTTCAACTCCAACCTACGCCATTATCATTAAAAGCTTTTAGAAGTCATAAAGTCTATGAAAGCCTACGGCGGTGCATATACGGCCGACTTCTAAATAGGCAGAGTATAAAACGTCTGAGCTACGAGGGACTATAGTTAGACTACTTTAGGGGTAGTAGTTTAGTAGAAAGGTCGCCCGATGTTTGATGAAAAGCGATATGACCTGATCTGATCTGATGGACTACCTGAGTAGTTCAGTTGGTTAACTGTCTGTTGGTTTGCTACGCAGTGGTCCTGATTCGATACCCGGCTGAGCAGAAATTGAAATGATGAATTTTAATTTCTGTTACGGGTCTGGATGTTATATGTATAATAAGTATGTATTTAAAAGTATAAAAGTACACTCAACGCAAACTTTGCTTACTCTGAGGCTAAGTGGCGCTGTGTGAATTGTCCGAGCATGTTTATTATTTATTCTCTTTGATTATAAAAAAGAAAGGCAAAGACATGCATGATCGAACGAGTGGGTGATGCCGCTGGTATTGCAAACGACCTAACCATCAGGCAGGTCGTAAGCTTGTTTGCCACCTTAGTGGTAAATATAAAAACAATATATCGGATTATGATTTATAAGTTAATGACGATTTTACAAATATAAGAAGATAGAAACATGGAATTTATACTTTTTGCGTTAGTTAATTACAGTTAAAATATCTTCTAAGAATGATTAGCCCAAACGCCTACACTAACTATTATGACGTAATTTATTCTACATCAGAAGCCTTCTAGCCGCAAAGCATATAAACCTCCTTCAATCATTCCGACTTGAGGACAAACCAATAACATTTTTAAAGACCACGTCCATGAATGCAAATGAAAGCCTAAATCAGACGTTTGTTTGTCAAAGGCAAATTTGCTCTAAAACAGAATTACTTTTTCAGTCCTATCTAGCCTCAAGATACATAAAACCTTGTATACATAAAGTCGATTAGACAGTACACAAGTCCGAACTACCAGTTACTTCATTTTACGAATTTTCTCCAAATAAAACTTCGCTGTTTACGATTTCGGTTGAAAGTATCAAGTTGAGTTGGATAGAGTTTATGGCGTACCATGTTTTGGGACTTTAAACGAGTGGTTCAAAAACATTATTTGAAATAATATACTTACTATTTCTGTTTTAAAATGTATTTTGCGTGGCAGCACTTTTTGAGTGCTTAACGCTGGAGCGTCAGTTAGCTTCAGTCGTCAACGTAACGTCACAGTATGACGTCAGAAGTAATAATTTTAATATTTTGTGTTCAGGAAAGGTTGCCTGGAAGAGATCGCTTGTAGCGATAAGGCCGCCTTTGCTTATTTGTCTCTTCTTTACACTTATAATCTTTATAATCGTGGACAAATTCACACAGCGCCATCTAGCCCCAAAGTAAGCAAAGCTTGTGTTATGGGTGCTAGATAACTGATAAACTACTTATATACTTTTAAATACATACTTATTATACATAGAACACCCAGACCCGTAACAGAAATTAAAATTCATCATTTCAATTTCTTCTCGGCCGGGAATCGAACCCGGGACCTCTTGCGTGGCAGACCGGCATGTTGACCACTGAACCACTCAGGTCGTCGTACACTTATAATATAAAGAGAAAAGATTTGGTTGTTTGTTTATTGTATATACGGATAAACTACTAACCAAATTAAACTAATAATAAAAAAAAAATTATACTTAGCCTATTAATTATTAAACGATAAGAAGAAAGGATAAACTCAAAAACTATAAGAGCGATTTTGAAAATTCTCGCACCTGTAGAAAGTAACAATAACATAGGTTATAATTTTTTTGGAATTCAATGTGGTTTCCATGGGAGGGCCCGGGGTCCGCCTCTTGACCCAGGATTCAGCAGATCAGATAATTACAGTAGAAAGACTGCCTGACCTGACCAGAATGCATTACTATTTGACCTTCAACCGCTTGCATGTGCAGGTTTCCTTACGATGTTTTCCCTCACCGTAAGAACATCGCTTGGTGTTTATTTATTTATTTATTTATTGGAGTACCAACAGCTATATAAAACATAATAAGTAATATATTAGAATCAATAAGCCAATTGCAGGTCCTCGCTAGTACCAACAAAATAAAATAAAAAAGGAAAGTAAAACTGCACTGCAATAATATGACAGAATACAAAATGAAATTACTGCGGACCCAAAAAAAGAAATAATAATATTAATATAAAAGACAAAAGAATGCGCGTACAATTTTCCCAATTGAGTACATTGTACGCTACCGACAACAACCCATTTCTTACAAACTATTTTGTCTATAAAATAATATCCACTGATACATTACTCAGATAGAAAAAGTCATAGGTACATGGCGGCATGGGGTTCGAACTCGGTAATTCACGAAGCCAATAACCGAAGAAAAAATAGAACCTACGCCCCAATATCGGCTCTACATGTAGAGTAGATGTGAAAATATTCACTCCCGAAGCTGCACCAAAACGTTACTGAATTCGAAACTAAATCTCGTTTAAGCTTCATCGATTTTTATATCCAACGTTGGATGAAAGCGCAGTTTGCTCTACATTAAGCTCTATATTATAGTAGAGTGGTAGAGATGGAATATAATAATAGCTCGTAAAATGTGTGTATGTGTATTAGACAGAGAACGAAGTGGCAATAACAAATTTAATATATCCATATATGTCGCATTTTTTATAAGTCTACCATGTAGAGACGTAGAGAATTTTTAATTTGTTAGAAAGCTAGCTTTTGCACGCGACTTCGTCTGGGTGGTAATAGTTTTTTTAATTTTAAAGGGAGGCGGTCAAGCGGTCCACCTGATGGAATGTAGTCACTGTCAGTCAGTGTCCAGTGGTGAAGTGAAGGGACGGGAGTATAATTTTTATCGGAGTTTGGATTTTACCCGTTCTACATACCCCAATTATATAAAACAAATAAATAAATAAATAATCGTGGACAAATTTACACAGCGCCATCTAGCCCAAAAGTAAGCAAAGCTTGTAATATGGGTGCTAGATAACTGATAAACTACTTATATACTATTAAATACATACTTATTATACATAGAACACCCAGACACGCAACAGAAATTAAAATTCATCATTTCAATTTCTGCCCGTCCGGGAATCGTACCCGGGACCTCTTGCGTGGCATGTTGACCACTGAACCACTCAGGTCGTCAAATAAAACACGGCTTAAGTTTTAAGTTGGACCACAAGCTACCAAACTGTAAAAATCCACCAAAATTCGAATAGCGGTTTTAACGCTACGCATATACACACCACCTGTCTAAAATTTAAAAACATATTAGGCCTGCTTAATACTTAGTACCCTAACATGACTGTTATTTTTTCTAGTATATTTTCAATACTATGTGGCCTATTTAAGCAATAAATAATTTTCATTTATTCATTCTTAATAAGTCTTATACTTACTTGGCGGGTATTAAGTAATGGGTGAGTCGAAACGAAATTCTTCTTTACTTTTTTCGAATATTTGCTTTTAAACTGCCCCTATCTCTTTATTCCTAGCGTCAGTATCCCTTCTGCGATGATTAAATGTATTCAGCTGATTTAATTACCTTTTTCTTTACTATCCCCATAAATTAGTCTTAAAGGGATCCCCTTAATCCCTTTTATGGTCGCATTCAATTTACTTTTGCGTGTGTAGATACAAAGCTTGTATATGTAACAAGAATTGTAACAAGGAAAGAGAACGATAATAGCTTCAGTTGTCATCCTCCCTTTTCCTTCTTTCCATAGAATTGCATAATAAACTATTTTTATGTTACGGATTACGTCTATAAATAAATAAAGTAATTTGTGTAGGACAAATGCTAGGGACACATATTTAATATGTGGCAGATAGGTCGGTTTACTTTGCAGCTGGCTGTACGATTTATGATTGAAATTTCCCCAGCTGTCACAGTTCATTTTGTATCGAAATTGCACGAAATGTACTCGTAAAACGATGTTTTACCACTCTAAAATAATAAAAATTAAATATGTTATACATAAAATAGTAATATACCCGTAAAATAATATGTATATGCATTTTATTAGACATAAATGTATATTAAACTTACCTTAGCTGCTGGAAAAATTCTTGGAATCCAAGAATCTAATGTCGTCAATTCCTTATTAAACAGAGACACCGAATCTAACCATTCTCAAAAATAAAAATCTACTAAATCAAAATTAAATGTTCTTCGTGCATTTTTAAATTAATTTTGCACGCATTAATTTTATATCCTTAGATAACTTTCAGATTTTTGTCTTAACAAGGACATAAAGCGTATTCCCAATATAAATATTAGTGAATTTAATAAATGTTTTTTCCTCTACAGGCTTTTAAGTGATACATTTTTTAATGCCTTATTAAAGAAAAAATAATTTCAGGGCAAGTAGTGGACGTCATGAAGACACTAACTCATTTTTAATTAATAAAAAAATATTCATTCTCAAAATAAGTGCTAAATTTACATGTTTAAATATATGTTTTTCCTTATAATTGCCACAAGCATACCTAATAAAACTCTCAATAATTTCCGCTCATATAATATTATTATATCAAGTCAACTTTTTAAATTAATTTGCTCATAATCGAGCAGTAAATATATAAAAAACAGGTACTCACGGACATAAATGTTGGACATTAGCGTGGCGGGAAGACAGAACGCTATGACCAGGATGTCAGCAACAGCCAGGTTCACGATGAAAAAGTTGGTCACCGTACGCATACGCGGCGACCTGTATACCACTGCGATCACAAAGCAGTTCCCCACCAGTCCTACCACGAAAACTAACAGGTATGCCGCGCAGTACACTGCAGTCATGGCACCATTGTGTCTATACATTAGTTCCTCACTCATAGAATCCAGTTCGGACCGGTTCAAAGTGGAATTTAACTTCAGATTCTGCTCATGCTCCAGATGCGTCGACAACGGTTCCATGTCGGGCAGAACAGCGTTCTCTGGGACGAATTTGCTGTTCATTGCCTCTATTATTGAGTTGGACAGCATGTCGACGACGTTGTGACTCCTATGGTTGTCGCGGTGGTTGTGGTGGCGGTTGTGGTGGCGGGTTTCGTGGGTCGATTGCGTCGAAAAGTTCAGGAAGTCCGTAACTTCGTCCGCAAAGAAATCTTCTGTCGCAACTCTTAGGGGAGCCATTTTTGACAAAAAAATATTTTTTTTACGTTATTCTACACCATACACTGTCACAATTGTCACTTTTAACTGTCCGCAAAGCATAGTCATATTTGCAACGCGTCGGAAAGTTGAATGGGAGTTAGAAAAGTATGAAAAGTTGTCCGGACGCGCGCTTGTGTCGGCGGTCGCGCTCCGTCTACGGTCGTAGCTTCGTAGCCCGTAGAGCCTCTACGGCGTAGAGGCCCGGATTCCAACGCATGTGCAGTTTGCCACTACCCAATTCGCAATTTATCTATTCTGTACCTTAATACTGTGCTGTAGAGATCAAATTTGATTGTTGTGAGTGAAGGCTGCACCCAGGGCCAATTGAAAATGTTAACATTTCATGCATTTTAATCACCGTGACCTATAATCGAATTTTAGGTGGCTTCGGTCCGATGATGGCATGGAAATTGGTTTGGGACGTGTATTTTGTAAGGGATAGCTTTTCAATATTCACCAGAATAGAGAAAATATTTATTAAAATAATAAATATCTTGGCGTTAATGTCCCGGTTGTGCTCTAGCGTGCTAGGACCCGGTGTCCGCCTTGACCATGATCCAGAATTTGGCAGATCAGGTTATTACAGAAAACGACTGCCATATGACCTCCGTGACATTGTTAACAGGGAAACCTGACCAGATTGGATCATGGTTACACATTTAATCACCTGATTATGCAGGTTACATGACGATGTTTTTCCTTCCCATAAGAGCATCGGTTAGTGTTCAACTAATGTACATAACTCGAAAAAGTCATTGGTCGCAATGTCGCAGTACGGAATCAAACCCGGAACCTCTCGCTCACGATTTGGACCTGCTAGCCATTAGGCAACCACGGCTCTTATAACTTTTCTACGCCTAAGAATCCATAAAAAGTAAGATCTCTCGATTTACAAATCAACAGCTAAATTACGTTATTTTAATTTTTTTATTTTATTGTTTTTTTTATTATTTTATTTTTAGCCATTTCTGTCCCACTGCAGGGCAAAGGCCTCCCTTTCGATCTTCATTAAGCATTTAAATTATTTTAAAATGGTGAAATTACAAAATTGTAATGCCAATAACAAAACTGCAATTTATAATTTGGTAATTAATATAGCTAAAAAACATAAAGGAAAAAAGCATAATAAAATTAAAAACTTAAGATTCTCTGCATGTGTGTATGAACATGTGTATGAGATAGCAGTCATAACTCGTACAATATGACACCAGTGCAGTTGTTCCACAGTCACAATATATTGGAAACTGTACATCAGACTGGAGGCATGAGGGAGGCGGGAGGGGGGTGACCTAAAATGCAACGTTCAAGGCCACGCCTATCTTGCATCCTTGCTGTGCCTAGCGATATTCTAGGTAAGCAGATATACTTGCAATGTATTGTACTTATGCAATAGGCGATGACTTTTCATGAAGCCGAATATTACGCCGCCAAGTAAGGTACTTTTTATTTTTAATGCCCGACGAAAAAAGAGGGTTGTTTTAAGTTTGATGTGTGTATCTGTCGATCTGTAGATCTGTGTGTCTGTCTGTGGCAGCGTAGCTCCAGACTGGATGGACCCATTTGGATGCTGTTTTCTCTTTCTGTATGCCAGTTTTATCGAGATGGTTAGTAGCTTTGTTTAATTAAAATATTTATGTAAATTTGGTAGAGGGTTATCCGGGAGCTACGACGCCACAGACGGACACACAGATCGACAGATACCCAGATATACACATCAAACTTAAAACACTCTTTTTTTTTCTTCGGTGGTTAAAAATGTTTTTTTTTTGTAGACCCTTTGTGTTGTACATTCATAATGGAACTCCATTATATTATAGATTATCAATAATGTTTTTTTTTCTGATCCCCTTTCCATAGACCCAGCCCAAATAACAGCCTGGCAACTCCCGCCCCGCCCGTCCTTCTCAGCTGACCCACTTTGGCTGCACTGGTTGCAGTTCAAGGTCATTGCACCGGCCCGCGGCTCGCCAAATCGATGCCTGTTCGAGGACAACGTGTAGGCAAAGGATAAAGTGTTGTTTATTAGGGCACCTGGTGGTAAGTGGTCACTGTTGTCCATGACATGTAAGACGTAGGCATGTAGGTTTCACTTGATCCTAATACTAGTAGGCCTGGCGCGGCTACTCTACCATAACTGCATCGTCACTTACCAACAGGTGAGATGGCGGTCAAATACCTGTCATGTCTAATATAAATACTCTAAATACTCTTACCCTAAATCTATCCTATCTGTACCCTACACTTAACCTACAAATACCTATCCTTTTTTTTACATAGAAACCTAGTCCTGTCAATTACAATTCCAACAAAAAATAACAAGCTAAATATGTGCAGCCGAAAGAAATTATGCGCAAACATGCAACATTTTGATGCCTAGGGTTACATTATTGTATTTTTCTAGGTGTCTCAAATTTTTATGAAGATAAAATATTATTATATTAGATTTTGAGTTTATCCATTACAAACAAACATATAAACAAACAAAAAAACAATAGAATATTTCCTCTTTATGATATTTTTATTGATTATACTAAGCAAACGCGCAGGGTTGCAACCATAAACTTAAATATACGTACATCGTAGAAGTTAGCATTACCAAAGTTATCAAAGTTCTATAGTTAAAAACTATTTATTTTAGATGGTGTGCAATAACAAAGATGGCTTTATGGCGGATGATAAGTAATAAAACAAAAATAATCTTGGCGTTAATGTCCCTTTTGTGCTCTCGATAATGAGGGCCCGGGACCGCCTTGACCATGATCCAGGATTTGGCGATCAAATAATTACAGTGGAGCGACTACCATCTGACCTCCGAGACCCTGCTACCAGGGGAACCTGACTAGATTGGATCATGGTTACAAATTCAGTTGCCTGAATTTGCAGGTTTCATCACGCATCCCTCACAATTTATTATTGCCAGTAAATTATATTACATACTCATCCTTGGCACCTCTTTACCTTAAATATTATGTTTTCTTCTTTCGTTTAAGCAAACAAAAAATGCGTAATGACCAACACTATTTTTGCAATAAACAAACGAAATTTTAAAATCCAGTGTCTTCTACCGACCTCATTATTATAATATCGCTATAGTCCGAATATGAAAATCATCAGTTGCACCGGTTCCAGTTCAAGGACATTGCATCCCCGCCCCTCCTCCTGACCCGCTTTGGCCGGCAGGAAATCGATGCCCTGTTTATGATGACAACAAATCGGAATGGATAGGGTAGAATAAGTATTTTTTATGCGTTTTGTATGGCTTTTCAGCCAGTTTAGGCCAATCCAAATGCGACGCTGAATACTGGGCGAACTTAGTATAAGTGGAAGTTTGGTCCATCGTATATTGGGCTCTACAACCAATTCAGAGGTCCAATCCAACCTTACCTGAGCCCGCAAATATGCTGACCAAAATTAATTTGTAGCATATTCGGCCATTAGTTACAGCAGCAGAATACAAAAAAAGCATAAAACAGCAATTGCAATCAAATTACCATTCATTCAATGTAGGCGTGGGTCTTCGCCAAAGCATGATAATTTTTATCCTTGGAAAATAATAGAGTAGACGGCTTACAGAGATTCGAAATGCGAGTGGGTGATAGCCGCTGAGAAAGGCAAATCAATTTTCAATATTGATAACATTTTATTATTTGATAATACAAACTATTATTAACAGAAGAAAAGAAGGAATTTCTAAAAAAAAATATGTTAATTGTTACTTTCTAGCAGTTGCAATTTGTTCTCTACAGCTATGTTAATAAAGCTCCATTACTCTTGCTTACAACAAATAGATTGAAAATCGAATTTAATTGAACCGCACTGCTGCCCTCGGCTGATATTTATTTTGCTGTGTGGCGCAAGGGATGAGAAACAAGAGGGTTATATTGTGAAAATAGGTCTTATTTTTCACCTCTCCAACACCTCAAATGTCGGCACCACATCAGCTCCCCTTAGGTTGCAGATATCCTTCTCGATGTGTCGACGGTAGCCACTTTCCATCAGGTCTTAACATGTGCTCCTTGGTACTGAAGAGGTTAAAAGTTATAGGTTTCATACGAAAGCAATTGTGATGCCTTATGCCTTTAAATCACTTACATTGATTAGAAGTAGATGCTACTATTACGATGCTACTATTGTCATCTTATCGTTAATGTCCCGGTTGTGCTCTCGCGCACGAGGTCCAAGGGTCCGCCTGGATCATGGTCTAGGATTAGGCAGATCAGGTTATTACAGTGGGCAACTACTATCAGACCTCACTGACCCTGCTTCCAGGGCAACCACGAGAACGTTATGGTGAAAATATATTTAATAACTTATTATATTGTAGAGACACGTATAGTAGCGTGCTGACTATGCTATCTTCATTTAGAAGTAACGCCTTCGCTAGTAATGCGTACCTCACGCGCTCTGGTGATATACAAATCGCGCTCCGGTGCGCTTATAAACAAATAAAATTCATTTATTTCAGGGAACAACGCAGGGGGCAGCGTGGGTAGGCCTCCTACAAGGTGGACCGACGACCTGGTAAGGATCGCAGGTAGCAGCTGGATGCGGAAAGCACAGGACCGGTCTTTGTGGAGATCTCTGGGGGAGGCCTATGCCCAGCAGTGGGCGTCTTCTGGCTGATATGATGATGATGATGATGAGGGAACAACCCACAAAATTTGTTACATAATAGAGATGGTAATATTTTAAATTAAATTAAAATAATAATTTAATAAATTAAAATTACAATAAATAAACACGTTGACTTTTAATTAATACATTCACGTATTATTAGTCTTTTAGATCACTATACATACTCAATCATACGTCTGATCAAGCTTTATTATACACATAAAACACATATTTACAGTTACAATACAAATATATCAATATACATATACCTATTACTACATATACCTATTACTACTACATATAAAATATATACTAAAAATTAAAAAAGTCGTCCACACCGCTGCCCCCCGGAATGGTGCCCAGAAAGCTGGCTGCGTTGCCTCGTTGAATAGCGATGCTAATCCGTTAATACGTCTGATTATGTAGGAGAGTACTTAATTATTACAAATACTCGTACTTGACGGTACACGCATATATTTAAAATGTAAACATTGTCAGAAGATGATGTCCGAAACCGTTCGTATGTTAACTGAAACTTTATAAATGTAATGCAATTAGCGGAACTAGTGAATGAAAGTGTTTTAATCTTTACCATAATGGAGTTCTATAATGAAACACAACACAAAGTGTAATGTAACCTTGCTTTATTTGAAGACCACTATGTATGACTATGCATGATTAGTCATAGCCCATATTCATTTAAGTCCTGAGCCGTAAAATTTTGAATAAAAATAGAAAATTAAATTGATCAAATCACCGACCTTTAACAATAGATACTATTTATTATTTAAAGGTCAGAAGATTAAACCGTTCGATGTGTGCGTGTATTTGTCTGTGGTTATGTCACCACCATGCTAGAAGCTCGAAAAAAGATAAATATTGTCAATTGAGGTGGCAATGACTAATGATGCCGCCCAGGAAATAATTAGGTACACACAAATTTATTCCAAATATAAAAAAAAAACACAATAAAATTACATATAATAGGTCCACGATAAGTCCGTATTGACTGACAGTAGTAAAAATTATAAAATGTGGATATGGCAATAATCTGGGGATAATATTTACACCGTGTTTACGACTGACAACTATGACCGCATACCATCACGTACACCGTAAGGTTGTTTGCCACCTTTTTAGTATAAAAAAAATCTCAATTTAACCTGCTCCCGCTCCCGCTCCCAACTCGCAGCCCGCCGCTAGCCTCGCATCAATCTGCGGTATGCTTTATTAAAACAGCCGCCGCGCCCGCGCCGCTGCATGCCGCGTGACATTACGGCGGGTTCACGGACTATCGAGTATGGGGTAATATGGGCTATTGGGTATAGGTTAGGTTCGTATGATTAATTCTGGGACTGCTGTCGGGGAGGAAGCGCAGTCTTGTGGCGGTCTTTATTATAATATGCATATATCTACATCTACACTAATATTATAAAGAGGAAAGATTTGTACCTATTTTTGTATGTTTGTATGTTTGTAATAAATAGGCTCAAAAAGTACTGGGCCGATTTAAAAAATTCTTTCACCAATAGAATGCTACATTCTTCCAATTTGACATAGGCTACATTTCATTTTGAAAAAAATTAGGGATCCTTGGTAAAATTTGAACAATGTAACCAAAGGTGTAGAAAAATGAGTCTTAAAATGTCTTTCGTCGAATGCGCTGCCGAAACTATTAGCGATAGAACAAAATAATGTACAACAATATTGAAGAACATCATAATGTCTACAAAAAACTCCGCGGTAGCATATGTCCAACTATTGTAGTTATGTCACTACAACAACTTTTTTCATTTTAAACATTAATGAAAATGCTAACCAAATTCAAACCATGCTATTTATGTGTTTATATTAATCCTTATCCAAATAAATTATTTTATGGTCAAGACCATTTAACTACCTATATAATAATTTTTAAATTATTTAAATTGGACTTTCCATTCAAAAGATATTGCGAATTAAAAAATTCATTACTGTGATTCGTTAATTGACGATCAAGAACTACTGAACGGATTTTCATGCGATATTCACACACAAACTACATAGTGTGGTTTTAGACAACGTGATTCATGACGAAGGTTCAGGTGTATAATTTGTTAAGGTTTACTACCCGTGCGAAGCCGGGGCGGGCCGCTAGTTATACATAAGGCGGACCCCGGGCCCTCGTCCTCGAGAGCACAACCGGGACATTAACGCAAGGATGATTATTATACATATACCTTTAGCGAGAAAGTCTCCAACTGATTTTATAATATGTGGTGCTAGTGACAGTGATGATGAGGAACACTAGATGTTAGTTCGGATCCGAAAGATTAGATAATTCTGATATATATAAGAGGTATATTAGGGATCTCTTTAGAGGCGGGCATCGCTTTGGTAGCGTCCCTGGTGTTGCTAATGTCCATAGGCGGCGGTGACCACGCACCATCAGGTGACCTACTTGCCTCTTTGTCTGCCGTATAACATAAAAATATCGTCTCTTTAAGTAATATCCGATAGTTTATAATACAAAATCACGAGGTAATTGGGTTCCGAGACAGTCTCAGGGTCCCAAGGGGAAGACCTTTTCGCTTCCCCAACTGTATGAGGACGCACTAACGAGTGACCCAAATCCAGTGCTTGAATGTCTGCTAGTTTATTATGGCTCAATTGAATTGTAATTGAATCACAATAGTATGTCAATGGTTGTTTTAATTGCTGCAAAATACCAGAAATGTCCTAAAATAGCGATCTAGTTACAATTCAATTCACCTTTTTTCAGATTCGACGATTACTTCGATTTTACGAACCACTGCCATTGCTGTTTCTAACTCACGCTGACATCCAGTTTCCGGACTCTGGAAGCGGTACTTAATATTAGTTATTCGTCTCGCAAGCACGCTGCCACTAGACTGTGCTTCCTCCCCGATAGCAGGCCCAGTATTAATAATACGGACTATTGGGTATAGGTTAGGTTAATTAGGTGTCGGAACCCAATTACCTCGTGACTTTATATCACAGACTATAGAATGTTACTTAAACAGACGATTTTTTATGTTATACGGTATACAAACAGGTAAACGGGCCACCGGATGGTGCGCGGTCACCGCCGCCTATGGACATCAGCAACACCAGGGGCGCTATTAATGCGTTGCCTGCCTCTGAAGATACCTCTAATACACCTCTTATATTATATCAAGATTATCTAATCTGACGAACCCGAACTCATAATCTTGTGTTCGTTCATCATCATTATCACTGCATATTATAAAACAAAATCCCTCGCCGCGTCTGTCAGTCTATTCGCACTAAACTCAAAAACTACTAATCGAATTTTCTTAGTATTTTCACCATCAGTCAAAGAACTTCTTTCGGATGGTTTATATGCATAACAAATTCATATTATAATAGAGAATCCTTTAGCAAACACCTGCGAAGCCGGGGCGGATCGCTAGTTATCTTATAAAAAGCTCTACCTTTTGTTTAAGTTTTCTCGCCTTTTACAGCTGAACAGCGCACATCCTCTGTTATATTAAAAAACAAAAGAAAAACCAATTTTACGCGGCCGAACTCACTTATACAAAACAAATCCCGGACATAAATAACCCCGCCCAAAAAACCGGGCATATCATCCCGGGCCCGGATCAGAGCGGACAAAACCGCTTATAGATTAAAGCGCAACACAGTTTAAACATAATGAGGTTGCAAACGTTGGCCTGCACTTGACCTAGTTTCGGTTTGACCGAATTTGCTGGTAAGGGCAAAGAAATGGCGCTCAAATATTAAAGAGATCGGTTGAAGGGTTAACTTTACGCTCTCTTAAAGGGCCTCTCTTCTCTCTTTGCTGGCTTAATTAGTGGAGTAGGAAAGATTTTATTCAGAGTTGGTCGTTGAGAAAGTTTTAGATAAATATACTAATATACTAATGGCTAACTATATAGCTCGACTAAAACCGCTCTGATTTTATAATAAGCTTCATTAATAATCTATCGGATAGACATAGTCGGATAACGACCGACCAAGGTTACATCTACTCAAATATTTTCTAAATTACTGAACTGAAGTAAATAACTATCTCGATTAGACTGACTTTCAAATAAAAAGAACCGGAAGCTACGGTCACATACACATCTCTACACCTACACATAAACAAAAAGGTAAAATACAAGAGATTTTTTGAAGGGTGCTGTAGACCAAGCGAAGTGGATAGGAAGTAGGATGGGAGTGGGACTGACGCCAGGATAATGATCATGATGATAATATAGAATATAAGAGCGTTTATAAACAAATACCTGAACAGGAACAGAAGGCCACAAAAAAAAAATACGCAGCAAAATTGTAAACGCCAAGCAGGATATCTGCACTTGCAATCGCGTCGTATGTAAACAAATCAAGTACACCTGACCACCTGACCCACTCCCGCCTCCCCCTGGATCTAGGTAAGTAGGTCACAGGCTGGGTCACTGCACCGGCCAGACTGCGCTGGGCTAGCTTATCTTCCCTGACCTGTTTGATTCCGATGGCTGTGAGGTGCATGTGTTTACTGTGGTACTGCCCCAGTTTAGCGGTTGACTTTTGTTTGGTTTGGGCGTTTCTGTGATTGTAACGACGATTTTTTGTTATAAATATAAGTAAATAGTGTTGTAAAACTTTTTCTAATTGAAATATTATAGAAAAAAATATTTAATATATGTTAATCTAGCTTTATTGGAAGGTTAATGAAATGCCATTTATGTTAGAGCTAGTGGACCCGGCGCGACTTTGTTCCTGTGGCGTCTCATTTCTACATACACCTATTTTACCCCTACATATCCTTCTTTTATTGCTTATAAACCTTCCTTCACTCTATTATTAAAAACCCCATTAAAATCCGTTGCGTAGCTTAAAAGGTTTACCGTGCATAGTATATAATACATAAAAGTAAGCACACAAATAGGGACAGAAGGCTGGAAGAGACTTTGTTTGAATATGATTTCGGCCATGTAGCCGCCGCGACTGACGCGTAGGTGGCCCAATCTGGAAGTCAGTTTCAGCACACTTTGCGAGAAAACGGCTGTATTTCGCTAATAATTCACCGAATGTTGTGTTCAATCGTCTCTGGTTTATCGGCGTAGACATTATATCCCCAAAGAATATAATCTAATGGAGTTGGATTACACGATTCGGTTGCCAATGTGAAATTATTCGTTGATGTTCATTTTTAGTTGCATACAAAATTTGTTCAGCGATGAAGCTCACTTTTGGTTGAATGATTTTGACTTTAGTTAGCTTGAAGATACACTGATGAAGTGCGCCGCACGGCGTACTGCACGATATGGCTAAAGTTGTTACACGCTGAGCAATTTGTATGCATTGACAGATGGCGAAATGGCAAGAATAAATACGCGGAGGCTAACTACTAGACTATTAAAACATTAATAAAAATATCATTTCATTAACTTTTTAATAAAACTGAATGTATTTTATTGCAATTTTAAAAATATTTTTCACTATTAATTTCAAATTGAAAACCAAAGGTATAAAAAAATATAGTTATGTAACAATAGCAATATACCGGGGGTTCTGATGGTTAGTAGGTAAAAGATACCAACGCACACTTTTTGTGTGAAAGAGTATCAAACATGTAACGGTTCCTAGACATGATGTGACGATTCCTGTCTGGAGCACTATTTGGTACCCAACAATTGATGGACTAAGTACTTTTAGGTATTAAATTGTAGTCCGAAAAGGAATAATAAATAAATATTCGTGGACAATTTCACACAGCGCCATCTAGCCCCAAACTAAGCAAAGCTTGTACTATGGGTGCTAGATAACTGACATACTACTTAAATACTTCTAAATACATACATATTATACATAGAACACCCAGACCCGTAACAGAAATTAAAATTCATCATTTCAATCAACACACGGTGCAACAATTCACACAGCGCTACCTAGCCCCAAAGCAAATAAAGCTTATGTTAAAGTATGTCAGAGAATTGATACACTACTGAAATACTTTTAAATACATACTTATTATACATATAACACCTAGACCTGTAACAGAAATTAAAATTCATCATTTTAATTTCTCCCCGGCCGGGAATCAAACCCTGGGCCTCCGTGGCATTCCGGACATAATGGCATGGCATAAGGAAGAGCGGACTATCCCGACAAATAATACTTGTCTACTGGTGAGCAATGCAGTTGTTATTATGTTGCAATGTAACTGTGATGTTACTATAACTACGTCGAGCTATCGAGTCAGTCCCAGCATCATCCCAGTTAAATTGCAGTTAAATAATTGTTCGATATTTGACACGTTTTCGTTGACAGAATTGAAGGCTATTTGAAAACTAAGAAAGATGCAACTTAGTAAAGTACCAGAAAACGAATTGTGGAAAAGTTCGAACTCAACATCTGTCATATGAATAACAATCTCACGTTTGACATGCGATGCAATTGTAATGTTACTGCAACTGAGACGATTTCCGTACCAGAATCGAAGCCTTGGCAGTGTTTAACCTATGTACTTACTACAAATGTTGATTTAAGAAATAAATTATGTATTTATTATACATGTTAACCAACTGAACCACTCAGATCGACAAAAGGTATTGATGATGTAGGTCTCAAGCCATCAAACTTGTATGATGTAGGTGTGTAGCCATCAAACTTGTAATTGCGATCTTAGTAGCGAACGAGTTTCTATTGTAATATTGTATCAGACATAAGTTTGTATTTAGTTTGTATTACTTGTATGTTTTGTGTACCTATAATATAGATCTCTCAAATAGCCCGTAAGACACAGACAAACCCACCCGGGTTTTGTGTCAATTAGTATTAAGAAATAAAATGTACTTACAATTAATTAAATAACATAAATACACACATAAGCCATTGCCGTCACGCACACATTGACGTTACGTTTACAGGCATTCTCAAGCAGTTTCAAGCAGTGCTCGGTCGCGATTGTTAACGCGAGAATTCGTTGTAGTATCGACTTAAATTGAATATTATTTAATTAAACGCTATTATTATTGACAAAATAAAAGTACTTGTACGTAACTAAGATTACTTAATAACATACTCGTACAAGCAATTTAACACGCGCAGGGTCCAAGAACTGATGGGTGACTATTTCAAACTTTTAAGCAAGTCGAACTTCAGCACCGCTACGAGTTCTAATGCCGATGGTGAAGCGAGGTTAACTAAGGTCTTTCGCTAGAGACCCTAGGACTAGTTGAACAGTTTCAAGCACCACGTGACAGTTTAAACAGAATAAGAAACCGTAATGGCCACCTTAATGGGTTCTAGTCGGAAATGTCTGTCTAGTCTAATATGCAGGATGATGCAGGATGATCGCATGATGGCTTTCCTTCTCCAGTCAACTGATTTATACCGTAATATTACATTTTCATCAATTAACATGTGTATAAAATTTTCAATTCAATTGATTACCGGGAAGTTTGTCAAATCTCAGGTCAGAGAATGGTAAATAAATAAATCGTGGACAAATTCACACAATGCCATCTAGACCCAAAGTAAGCAAAGCTTGTATTATGGGTGCTAGATAACTGATAAACTACTTATACACTTTTAAATACATACTTATTATACATAGAACACCCAGATCCGTGACAGAAATTAAAATTCATCATTTCAATTTCTGCCCGGCCGGGAATCGAATCCGGGACCTTTTGCGTGGCAGACGTGGTGACGCGTGGTGGCATGTTGACCACTGAACCACTCAGGGTCTGATGATATAAGCAGGTGGCGATAAATTTTTAAAAACTGAATAACGGGACTGTGTAACAATAATATTTTAAAAAAGATCTGTGTTTTTTAATGGTTTACTCTTTTTATTGTTAATTTTTGTTTTACTCTTACTTGGTGTTGTTTTTCTGTTTAATAAATGTTTCTTTTTCCATAATAAACAGTAGATTATTATGACGCCTACTAAAGGTATAATTTACTGAATCTGGTATGGGAAATCTAATACACTTCAACACAATCTGAACAGCTTGGGAAGCAATTATGATCACATTATTGCAAGGATTAGATATTGATCCTTTGCAAGGGACATGTTATTGTAAAGAATCTTTAAAATTATATTCGATATTTTAAATACTCCTTTCAAAATTCAGAATAAATACAGTAGCAACCCTAGTGAGTTAGCAAGTTTAGGTAATACGAGTAATTTTCGAAGACGACGGGAGTGGACCTTCTGTTAGTTTTCTATTTTGTGCCTGTGTTCCACAGGTGGGGATGGCGAAGACTATTGACCGCCATTTTGCTCTGTCCTGACACATCTCCCTAGCCTCGCATATATTCACAACTCTTTTCATACATCACCTTTTATTCTTGCCACTTCAGACCCCAGCTTTTTTGAGAACATTACTGATCTGATCTGAATTAAATAAGTAAATATAATAAAATGAAACAACGTCAAAGCTATTCACCTGCCTAAAATAACACATTCGCCGGCCAGATAAATCAGATTGGCAATTTCCAAAAGATTACCGATACGAAAGTCTGTTTTTCCACGTTTAGACGTGGACCTAAATTCGTTGTTTTCAAGCCCCTGTGTCCACATATCATTTCTATAGGGTTATTCACCCTGCCTGGACCTAAATAGAAATGTATGAGGATAGGGAGACAATTATGACTATTGGAGCAGAAACGGCCAGGACCTGATGTATGGTTTGTCTCAGTAACGCGTTGGAACGTTCAGGAAAAGGCTCTTTTAAGCGATCCTGGAACTATTTTCGTGTGAAGATTGATAGGCCTGGTTAAATGTATATCTAGAAGGATAAATGGAGTATTCACGGCGCAGTTTTGTTGAGCATAATTTCTAAGAGATATACGGTAACTGAATGTTATATGTTGTTAGGTATGTTTCGAAAAACTTCAACCAAATTACATAAAGCTTCTATTTAACTTTTTGTATGTAACTATGGATGTTCGGTGAAAATCTTGCAAGCCTCATTTGTTCCAGTTTCCGGTGTTCAATTGAGCTGAACTTTGGTATTACTACCTCTGTAACTTGGATGGCAGTGCATTAATATGATTATGGGGTCGGAAAGTGGCTATAGAAACTACTGAGTACAACAAGATACTGGGCTTGATGAGTAGGTAATATACCCCTAGATGTTTTTCAAGGTCAGATGAGGATGACGGAAGGTTGCCATAGGAACTACTAAACGCAAATAAATAACATCATAGTGTTTGGTCTCTTTGGAATAGTCTTGATGAGTACTATACCTCTCGATAAAAGTTTGTTATGAAAAAGTAAGAAGTAAGTTTTTTTTAATACTAACCAGGCATTCGACCGCCATCTCATCTGGTGATAAATTACGATGCGGCCAAAGATGGAGCATGCCTGTCTAGGAACAGCCTATTTACTTGCCTGTTCCCTCGACCGTTTTTCTTGGTAAATATTTCGTCGATCCATTTCAATCGATGTACTAAATAGCTACAGAGACCTAGTGCCCTATTTTAGATAAGCAACTGCAGACGAAGCCTCCTCAGAGGCAGTAAATCAGGATGGGAAGCGACAAAAACAGATGTCACGCGCATTCATAGTCGCGTGGGACCGCCCTACGAGACTTACCCCTACCATGGAGATTAATTTCGTATCGCTACAGTATATCGTGGATGACTTTTAAAACGAATTGAAAAAGGAGTGTCACGAAAATATAATTTTGTTGTTTTGATACAAGTCACATGTCATCGAAACTTTGGAAAGATAATATCAAACAGTAAACACATTTACCGACGCGACCTATTTTACTTACAGAGCCATCAAGTGAGATTTTGTGAACGCTACGTCCATACAAAAAGTTGTATTGTACAAGGAGGTTAAATGAAAGTAAATACGTTCGACTGTATGCATCTGTGTGTTATGAATTCTAACCGATTTCTCCACCAATTGTGTAATTATCTAATCAACAAAATCCTGGATCAAAACAAGGCGGACCCCGAGCCCTCAAACGCGAGAGCACAACCAGGGCATTAACGCCAATATTTATTTATTTAATACTTTATGCACAAAATAGTACAAAGGTGGACTTAAAGCTTTGTATATTTATCTACCAGTCTGCCCCGAAAACTGGTAATAAAAATTGCAGGCGATGCATAAAAATTGACAACAACATTAAACTTACATACTTAACTACAAATACAATTCTACCCACTAGTATTCACATACCGAAACTCAAAATATTTTACAAAATACTAAAAACCAACAACAACAAGATAGCAGAATGCACTTGAATACCAATTTCCATCAAGTGCCTACTTACTTACTCGCAAAAGTAAACAAGTGAAAAAATAAATAAGTTAAAGTCGAGTATTACAAAGAATTTAGAAAATGCTCTCGAACAGCTTTTTTGCAGAAAAGTTTGTTGGAGCTTCGTCTGATATCGACCGGAAGATCATTCCACAGCCTTGCTGCCATTAAAGAGAAAGAGTTGGCGAGAAAACCAGTGCGTTGAAGTGGAAGATTTAGACGGAGAGACTAGAATACAGCTGCAAGTCATCCGCATAAATATGGTGAGAGCACTTACGGTTGTGAGTAACATAATTAATAAAAAGAGAAAATAGCAGAGGGGATAAAATGCGGAACACCAGCGACAAGATCACACCAATTGGACACTACTCCATCAGCGCGAACTGCCTGCTGCCGACCGCGAAGATATGACAAGAATCAGCCAGTCCCTGAGGATGAAAACCCAAGCTGCGACAAGATAGCCAGTAAAATGTCATGATCTACATTGTTGAAAGCGTTAGAGAAATCTATTAAGATCATGATAGTTAGTTTAGTATTTTCCATGGCTTCCCTGACATCCTCTGTGATCTTAAGCAGAGCTATGGTAGTGCTATGCCCCGGCCGAAAACCCGATTGAAAGGGACTTAAAAGTGAGTTATTATTAACAAAAGCAGATGTTTGTTTATGTTTTTATATTTTTTTTACATTTAACCTTACAAGCGTAAACGACTGATTGCAGCAATGGTAGGCGCCAACGATACCAGAAAGTAACAAGTGACCTTGAGGCAACAATGTCTGTTAATCCACTCGTCTTTCCCAAACACTTGGGGCCTGTGTGGAGTTCTTTCATAACCTTGTATCATCGCTTTTTCTAGACTTTGAAGCCCATAACTGCAGTTTTTTTTATATCAAATACATAGTATAAAACAAAGTCGCTTCCCGCCGTCTGTCCCTATGTATCTATGTACGCTTAGATATTTGAAACTACGCCACGAATTTATTGCGGTTTTCAACAATAAACAGAGTGATTCAAGAGGAAGGTTTATAAGCAAGAAATAAAGTAGGTGTACGCGAAGAAAGTCGCGCCGTATCCACTAGTAGCCTCTAAAAGCTGCAGTGAGGCAAATCAACATCATCATCATCAGAGTTGTCAAGGGTTCTTAGACGAATATAACCCGGGTCTATTAATTCTAACAAGGACCTCAAGAAACGGCACTGGTCTAGAGACAGCGTGCTTGCGTGACCGATAACAAAATATCCGCGGTTAAACAATATCCGCAATATCCGGGAAAGGGATGTCTGACCATTTCGAACTTTGGGCTACTCCAACTTCAGCACCGCAACAAGCTCGCCACTCGTTAGGTTCCCCAATACCGTTGGCTCAACAAGGTTGAGCAAGGTCTTCCGCTGGGGACCCAGAGATTAGTTGAACAGTTTAGGGCCCCGTCAGAGTATTTTTTGTCATGTGTCTTGGACCCATGACAAAATAAGGCCCTACATAGAAAATAAACGGGATAGGTACGTGGGAAATAGGTGCGGTGCCTAAACCTGTCGGTATCTGGAAAAAAGTCCCGAGGGAGTTTTAAGAAGCCATTGATTGATGGTTGACGCAAGAGCCAACAGCTCACGTCACGTAGAACACCGGGCGAAAGGGACGTAAATATGTTCTCAAATGATTTTATTTTTCATATAACATGCGTTTACATGCGATCTTTTTAGCTGATGACCATCCACGATCAGAGAACTTATCAAGAAAAATCAAACGAGTCCAAATTCGATGGGTTTATCATGCGTAGTTTCGGAGTGCCTATGACCTCCTTTCGTCATCATCATTAGAATTTAATTATCACCTAGCGCACCAATATGATGGGGTTATCTTGTAATTTTTATTAATACCACCTTATGATTTTATCATCAGATCAGCTCGATGATACCATATTAATGCATTGTCATCCAAGTTTCAGCTCAATTTAATGCCGGGAAGTGGGTCAAATTAATCTTGAAAGCTTTGCCTTGAACATACATAGTTACACATAAACAATGCAAGTTAAATAAAAGCTTGTAAAAGATCCGGAAGGACAGATCCTGGCGGAAGCCGGAGATAACCGTTCGGATGATGGATATCCTCAATAGAAGACTTGTACTGGGGTAAGTAATTTTTGAACTTATCGAAACAAAAAACCAAACCGACAAAGTATCAAACCTATTTTCTCTTTATAAAATTAGCAAAGGTATCAGCCATAAGAAGCCCACTCTTGGACATGACTTTCCATATATTTTTTTTTTATATTGTGGTCTTGTTGTTTGTGTCAATAAATGTTCTTTCTTTCTTTCACATTTCCATATACTTTAGAGGACCTGAGTGCTTCAGTTGGTTAACTAGCCGGTCTGCCATACAGTCTCGGGTTCGATTCTCGGCCGGGAAGAAAATGATGTTTTAATTTTTGTTACGGGTCTGGGTGTTATATGTATAATAAATATATATTTAAAAAATATATAAGTAGTTTATCAGTTTTCTGGCACCCATAAAACACAAGTCTTGCTTACTATGGGGCTAGATGGCGCTATGTGAATTGTCTAAGCAAATTTTTTACATGTATTTATTTTATATAGTTCAACGTTGTGGTCCTTCCTTCCACGCTGAGCAACTCTTGCAGTGTAAACCATCAATAACCACTCTATAAACCACCCTACTTCCCCACTCTTACTATCGAGCTAACACATCCAGCCCGTAACCAGTTTCGGCCGGTTCCGTCCGGTTTCCGGCCCACTTGATTAGAGTTCCTCGGGCCGGCCCTTCCTGGGGTCAGTCTGACCCACATACGGGACAAATGGGCTGATAACCGGGTGCCAGGAAGGTGGTCGGTGGCATTGGAAGTGTTAGTGTTATGATTGACACACACTTCTGTGTGTATCTACAAGCAGCCTGCCTTTTTCGAGAAATATATTTAGTTAGTAAAAAAAGTAAGTAAGCATTTATTACTTAAGATTACACCACATCATAATCACAGCCCATAACAGTCCACTGCAGGACTTAGGGCATCTCCCACGAAAGGGGAAATTATTGCCATAGTCTCCACGCTTGGCAGGCGGGTTGGAGATCGCAGCGTTATAAATATAATAATGGAAAACGCTGCTGCCCATTTTATAGTCTACGAAGACTCTAAATATCTTGCCTGGAAAACACTAGTCGGCTTCTACGACACCCACTAGTGTAAGGGGTTGGTGCTATTCTACTCTGCCGGACACATCACAGCATCGAAATTGATAATAATGAATAATATGAAACTAAAAATGAGCATGTAATAAGCTTTCTGCCATTAGTATAGAAACCAAAATTGCTTAATAAAATAAATAAATAAATATTCGTGGACAAATTCACACAGCGCCATCTAGCCCCAAACTAAGCAAAGCTTGCGCTATGGGTGCTAGATAACTGATATACTACTTAAATACTTTTTTTAAATACATACTTATTATACATAGAACACCCAGACCCGTAACAGAATTTAATTCATCATTTCAATTTCTGCCCGGCCGGGAATCGAACCCGGGACCTCTTGCGTGGCAGACCGGCATGTTGACCATTGAACCACTCAGGTCGTCAACATTTTAACATTTGGGACAAAACGTGCGGTCGCTATAGGCTCAAAGTTTAGTAGGATAACAATTTGGTGTGTGCTAAATCTGAAATATGCGCAATATTAATAGTCAATTATAGCTACTAAGACAAGGTTTACCGCTCCTAATGTCAAAACGTACGTTAGTAATTAGATTCAAAACAATTTGAAACCAATTATCTAAGAGTACAACGTACAGCCGATTTGTGGGTACGCCAAGTCACCTTGGCAGTGCGCAAACAAACACATAATTTGTAAAGTTCAGATCTGTTACACACGTTTAACTTTCATAAAACAAAATTACGTTATGAAACTACACAAAATAATGGCAACATGTTGGTGTTACAGCCTTTAACCTTTGATAAATTGAAGCAAATTTATCGCCATGACTTCGCTTAGGTCTAGGCTACGACACTGCGGCAAGACAGAAGAAATCTACGGCGTCGTACAACGCATCGCTTATTTAACCGGTGCGCTGCCGCACCGGACAAATCTGCGAGGATAGGGTTGGAGCAGCTACCTGTCACATGCAGCATCTGTAATGCAAACTATCTTAAAGGTCTGCCTGGCGGTGGCGTTGCCGGGTCGTCCTTGACGCTCAATTATGGTTGTATTGGACGATGGCTAGGCCCTGCGTTATACTTGTGAACGGGTGCTGCCTTTGGTGGACTGGCTTACTCTTGCTGTAGTTTTAGGTGGTTTTCATAATGTCCCTTTATGTTATGTCGGGCATGCTTTGGTTCTGCTTGACATCGTCGGACACTGACTGGGTCTGTCTGGTGTGGTCGGTGCGTGTTGCCCGGTCCTTGGGTGGCCAACATGTTACTGTGGGTTTCCTTCTTACTTTCCTACCCCCTTTTTTAACTATTGAAAGAGATATTTAATGTCCTACTCGTTTAAGAAATTTTCATATGATTTACGACAAAGTTCTACCATTTGGTCAATGTCCACACTTCGAACATCTCCGTTATTCTGTGTTACTAACCTCATGACATTGAGATTGTGATTTTTTCTTTATTATTTTAAGAATAATGACTACTCAAGAATTTAATAACATTTGTCGTGTAAATTTATGTTTATCAAAATAAATGAATTGAATTGAAATGAACAGACGCGTAATTCAGAACAAGATGACTAATTACGACACCAACTATTTCATTATTTTTATTCAAGAACCGTCCTTTTTTATACCACTAATATGACAACAAGCTTACAGCTTGCTTGATGGTAAGCAGTCACCGCAGTCTATGGACATTTGCAATACCAGGGGCATCCACGCACTGCCGACCCGTAAAATCCTTTTCACCTCTTTCTTAAAGAACTCCATGTTGTGCATTCCAGGGAAAACCTCGCCAGGGAGCTTATTCCAGAACCTCAGGGATATGTCTCACGGGAAACTGAAGTCATGAGGCCCCATCGATCAAATCAAACGGTTGTCAATTTTGATTTACGGCATGAAAAATTCTATATTATCATGTATGATGCTGATTTTCTCTATGTTTGAACCATACTCTTTCGGTATTGCCAATGTGATTTACAAAATTTTTATTTTATAATGCTGAAACTCAAAATTAAAAACCGTTTGAATCGAGGCGTGCGAGTCAAGAATAGAGCTTATAGTCGTTGCCTTCTTGTGCGATGCTGTTACATTTGTGGTGGAACGATTTTTACGATGGTGAAATTTGTTGGTGCGACGCCGGTTTCGCGATGCGGCACCACAACGCAGTGTTGTAGCCTCGCCGTTAGAAGTTTGAAAAGCATGTTAAAATTTTATTAGTCGTCCCTACGCGGTACGTGCTTCGGAGAGCATCATAAGCCCCGTCGACCCTTTGGTTGGCTCGAAACTCCGATAAAAGGTTGATACTCCATACTATTAATGAAGTCTGTCAGTTTGAACTCTGTACAACTAAACTTCGACTTTATAATACTTACATATCCTAATGTGTACGTCGGTTCTTGAGGAAATATACTGGAGAACCTTACATCCTTTTGGGAGTTTCGCTTTTCAGCCAAATAAAAGTCACAAAAGAAAAAAGTCGAAGTTAGGGTCACTATCAACATTATTTTTGTGCCAATTTATGCACGACGTTTTGCGTTTGTCTACTTTAATTACAAAGTGTAATTTTTATTGTACTTGATAATGTAACAGTCTATGAATGCTGGTGTTTACTTAGCCTGTCGTTAGTGACAGCGTGTCTGCGAGACCGGGTGGTTTAAAAAAGTCAACCGAATAGCTGCCTCATTTCTCGTCCTCAACCTTCAGCCCATTCTGCGACAGTGACGCGGTGCAAGTTCCGGAGTTCTAGCACCAACCTGGTGCCTTAGACCTGTGTATGATCTGTGCAGACAGACTTGTCTTATTTGTTGAACAAAAAATACCCAAAATCACGACTTGCCTTATCAATCAAACTACGTACACTGTGTGTAGATGACTTGAATTGTAAAAATAACACAAAGAATGTGAGTTTCAACGAATACTGCTGCAAATTATCCATTTAAATACACAATTTCCATACCCAAATAAGACAAGTCAGTCTGAACAGATTTTAAGTCAAATGGTCATAGCTGAATTCTTTGATTCTTGGGTAAAATTTTGTATTTTTAGTTATAATTAAGGTTTTTTTGTTAGAGTAAGGCTTTTTTAAAATACCTATTAATTGTATTTTATAATATTAAATAAAGGAATATACATGTACTATATAAATAGGTCATCTACCGAAAATGAATCACCTGAGAGTGAGCCCGTAATCTGTGCAATTTAAATTATGTAAGGCATCCCTAAACAGCACTTCAAAGATATCTCCTTTGAGATACGGCCGCTCGGCGTAAACTTTGGAAACATAAGTGTAACCTTGGGTACCCGTTTGTACACTAGATATGCTTATAAATAAATATGCTTAGACAAATTCGCACAGCGCCATCTAACCCTAAAGTAAGCAAAGCTTGTGTAATGGGTGTCAGAAAACTGATTATCATCATCATCCATCATCATCTCGGCGTTATGTCCCGGTTGCGCTACCGCGCGGTACGTGGGGGCTCGGTATAAGCCTTCCTACTCTTCTTGGCTCATTTCGCTGGGTCTTCGGTATCCTGGGTGGTAAGGTTGGTACCATGTGTATGGGACGACGACATTCTTGACGACGCGACGTCAAGCTATCGCTTCTTGGGCCGACCTCTCCTACCCGCGCCTGGCGGGGGTGGCATGGCCAGACATTTGTTGCCCACTTATTTTGCCGGTATGTGCAAGACGTGGCCATACCATCGATGACGGCCCTCCTGTAGCTTATCTGCGATGTCATGGTCGCCAAGGCTACCCCGAATGTGGGCGTTTCGAACGCGATCCTTCCGTGAAACTCCACACATCCACCGCAGCATCTTCATTTCCGTGACGCGCAGCTCCTGCTTGTATCGCTTTAGTAAGAGCCAAGTCTCGCTGCCGTATAGGAGGCCAGGTTTCATTGTGGTGTCAAAAAACTGATAAACTACATTTATCAATTTTAAATACTTACTTATTATATATACTACACCGACCCGTAAAGAAATTAAAATTCATAATTTCAGTTTTGACTCGGCCGGGAATCAAACTCGGGACCTCTACGTGGCAGACCGGCATGATAATCAGCTGAACCAGGGCGTTGTAGGAATGAACTAGTTCGTCTTAGGAGCTTCGTCTCTGTTGCATAATAATAACCTAACCGACAGTAAAACGTCTGAGAAGTATATTAAATTTTTTCCTAAACTACTTAACCGATGTTAATAAAACAGAGTTAAAAATCATCTCCCTGCAACTGCCTTTCAATTAAAGAAAACCGCATCGATATCGTGCTTTCGTTCACGCACAGAGATACACAACAAATCGTTACAAATCAGTCTTTAACTTCATTAATACTAAATAATAATTTAATTAGGTTTTCATGGTGTGATAGGCAAAAAGACAATGACAAATGACATAAAAATAGATTAAATTTTTAATTATAATGATATTTCTTCAATGCGAATGCTTTTTACCCGACTGCGCGAAGCAAAGGAGGTTTATCAGCCTATGTATGTATAAGTGTATGTATGTTGTACACTTTCACTACAAATGTTATCGGGTTTGTTACCACGGTTAGTATTGTTTTTACCTCGGTATGTACGAGTATGTTTGTTCTTTGTGGCTCTCTAGAATCCAAACGCGTGGGCCGATTTTGATCGTCAATCGATTTGTCTCAATCTTGCGAGTGTCACTGAAGACATTCTATTGATCAAAATTCAATATGGCGACTACCAGCTGCCATTTTGTGAAAAATAAAAAATGAAGGTCGACAAATGTATGAGAGTATATGAAAAAACATGGAGTGGGCCAACAGTTAAGTTTGTAAGTGTATCCCCAAATTGATTTTTTCAACCTAATAAGACGTATCCCTCGAAATTGACGCTAGTGACAACTTACAATGAATTTTACTATTGTAGATATGCAATAAATGGGAAAAGGGCAGGTAAATAATGTTAATGAGATACGCAATTTGTTCCCGTGTGATCTCATTTACAGCTGACATAGTTCCATGTGTAATGCGTTCAGAGATTTAACCTGCGACAGTCGTGACCTTGAGCCAATATTTCGGAGTATCAAAGCCACTTTACGGCCCTCTTGTTTGTATACAGGGTGATTTCAAATATATTATACGAAGGGGTACGAAAAAGGTTTACTACGGCATAAACTCTGAAATCGTGGTATAAAATCAGCTGTTTTATACATTTTAGCAGAAATCGGCTTGTAGTTATTTTAATAAATAAATAAAAATATGCTTAGGACAAATTCACACAGCGCCATGTAGCCCCAAAGTAAGTAAATGTTTTGTTTATTTGTAACACTTTAAAAAATACAATTTAAAACAGTATAGGAACTTAGAGCGATCTCTATGTGTAATGGGTGTTAAACTACTAAAGTGATAAACTTTTATATACTTTTTTTAAATACGTACGTATTATACATACTACACCCAGACCCGTAACAGAACATAAAATTCATCATTTCAATTTCTGCTCAGCCAGGAATCGAAACCGGGACCTCTGCGTAGCAGACCATCATGTCAACCAAATGAATGACTCAGGTCGTAAATTTTTCGAAACAGCTGATTTTTTTTTCGCGATTTCGAAGTTTGTGCCGTAGGCTGCGGTGACTGCTTACCATCAGGCAGTCCGCAAGGCTTGATTGCCAACTTAGTGGTATAAAAAAAAAAGGTGTTTGTTATTACAAGCATATGTATGCGGTACCCCCTGGTATCATGCATTTGCAGTCACCCTGTATAGTTCGGTTGTTTTTACTGGTCTATATTTTATGGAGACTTTCAGTAAACATCTTTTTATGGTCCACTTTTGGTCAAGTACCCTTATTAGGGTTCCGTTGTAAACCAAGGAACTCTTGTAGTTTCGCCATGTCCGTCTGTACGTCTGACGTCCGCGGTATATCTCAAAAACTATTAGCACTAGAAAGCTGATATTTGTATGGGTGTAGGTTCATCTTAATCACGTAGATAAAGTACACTGACTTTTGAACTTAACGAATAAGTCGACAAACTTATGAAGTATCTGAGCTATCTGCATTTGTAACTTTATGTACATAGACCCGAAACATAAATTAAAATGTATTATTTCTGTTCGACCAGGAATCGTACCCGGGACCTCTGCGTGGCGACCGGCATGTTAACCAACCAAACCACGCAGGTCGTCAAAATCAAATGATGAAACATTCTTCCAAGATGGAGGTGGAAGATGTCCAGATTATAGAAGACTAGACCTCGTCCATCCCCTATCCTCGTCATGCTCTAGATATGCATCATCAGATTTCATCCAGAAAATTCCCAGGGGGAGATCTAAGGTCTCCAAATTGTTTCAATTGTCCGATAAATGCCCTTGCACCCGTTTTTTTGCAACGGTTTATTTTACTGATGGATTACGTACGTAATTCAACTTTAATATCTAACGTACACCTCATATATTTCTATATTAAAATATGCGTAAAAACCTAGATTAAACATCTCATAAAGAGAAGGTACAGATGATTAAGTAAGACCAATTTGTGGGATAATTCAGTACATAGAAGCGAATACTTTAAAGTTCTTTCACCTGGGCCTCTTTGATTGCTTTCTCCTAATTTCCCAAAGGTAGAGAGATAATTTCTTCCTAACAAAAAATATGTAGCGGCGTTTCATGTAAAATATTTTACTTTTCAACTTTCAGAGGTGTACTTGGAATTAGAAAACTTATAAAAGGCAATGTCCTGAATGATAGACGTTTTATAAAACGCCATCTCACCTGGTGGTATAGTAGGACCACGCTAAGTCCGAATCGACTGACAGTGGTAGAAATTATAAAGTGTGGATATGGCAATATCGATTGGATAATCTGTCCTTGTCAGTCATTGCCCATTATTATTGAGGTGATTCGCAAACTGGAACGCAGTACGTACGGTGGTGCGCAACATGCGTTAGTCCCTAAAGAGAAATGGTAGTCTTTTTCCCATGAGTCTATGTTTACCAGTAGTCCCACGACTACCAGTGATTCGCTTATCACGATCTTTCGTTCCTTGATAATATTTCGTATAGCCGCGTATTTTTCGTTTCATTATCTCTTTTTCTCTCTTTCGTATGGAAGCTATGAACAATATTACGGACTATCCCGTCAAACTGACAAATAAATTGAAGTTAATCACAATCATGATCGAAATGCATCGCCTTCTGACTATAATCTAAAGTATATAGTAGTATATCTGAATACTTGCCCATCATATATACTTGCTCTAAACTGATAATGATGTTGTAAATATATCCTATTGCTAGAAGAGGGCGACGTTCAATTCGAATATTAGGCGGTCGGGCTGCGGGTCAGATAAGTTTTTGGCGCTGTACTTTTTACATAAAAAGGCGTCAAATAGGCCGCTGCTGTGAAGTGAGGTCTTCAGTATTGTCAGATACGTAGCTGTGTTCCGTTACTAAGTTTTCAAATTATTTCAAAATATTTAGTTATACCACAAAATAACATTAACACAGGCTTATCCCTGTTTAATCAACTGATTGTATATATTTCTATAGCAAGATGTTTGTTTTAACAATTTTAAATAAGTTTAATTTAACCCGTGGTTGCCATTTATCTCCTTACCGAAATGTATCCAAATCTGTTCAGTAATTTCGGCTTTAAAACGTAACAGACGGACAGAGTTACTGTGGCATGTAAAATGTTAAGATTGGATAAAGTTTAATGGCGCTCTACTGTAATTACCTGACCTGCCAAATCCTGGATCATGGTCAAGGCGGATTTCGGGGTCCTCGCGCGCGAGTGCACTACCGGGACATTAACGCTAAGATGATTATTTTCATATTTTTATTCCCGTGAGTGATAGCTATGATACGAATTGCCAAACACTTAGACTTTTCATTTTCGTAATCAGGTATAAAACGGCGATTTTATTTATTTTCGTAGCTGGTTATTAATAACCTAACCGACAGAAAAAGTCGGATAACCCCAGACCAAGTTTACTTTAACTCAAATATTTTCTAAACTATATAGGTCCGATTTTATGAAATAAAGCTAAGAACTAGCTCGATTAAACTGGCTTTTTAATAGGGAAAATCGCATCCAAGTCGGTCCATTCGTTCGGGAACTAAAATGCCACAGACACAAAGCCACAGATACATAGATATACACGTCAAAATTAGTACATCCCTATTTTTTCGGCAGGATTTAAAAGATATCACTTAACATGTGTGATCATAAGGATCCTCCTAAAGGATGTAATAAAACATCATCATCATCATCGTCCTAGCGCTCATCCCGGCCCTTGCCAGGGTCCGCTTTCCTACTCAATCTTCTCCACTTCGCCCAGTCTTCGGCATTCTCTCGTCTCAAGCCGTTGGCTCTCGCATTCGACTCAGCGATGTCAATCCATCGCTTTTTGGGTCGCCCACGGGGCTTCTTTCCTGATTCAGGCACCTATTTCCTACGTTTTCCTGAGGCTTCCGCAACACGTGACCAAACCAGCGCAGACGAGCCTCCTCAATCTTATCTGCGATATCCCTCACGCCAAGGCTGCCACGGATGTACTCGTTACGTACTCGCACATCCACCGCAGCAAGGATGTAATAAACCATGTGATAATGCAAATGTTATTCGTGAGTCTAGTGATAGAAGGGCTCACCAACGAGAAGCAAAAAATACGCACTAGTACGATTATGTAAACTTTTTATTAGCGATTCTTAAAAGTTGTTATCCGCTATCCGGGCTATGGCATAACAGTAACAGCTACCCCATAAAATTCCCATTCCTTCCGCATTCCAGTGACCCTGAGAATAATTGCCATCTCGAACGTAATCGAGAAACACAAGGATGGTTTGCTTTATGACTTTAAAGCTCCTACTGAGTGCTCGATTAGGGTGTACAATATTTTGGAAAATAAACTGGTTTTTTGTAACTTATTAAACGACCCGATAGATTACATACAGATAACAGAACGCCCCCGACACAGGCACATAATATCCAAATATTTTCAAAAAATTTGAAAATTTCAATTAAAGAAAAGCTTAATTGCTTTGGATTTTTTAATAAGATTTCTTATTTGTTGGCGGTGATACGTTAATAAAAAAAAATTAATTACTGAAGAGGCATATCATCTCAGTCTTCACAGTGATCGCACTTCTGCAGTTCTGTTATTTTGTAAAATTAAATATATCAGCATAAATCGTTGTTATACATCGGCAACAGTTACCGCTTACCATCAGGTGGGCTGTCTGCGCGTTTATAAAAAAACGTAACACAAAAAAATCTTATACTGGTGATTTTCTATTTCCTTTGCAGTTGAACAGTCAGTAGAGGCTTTAGCAGCCGCAAGCGATGTTTGTTCGGACATCTTCGCTTTCAAGGTAATATAAGATGTTCGTTCATAATACATTGTTTTTCTTTCCGTATAAAGATAAACCCCCGAACGCCGTTTCCTATTGGCGTAGACATAAATAAACTTGTCGGAATGTGATTTGATGAAACATGCACATTCAAGCGACTAAATAGGTAACCATAATCCAAGGTTCCCCTGGTAGCAGGGTCACGGAGGTATAATGGCAGTCGCTTCACCTGATCTGCCAAATCCTGGATCATGGTTAAGGCGGACCCCGGGTCCTCGTGTGCGAGAGCATAACTGGGACGGATGACTCTCATCTGAGAGAGACTACTTTAGAATATACAATTTTAACACACCTTTAATAATTTCACCAGCTGGATAATATGGACAATAATAAGAAGCTGTGTAATAAACGCATAAAGCTATTTTGAAATAAGTATATTGTTTCAGTCATTTTAGGGATAAACTTGTATAAGTATTACAAAAAAGTGGCCTTTAAATTAAGGCTTTAAAATTTATCAGCCAATCATCATCATCTGGGCGTCATCTTTCGTCAGGGCCCGGGGTCTGCCGTGACCGTGATCCAGGATCTGCCATCTGACCTACGTGACCTTGTTAACAGGGAAACTTGACCTTGGATCATGGTTAGACCATAGTCTAATATAGAATTGGCTGGTTTTATGGCCTCACCGTTTTTTTTACCCCTCTTTCACAAATTTGTCTGACAATTTTCCGTCGCAAATGCCTACCCAGGTAGGAAATACCTCAATTCCGTCGACCTGGAACCGTCTAAAAAGGCTAATTAACTTCATTACTGTCAGTCATTTGTACACATTCTTCATCAATTAGTTACTTGAACTTTGACATTCTCTCGAATACGAGTTTCTTGAACATTTACATTAAATGACTGCTGTTTTATTAGCTAGCCGCAGGCTGTAGTGAACAATATCTCGGTTATTAAGATTTGATCCATCTTACCATCGAAAACAAAATTTTGTAAAAACAAAATCTAAAATCATTGCCTGAAGATAAGTAATTCGAAACCGGTTGTAACTTAATCAAATTTGTATAATAAAGTGGAACTAGTGTACAAAAACTGATTTAATTCATCTTATTATCTAGTCTCCGCTTTTTCGACATTTTACTAGAATTTGTTTAGAGAAACAACATATCACTGTTACATAGCATTTTGTCATATCACTAAACATTTTTAGAAAGAAATCGTAATAAACAAGAGTATTCGATATCTACCGTGACTTCATAGCATCCCTAGGGATTTAGTGAAACCCTTGTAATTCTCATTTCCCAGCGATATATACATTCCTCATCGATTAGTTACTTGAACTTTGACATTATTCCAGAATACAAGTTTCTTTAACATTTACATTAAACGGCGGCAGTTTTATTATCTGGCCCCAGGCTGTTGTGAGCAATATCTCGCTTATCAAGACTCGATCAAAGGGAAAAATTATTCAAAAGCTCCGTTTGCGCGGAAAGTATTGCTTGTAGTTGCAGTGAATGGAGGTGGAAAGGGAGGTGCTGGGTTACTGTTATTTCATTGTTTTAGCGCAGTATTAAAGAGCGACGCTGGCCTAATGGTTAAGGAGTCCGACTCGTATCCCGAGATACCGGGTTTGAACCCAGTGCCACCATGTACCAATGAGTCCTTTCTGAGTTACGTATATTAGTTGAACACCAATCGAAGCTCTCATATTGAGGCGACTAAATATATAACCATGTTTTAATCTCATCAGGTTCTCCTATTAACAGGGCCACGGAGATCAGATGGTTGTCGCTCCACTGTACTTACCTGATGTGCGAAATCCTAGATCATTCTCAAGGCGGACCCCGAGCCCTCGCGTGGGAAAGCACAGCTTAGCCAAGTTGTTCATTGAATTATGTCTGGGCTTGGAGTTTGTACACGTTTTTTCATCACCGTTTAGCAAACGGATATAAAACGTGCATTCTACCTCATTAGCGTAGACACGACGCGGTGACTACGCGGGTGCAGCACGATTAGTGACGGGTAATGGAAAAATTTCGTTCATGATGGAGAGCGTCGGTGGCGGTTAGAGTATCCGACTCGTAAGCCAGAGGTCCCAGGTTTGAATCCCGGTCCGTGCCAATAACTGTTTTCTGAGTTATGTACATTAGTTGAATACAATCTGGTCAGGTTCCCCTGGGAGCAGGGTCATGGAGGTCAGATGGCCGATGTAATTACCAGACCTGCTAAATCCTGTATCATGGTCTCGTGCGCGAGAGCACAACCGGGACATTAACGCCAAGATGATGAATGGAAAAATGTCGTTCCTAAATGAAAAGAATAAACATTTTTTTTTCTTTCGACACTTACCTGTTTATCAACGTTTAAAAATTCTCAAGTATCATAACGAAATACACACGCCTACGCTTCGCTATTTCGGTCTAAATACGGTAAACAATGTTTCCATTATTTTTCCATTTATTTGTTTTTCTGACAATCGGAAAATTACCAAACACTAGACACGACGGGTGCGACATATTTACTTTGCAGGACCGATGCGGGCGTTGCGCGTTTGTTTACAATAAATGAATTAAGTTTTCTTAGATTTCTGATATTATCCAAAACAAAATTCCGTAAACCTTCGAGGCAAATCGGGCAGAACGTGCTCATCTGTATGGGCTCTTAGTTCACATTTCTGATTTCGAATCGAGTGTGAACATACGTAGGTGACACAAAATAGAGGCGACCGACAAGTTCCCTTACAAATTGTAATTGTAAAAAAAAAAAAATATGTATGTTATAGGTACGTAGTCTTCACCAGTGAGATGGGTATTAACCACATTTTAACAGAATTTATAATAAGCTTTTTGTTCGTATCACGTATATACTTTCTGCTTTGTCTACTGGTTGACTGGAAGATAAAGCTTTAATGGCTTTAAGTCCGCCAATTGTATTATTGTGCAATAAAGTTTTAAATAAATAAATAAATATTTCAAAATTGTAAAAGCATTTGTAACAACACTCGATGCGAGCAAAGGTGGCAAATAATGCACATCGGCTGTTCATCATCTGGTAGGACTCTGTCAAACCTGAGGAGTCCGCCTGAGTGAGTACCACCGCCTATCTATTCCTGCCGCCAAACAATAATGTTTGCATTGTTGTGTTCTGAGTTGACGGATAAGGTAGTCAGTGCAATCGCAGGCATAATGCATTTAATCTTAGTCCTCACAGTGACAATACATTTGCCGTTGTGCATTTCGTTACCTGCAACCTAAATGCATCATCATCACAGCCCATAACAGTCCACTACAGGACTTTGGGCCTCTCCCGCAAAAGGGGAGGTTATTGCCATAATCTCCACGCTTGGCAGGCGGGTTGGAGATCGCAGTGTTGCAAACATAACAATGAAAAACGCTGCTGCCCATTTTCCAGTTTATGGAGACTAGATATTTTGCCTCTAAACGTTAGTCGCCTTGTACGACACCCACGAGTGTAAGGGGTTGGTGCTATTCTACTCTACCGGTCACCACACGCATGCACGCACACCTAAATGCATGAATCGTAGATATTATGAGCAATAGTTATCATCAGGTCAGTCAGGCAGTCTGCTCGTTTGTCACTGCGTAGAAATAAAGATTTAGGGGGCAGGTTTGTAAAATCCTGCCTTACTACTGTCACTTTTTAATTTCCTATATTATCAATATGGTATAATATATGTCCATAAATTCATTTTTTAAATTATTATTTGTAAAGAACAAACACCACTTTCCATCAGGTGTTGATACTAATCATCTGTAAATCTGTATGGGCTTTTATCCACTTTAGCAAATTGTTTCGAAGCGAAGTTTTAATCATATCACTGCTATTTTTAGTTACAAGCTTCTAGCAGGCCTCGCCTCTCCATTTATCATGACACTCACGACGAGTCGTTGCTGCGTCCGACTTCGAATATCGAATTAAAGGTCGACATCCCTACGGAATCGCGAATATTCATTAACCAAAGAGTAGGAACTAGTGTGGGGTTGAGCGATTTTTTGTCGATGTCGATGCATTTTTCTTGTGTAGATTATAAGACTTTCCTGGCGATTCACTCGACAAATGGTCACATATATTAGTATATTCGTGATCATGGAGTGTGAAACAGCGTTGAAGTCATCATCATCATCGTCATCCGAGCGGTCAGTCCCGACGTCTGCCACTTCTGCCTTTCTGACTCATTCTCCTCCATTTCTTTACGTGTCTAGGTAAAACCACACCATTGCAAACAATATTTTTTTGGTGGTAGAAATGTTTGAGGTGTCACTTCCCGTCCACACGTCTTCCTCATACTTGACATGTTAATCACCGGTGAAAATTATATACCTCCAGTGAGACTAATTATCGATATATTTCATCGACAAGCCCCATCCCTAAGGGCATTAATTCACCAAACTGCGCCCTAATTTGAGTCATTGGACTCCTGATTCACGTAAGTTTAAAGTTGAACGCCACCCTTTGTTTGCATTTCTATTGTTGCCGTAGTCATTAATAGAAAGTGTGCGAACGCAAACTTATCTCCGTTAAGCTTGTGATTAATGGCCACTTCCGAGTACGCAAACGAGTGAAACTGTTACGCTAATGAATTCAGTGTGTGGATCAACAATTTTAGGTATTTGCGAGTAAAATTGTGAGGACCTAGTCGTCTTTAACCATAAAGGTTCCCCCAGCGTGCTTCATAAAAAACGAAATTTGATCGTATTCTAATATTAAACAATGACAGCCAATGAAAGTTTGGAATTCCTATGAACTGAGAACCCAATAATTGTCTATGTTTGGTGTACCGATTTTTTTGTTGTTAAATGTTATTGTATTGCTAAATTATCGTGTCCTGTGTTATAAACGTTTTTTTTTTCTTTCTAAATGCAATAAATTTTTGTAGACGCTATTTAGTAACCAATATTTATAAATATGGTTTGTCAGATTTTCGTTTCGTTTCAAAGTTGCAAGGACTTCAATATTTCCATACAATTTTAAAGAAAAGTTGCTTTAATGTGGGTTAAAAGCGAAACTGCTAAGAGTTTTTTATACTCATAGAATCCTCACCAGAGGATAATATGTAAGTGCTATCGCTACGAAAAGTCGAAGTTTAGTTCCTAAAGAACGGATTTTGATGTAGTCCCCTTAACACCTTAATCGATTTCGTTTTCCCTCTCGAGACTGTTCAACGAAGCATCAGTCAACGTCGTTTCGCCAACGGTTGGTTATCACACGTAACGAGAAGCTCATTGTGAGCTCATTGCGTGGCTGTAGATCGACTAGCCTCCAGATAGGTACAAACGATTACACCTCCCGTTCCCGGTTTCTGCGTGCTGCCACTAGATCAGTGACCCTAGCATAAGTGTGTCCGCGACAAAGCTCGCACCACGAGAGAGCGTTTGTCTCTTCCTCTCAATACTAAGACGAAAGAGATAGTAATACCTATGTCGGGCATTTTCTCGCTTATCGCGCGCGATAGCAACTTGTACTAGGCCTACAGGGTCGCATCATGTTTGTATTTATGATTGTATGTTTTTAAGATCTTGTGGTAATTTGGCAAAATGTAATAATGTCATATGCCTGCATGCATAATGACATGCATAGTCACTTACCACAAGGTGAGATGGCAGTCAAATGCCAGCCTAGATAAATAAAAATAAAAAATTGTATTAATCTTTTCTCAGTTAGTAATATCTCCAGTGCTTCATGGGGAACCGTGGCAGTGGAGGAGCCTAGAGTTTGTCAATTTTAATGTTTAGAGAGGTAGGGCATAGCGGGGTATCCCGTTCGAATAGGAGCCGCCCGACTAGGAAAGTACCTCCCCGCTTTACAGAATACCGCAGCTAAACAATACTCTTTTAAATAGTATTGCGTTTCTACCGTTGAGTAAGGTTTCCAGTGCTCCATGGGGTGGGGATTTGAGGAACCGTGACTTTGGCAGTGGAGGGGCATTTTGCTGTCAGAGCAACGTGTTATAGAGGTGGGCAACGTATTAGCGATACTCTTGGTTTTGCTAATGTCTATAGGCAGTGGTGACCACTTTCCATCAGATGGCCCGCTTGCCTGTTTACCTACCGTATGTCAAAAAAAAATTGCTGCCTGATATCTCGCAAGCAAGGAGTTAATGGAAAAATCCACAAAAGTAAAGGATTCCAGTCCAGCAGCCGACTGTTGATTGAAGGGAAACTTTTTGAAATCAATAATTATATTTAGGCCGAAATTTTCCACGGAAATTCCATCAATGAGGCTCAAGAATCTAAAATAAACAATGGATTAGTCGATCACTGTGTTTTGATTGATCGCCCCCTAACTAGGTCAGACATCGAGCGTCGAACCCTCATTATCAGGTCCTTTATGCGAACTCACTGCTGAGAATCTATTCGGAATTGATAATTAGTTCGGATCATTACATTGTCTGGGGGGTTCTTGGGAATTTTCGTATTGAGTTGACAATTGACAATCAAGAATTTGTCCCGAATTTACCACGTCTATAATATATTATACTAGTGAACTGGGCACGACTTCGTTCGCATACACCTACTTTACTCTTACCTCAACTTTTTTCTTGCTTATAAACCATCCTCTTGAATCACATTATTGTTAACACCGCATTAAAATCTGTTGAGTAGTTTAAAAGATCTAAGCGTACACAGATCGAGACAGACTTTTTAGTAGGTACAATAAACAAGCGTATTTTTTGTTTCATTAGCAGTACAATTTACATATTTAATTGATTGTTTGGTTCGGTATAAGTATGTAAGTGGCAGTGGGCAGGGCACATAGCTCGAAGAACAGATGGCCGATGGGGCAGTAAAGTTCTCCAGTGGCGACCACACACCGAAAGACGCAGCGTGGGTAAGGCCTCCGACAAGGTGGACCGACGACCTGGTAAGGATCGCAGGTTGCGGAAAGCACAGGATCTCTAGGAGAGGCCTATGCCCAGCAGTGGGCGTCTTCTGGCTGATGTAATGATGATGATGATAATGTAATATAATTTTTTTTTGCCCGTTTCTACTTCCGCGTAAAATTCGGTTACCACGTTTCGGACCGTTCCCATGAATACCACATTGAACGATAGACCCTGATAATGTAGGATTTTAAGGTGATTTTTATTATCGTTCATGTGGTTTTTGGGTATATCCATTACAAACAAACAACTATCAAATCTTTTCTCTTTATAACATTAGTGCGAATAAAAGCAAATCGGAGAGTCGGCGGCCTAATGGTTAAGGGTCCCGATTCGTACCATGACGTGCCTCACTCGAATCCCGCTGTGGACATGTTGCAATACTCTTTTCTGAGTTATTTTGAACACAACGCTCTTACGGCGAGGGAAAACCATGATCTAACCCGTTCAGTCAGAGGTCAGATGGCAGTTGCTCCACTGCAGTTACCTGATCTACAAAATCCTGGATCATGGTCAAGGCGGACTCCGGGCTCTCACGTTTAAGAGCTGAACCGCGACATTAATGCCAGGATGATTATTATCACATTGTCTATCTATGTGATTTTTGAGAATTTTTGTGTTGAAGGTCGACCTCCACCACTTCCACGACTACTTTATTGTTTTCGTACAATGAAGAAGGGTGTTTTTTGTTTTAAACTACAATTAATTAATTAAATTGATTATTAGATTCAGTATAAGTAATATTATTAATAAAAGTACCTTCTGAAACTGTGAGTGTCCAAAACTAAAAGAATATAAGTATTGAAATTGTAATAAAACATACAAAAAACGTACGTCACGTGTAAATCCCGTTTAATATAATAATATGTGTAAATAACGCGAGTTTACTTTAAAGCTAATAAACATACAAAACCCAAAGCACTCAGCAATCTCAATTCAGGAGATTTTCTCAACAAGATTCCGTAGGCGTATGGCAATGTAACGGGATTTGCAAGCTTCCAGTGATCGTACTTCCAAAATAATGTAGAAGACCCTAAGCCTGGTCCCTGAAATACGTGGAATCGTCCAAAATAGTAATCCGTAATATATTGTTGCTACTATTTTTAGATCGCAATGTGACCCTCTTCAGCGCAGGGTTAAGATTTAACATGACATCAAATGTATTTGCCATTCGATGCTTTATTTCAGCTTAGTTCGTCCAAATAGTGAGCTGTGTGGATGGAAAATGGTCAACTTGGAGTTAAAGTACGGAATAATGTTGTTTGGCAGAAGTTTGTAATGTGTTTGCAAAACAAATACATATTTTCATTTCATTTCAATGGCCCAGTTGAGTCCTCGCGCGCGACCAGAGGTCCGCCTTGACTATTTTCCAGGACTTGGAAGATCAGGTAATTACCGTGGAGCGACTAAAATCTAACCTCCGTGACCCTGCTACCAGGGGAACCTCACCAGATTGGATCATGGTTACAAATTCAGTTGCCTGAATTTGCAGGTCATCACGATGTTTTCCCTCACCGTAAGACCATCGATTAGTGTTCAACATAACTCAGAAAAGAGTTATTTGTTCATGGCGGCACTGGATTTCGAACCCGGTATCTCGGGGTACGAGTCGGCACCATAACCAGAACCCCCCGAGTCAGCCCCTTAACCCTTAAACAAATTCCTCTAAATGAACTAAAATACCGCCATATTATTTCAGTTTCATTAAATTATTGACTACTATTTTAGTATTAATAATTTAATTATTTTAGAATAGGGTATCTAATCCTAGTTTAATTAATAATTTATTACTAAATTTTTCTTAAAATTAAAATTTCGGTCTCGACGCCTAGCAAGTATGAATACCACTGCAAAACTCTCACCTCATAATGGGGGAGTCTCAATATTACGGGCTTTTATTGAATAATAATAATAAATATGCTTGAACAAATTCACACAGCGCAATCCAGCCTCAAAGTAAGCAAAGCTTGAGTTGTGGATGTTAGATAACAGATAAGCGACATATTTATCCTTTTTTTTAAATACGTAATATACTCACACCCGTAACTGAAATTATAATTCTGCAGGGAATCGAACCTGGGACCTCTGCGCGTTGACCGGCATGTTAAACTCAGGTCGTGAAAGGTCAGGTCTTGTAAATAAGTTGTCCCTCATAATTTTTTCAATGCCTAACTTAATAAATCATCTGCTATCGCCTCCCGTAAAGGTTGACTTTTTATTACGCGTAATGAACACCGGATCTGGGTTCAACGAACTCCAGGAATCCGGACAGGGTTCGGACATGTGGCGATTAGTTGAAGCAGCTAACCCGGAAAATTGTTGCTTTGATTATAAACCCGGATGCCTAACGAAATTTAAGTGACATTTTCTGGTTATAAACAAAATAGTTGTTGTAGTTTTAGGTATAATGCAGCATATTTATTCATAAATAGTAATATTATGGCTCCTCGTGTTGCGCGGGAGCGCAATCGCGATTTAACGCCAAGATGATGATGAATTAGATAATTTATAAATATATATATGTCTACTGTTATAACTTATAACATTTTTAGATAGGTAGGGCATAGCGGGGTATCTCGTTCAAATTGGAGCCGCCCGACTGGGGAAGTACCTCCACCTTACAGAATATCGCAGCTAAATAACACTCTTTTAAATAGTATTGTGTTTCTGCCGGTGAGTAAGGTTTCCAGTGCTCCATGGGGTGGGGATTGTGGAACCGTGGTTTTGGCAGTGGAGTGGCATTTGCCTCTTGCTGCCAGAGCAATGTGTTATAGAGGTAGGCAACGCATTCGCGATACTCTTGGTGTTGCTAATGTCTATAGGCAGTGGTGACCACTTTCCATCAAGTGGCCCGCTTGCCTGTTTGCCTACCGTATGACATAAAAAAAAAGAAATTTCAAAGATCAACTCGCTCAATTATATTCGCGATACTTAATTACTTAGTGAATTAGATTAAGCCGTGTGGTGTCCGGCAGAGTAGAATAGCACTAACCCCTTACACTTGTGTGTGTCGTACGAGGCGACTAATGTTTTCGAGGCAAACGATTCTAGTCTCCGTAGGCTGGAAAATGGGCAAATATGACACCCACGAGTGTAAAGAATTGATGTCGGTCACCACACGACATCATTTCACAATACGAATACCGAACCCGAGGTCTGCATAGCAAAATTATTAGCGATTGCGCTACAAGTTTCTCAAATAGTTTTTTATGCAACTCGGTGACAAACGTGCAGACAACCCACCTGGTGGTAAGTGGTAACTGTCGCCCATAACATCTACAAATCATACATTAGGTTGCAGGTAACAAAAATGGAGAACCGCAGGTGCGTTGTCACTGTGAGGACTAAGTTGAAACGCCTCATGCCTGTAATTTCTTCTTTTTCTACGACTTCAGTAAATATGTTTTTGCGTAAAACTACTTGCCGTTCCCCGCGGTTTTACCCGAGCGACTTCAGACCTTTATAAACACGGGATCCTATTGTTTTTCCAGGAAAAGTACCCTTGACACCTGAGAATAGTGTAGCATTCTGTTAGTGGAAGAATTTTCCAAATCGTTTCGGCGAAATCGAGCTTTAAAGATTACCTTCCTCTAACATACAAACATACTAAAATTTACTATTTCTAATACTAATATAGCTTTACATTTATTCACGACTCTTTACGCCACAAAATAAAAAACAAATGCAAGTCACCAGTCTCTCCCGAACAGCCCTACTAAACCAATGCATATACCGAATCGGCTAGTATTTGTGGAGCACAAACGCCGGGTATAATCTGTTGATTTATCTGCGGTAGTCAATACAGGCCCTTGTAATCCTGTGACGGATGCCATGCCTCAACCAAGAAGCATCTCAGCATGTTTTGCCTCCAACGAACTCGGGTGACCCCAGGCTAATGCCCTGTGGGACTCCAGGAAATGGATAATTAGGTTCTCATACTAGGAGTCCTTGGAAAAAATATTCGCAAAAAACTTTTATGTGGGGCTAGATTTCCTGAGATTGCGCGTTCTCACGTTGTGTAAGGTTACACGTGCAGAAAATGATGTGTTTAGGGAGTGATGTGAGTAATATGGTGACGTCAACTGTGCTAAAGATCCGTTTGGGTGTAAGGACCGGTAGTCGGCTCGCCAGCAGGCGGGCCGTAAGCTTGTTTGCCACCTTAGTGGTATTAAAGGCTTTCGATGCACGGCAGTGTCTATTTTTATTTTGAAATGTAAATAAAATATATCTACTATACAAAAAAGTGATATAATAGGACAACTATAAGTCTGACAGTAGTAAAAATTATAAAGTGTAGATAAGGCAATAATCTGGAGATTATCTGTCCTTGTCAGTCCTTCTTGTAAACATTAAGTTATTTGGTCACTATTGCCTTGTACTTGTACTTTTAGTTTGTGTAAATTATTTATCATGCTGAAAATTATCCTTTTTAACTGGTTTGCCCCTTATTTAATAATATTTTTCATAACTCACGAAAATAAACATTCCTACAGAAATCAAACTGGTTGTTATGACTTTAATGACGTTCTATGACGATTAAAAAAAATTGTAGATTACTGCTTGCTAGGTGCTTTATAATTAGCTTAGTTCTTAACTAGATTAGTTCTGTTAGATACTAATTCTTTTCGATATTTACTTTTTTATCCTTCGACAAAAAAAGAGGGTTGTTATAAGTTTGACGTATCTGTGTATCTATGTATCAGTATGTGTCATCGTAGCTCCCGAATGAATGGACCGATTTCGATGCGATTTTCTTTTTTTGAAAGTCAGTTTAATCGAGATATTTCTTAGCTTTGTTTCATCAAAATCCGTTAAGTAGTTTAGGAAATATTTGAGTATGAGTATACTTGGTCGGGAGTTTATAAACATTTTTCTGTCGGTTAGGTTAATCTAAAATATTTTTAGATCAGTGCTGTTAGGTACTCATTGTATCGGATGTTACTCTTTTTTATATTTAACTAAACATGAATCAATCAATTGAAACTAACCAAATCTATTTCTGGTCCGATAGACATTACAATCATACCCTCCGAAATTGTCTCCCAAATTCCACTTTGATCATACAACAAAATGAAATGTCAAATCAGTGGCAAGGGACAATATATAGAGAGTTCTTTGCATATTCATAGGGAAAGTTTCGTATTGAGTTTGTTTGGAATTCTCAATGTTTTGGTGGCAGTTCGTTTACCTCTACATCTGAGACTAAGCCTCGATTGGGATGCATAGCATTGCCTCGTATCTTGTTTGGTTTGGCATTGATGAGTTACATTTCGACGAAAAAGGCGTATTGCGTCTCAGTTGGTGCTGCTCCAGACATTTTATGCCCTAGAATTGTGTTGGCGTTTAGCAGATGATGTGTTAGAGGCGATTTTGTAGCTTTCTTTAAAGTTTATGGCGTTGTTTAGTTTAGGTGTGGCTAGTGCGTGAATGTGCAATATTTTTATCTATCTATACATAGTATAAAACAATGACGCGCCGCCGTCTGTACCTATGTCTCTATATATTATATTGTATGTATGCACACAAATATATGTATTGGTACATGAAAAAAAAAGAACACGCAAATAGATTGCAATTTAAATAAATACAATTGGATTACAAAAGTAACAAATAACAAAGGACTTAAGGCAAATTAGATAGACATTTATCTGTAATCCCAGTCATCCTTCCAGTACTCGTTTGTACGATAACGTCATGGGGTTTTCAAAAGCATGTTTACAGGTACCTCAAAGACAGGCTCCGTATCCGCTCCCCTTAGATTGCAGATGTCCTGGACGATGGTGGCCACTTACCATCAGGTGAATCATCCGTTCGTATGCCTCCCAAGGCAATAAAAATATATACACAGTGGAAATTCGATACTTGTATGCAAACTCCTTAGGAGTTAAGTACAAAATCAACTTTGGGCCTTTTCCTGAGTAAAGTACGTTGACTGATTGTCGTAGGTCGGACGGGTTTGATGACCGACGTGTTTTGTGAATGAGATTTCAAGTAATTTTTTCAAGTAATTCCCATCTATATGATGGGAACTCTTCCCAAAGAAGTAATTTCTTAACGGTCATGTCAGCTTTATTATTCGGGTAGGACTGAAGTGAGTTTGTTGAAAATACGTCTTTTTTAGGTATGTATGTATGTAAACTCTTTATTGTAACAACATAGAATAACAAAAGAAAACACTTATAAACAACGGGATCTCATCCAGCTAACCTTAGACAACCCGAAGTACCTTACTTTAAAAATAACTAAAGACTTAATCGGATCGTCGTTGAGGTCGGATGTTTGTTGATTCTAAAAACTACGTTATTTCTATAAGTTTGCAAGGCATACTGCCTACGACTCAAAGTTAAGGACTTTATACGATAAACAAAGACTCTAGAGTCATGTTTCTAAGTCTAATAGTTTTGCAGTTATTAAGCTAAAACGATATAGACCTTTTCGTAACGGTCCAGTTTTCTAACCAAAGACTACTATATACTGGCGTACTTGGAATGCATTTAGTGTTTATTTATGAAAAAGAAAATCAGTACACTAAATACGTTTTTGCAGGACGTTTTCTGACTTGGTACTCATGTTTCAGTGTGATTTTAATGACATTTCACGGCAAAATTAATCACCGGCCTGAAATTATTTCAGCCTCTACGCTTCATTAGCCTAATGTATTCCAGAAAACCTACAAATAATTCCACAGAACAATCATCATTAAGCAACGAGTGAGAGAAAAACAAAAGGTGAATAAGAAGCAAGACAATCTCGCATCGTTGAACAGATGAACTTAGCGAAAGTTTCCCGATTGAAGACAGTTTGTCCAGAATTCCGTGACGACACACATATGAGCAGCCAGTGCCTTTGCTAGGCATGAGGCTCTTAGTATGAGGCCCCCGATTTAAGAAAACAAGAGCGTCAGTTTTTAAATAAATAAATATTCGTGGACAAATTCACACAGCACCATCTAGCCCCAAACTAAGCAATGCTTGTGCTATGGGTGCTAGATAACTGATAAACTACTTAAAATACTTTTTAAATGCATACTCATTATACATATAATACCCAGACCCGTAACAGAAATCAAAATTCATTATTTCAGTTTCTGCCCGGCCGGGAATCGAACCCGGGACCTCTTGCGTGGCAGACCGGTATGTTGACCACTGAACCACTCAGGTCGTCTTATTTTGAATCTAAGTTCATCTGTTCAGGGTTTTAATTTCTCATTTGCACAAGATAATGTTTTAATAACAATTTTATATTTAGTAGCAAATGGCGCAATAAAATTCTCGAATGGCGACTACGTACCGAAAGACGCAGCGTGGGTAGGCCTCCTACAAGGTGTACTAACGACCTGGTAAAGATCACAGGTACCAGCTGAATGCGGAAGGCACAGGACCGGTCGTTGTGGAGATTTCTGGGGGAAGCCTATGCCCAGCAGTGGGCGTCTTTCGGCTGATATGATGATGATTTTAGAAGTATCGAAAAATAAAATTTCATTACAATTATAGTTTGTGCCAGATGGCTTGGCAAGCGGACATTGATCTATCGGTCAGAACTAATTTGTAAGTGACCACAGCGATAGTTTTAAATATTTAAATTATATAGTCGTATTCTTTACAATTCAATGAAAAAAGAAAAGAAAGAAAAGACATTTCATGCACATAGCACAGCACGACACAATAAAAGTTACATAATTGACAGTACAGAATTAAGTAGTCTCCCATGCCACTGTCGGTGCCGGGGCGGCCGCTTTGTGTATCTATCTATGGCACCGTTGTTCCCGAATGGATAGACCAATTTTAATGAGATTTTCTCTATTTTAAAGCCAGTTTAATCGAGATGATTCTCAGCTTGATTTCATTAAAATCGGTTCTGTAGTTCTGTGTTTAGAAAATATTTGAATTTAAATAAACTTAGTCAGGGGTTTTCCAAATTTTTCTGTCAGTTAGGTTATTGCCGTGACTCTAAATTGACCTCCTTACCCCTTGGCCCCCCCACGCCGGCCCTGCCCATACCCCTCCTGTCGGGGTTCGCCGCAGTCGAGGTAAAAACAAAAACCGTTTCATGTCCAACATGAATCTGAGTTCAATGACCTGCCGTGGTCAGATGTGCGCGGTGACCCTATGTTACTGTTATGGGATCGCGGAAACAAATGCGATGAGGTAAAATAATAGCATAGCATTTATTAATCCTATCCAGTCTCAAGGGTGTATCTGGTAGGCTTTCTTGAACACAAGGAATCCAGATGGATTCAATTGAGTAGTTTAGAAATTATCTCCACCTTTTAACCTCCGGCGAAAAAGAGGGGTGTTATAAGTTTGACATACATCTCTGTGTATTTGTCGATCTGTGTGTCCATTTGTGGGCATCGTAGCTGCCGAACGGATGGTTGCGGTTTTCTCCAGTTTCATCGAGATGGCTCTCAGCTTTGTTTCATTAAAATCGGTTCAGTAGATTAGAAATGATTGAGTGTATGTAAACTTGGTCGGGGGTTTTCCGACTTTGTAGTATTTTTTGTTAATCCCGCTAAATCTTAAATGCAAAAGTTTATAAGGATTTATGTTTGGATGTTTGTTACTTCTTCACGCAAAAACTGCTGAACGGAATTTGATGAAATCTAGCAGCAATTTAGCTTATAGCACATAGTCTATAACTTATCCCTAAATTCAATGTGGTTCCCACGGGACCGGGTCTGGAACGGTATAACCAAATATTATGTTATGAATTATATATCACACGCATTGATCATATCATTATTAGGTGTTAATTCGCAAAAATTCCTAGTTGTTAATAAATCAATATTTAAATTTTATCTCACCTGTATATAATGACAGTGCCATTGACAGGTATGACAAAGCTAAAAAAAATCATCTGAAAACTAAATAAATATTACAAGTGTCACATCCATATTGAATAATAGTTCTGAATAAGAATCCACATTACCGGAACAAACAGACATTCACGAGACAGATCACGGCCTACTTTGGGCAGCTTCACGCATGACCGGTTCACTTCTCAAATTTCAATCAATTTATTGATTTCTCCTACCGTAGGTAGATATGACCAGAGTGCCGATTTGTTAATAAACAAAAAGGGTCACTCTTTAAACTAGTATGTAAGACAAAGGAGCCGTCCTGTATCATATCAGCAGCATATAATAGTCCACTGTTAGACTTGAACAGTAAATCTTTTGATATTGTTCAGAATATACAGGACTGCTCTGGCATAAAGTCATTAGTAAATAGTGGTAATAAGCCTTTGGATGTACGTAAAGTAAAATGTTATAATAATAAACAAAATTGTATAGTTAACTTAGTACATCAAAATATCCAAGGCATGACGAATAAAGAATTGGAAGTTGAGCTATTCATGAACGGTGAGAATGTTGATATTTTTTGCATTACTGAACATTGGTTAAACGATCACCAGCTCATATTTGGCTTTAACAACCATAAACTTGCAAGTTCGTTCACAAGAGGGCAGGCAATTCATGGAGGTTCCCTAATACTTGCTCGTAATTGCCTAAAATGCAAGGAACGCACTGATATTGTCAAGCTGTCTGTTGAACGATCTGCTGAAATTGCCTGTATAGAACTTGAGCGACTTATTGTAATGAGCGTATACAGACCTCCGGCTTCATCATTTGATTTGTTCGAGAAAATTATGGATGAAGCCCTTATTAAAGTTAGCAATTGTAATAAAAATATTGTTGTTAGTGGAGATTTTAATATAGATTTATTAGACGTATCTTGTAAATATACTGGTAGGCTAATATCATTATTTAAGTGTCATAATTTAATCAACTTATTTTTAGAGCCTACTAGAATAACAAGTACTACATCAACTTGTCTAGACAACATTTTTTGTGATATCCAGGCATGTAGCCAGTCTGTAATAAACAAATTACAATCCGATCATTGTGGTCAATTAGCTGTGTTTAATGTTAATATGAGGAAAGAAACAAAAAATACTATTAAATTTGTACCAATTAACAACAACCGTCTAAACAGTTTTAGAAATAACATTATAGAGAAATCATCTAATTTAAAGTATTTTGATGACCCAAATGAATATTATAATTCAGTTTTACACATGACAAAAACTGAAAGTAATAGTATATTCAAACCAAAGGTGAAGGCAGTAAACAGCAAACTTATGTTGAGCGATTAGGCGACAGCAGGAATACATAAGAGTAGAAATAAATTATATGAGCTCTATGCAGAACGGGCGTATAATAATAGCGTAGAATTTGCTGAGTATGTTAAACATTATTCGAAGTTATTTAAACGCGTTTGTGCTACAGCTAAATCGAATTTCGTTAAACACAAACTAAAAAATAGCACAGATGTAGTAAAATCCACATGGCAGATAATAAATAGTGAAACTGGAAAAGTAACAAATCGCGATACTAAGTACAGTTTAAAGATAAATGATAATGTTGTTACCAAAAACTCTGAAGTTGCGGAGGCATTCAATAAATTTTTTACAGACATTCCAGTGTCAACTACGAAATCCTTAAATTCGTCTCCTGCTCTCGCTGAATCCTTGTTAAAACAAAATGTACCCGAGAGTGTCATCGATTTTAAGTTCGAGCATGCAACACCTCAAGATATAGTTATGGCTTTTAAAACTATAAAAATGAAAGCAACTGCCGACATTGATGGTATGTCAGTAAAAATTATTAGCTCTGTAATTGATGTTATTGCTGTCCACTTAGCGAATATATTTAATAATTGTGTTGATAATGGTGAATTTCCTGACCTGATGAAGCACAGTAAAGTTATTCCATTGTTGAAAACTGGTAATACAACGGATCCTACAAATTTTAGACCAGTTTCAATTTTACCGGCTCTAAGTAAAATATTTGAGAAAATCATATTAAATCAACTAAAAGCTCATTTTTATGGAGGTAACCTATTGCATCATAAACAATTCGGTTTTACTCGCGGTCGTTCAACAGCTGATGCAGGTGTTGAACTTATTAAACATATCTTTGGGGCCTGGGAGGAATCCCGTGATGCCTTGGGGGTTTTCTGTGATTTATCCAAAGCCTTTGATTGCGTTAATCATGATATTTTGGTCAGGAAATTACAACATTATGGAATAAAAGACTTGGCCCTAAACTTGCTAAATTCATACTTGAGTCATAGAATTCAAAAAGTTGATGTAAACGGAGAGAGATCTATGGGGTCTGTTGTCTCTATGGGTGTCCCCCAGGGATCTATTTTGGGCCCGTTTTTGTTTCTTGTTTATGTAAATGACTTACCGTACTTTGTAAAAGATACCCATGAAATTGTCTTGTTCGCGGACGATACATCTTTAGTGTTTAAAGTAAAAAGACAACAATTAACATATGAAGACGTGAACAAGGCTATTGCAGAAGTGGTAAACTGGTTTACGGTTATTAATTTATTACTGAATGGCAAGAAAACAAAATGTATAAAATTCTCTTTGCCAAATGTTAGATCAGTGCCCACTAATGTACAAATAAAAGGCGAAAATTTGAATCTTGTTGATTCTACAGTATTTTTAGGCTTTACTCTGGATAATAAATTGCAATGGGGTCCTCACATTGATAAATTGGCGAAACGGCTAAGTTCTGCAGCATATGCTGTAAAGAAAATACGGGGTATTTCTGACGAGGCTACAGCAAGATTAGTTTACTTTAGTTATTTCCACAGTATTATGGCCTATGGCATACTGCTGTGGGGACACGCTGCCGACTGGCACAATGTATTTGTATTGCAGAAAAGGGCTATTCGCGCGATTTATCAATTGAGACCTAGAACTTCACTAAGAGATAAATTCAGGAATATTGATATAATGACAATGCCGTCACAATATATATATGAGAACTTAATGTATGTTCATAAAAATTTACACTTATTTAAGAAGAATAGTGATGTTCATAATATTAATACGAGAAATAAAGATAAGCTTGTTGCTGGTGCTTGTCGTCTAGCCAAAGTCCACAAATCATTTATGGGTCAATGTGTACGCTTTTATAATAAGGTTCCAACAGATATTCAGAATTTACCATTGAATAAATTTAAAGTCGCTATAAAAAACAAATTATGTCAAAAAAGTTATTATAGTATATCTGAATATGTAAATGACAAAAGTCCATGGGACTGAACTGCTGTTCTATACAGGTATTTACTTTTAAGATAATATATAGGACAAATAATGTATTAGTACATAAGACATGTTTAAAAAAAAAAAGAATTAACGTAGGCTCTGTGGGTTTCTTGCCGTTTCTTTTCCCCACGGAGAACCACCTTGGAAGCGGCGTTAATTTTCCTTCCTCTCCCACACATGGTGTCTCCTGTCTGCGCTAGGGTAGGGGTAGGGTAGTAGTTAGAGTAGGGGTAGGGTAGGGTAGGGTTGGAGTAAGATAGAGGTAAGGTAGTATAGGGTTGGGTAGGGGTAAGATAGTGGTAGGGTCGGGGTAAGATAGTGGTAGGGTAGGGGTAAGGTAGTGGTAGGGTAGGGTTAAGGCAATGGTAGGATAGGGTAGGGGTAAGGTAGCGATAGGGAAGGGATAGGATAGAGTAGGGTGGTAGCGACTACCTACCACATACAGCATGTGTGATGCACGCTCATTTAAAAGTCTGTCTGGCGGTGGCGTGGGGGCCGGGTCGCTCTTTTCCCTCAAATATGGTTGAATTGGACGATGGCTGGGCCCTGCGTTATACTCGTGAACGGGTGCTGCCTTGGTGGACTGGCTTACTCTTGCTGTAGTTTTAGGTGGTTTTTTCTTAATTATACTAGACATACCTATATAATATAATATAGCGTTCCGGCTCTGCCTGGCATTGTCCAGCACGGTTCGGTTGGCGAGGGATACGTTTATCTACGGTCATAGGGCGGTCAGCGTGTCACTGTGTGTTTCCTTCCTACTTTCCTATCCCCCTCATTTTTGACGATTGAAAGAGATATTTATTGTCCTAATCAATAAAGAAATTTTGATTTGATTTGATTTTGATTTGATTTGATTCAAAACTAAACTTTCCATACATGACACCACGGATCGGAAAAATATATGGACATCATTCTACACTAAAGCGAAGTAAAGCATGCGAGGTCCTTTCCTTTTATGTTAGACTAGCCAGGCAATTGACCGCCATATCACGTGGAGGTAAGTGACGATTTGGCCGAAGGTGGAGCATGCCTGTCTAGGAACAGCCTATGCATTCTAACCTTGAAAGCGTCCAGATTATAATGATCAGGGAACACACTAGCAAGCAAAGTGTTCAATTCCTTAGCCGTAGTTATAAAGGTTACATAAAAGCGGGTCCTTTGGATAGCTGAAAGATCCACGACATAAGAATGAAGTGCTTGCACGGACCTCCCAATAGCAAAAAGGGACCGGCGGAATTATGACTTTTTCTTGACAATTTACTTTGTTGTACATGACATACACACTTATATAAATACACCAGATCTGACAATCCGCGGCCATTTTGTTTGATTATGTACCACGCCACGCCAGTGTCAGTGTCAAAGTACGCACACATGGGAGGCCATTTTTTTTTTTTTTTTTTTTTTTAATATAAATATTCAGTGACAAATTTACACAGCGCCATCTAGCCCCAAACTAAGCAAAGCTTGTACTATGGGTGCTAGATAACTGATATACTACTTAAATACTTTTTTTTTTTAAATACATACTTATTATACATAGAACACCCAGACCCGTAACAGAAATTAAAATTCATCATTTCTATTTCTGCCCGGCCGGGAATCGAACCCGGGACCTCTTGCGTGGCAGACCGGCATGTTGACCATTGAACCACTCAGGTCGTCGTTTTATACTTCACTGTTTTTTTTCTGCTCCGCGAAATGAGACTAGCTATTAACGTAGACAAATTTCAATTTTGTTGAAGGATCAAAATTTACAGAGATCAAAAGTGGTCGATCTCCCGCGGGTATAGAGCAGCTTGCTATCAGTAAGGAGAAAAATATATCAGGGAACGCGGTTCAGTACTCAAATATTTACTCAAATAAATGTGTTTCTTATCGTGTGTGGATCTGTTGGTCGGGATGATTTTGCTAAAAGCTTCTTGTATGCAATAGTAGGATTACTTAAATATAAAATAACGCGCACGAGGGCCCTATGGCGCCTTCACAATTATCCAGATTTTATCAAATCAAGTAACTTCCGGTTGTTGACTGCCATCTGACTTACGTGACACTGCTAGCAGCTGAGACCGAATTGGATCATGGTTACACATTCAGTCGCCTGAATGACCTGGTAGCATCACAATATTTTCCCTCACCGTAAGAGCATCGGTTAGTATTCAACTAATGTACATAACTCAGAAAACAATCATTGGTACATGACCGGAGCGGGATTCGAACCTGGGACCTCTGGCTTACGAGTAGGATACTCTGACCGCTCGGCCACCGACGCTCTCAACCTCCCCATTCGTAAGAGAGGCTCTAAATCCTGCATTGGACTGTTATGGGGTGTGATCACAATAAACTGTAAATTAAACACCATAATAATGTCTGACTCAATTCAAATAGCAATAAACAAAGCAAGCAAACCCCACTAATTACAAAGCAATATCACGTCACAAACCCATGACTACTGACAGTAACTTTCATTAGGAAAGAACACCATTAATCACCAACCGTCGGTCCTAAGGTAACTGGGGAATTAGCATATCCGCCGGGAAGCGGGTTGACGACCCCTAGCGCGCAGAATGCACGCTCCGCAGCCGATTTTCCCAAAGCCTTTGCAAAGTTCAGTTACTTCGACCCTTCAGCGTCTTGTACAGTCAACAAGATGTCCGATCACTAAATCGCACATCTTCGTGCTGTGTATCGAAGCGTGATTCGCCCTTTTGTCTCTACTATCTACCTTCTAAAGAACTTTTATCATTTTCACGGACTACCGCGTTGAGAGCTGAAGGTTGTTTGATGTTGGATTGTTGAAAGGCATTCTTGGAGTTTAAATTTTGTATTTTTATTGTGCCTTTTGAGAAATAAATGTCGATAGAAAGGGATGTGCGTTATTGGCGTTGCAATATGACAAAGGAATTGTATATAAATATAGTGTCACACACATCGAGTTTACTACCACAGAAAGACGAGGGGTGTGCATGAAATATAACTTGTGTGGTGAATAACCACGAGTTTTTTTTTTAGTTTTGTTTATATTTCTATATGATTTGTTTATTTTATTTATTTATTTATTTTATTTATTAGGAAGACCAACAGCTTCATAATACAATAGTTCTTTATATAAGAAACAGTATGCCAATTATAGGTCTCCACAGATAGGTATCAAAGTAACACAGATAATACAACACAACAAAAAATAAAGTGAGCACTCAATTAACATAAAAATGACAGAAATCGGTCTATCTTTCTATAAGTACATAATCCATATCTATAAAATAAACTTTACATTTTTGCCAACTATAAACTCCGATATAATTATAGAAAACGCTCATTGCTTAATAAAAAACTTGTTACTCAACAAACGCCTTGCTGACACAGCGCTAGTGTTGAACAAATCAAAATCGAGTTCCATACCTGCCCTATTGAAAACATTGCTTGCACGACAAATGTAGGAATTAAGTCTGTAATTGGTGGATGCACTCCCCAGACTGATGGGTACGTTCAATCTTAACACCCTGCGCGGAACAGATAGGGATAAAAGCGAAAGCAGATCAGGACAATCAAGCATTCCTTGCGCTATTTTCAACAGAAAGATTAAATCAGCTGTCTCTCTCCGCTGCTGAAGGGGAATCAGGTGATGCTTTCTACATAGGTCAATATAGTTGTCGGAAGAATACGTATCCTTAGTGCGGAAACACAAATGCTTTATAAAACGCTTTTGGATGCGTTCCAACCTAGTAATATATGTTATATATCTAGGATTCCAGATCTGTGATGCATACTCAAGGTTACTTCTTACAAATGTGCAATAAAGGATCTTCAATGTTTTAACTCTATGAAAATCCCTAGAGCACCGCAGTACAAACCCTAAAGCTTTGGAAGCCTTCGATATAATTTTATCGATATGGATATCGAAAATTAATTTAGAGTCATGAAAGACACCTAAGTCACGCACCAATGACTCTCTTCGCAACGCATGACCCTTAAGCATGTACTTGTATTCAATTAGGTTGTGTTTACGGCTATACGTTACAATTGAACACTTAGAAACATTTAAATCTAAGAAATTTTCGCTACAATATTGTTCAAGCTGTTTCAAGTCTATTTGTTGTATAAATTTTCATGTCGTCGGCAAAACACAGAAGGTGGGATGACCGCAGGTACTGGTCGATGTCGTTCACAAATATAATAAACAGTAGAGGACCCAGCAAAGAGCCTTGCGGCACGCCACTGGGGATGTCAATCCATCTAGATGTGTAATTATGCAAGGCCACCGCTTGGGATCGTTTCTCAATATAGGATGAGAACCAACGGTGCAAGTCGCCACATATTCCAATCGCAAAAAGCTTCGTTAAAAGCATGTGGTGATTAATTTTATCGAAAGCCTTGCTATAATCAGTGTAAACGACATCGACCTGCTTCCCCCCTTCCATGGCCGCCGTAAGGAAATCGTTGAAAAGAACCAGGTTCGAAACCGTTGAGCGTCCCTTCAGAAACCCATGTTGAGATGGGCTAAGGTACTGTTTTATTGAAGGATAGACCTGATTATATACCAGGTTCTCTAGAACTTTAGATAAAAGACAGAGTTTAGATATTGGCCTGTAATTAGTAATATCACCTTTAGTACCTTTCTTATGTACAGGAGTAATGAAAGCACGTTTCCAGACCCTAGGGACGACACCTTCGTTCAGGGATCGCCTGAACAATATAGCCACCGGAGCCCTCAAAGATTCTGCACAATTAATGAGGAATCGAGCAGGTAACTCATCGGGCCCAGGAGATTTAGATGGGTCCAATTTTGTTAACAATTTACATACCTCATCCTCCTCGACAATCACAGCAGACAATCCAGAATCTGAAGGACAATCAGAGATCAATCGAGACGAAGATTGGGGGGGGGGAAAATCCGAAAAGTTTGACTCAAAATATGAGGAAAATGCATCACAGATCTGTTCACCACCTGTAACCACCGAACCACCATATTTCAGAGAACCAGGCAATAAGTTGGATTTTGTTTTAGATTTTACGTATGACCAAAAATACTTCGGGTTTGAGCTAATAGAGTTCTCAACCGATGCAATATAATTATTATAGCATTCCTTTTCTAAGACAGTAGCTCTATCACGAAGCAATTTAAAGGACTCGCCATCTGATCTATTACCATACACTTTAAATTTTTTAAAGAATTTGTGCTTTTCTTTTAATACTTTTTTTAGGGCAGATGTATACCATTTTGGGTACCGGCTTTCATGAATATTTACACACGGTATATAAGTATATATTAAAGATTTAATAAATTTATAAAATAGTTTAGTCGCATCTTCAACTGTTCCAGATGACAAATCTCCTTTCCAATCGACACGAGAAATTTCTTTATTAATTAATTGGTAGTCGCCCTTATCAAATATAAACTTTTTATAGGGTGCACTCATTAAAGGGTTGTAGTTAATAAAGTTGACATACAGATGAAGAGACCCATGGTGAGGATCGACAGGGACAGTTGGTTCTGGGCATTCACTTACGTTCACAACATCATTACATAATACTAGATCAAGGGTTTTGTCAAAGCAATTACGCACTCCATTAAACTGCTTTAAGTTTAATGCATTCATCTCATCTATAAGTGTGATTTCATTGAGAGATGTGTAGTTAGATGGAACTAGCGAACCATCACTAGTGCCCCGAGTCCATACAATATTGCTCATGTTGAAATCCCCTACAATCAAATATTTATCATTCGGGAACTGAGTCATAGAACTTTCCAGTTTTTCAAAGAAATGCTCCAACTGATCTGCGAAGGAAAACCCATGGTTTTGTGTACATAAGTACAACACTCCGAGATGTAATCTAACAGATGAATTGCATTTGGTCTTTTTAATAGAGATGGTAATCCAAAGGTCCTCTGCAGATGATTGAAAACTGGGCTGCGATACTGCCAAGATGTCCCTACGCACAGCAATAAGCACACCTCCACCCCTAGACTGATTAGTAAGGTCATAGTCGCGATCACGACGCCAGACCACGTAGTGATTACTAAAAATCTCGTCATCAGAAATTCCCTCTATAAGCCATGTTTCGGTGAGCACTATTACATCATAGTCACAACTACACGTACCACGGTGGAAATGTAAGGTTTTTGTGCGCAGGCCACGCGTGTTTTGATAGTAAATGTTAAGACTATTGAAGCTATCAACAAGCATGTCGATTACATTCACTGATAATTGAGTGACTCTTTGTATATATTAAGAACCCTAGTTTGAGACGGGAATAATTACAGACTTTGCAACATATGTTTATTAACTCAGCGGCAACCAAGCACAAAAATGGGCGCCGTAAATTTAATATTGTTGAATGAGATACGACATAGTAACATATGATGTACGGTACGAAAGCAAGTAAGCGGGCAAGCGAGTTCAACAAGCAAATACAGAACAGTGCACAAAAAAGCAAGCAAAAGCGCTGCATCAGCGAGCGTGGCAAGCTGAATTTTAAATACAGTAAAGTAGTAGGAGGCGAAACGAATAAATAAATTAGATATAAAAGCTTATGATAAAGGGCATGCATACAAATCACGGCATATAGATGTCTGAAATTATACAAGAAATACATGGAATGTAAATTTCTACAAATACTGCTGCACATTATCCATTTAAATACATAATTTCCTTAACCAAATAAGACAAGTCAGTCTGGACAGATTATATATATTAAGGAATTCTTGCTTGTAAAGTAGTGTGGTGCTAGTTTAAACATTTAAATACTCAACAAGAACGTCGGTGGCTTAATGGTTAAACGGTCTGATTCGAACTTCGAGGTACCGGGTTCGAACCCCATCGCTGCCAAATAGTAATGACTTTTTTCTGAGTTATGTACATCAGAAACAACAACTGATGCTCTTACGGTGAGGGAAAACATCGTATTGAAACCTGCATTTTCTGGCGAATGAATGTGTAACCAATATCAGTCAGGTTCCCTTATCAAAAGGGCAGATGGCAGTCGCTTCACAGTAATGACCGGATCTGCCATATCTTGGAGCAAGGGCCCGCGCGCGCGAGAGCACAACCGGGACATTAACGCCAAGATGATCATGAACAATGAATGCGTTACAGCATTTTAAAATAATCTGTGGTTATTTTATAATTTCAGACCTGTACAATCTAGTCTTGCTAGATTCTCTAGAATGGTATAGAGAGTAGATTCTCTTGCTAGAGTCTAGGCAAGCTTCGTCACTTGCCATCATTCGAGATAGCGAACAATATTAGTAGCTTCACTTGTGCGAAGAGTGAGGGTCAGCTCCTACAGCATCCTTACTATGTTAGCGCACTGGCTAGACTGCCAAGTGAACCACTGTTGTTTGGTTCATGTCACCAAACGATGGGTAAAATGATTTCACGTAAAATTTGACATTTGAATATATTTGATTAAGGCAAGTGCCTGTGTGTGCTCGCGCCGGCGGGCTGGTTGGGGCCAGGCACGCTGTGCACATGATCCGCTTAGACGGTTATGTGTGCGGCGTTTATCGGTGCCCGGTGTCTCGCCGGAGTAAGCACTCGTACATGCTGATCGGTCTGCATGCGTCGCCCCCTACCAGGATGAGCTCTCTTAACCTCTCCTTTGCTCTCCATTAGTTTGAAAAGAGATTAATGAACTTAGTCCTAATTCAAGAAATACCTTTTTATTGTCATTTCATACGACATTGTTATAATAAAATTGGTATAAACCTAATTTTAAAATATTACTAACCACATATGTGGGTCTTTCTCTTTGAAAGAGCTTTCACCTCTGACGATAACAGAAATGAAAACCCACTACTCACCAGAAACATGGCTCCAGAAGCTTGTCGAAACGCCTACACGTAACCGACGTTCGTTTAGAGAAAATGAATTATCTACGCGGAAAATTTAAATTATAATGTAGGCTTTTGTCTAATGACGGACGTCGACGTATGACCTTTAGTAAGCATGGATATAATTGGTAAAGCATTGTAGGTCCACGAAAAACAGAGCCTACAATCTTTCTTTGAAAATCCAGACACGAGAGTTAGCAGCAGTGTGTTATATTATATCCATCTTGGCGTCAATATCTCGTTGTGCTTTCGCGCAAAGGCCGGGGTACTCCTTGACTACGATACAACATTTGGCGGATAAGGTAGAGCGAATGCCATCTGACAGAAAAATTATTGCCATCTAACTTAGAGCGACTGCCATCTGACTTCCGTCACCCTGTTACGTACCTGAGGTACCTGAGGTACCTGACCATATTGGATCAGTTACACATACAGACGCCTGAACGTGCCGGTTTTCTCACGAAGTTTTCCCTCACCATATAAGAGCATCGGTTAATGTTCCAATGATAATAGAACCGATGTTCAGCATATGTTTTGCCTAAGGATCGTCACAGAGCCCGGTCCTGTATCTTTCGCTTCCATGTCGTTGGAGTACCTTGCGTAAGACCTGTCCAGCTGCCCACTGTCACCTTGCCTGCAGCCTGGCAATCCTTCGGGTTTATGACATTGGATCGACTTCTGATCACTTACATCTATCAGCACCCAATAATACACAAAGAAACCCCGTTTCCTTATAATATTTATAAGTGTCATCATCAGCCTATACTAGTCCACTGCAGGACTCCTCAAATGAGCGCACTTACGGTATTATGAGGCACTTACGCGAGTGGCGAGCTCATTGCAATACTAAAGATCGACTAGCCTCAAAGTGCGAAATGGTCACCCGCCCAGTTTCCGGCAATGTAAGCATTGCTTAATCTTGATTATCAGTCTCGCTGCTACTACACCAGTGCCACAAAGTTGCCGTGTCACTACACTACTTACCTATTTTGTAACTTCTTTTCTGAACAACATAACACACCAGCACAATAAAGACAATATTGAATACTTCTACTTCTACTTGCTACGGTCAGAATCACGTTTTTCCCTCTTACTAAAGTCATGCTACGGTCAGAATCACGTTTTTGTCACTTGCTACTGCCATGCTACTGTCAGAATCAGTCATTTTCCCGTTTGATACGATCCTGCGCCGTAGTAAAAAGTACGCGTGTTGACGCCGGTAATATACAACGACAATTACGATTGAAATTGCAAGCGGTATTTGGTTTAGCTCAAAGCCCAAGCGACGACAAGGAAGAAAAATTACACAAGGGATTGTCGGCAATACAATCTCGTTAAATAAAGATGTTTAGGAAATTCCATCGAAGTGCGAAATGGTTTTAATGTTGCGGGCTCCGCATACAAGTTCAGTAGTAATTTAAATGTAAAAATACTTTTGTCTCGTTGTCTCGATCACCATGACCCTGCTACCAGGGGAACCTGACCAGATTGGATCATGGTTACACATTCAGTCGCCTGAATGTGCAGGTTTCATCACGATGTTTTCCCTCACCGTAACTACACAAAAAAAACTTTTATTACAAACAAAAAAGCAAAAACTTTAAAAATTCGTATTCTATTACTGGGTCTTTATTGCACTTATTTTTTTTTTTTTGTAAATATTCACGATTTTTCTACCGTTTAAACTACCGTACCGTATAAAAAAAAAATTTTAATTCCGAACGGAACTAAAAGTGTCGGCCGAACCCGTGACGGCGAGGACATTGACTCCTTCCTCCGACATCAGATTAATTACACCATTTTTAATAAGCTTTCCAATTAATTGCTCTTGACAAACGGAACAAATGGCTGGAAATTATTATCTAACAGATCGTAATTATTGCGTTATCTTAGATAATATTTTTCCACTTTGATTTCAAGTTTTTGTTACCAGGTGAAGATATTGGGGAACTTCGGTATTAAAATTACATCAACAGCCAATCTTGTCCAATTTATTATATAAGGGGTAGGCGTGGTGGAGTATCCCGTTAGATCCTTTTTTGTTTGTACTTTCCATGAGGTGGCCTATTTGCCTGTTTGCCTACATACTTATAATTCATATCTATTAAACTGTTTTGCCATAATTGCGTAATAAACACCCAAACCATCACATTTTTACTTACACCCCCGACAAAAGAAGAGTATGATATCTTCGACCGCATCGTCACTTACCACCAGGTGAGATGGCGGTCAAATGCCTGGATAGACTACAATAAAAAAAAAAAATTAAAAAAAAATTGATACTTTATGTATATGTGTGTCTGCTAAGACATCGTAGCTTCCAAACGGCAGGACCGATTTGGATGCTATTTTCTCTATTCAAAAGATTCAAAAGATCCAAAATCTTTATTTGTAAGAGATAGGTATTACAGATGTTTTCATTATCTATTTAAAAGCTAGTTTGATCGAGATGGTTTCCTTAAAATCAGTTTGGTAGTTTAGACAAAAATTGAGTTTAAATGAAGTTGAGCGGGGGTTACCCGACCTTTTCGTTAGGTTATTAAAGTATATGATTTAAATTTTTCTGCTTAATAACTTCACAATTCAACATCTGTGGCTCAATATACCTAAACATGTCTTGTCTGGCTTAATGTACGCCATTGAGTGCTGTGCTGGTCCGGAGTGCCTAATAAAGCTATCCTGAGCAACGGCCACCAGATGTGGTGGTCCTACGGTCGAACTAGTCATGAAACCTAGCGTGGTCTATGCGCCTCACGCATAATATTAAGCGATCTCACCGTCGTGTGTGAGTCCAATATAAAATGGGTTGTACAAAGGCCGTCAACGACAGTCCATTTAACTTTATTAGATAAGGTTTTGATGATTGGTTTATAAATGGGTAATTCCTTTCTAGCGTCTATGTAAAATGAGATGATAGGAACTTGCAATAAAACTCCACTACGTCCGTGGCGATGATTCGAGTGATAAAATAAAAATATGAATTAGATTATGTTATTACAGCAAGTTAAGCCTCCGAAGTGGGTCGCTAAGAGCCAGACCCCTAGCGGACTTAGATGTTATACGTCCGACGCTTAGGGAAATTTTAACGTGTGTCCTGCCTCTTATTAGTGCGCTTCAGAAGGTGCCAAGATGGTATGTGTCGTTGCATTTGATCTCGGATTCGTCTTACGTCACCCTTAGGCGAGTAGGTATATATTGTATATAGTTTGAACGCGTCCGTTCTATATGAATGGGTGGCCACCCTTCTTCTCTTCTTCTTTGCTTCTTCATACAGCAAGCGTTTTAACCAGAGATGGGGGTCGCAGGTTGCGACCCGCAACAGACTTGTGGCGTCTCAGTCAGCCATACGTTAAATTGCAAGAATGCCTATACCTATACCTATACCTATACCTATACCTATACCTATACCTATACCTATACCTATACCTTTACCAATACCTATACCTATACCTATACCTATACCTATACCTATACCTATACCTATACCTATACCTATAGCTATACCTATAGCTATACCTATACCTATACCTAGACCTAAATCTATACCTAAACCTATACCTATACCTATACCTAAACCTATACCTATACCTATACCTAAACCTATACCTATACCTATACCTATACCTATACCTAAACCTATACCTAAACCTATACCTATACCTAAACCTATACCTATACCTAAACCTATACCTATACCTATACCTATACCTGTACCTAAACCTAAACCTATACCTGAACCTATACGTAAACCTATACCTATACCTATACCTATACCTATACCTATACCTATACCTAAACCTATACCTAAACCTATACCTATACCTAAACCTATACCTATACCTAAACCTATACCTATACCTATACCTATACCTGTACCTAAACCTAAACCTATACCTGAACCTATACGTAAACCTATACCTATACCTATACCTATACCTATACCTATACCTATACCTATACCTAACTTCAGGTCAGGCGGTACTTCACTTCAAAGCAGTTGCTTCAATTATATCAAGCACAAGTCCGTTCATGCATGGAGTACTGCTGCCATCTCTGGGATGGATCAGCCAAATACCAACTGGCCGCTTTGGATTCGGTGGAAAAACGTGCAAAGAAGATAATTTGTGATCCGCAATTAATTGAGGCTAAGCTGCAGAGCCTCGAGCATCGGCGTAGGGTTGCGAGTCTGTCGGTATTCTATAGGTTGCATTTCGGAGAGTGTGCGAAACAGTTGCACGACCTCATTCCACCGGCCCCTTTCCGCCATCAGGAAACGCGATTCGGGCGAGCGCTTCATCCTTATGTCGTGGATCTTCCAGCTGCCCGCACGAACCGCTTTGGTTCAATCTTTATAATGCGAACGGCTAAGGAATGGAACGCGTTGCCTGCGAGTGTGTTCCCTGATCACTATAATCTGGACGCCTTCAAGGCTAGAGTGAATAGGCTGTTCCTAGACAGGCATGCTCCATCTTCGACCGCATCGTCACTTACCACCAGGTGAAATGGCGGTCAAATGCCAGGATACTCTAAAAAAAAAAAAAAAACCATTTCCGCCCAATTAAGACTAATTATGATTAATTAACTAATTAATATTAGAATTAATATTATTTAAACAACTATCTGTTCAAATCAAATAGTTGCATTAACATAATCAATAGTCAAAGCGTCATACTTGGTTTGCGAAGTTAAAACATATAATCAAACATAAGCTTCATTAAATCAATTAATGTAAAACAATTAGTCGATATAAATGCTAACTTATCAGTGAAGTATTCGACTCATTAACGCTGCGCGTTACCAACAGGTAGTCAGTATTAGGCTAGTCATGTGGGGATTGATCAACACACACGCCTTTTGGCCTAATAATAATAGATTATAGGTATATTCGTTAATTAGACTAGTCATATAAGCTGGGACAGCCCATACGCCTTTTGGTCTAATAACATTATGAATAAACCGTTGGTTTAATCTATTACATGTATTTATTACCAAAATATATTCGTAAATGATATTGACTAGTCCTTTAAGCCATCTTAAAGGACTTTTCGCCAATATATCGGGGTCTGTAACCTAGTTCAGTTCTTTAAATAAATAATAGTTAATCATACATTTATGTAGAATACACTCAAACAATATATATCTTGGAGTATTCGTTATTGATGATGATTTCAATGTAAGTACATTACAAACTCCCAAGCGTCGCAGATTAGACATAGGTAGGTTTGGTATCATTTTATTCCAATAATACCATATTACGAATATTTCACGCAGGGAAGAGTTAACGTCACACAATAGCACATAATGATTTCGTATAGAGATATATCAGACACATTAATTACTTGATTTGATGATGATCGACATAGGCTTCGGTATATTTTGTTCAAATAATACCGTGCTCTAATTATCTCACGCAGAGACAATTCATAGTTAATAATTACAGTTACAATTGAATGTAAATGTCAATCTATCGGGTAACTTTTACTTTCCATCTTGATTAAGCTAAACTATGTTAATCGAATCTCTGCTAATGAGAATACAAATGGAAATTGATGAAATTTGTAGATGAAATTAATCAGATTGATTCAATTAATACCTAAACCATATACATAAACATGAGAGGTATCAACTTAACTTTTGTCGCCGCTGCTCATATACACTGACTAAAATTTATTAGTAAATCAAAGTTTAATATAATTTTACACAATTAGACTTTAAGATCTGATCTCAATAAATGCTCTACTGCTCGTCCAGCCGCCTCGCTCGCTCCGAAATAAGAAGTGTCATCCCTCTACCCCGTGATTTGCCTCGCTGACTTAATTATATTAGAGATTAATTACAATTTTAGTATCTACTCTAATTAACATAAGGTTCTTCTTTGCTTGTGTTGTTTGGTGTCCTTTGGTTGTTGTGGATGGCAACGACGCCAGCGCATCATCCCTTGTGGCGGGAAGTCCCATCTACTAATCCCGTCGCTTCGCGCCATTGCGCCGTTTCAGATCAGCCAATAGGTATCGCGTATTTAAGTTGGCCACAATTTTTGGTAGCGTCAACTGCCTGGACTTGTACCTGAAATTGGTCAAGAGTTTGCCGAGTATCATAATATTTGAAAAGCTTCCCTAAGTCGTAAGACTTAGGACACAGATTTATTTAAATGTATATCTGAAACCTTTGTTTTTATGACAGTTTTTTATTCTTAGGCTAGCTTGTTCGCTTTCTGGGTATTGTCTTTACATCGATATCTCAGCGTGAATTTATTTGACATTTTGGAATGCGAACTTTTAATTTTTTCTCACTTACAAGTGTGACCCTTGTGATTAAGCTCGACCTTTTTGGGAATTTATTGCTCATTCAAACTAACATAATACCGTGTGACAAATTGGTTTTGGTTTCCGGAATTACAAGTAAGTGCCACATGTTGGTGTTTAGAAAATTTAAACGTTCGAACGACGCCAGTGGTTTTTACCCGACTGCGACAGAAGGAGGGTTATATTTTATGAATTTGAATTATTAGCATCCCATCACAGTGCATCGCTATCTGCTTTAGTTTACATTTCATTAAATTTAAGCAACGGCTTTGCAAGTTTATGCATCTAATAAACCAGTCACGAGACCCCAAGATGTCTCCGAATAGCCACTTAAACACACCCGATGTATAAAAACTGCAAGGACTATATTCTATAATAATAATATTTTTATTAGCCAAATAATACAACAACAAACACAACACAATAGTACAATAAATGTATTAATTACTATGTGTGTATGAAACAATTCAGGCACAATAAAATGTATTAGCCACATACTGATTTCCTGCCTTCTAAATTAGGTTACCCTGTACATACGTACAAACGCATAAACATCCTCTAACCCCAAACGCATATACCGCTTCATTAAAAATTTAATCAAAATCTTTTTGTTATTTAGAAAGAGAACTGTCAAGATTCAGATCACCGCGAAGGAAGTCGTCCGATATCAGCTATAATAGTAAAGTTATAAATATCACAGACAAGATGGGACAAGAGAAGTAAAATACGCCGAAAAAGCTTACCCAATTGAAACAATGGAGAGAGCGTTAGATTTATGATTCAAATATTTTCCTGTGATAGCCATGTTGGCTTTTATGGCTTGCGAAATAAAAATATCCACCTTCCATATTCTGCGTTCCTTGTCTGGGTGACACAGCCTAGGAAAGCCCCTAACAATTGTTGACACAAAACCACGGTATGGAAAAGAATTTGGTGGATTTTAAGTCTTCTGTAGTAATTTTTTTCCAACTTTATGATTATGGCTGAATGAAATTTTTTACGGTTATAAAAAAGCGGTTGAATGCCGTCGAAACGGGGGTTCAATGAATTGTGATCCCAGTTTCGGTGACAGTTATGTGTTTGAAAATTATGTATTCTGGTTCTGTTATGGACCGCTGTTATTAGACTATTGAAATATGGTCGCGTTGGTTTCTGGTTATTGCATTGAAATGAAAAAATAATTGCGATTGAAACAATCATATATCAATACACAATACAAAACAAAGTCGCTTCCCAACGTCTGTCCCTATGTACGAGATCTTCTAAACTATGAAACATATTATAATGCGGTTTTCAACAATAGATGATTCAAGAAGAAGGTTAAAGCAAGAAAAAAGGTTAGGTAGGGCGTAGGGGTAAAGTAGGTGTACGTGAACGAACTCGCGCCGGGTGTGGATCCGGTGAAATTATAAAGTAACTACTGGTAGTATTTACTTCTTTGATGGTACTTTTACTTACGGTATTTTAAACAGGGGTAACATCTGCCGTAGCTATAACATCTACGATTCACGCTCCTAAATTTCATGTAACAAAAATGCTGTACCGCAAATGTGATGACAATCTGAGGACTAAGAAAAAATCTCGATAATGCCTGTAATTGCGCTCACTGCTTTATCCTTCGGACCGGAAAAGAACAATGCAAATACAGTTCTACATCGCAGAAGAAATTGATCCGGAAAACACAAAGTTTTCGCGGAAATATCAATAAAAGAGAACATATTTAATCTAAAAAATAAAAGGTATCGATAGATCAAACATTCGAACTTTCTTTACAAGGGATCAAGCTACGCCTACATTAGATATTGGATGGAATAACTTATTTTTAGACTAGAAAAGGGGTCAATTTAAATAGATAACTGCAAATATTGTAGTAGGGACAGCCGGGAAAGGCCGAGTGCCTCGACCTTTGGCCTATATCGCCGTAGGGCCCAATCTCCTTGCTTTGATAGCCTTTCTATGAACCTTTATAAGTGCTGCGAAATTAAGCGAGAAATGAAGGATGATTGTTTTTGAGAATATCACTAGAAGTTCGGCATGTCATGAAGGATGATCAAAGACCGTGGGCGGTCTGGGTTAGGGTTGACCACGGTCTTTCGCTGGGCATCATGAGACTGATTGAATAGTCTCGAGAGCCGATTGGCGCCCCCTGGCGGTAATTACGAGGAATGTATATAATATGTATGTAGTATGGTAATGAGTATATAAAACTATTAAGTACGTGCTGAATGCAAATCATCATTTTCCGAATTTTAAAGCTTTCTAAAATTGATGAAACGATTTCAATGAAACAAAGATACGAACCATATATTTCCAATAAGTTCTTATCTTCTCATCAATCAAGCCAATGGAGTCCTCCTGGGTGAGTATCACCGACTTGTCTATTTCTGTCGCTAAGCAATAATGCTTGCAGTGTTGTGTTCCGATTTCAAGGATAACGTATAATCCATAGGCATTTTATCTTGGTCCTCACAGTGACAACTTACCTACGGCTTCGATTCTGGTACGGAAATCGTCTCAGTTGCTGTAACATTACAATTGCATCGCATGTCAAACTTGTGATTGTTATTCAAATGACAGATGTTGAGTTGCAACTTTCATAAGTTCGAACTTTTCCACAATTCGTTTTCTGGTACTTTAGTTACATTATGGTTTTATATGGCTGTTGGTACTCCAATAAATAAATAAATTACTAAGTTGCATATTTCTTAGTTGTCAAACTGCCTTCAATTCTGTCAACAAAAACGTGTCAAAGGTCGAACAATGATTTAACTGTTATGATGCTGGGACTGACTCGATACCTCGACGTAGTTATAGTAACATCACAGTTACATTGCAACATAATAACAACTGCATTGCAAACCAGAATCGGTACCCTGCGGTACTGCATTTTTGTTGTCTGCAACCTAAATGCATGAATCGTAGATATTATAGGCGACAGGACGCTTACCATCAGGTGGGCTGCTGCTCGTTTGCCACACACACACGTAGAATAAATAAAAATACTCTTCATATCTCTCTTTGCGTCGGTGTAATGGTAAAAACGCTTCAAAATAGATTTTATCTGCAAAGTTGGAGAGTTCATGATTCGAGTAATGTATTTATATTATACTTCAGAACTGGGCCGAAGGGGAAGCGACCTTTGCCACCTGGTGCTCAGCACTTAATCGGCGATTTTCTAAAGAATTTTGATCTCTGGCTGGGAAAACTTTACGAAACAACCTGGGAGATCAACTTTATCTGATAATAATTTTAATTTTAACTTTTATAAAAGCTGTATTGTTTCAATCAGTATTGTTGTAAGTTTTATCTGTTCTGGCGAGTATTTAGTAGGTGCAGTTTTAAACCGCGCGCAGTTCGGATCTCTGTAAACGTTTAGCTATCAGTCAGGTTTCTATTATTTTTCTGGTATGAGAAGTGTCCTATATACTTGAGAATAATGTACTTTTCCGTGCTAGTAAAGGATTTATATCAGAGTATAATAGAATAGAATATAATTTATTGTTGGAGTAGGTTATATTAGAGGTCTCCTCAGAGGCGGGCAACCCTGGTGTTGCTGATGTTCATAGGCGGCGGTGACCACTTATCATCATGTGGCCTTCTTACCAATTGTCTGCCGTATACAAACAAAATACACATACACACACATGTATTCACATACATTTTTACATAAAAAAATTAAAGAGGATTTTACAGTTTCGGAGAACATTCAAATAAACTTTTCCTATAAGGCTGCGTCCCCAGTAGGCAAACTGTTCGCCGCCGACTTAGTGAGCCGCAAATTTGTAACCAACTAAAATTCGACTTAGCGGCGTACTCAGATCGGTTTGCCGGGCGTCGCAAGCAAACTGTTCCGAGCTGCCGCTGCCGACTGAATCTTCAGTTACTTTTTGTTGTTTTGTCAAAGGACATATTTGGATTTTCCGTGGTGTGGGTAGGTAGTTAAGTTACGTTCCATGTAAGCAATACAAAAAAACACGACCACACCCATCGATGTTTTCACTCCAATGGTCCGCATGAACAGTTTGCGGCAAACTGTAGTCACTACGCCGGCGAATTCGCCGCCGACTGGAACCGGTTTTTCTTTGAGTCAGCCTCCCACTAAGATAGTCGGCGCGCGTAACGCTGCAAATTGCGTAGATTGAGCGCAAAACTAGCAAACTGTGAACACTCCATTTGAAGTATATGCAAGGGCATACTAAACCGATACGCCGCTAACTCAGTCGGCGGCAAACAGTTCGCCTACTGGGGACGCAGCCTAATATCCCTTGAGAGCTTCTATTTAACTTCACTTGTATGCCCTGAAATTTTGCAATTAGTATTTCACCCACTTTTACTGAAGCAATCGGGCTGTGGTATACCTATGTAACTTGGATAACGATGCATGAATATGGTACCATAGAGCTGGTCTGATGATGGAGTCGGAAGGTGGTCATGGAAACAAATGAAACCAATAAGATAACACCGTCGTATGGGCTATTTGGAATGGTCTTGACGAATACCATACCGCGCAATTAAAGCTTGTTAAGAAAACATATTTCTCATTTGTGTAATGTAGATTCTTTTTAGTGAGAGAATTTAGAAAATCGATCAAGTAGTTTCGGAATAGACTCGTATTTCTATTTGTAAAGATAAAATGAAGAATGCAAAAGAAATCAAGCTATATTTTACAAACTTTAACAACCAACCAGGAGCGTTATCAAAGAATAGCAGACTGTAACTAAATATTGCCATTAAGGACTTTGAAATATTACGGATACTTTATCGTGACTGAGGATACTCTGATGAACCTTAGGTATAATTTAGTGCACCTGTTTCAGGTTACATTCTGTACTATAAATCATTTGACGATATTTATTACACACTATTAAAGTTAAAGGGTGTATGCTGAGATGGTTTGGACACGTAGACAGGATGGATTAAGGACGACTTACGAAAGTTATCTGAAATTGGGAATGGAAGGGTCGGCAGAGGGCACCCGAGGACATAATTATGCTGATCAAATAAATGGCAAGCGACAATGCAATTATTGTGTTCCGGTTTGAAGCCTAATGTACATAAATTAGGAAAAGTCATTGGTAAATGGCGGCACTGGGCATCAAACCCGGTACCTCGGGGTACGAGTCGGTCCCATCAACCATTAGGCAACCGACGCTTTCGTCAGCCAACCACAAATATGTATTACAACTATTAATTTATTTAAATATCACTGAAGTCACTATTGCAGCTAAAGAAAATTCTCAGCGATCTTCGACGTTTCTGTTTTTAGTGACTAAATTTAATTTTATTAAATTTTACATTTGAATGTACTATATATGTCCAGTCTTTGACTGCATCTTCACTTATCAGATGAGATTGCGGTCAAATAAAAATCCTAGCATTAAATGAATCTGTTTGCTAGCTATGACGTCAAACTGGTATCACAATATCTTTTTTCATCGGGCCCAAAAATAAAAGGCCACTTTAATTTCCTCAAACCGTCAGCACCTTTCCGAAACAACCGTTAGATAGTCCGCCATGACCCCGGCCACTTCCGTCATTGGTTCAACTGGGTTGGTGTATTCTTTAAATTGCAGTAACAAGAGTCTTTAAATTTTTTATGCTTTTGAATAACAAACGAGCAGACAGCCTACCTGATGGTAAGCGGTAACTATCGCCCATACCATCTCTACGATTCATGCATTTAAAAAAGAAAACGTCGTCAAAAAAAAAAGATGAAACATTGTCTTAAGTAGGTAAGAAAACTATTTGCATTACTACACGTAACTAACACTTAAATATTAAGTAAAAGCACATCTGCATTGATTCCCATGGTACTGTCAATGTCGCCGGTGTCTCGCCGGAGTAAGCCCTCGTGCGCGCTGATCGGTCTGCATGAGTCGCTCCCTACCTGGATGAGCTCGCTTAACTTTCCCTTTGGTTTCCGTTAGATTTTTGACTTTTGAATAGAGATTAATAAACGTAATCCTAATCAATAAATACTTTTTTAATTTTCATTTTCATTTTTGCGGCGGCAAGTGCAAAAGGATCCCACTCAGCTTATGCATTGAACCGCGAGGTATCCCACAGCGCATGTAGGTTGGAAGCAACAATAATACGAAACCGCATATTGTTCACGATGGACTTAAATAAAATAGTTTATATTATTCCTGTAATTGCTTGACTGAGTTGGTAAGAATGATGAGCTTCTTATCAAGGCTTTGGCAGTAGAGGGGCATTTTTGCTGCCAGAGCAACGTTTTATAGAGGTAGGCAACGCATTAGCGATACTCTTGGTGTTGCTAATGTATATAGGCAGTTGTGACCACTTTCCATCAGGTGGCCCGCTTGCCATATATTAAAAAAAATGGAGGCTACAACTCATGTTCGATCGCTGCCTCATGATGTGTGTACCTAAATACGATATTTAAGTTTCGGTCTGCGAATGTTTGATATACTTATTTAATTAATGTTACTTTTAGTCTGTTTTATGTTCTTTTATCTTCTTCTTTTGTAGCACCGCCTTGTAATTTTTGGTAATTGTTCTCTGGTTAACTTTTAGAAAAAGCTACGTAGCTTTAAGTCCGCCATTGTAATGTAATGTGCATGAAGTTTTAAATAAATAAATAAATAAATCAATATTTGTTTGAGTATTTTCTCAAAAATATTTTTCCATAGTAGCGTTTCACATTGCTTGTACCAGAATAGCACTGCAGCGTCGGAATCTCAACAACATTTGTCACGCTGTCCGTCAGCCGGTTCGTTGCCATGTGACGTCACTACTTGTACTGGGTCTCTATTTTTTATCTTTCCTTTATTCAATTGAGCTGAAATTTGGCATACCTATGTAGATGTATCTATTGTGTTGTTTTTCTTAATGTCAATATTGTATACCTTTTATTGTGCACAAAAAACTGTTAAAAAAAACTTGGCAGAAGAGGTAATTACAGTGGAGCGACTAGCATCTGAGCGCCGTGACCGTATGAAGAGGGTAAGCTAGCCAGATTGGATTCAGTCACCTGAATGTGTAGTTCATGACGACCTTTGCCCTCACCGTAAGAGCATCAGTTAGTGTTCAACTCATGTACATAACTAAGAAAGAGGTCATTAGTACATGACGATACGGGGAACTTGGTTTCTCGATATAAGATATAACAGGCCATCTACGCTCTACCTAAAGTACCAATGCATAGGAATTATGCAAAATTATAATCACAAATTTTATTTAATGTACCATTACTTGGGTACTTCCCCAACATGTAAAGCGGGTGATGCCTTTTTTTCGCGTATTGTCAATTGTTTGCGGTGATTGGATAGGTTTTTAAAAATCATTTAGGATACTCAAAGAACGTTTTTAGATTTAGTTTTCTGTTTTCTATATATTTACCTTTAAAATTGAGTATTTTGTTAGAAACAAAACAGCTAAACCGTAATATTTAGATACGTGATGAGGTGGTAGGACTCTGTCAAGCCTGAGGGGTCCGCCTAGGTGAGCCGTGAGAAAGGCAACAATGGTCGCATTGTTGTGTACCGGTTTGACGAATAAGGTAGCGAAATTACAGGCATGATGCATTTTATCTTAGTCCTCATAGTGACAACCCATCTGCGGTTCTGCATTTTTGATACCTTAAATAGTCAGACAGTCACCACTTACCATCAGGTGGGCTGTCTGCTCGTTTGTCACTGAGTAGCATAAAAAAACGTGTAAAGTATTTAACATGAAACTCAATACGATTTTTTCGTAATTTCATGTGATAGAAGAGGCGGGCAAAAACTATTCGTCTCGTAAGAACGAGTGTCGTTATTTGAGAGAGCTGCGTACAATGTTGGGCGTATAACGTTACATTTGCTCGTGACGTCACCCCTGAATAAAAGCCTCTCAGTAGCCCTTTTATCAATGTTACGGCTGTTTCGGTACGGTGAAGTACGTGGCGAGGTGACCCGTGGGCGGGAACACAAAAGGACTTTTCACTAGAAAAGAATTACCCGCACGAGCCGCTTTGGTTTAACCTTTATATTGCGTACGGCCTTAGTCGTTCCTTAGAACGGATCACGTTGCCTGCGAGTATGTTCCCTGATCATTATAATTTGAATAGAGTGAATAGGTTGTTCGTAGAATGGCATGCTCCATCTTCTTTTGGTGTATTTTTCCAGGAACCTTGCAGTACATTTGTGATGAATTTACTTAGATCTGTATCTAGCTCTCGAGGACTCTTAAATGAAACTTTATGGTTAGTATTGGAGTCTAGATCGTGATAGTTTTTTTCCAGTCAGTGTTCTTGTTTGACAGTGTAACAGGTTAAAGAGTTGCTGAGGTCAGAATGCAGTCGCTTTACTGTAATTATCTGATCGGCCAAATCCTGGATCATGGTCAAGGCGGACCTTGAGCCTTCGTGCTCGAGAGCACAACCGGGACATTAACGCCAAAATGATGATGATGACGGGGTATATTATTCTGTAGCTTGCCGGGTTTGGCCTGTCACCTACTGGTTTATTTCAGTCAGGTTTATTATAGTTAAGTGTTTCACATTTAACACACCTTGGTTCTTTGGAACTGTATTATCGGGACCCGGCGCGACTACGTTCGTGTGGCAACCATACCCCTACACTTCCTTACCCCTGCTCCTACCCTATCCTACCCTACACCTACTATACCCCCTACCTACCCTTTTTTCTTGCTTGTAAACCTTACTCTTGAATCACTCTATCTATTGCTTGAATTTGCAGTTTCTATTGCAGTTAAATCCATTACGTAGTTTAAAATATCTAAGCATACATCGATACATAGGGACATACTGTGGGAAGCGACTTTGTTTTATACTATGTAAAGATAACGTACAGTGACTTTAGGGGAAATCTTTGTTTCTTTAAGAAAACTAAACGGAAAAGATCCCATTTAAAGAAGTTCAACATTTACAATAATATGGCTTAGCTAAACAAATATATTGCTTCGCTTAACTTTCCTGTCTTTAGAAGTCCATGTATATAATCCGTTCACACTTCATCAATCATTTTAAATATATTTTCCCTCACGAGCTTTTGGAAGTTAAAAACATAAATTGTATTCCGAGTTCTTCAACTTCCAAAACAGTGTGTGTAAGCTAAATGAGAGTTTGATGATAGGAATTTTTATTTATACCTATTCTTTTTGGGAAACATTAGCCTTACTGTATTTAAAAATACATTTCACCGTGGATACGTGGAGAAAAGAATTACTAATATTTCGTAATTCTTTTCTCCATGCGTGGGTATCTGATTGTTATACCTTCTACACAAAAATCACAAAAATGGCGTCCTAAAAGTTCGATGTCATCGTGTGTTATAGTCGGTTGACCATCTTAGCGGTTGTGGTCACCTTGATCACGATCAAGGAATTGGCAGATCAGGTAGTTACACTGGAGCTACTGCCATCTGACTGAAAGTGCAGGTTCCATCACGATGTTTTCCGTCACCTTAAGAGCATCGGTTAGTGTTCAACTAATTTACATAACTTAAAAAAGAGTGATTGGTATAATATGCCATGTTAAGGAGGCGCTGGGGTCCGATACCTCGGGATATAAGTCAGACACCTTAATGCTGGTGTTTGCCGAGCGTGCTTCATACAAACGTATTAGTAGTTTGATCATATTTATATTTCTTTCGCAGTAATGGGGTTTTAATTTTTATTTTATTTAGGATAACACGCACACACCCACACACACCAATATACATGTATTACCTTGTTTTATTCTTATTTTGATTGTTATTTTTGTTTGTCAATAGGGTATCTATATGCTAAGCTCCTTACGGGCTATATATTACAATTTATTAAATGCAGTTTTGTCATTGGCATTTCAACAATAATGTACTTATATTTTACATGTAATTAACTGCTGTTAAACTGGGAAATGATCTAATAAATAAATAAATAAATATTACACTATTTTGTAGACGTAATCCAGAAACCAATATTTAAGTATCTTTTTATTAATTTGATTGTCAAATGCCTGCCATCTTATCTGTCTAGGAACAGCCTATTCATTGCGTTAAAACAGTGCTCAGGAACTGAGAGGTCATTAACCTCCAACCCCCTGTGGGAGTTACGCTTTAAAACGAGTTATCTCGCAATGTGCGTCTGTTTCAATTTTCACAGGTGTGTTAGTGAGAACTTGTAACATGAGATGTACGGGTCTAACTTAATTGGGGTATGTAATAAGCTGAAAGGGGTGGGTTGTCTCGTGTATCTATTTAAATACTGAAGAAATACTTTCATCTAGGTTTTCCCACGTCGTGGAAAACAAGAACAAATCCACTTTTTGTAGAGGTTTAATTCACTTTTCTTTTTGGTGAATATAATGTGGCTGAAAAGCGAAACTACGAAGAGGATGTAAGGCAGACCGATTTTTCTACTTCTAGAATCCACTTACAAAAGTCCTAGATTGGGTCAATAATTTTTTTGTGCCAGTTTGTGCATGGGTAGACCAACATATTGTGGGTCTCCTAAAGGTCTACTATCAATACAAAGTGGAATTTTTCTTGTATTTGATGACGTAGGATCTTAAGAGAGGTAGGGCATAGCGGGGTATCTCGTTCGAATTGGAGCCGCCCGACTGGGGCAGTACCTCCACCTTACAGAATATCCCACCTAAATAATACTCTTTTAAATAGTATTGTGTTTCTGCCGGTGAGTAAGGTTTCCAGTGCTCCATGGGGTGGGGATTCGGAGAACCGTGGCTTTGGCAGTGGAGTGGCATTTGCCTTTTTGCGGCCAGAGCAACGTGTTATAGAGGTGGGCAACGCATTGGCGATACTTATGGTGTTGCTAATGTCTATAGGCAGTGGTGATCACTTTCCATCAGGTGGGCTGCTTGCCTGTTTGCCTACCGTACGACATAAAAAAAAGCACAACCTAAGGCGCTTTCACAGTCTATGTGTAAATATATATCCATACTGCCCCTTTCGCTGTCAAAACAATAGGTAGCGACCAAATTGACCAATCATAGATACGTATTGACGTTCACTTAGCAGAGCCGCTGTCAGAAGTGTCTTACTTAGCAAACTAACTTAGTTAAGAGGGCCATTTTACTTAGTCATGGGGCTACTTTTCTTAGTCAAGGGGCCACTTTACTTTGTCAAAGGATCACTTTACATAGTTGGAGCGGCCAACATGTTATGTCACTGTGTGTTTCCTTCCTACTTTCCTACCCTCTCACTTTTACTGCCAAGGAAGGGTTATGTTTTTCACGCGTATCTTGTTTAAATGAATGTTGGTTTGTAGGTCTGTAAATTTTTTTATCACCTGGTATCTTCTAAACGGCTGGATTTCGCCAATTATGATATCAAATTTTTATATTTTTATTTTCAAGGCGGCGGAAGTTTGATTTCATTTCCCTAGATGGTGCTACACTATCGGCTTCCTAGTATTCAATATCTCATTCCAAAGTTGGGCGTTGGAACAACAAAGTTTCTCTCCCAAATCGTAGAAGTTCATTGATTGATTGCGAGGTTTATCATTACGCCGAAATCTTCAAGAGAGTGTTTATTTATCTTCCTCTATTGCTTTCACGGACCAAATTGAGCTAGGAGATTACAGTACCCAATTGAAAAAGGGTTCAGATTTTTCTTACATTTCTAACTTTAGGAGTATGAAGCTTTCAAAAGTACACATCTTTCGTACTACACGACGAGGAAGACGTTCATCGAAACGTCAAAAATCACCAATTTCTCTTTGAAGAAGTCTTGAGATAAAATATTTTAAGGCCAGAGCATTGACTCCGCGGAAAAGTTTTGAATTGAACAGTCTTGTAACTTGATTCGTTACAATTTTGACACTCTCTTTCCGTTATCTTTAACAGATTAATTTTGATAAGAATTCTGTGAAGTTGACTTTTAGGAACTTGTTATTTAACTTTCGAGTCGCCCTGGCTTAGGACAGGTACAAGTACCTTCCTCTTTAAAGGTAAAAATATTGTATATATTTGACTTTTGTATTGAACAAGTGGACCGTACTCATTACTAGCTGTAACCCCCGTAAAATTCGGTTATTGCGTTCCGGATCCGTTCCTGCGGGGACACACTGAATTTCGAGAAAAATTATAACCTGTGTGTAAACTATAAGCTACAATACCGCAAAATTAGAAAAAAACCGTTAAGTTATTTTTGCGTTAAGGAGTGACAAACATTTTATTTTATTTTATTTAACCATTTATTGTACACAAGATTATTACAAAAGTATATGACAGAATTTATTAGACACAATAGGCCAACTTATTTCTGTAAATAAATTTCTTCCAGCAGGCCTACAGCAGAGAGATCGTGACAATTAAATGCAGTTAAGACGTGCACAGTAGCAAAAACAAAATAATGATACTTCTAACATCCATCCTTACAAACTTTCCTATATATAAAATTAGTAGTATGTTATAGGATAAAAAGAAAACATACTGTGTCGACCCCAAATTAATGGGATAAAGGCAGGCAAATAATGTCATAGGATAGAATAAAAACCAGTTTCCTGAATGTGCAGGTTTCATCACGATGTTTACAAGAGTAAACATCGTGATTGATTGATTGTTAAGAAACAATACAGAATCGGTTAGTATTAAACTGTACAAGAGTCATTGGTATAAGGTGGTACTGGGATTCAAACCCGGTACCTCGGGTTACGAGTCGAAACCCTTAACCATTATAGCCAAAGACGTTCCTCAGCCATTTCAGAAATAGCAGTAATATCTGTGTAAGTTGTCTCCGTAGGTTGGAAAATAGGGAGCAGCGTTTTACATTGTTATATTTATAGCACTGAGTACTTATTTACAGTGGGCTGTAATGATAAAGAAGTATCCATGAGATAAATCAACTGTTTCATATTTCAACGGGTAACAATTGCAATTTCATTCGCTTCTAGTCGTAAAATTTTATTGGTGGTTCCCATTTCGATGTTGATATTAAAATTTCGACGTATCCTGCAAAATAGTTATGACAGGTCCGTTGTAAAAGCATTTGATATTAAAAAACAGAGGTTGTCATTCATTGTGAACCAAGTCGCTGAAAGTCTAGACGCCTTCAAGGCCAGAGTGAATGTTGTTGCTGTTGTGGTTGTTCCTAGACAGGCATGCTCCACCATCGGCCGCATCGTCACTTACCACCAGGTGAGGTGGCGGTCAAATGCCTGGCTAGTCAAATAATAAAAAAAATGCCGGGCAGAAAAAATTGTATTGTATTGTAATTTTCAGAGAGAGTAGGTACACAATTCTAAATATGTTTTACTATGGCGCCAAACTTTCAAGCCCACCACCACTACTATGCACCACTGGGTGTCGTTCGCCCATAACGTTATTCTAATAGCCTATATCAAATTAACCATTGGGCGTACCGACATCATAGTAAAATAATTTAGGAATTGTCTGCTCTATCTGAAAATAATTCCAAGTCACTGTAATGAAATATGTCCAAAAATGTATGAAAACTTGTAGACTTGCACTTCCGTCAGGTAGTGTTACAACCGTATTCCCAAACAATACTAATACCTATAAGTAGCGTCAGTATTTATGACAACGACATTGCGATTGCACGAAACCTCCTAACTGAGGAAAACAGAAAACACTAAAAAAAGCCATATAACCTGCAAGCACACCATGAATTCGGAGATCCTCCCCACTTCTTCAAGCCGTGACGCCCATTGTACCAGATTGTACGGAACCACCTGGACGCCGGCTTAGACAAAAAAGAGGTATGGACGACGGAGTTGAATTCTAGCCCTCTTAAAGCTATGAGAGTTATCGTCAACCCCATAAGCAGCTGCCCATTTTCTGGTCTACAAAATTTAATATGTCCTATCTTTTTCACGACACCAGACGACACCCAGTCGAAAGTAATTTACTTTGCCAAACACGTCACGCCCAATTAATTTTTAAATAATGTCAACCCCTCACGAACTTGTTCCAAAGTATCCAATAACTACAGATTATATTATTATCCATAACCAAAATGGCGGGAGAAGGCCCATCTCTCACAAAGTTCGGCGACCTGATGTAAACAATGCAAGTTAAAATTGGAATGAATGAGGAAGACATCAAACTGATATTGTTCTGAAATGGATCCGAATACTTTGATTATTTTCATGGAACATTTCCAAGTTCTCCTCTCCAAAAGATAGGAAATATAAACGGTTATTTTCAGACAAGATGACGTGTTTCAGATATTTTACTAGTGCAGATATTTTTTCGTCTAAACCTCAAATTAACCGAGTAGACAGCCCTTTAAAGAGACGCAAGCTTCAACTTTTGCCCATATTGGTCATCTTGGCCGTAATATCCCGGTTATACTCTCGCGCGAAGGCCCAAGTTTCTAATTGTTGTAAATTGTGTTTGTGAATGTTTTTTCTTGTTTGAAGCAAATAAAGGATACCAAGCGGCTTGAAATTCACCATTTATCTAAAATGGTGAATTTCAAGCCGCTTGGTATCCTCGACGTAGCTAACAGAAATGACTGGCTGCTTAAATTCGTTCGTTTACAAGTCGTTTAAAACACTAGGTATGGGCCAATCTCACTAACCCAAATGAGATGGCGATGTATCGAGCCTTCAATAATTGCTACTCGAATCATTTAAGCGGTCGTGCCCGATGGTCATGAACTCGCGCGAGCATGATAAGTATATCCCTAAAACCAGGGCGTCATAAACCCAAAAATATCGCAATAAATTGGCAGGGGGTTCTCCATTACTAACACTTCCGTTCGCCATCTTTAATAAACGTATAATAAAACTTCTCTCAAATAAGGAAACTACCCATCCAGCTGGGCTGTTTATTGACAGTCGCCTGTCGCACAATACACTATAAACATTCTACGTTGTCTCTGGATTCGGAGGGTTTACCCTTTCAAGGTACAAGCATTCGAGTTTTTTATGCTATCTAGCGACAAACGAGCAGCCCATCTGATGGTAAAACCCCCTTAAGTGGTTTCTGTCGCCCATAAAATCACAATTCATGCATTTAGGTTTGCAGGTAACAAAAATACAGATCCGCGGGTGCGTTGTAAGGACTAAGATAAAATGCCTGATACCTTTAATAAATGAATAAATAAATAATATTTATTTCAGGCAAAGTATACAATCATGATAGAAAATGGAGCAGGTTTGAAGGATGGATGGGTGATAGATCGCGGCTTGCATTTTTGTTGCCTGCAACTTACTACTGCTAGAATATAATATTATGCGCGACAGTTACCGCTTACCATCAGCTAGGTTGACTGTTCTTGTATAATTTGCATGAAATTATAATAAAATATTATGTAAAATAAATATTCGTAAATATTCGTGGACAAATTCACACAGCGCCATCTAGCCCCAAACTAAGCAAAGCTTGTGCTATGGGTGCTAGATAACTGATAAACTACTTAAATACTTTTAAATACATACTTATTATACATAGAACACCCAGACCCGTAACAGAAATTAAAATTCATCTTTTCAATTTCTGCCCGGCCGGGAATCGAACCCGGGACCTCTTGCGTGGCAGACGTCTCAGGTCTCAGGTCGTCAAAAAAAAGTGTTCAGGATAATAATGAGCTCAGTAGGTATCTACTCCAAACTGACCAAACATTCCGACAACATAGAACCCTCGTTTCATCGCACGAAAGTGAAGGAAAGTCCTGTGGTCAGCTGATAATTAATCCCATCTCAGCAGTAAGAAAGTAATCAGTTTGTTTAAGTACCCAAGTTGGTTATACAGGGTGTAAATAATCGAACACATAGATTTCAGAAATCTTACATCATCATCACAGTCCATAACAGTCAACTGCAGGATTTAAGGCCTCCCCATGAGAGGGGAGGTTATTGCCATAATTGGAGTTCACAGTTGGAGATCACAGTGTTGTAAATATACAAATGGAAAACGCTACTGCCCATAATCCAGCCTACGGAGACTCCAAAACTTTTGCCTAGAAAACGTTAGTCGCCTTGTACGACATTCACGAGTGTAAGGGGTTGCTTCTATTTTAATTCTGCCGGACACCACAACGCCTTCCATGCAATTCCTTCCGGCATTCCTTGCAAATACTATATAAATATTAAGAACCGCCGATCAAATTTCTAAATAATGTAACCGATTTTAATAAAACAGCTAAAAACCATGTCGATGACTGGTTTTCAAATAAATAAAACTTAATTCGGTCCATCGGCTTCGGAGGTACGATGTCACAGACAGACACATAGTACACAAATCACACAGAACTTTTAATATCTGTTTTCGTCGGGGGTAAAAACCTGTCGTGAAATGTGAAAATAAAGAGATTAATGTAATTATTGCCATTTCTACATTCCATTTTCATAAAATCCAACATTTTAAAATAATATGGCGACCGTCAGCACCATAAAACTATGAAAGTTGGGTAGGCACATGCATGAACCAAACAATGCGCCGTACGGTATCAAAAGCGTCGCCGCTCGTTTTCTTACAGTATTATTTAAAAAAAATGGTTGACGATAATTTTATTTACATATTTCTTGATTAGATATTTTAGTTTATTTTAGATACTTAAGAATATTTCAATATCGATACCTGTATTAAAACTCCGTTTTATTAATACTGTACGATGATTCATTCCGTGAAATTAGTTATATTGGTTTTACAATAATCAACGCCGAAAATCGAATAATCTTCACTTTAAAAATTCATAAAAATGAGAAATGATACCCAAGGTACTATTTTCATACAGCAATTACCCAATAAACATGTTATAACAATATCAATTACCTTACAAACCTTCCACGGATCCGACACGGTTTTCGCCACATACTGTTGTTCCACAGGGCATTGACTTATGGCGACGGCATTCGTGGCAGGTCCTAGAAACTTCTCAGGTCCAATTCAGGTATCCCTTTATCCGTATAACTTTTCAAACCTATTTTACACAGAAGCGGTTGAACGCAGGTTTCATTTCATTTTCTATTAGTGAGGGATTAATAGCTTCTGTGTGCTAGTCCGACTGTTGGTTAATCTAATGTAAGTGCGGTGTCTGGTGGAGAGTCGGGAGAGAGGTACGGGGCTCGAATCCTAGTGCAGTCATGTATCAATGACCCTTTTTTGAGGTATGTACATTAGTTGAACACTAATCGATGCTCTTACGGTGAGGGAAAACTTCGTGATGAAACCTGTACATTCAGGCGACTGAATGTGTAACCATAATTTAATCTGGTCATGTTCCCCTGCTACCAGGTTCACGGAGGTCAGATGGCGCTCGCTGCACTGTAATTATCTGATCTGCCAAATCTTGGATCATGGTCAAGGCGAAAGCCCAGGCCCTCGCGCGCGAGAGCACAACCGGGACATCAACGACAAGATGATAATATTTTTAGGATCTTACAAAATTAATAAAACAATCAAGAATAAAATATTAAAAATGTAATCCTTACATCTAATGGTGTATTTACATTCGTACAAAATTTACAAAACAGTGAAGCTTTATGCTTTAAGAGGTGGTAAATTTAATGTCAAAATGTCTCCGTTGTCAAGGAAGACCACTCCAAAATGGCACTTAATATTATAATACATACAATTTGAACCAAGTTTCGAGTACTTATTGTTACAGTACATAAACAAGATAAAAATAGATTACGTTAAAGAATTTCCATAAAATTTACATAGAAATAGAGAGCTTCTTAAAACTATATAATAACTATTTAAATGATATTTACAATGTCTCCAGGCAAGAGTTTATAAGTAAGATCCTTGGTAAATGCTAGTTTCATTGAATGGACGATTACCAACATTTTGTTCACAAACAGTCTCCGAGTATTGCCGCATCACATTTCACAAAGTCAACTAATAACAATCAATTATAATAATAAATACAATAAATTTTATTCCGTTAATACATACCGATGCGTCAAATAAATACGTGGGTGACGTTTTGTATCTACAAGATATTTAAAGTGGCAAAATTTCAGTCACGCAAGAAGAACTATTGTGAAAATCTGATTTAACGTTTCTTGGAATAGAAGCAATTTAGCTCGTTGGAGTAATATACTCTCAGGATAGTATGCATTGGGTTTAGATGTTGGTTTTCAAGGACGCCAGTGATTAACCCTTAACAATGGGGGAAAAATAAGATACGTTTCTTAGTGTGTGGTCTATTGAATTATTTATCAGCTAATATGGTTATAAAGGGTCTCACAGTAAGAACTTTAATTATTAAAGTATTAATTTAGTCTCTTAACAGTCCATTCTTTCTCCGCCAATTTTAAAACCATGTCGTTTTAGGTAAAATTCATATCACGTCTTGTGGGTGTGAACGTGAACTAAAATGAGACAGAATGTACCCTTGAATACATATTTTTTCTTAATATATAATACCGATGCCATTTCATTTAACAGCTACCGTTTCTCTTTTCAGGATGTATGATTTTGACGAAATTTCACAGTACAATTCGCGGTTATAGCTACAGGTATACCGCCACAGCCTTAACGCCTGGCGGGTTGTATATCGTAGTGTTGAAATTCTTAACTAACCTACTTCTATAGCATTAGTCATCTTCTTCGACACCTGGACGAAGTAGGAGCTACCTTCTACTATGCCAGACACAACACATAAAACGTATTAGAAGTGTCTGATCGTGAAATAATCTATCTTTACATTTCAATCATCCAATCTATATGCAAAACAATCACACTACAGACATACACAATTCAGATCCAACTATAATGGTAAAGGCCTAGCAAACATAAGGCGATCACTGCCCTGCCTGCGTAGCATTTCCGCTGTCGCTGGCGTCGCTACAAACACCTGACCGCCCATGTCGATCATTGACCTCCTCTTATGTCTCGCACTGGCCCTCCTATCCATTCTTGTATCAAAAACGTCGTCCCCATCACTCTGATCGTAATCAATTATCGGCTCAACAACCTCTTTCCTTCTGTTCTTCTTGCCATTACCCATAAAGTAAGGCGGTGGTATGGCAGAGACGTTAGGCGTGGAGAACTGCCTAGTCATCCCTGATCCGACCCTGTCAAAGGGTGGGAAATGTCTCTGCATGTTCTCCGAGAAGGACTGCCTTCTGTAGGCGAAGCGGCGGGTGTCTAAAGGCTGATGGGTGAAGGAGGCTCTCCTCATGAACCGGCGGTCGTCCCGGTATGTCTTCCGCTCCTGGTTGTGATTCGATTTCAGAGAGTCTTCGTAACTGCAACTGGAATTTGAGAGACAATTTATATTAATATTGAAATATTTGAATGACTGTATGTGTAAACAGGATCCAACCTTTCAGGTTCCCGTGTTATCAGGATCACGGAGGTTAGATGGCAGTCGCTCCACTGTGATTACCTGATGCTTAATCAAGCGCGAGATCAGAAACGAAATATTAATGTCAAGATTATTATTATCTTTTATTCAGTTGTTTTGAAAGAGACAGACGTAATATAAGGTTACTCCACCAGACATTTCATTCAATGATAATTTCCATTTTCAAATTACTGCAAAAGATGAATGCTTTCAATTTTCGATGAGACAATAGGATTTCAATTTTACTTGAAATCACCCAACAAAATGTCAAAATATTTGCCTGTCAATACCCTGAACATTACTGACTTAGCCTTGACAAACAGAATTTGAATTTGTTAATCCGTGCAACTGCAGAAAAGCAGCCATACCAGATTGACTTAAGCGAGCCTGATGTTTGTGCAAGGCTATATAATTCGCACGATATTGAATGTAAACAGAATTCTAATGAACAAGGCTCAACGTTTGCAATCGTTTCATGGGCATGTATTTACTCGTCTGAAATTGCGTTTATTTCACAGTCGTTTTGGCAGAGGGTCAAAGCCCTGGCTACATCCTTGTATTGAGCGAGCCGGCTCAATCTAAGAATGTCAATAAGAATATTTCTAAAACAACGAGAGGCCGCGATTCGGGAGCAATTACGTTACCACTAAACCTAAGTGCTTCCTGCACTTAGGTTTTCAGACAACCGAAGACATGTTTACGAAAGTGTGAAACAACGAGAGGGCGTCTATTTCGAAACCACCGCATTGACCTCAGAACTTTTATTGGATCGATCAAATTACACTATCGTAAATTTAACAAATTGGAAACGTTCCATTCATTCCGAGATCCCTTTGATAATATTTCAGTGAAGTAGAAGCCTAGAGGGCTTTATTATCAGGCTTAATTTACTCTTATTTACGATCCCGCAAAATGTTTTCTTACTAGAAACGTTGTCCGTGAAATAGAAAATTAATTTACAGGAACCTGTCTCTAACTTTGTTCTCTTTTACCGACGGTCGAACTATCAAGTCTGAGAATTCCACTTGGGACGGATCACCATGTTATCTATTTCTGCTGTCAAACAAATATAGCTTGTATGTATTTTTTTTCACATAATGGCATTTAGGAGTGTCCCTGACCACCTTTCCTCATTATCATCAAACCTTAAATGTCACCTAGGGGTATAGTACTTATCAAGGCCAAAGGTCCACAACACGATGGGGTTATCTCGTTGCGTTTATTAGTTCCTATGACCACCTTTCGACTCCATGATCAGAGGTTCCATTGTATTATTGTCTTCCAAGATAAATACGAGTACAACATTTTAGCTCAATGGAATGCCGGGAAGTGCGTCAAATTAGGCTTGCCATATTTGAACCGAACATACAAATATTGCAAGTTAAATAAAAGTTTGTAAAAAATAATACTATTGCCACTTTCTATCATGTCATCAGCCCGGTTTCGCTGGTCTATAAAATATTGAAAAAATAAAATTTGTTCGTCATACCCGCTACTTTCTTCGCTGGTCTGGACGCTGGACTGGCCGCATGGGCATCGCGCCGCCTCCGCTATGCCCGAGTCTTGCCCACTGGAATTCACTGACGTTATCGATGTGTCCTGCCCCTTCCTATGTGGAGTGACATTGATGTGTGTTAGTGAAGCCAGTGGTTCTGAAGTGAAGTTTGAGGTAATTTTGTCTTTTTTGTGCTTTTTGTTTATTTATCGTATAACAAAAAAAATTGTTAACTTGTCCGTACCTATTGATTATGTAGTCTCTATTACCTAACCTGTGATATTCATCTGATTATGTAGTCACTATTTATCGTGTCTGTATTTATTCGTTGATTGGTCTATAACTTGAATTTGTATTAGCAAATTGCTATAACGTCTTTTTTCGAGTTCGTTATTTAAGAAGGTAATCAAAATTCAAGTGCAAAATATATTGAAGTTAGCTTAGAAAGAGCTTTGGTTCATCAAAATCCTACATAATAAATTCTGAACAGTAAAAGTTTACCAACTTGTGATCATTATTCTGCAACTTTCTAATTTAATTGTGTGAATATCGTCTCAGTGTTTTAGATATTTTTTAGATAGTTTTAGAATTCCCGTCAACACAAGTCCCTTGAAGTAAAAACCCTTCATTACAAGTAGAAGGGGTTGGTGTAACTGGTGCTATAATTAGGGTGGTGGTGTTATGAGATCATGGAGGAAGCAAACATACATTCTATTAGTTTACTTCTTGAGTTCAAATTCTTTATTTATTTATTTGTAATTATAATAAGTCAACCTACAGGTACAAAAAAATTAACATAAAAAAAAGTTATAAAAAAAATTAATTGAACCACTCAATTGGACCTCCTTGGGCAAATAATCAAATCATTTAAGACAGGAGTGATTGGCATCTTCTGAAGCTCGCTCCATCATCGATCTTATCTTAGGGTTTCTTTTAAGATACAGATCAACAGCAAGCCCATTTGATATAAAATGAATAAAATAAAAATTCAACAGTATTTTCTTTTTTTCATTTTTACCTCTTCTGCAGCGGCCGCTGGTTAAACTTGATGCACATCCTCTCGTGCTTCTGATTGAAGGCTTCTGAGTCGAACTGGCTCTTCACGCATTTCTGGTGGGCCTTCCCAAACTCTTCGATAGTGTTGCCGTGAGGGCAGATCTTCTTGGTGACGTTGGCGTTGATCACGTCGATATAGGAGTCGCCTTCGCTGTACGACTGGTTCAGCTCTTGGCACTGGTTGGCTCCAGAAGGGAAGAGACCTCCGTATTTGGTTAGGTGCTCAGTGGAGAAAGCGTTAATACGATGCTGGGAATATGGTTTGTGACGCTTTCTGTTAGGGCAAAAGATAGTGTAGTCAATAGAAGAGTACTTTCTAAACTTTGCGTACGGTTACTAGAAGATCTGAAAATAGAATTGTATGATCGGTGGAAGAAAGGTGCGGTATTGTGCAAGGGTACAGACATAGACAATAGATATTCTTTAAAAAACAACGACACCAAAATCTTGATTCTTTTTATTAACGTTATCAACAATATTGCAGTCACTAACACTAATTTGTTAAATAAATAGTCTAACTACACTAACAGACTTGTAAAACACACTATTCCTATTAGAAACATGCACTAATAAACTACAAAGGTTTGTTTATAAGTAGTAAGGGGTCACATGCTTTCTTATGTGTCGTTGTCGGTGTCTGAAATGGAAGGATAAACAGAATAAAACGTCTCTTACCTCCTGTAGCAGCTAAAAAGAGTTAATCTGGTTAAAATGTCCTTATTAGAGCTAAACGTGGCAGTTGAGTGCCAACTTCGCCCGGTCCATGCGTAGGTCACGGACTTGAAAGAAATACGGACGTAATCTCTCTAAAATCATGAGTGAAGCATAAAACTGGCCGCCCATTTATGTGTGTGCTTTGACACTGTCAATGTGGCGTGACAGCGCGGAACACAATCAAACAAAATGGCGGCGGATTGTCAGACCTTGTGTATCTCTGTGAGTGTGTAGGTCACGTACAGCAAAAGTGCATAAGTACATTACCACTTCTAGAAAATTGTCCTTTGCTGCTACATCTACATTCACGGTATTTGGCGCTTCTCTAGATATAACCAATTTGCTAAATGAAGGGTGCAATAGCTGTCCCTTGTGCCCAAAGGACTCATCCTTTACCCTCAGGATATATTTTAAATCATGAAGTTAAAATTAATAAATGCATACCATAAAAACCGTTTAACAACTACACTATAGTGCAAAGGAATATGAATCTTAAGGTAGTCATGCACTTATGCTCCTACAATGTAAAACGAAAGAAATTGTCGTACTTTGCATGCTTCGCTTCGCTTAAGAGTAGGATGGAATCCGTATTTCTATCATGTCCGTGGCGTAGGTATGTATTATTCAAGGAACAGTCGTAAAATAAAGTTGGGGGTTCACTCGTGCCACTCAAATAAAAGAATATCTGTAATCTCTTCCTTGCGAGTTAGTTGAGATACTTTGGTTATCTACATTTTGTGTAACTTTCGTTTCTATCGTCGTTTTTATTTAAATTTCCTGCCTCCCAACTTGGTTTGAGGGCCGAAAATAGATCCTGTGCCTTTAACTTTGGACTAGGAAATTTCATATTCATTATGTTAATAAGAGTTTACTCATTTTCAGTGATTTCGAAAGTTTATTTTCGGGTTCTAAAATGATTTGCCCTATGAAATTATTAAAAAGCTACACTCGGGCTAATATAATTCAGTACCACTTAATATAAAAACACCGCCTACTTAAATGATAGTGATAACCGTATAAAAATCCGTTGCATGGTTTAAGATAAGTTAGCGGATATATTGACAGACAGACAAACGCGGAAGACGACGTTTAAATGCTATGTAGGTAAAAATCGGACTCTATTATTGAGTTTTTTCCGGCTAGTAAATGAGCGACTGTATTTAAAAACATATTTGGGATACATTCATATCAATGACAGATTTACCAGTTCTCAAAACATACAAAAAATTTACCTTCTACTCCTTCTGACGCAGAGTATACAAATAGCAGTAGTGCAAGCACCAACGAATACGATGCAACCGAGTGCAACCACACTGATCTCCATAGTACTGAGGAGTCTCCCGCTCCTCGCTTGGACCATGGCAGTGTCTCCGACTTCCAGGACTTTAAAGCCAGCCAAGTTGTGGCGGAGGTCTACTTCCTTCTTCAGCAGGGATCTGGGAAGCAAAACGTTTTATGTAGATCAGTAGACAGAGAGGAAAGCGATCCACTTATGCATATGCGCTTACTACGTTTGACTAAATTATGTGTCGCTCCACTTTTCGAAAGCCGTGATACATACAATGGATCATAATGTGATCGAAAGGAACCAACTCTACGCTAGTTTAATTATCGAATAAATACCAAGTACGGATGGCATCCTACTAAAATAATAAATTCGAAAGTTTGTTGGGATAAATGTTATGTTTGGATGTATGTTTGTTCTTCTTCTTTACGCAAAAGCAACTGAATGGACAATGATGAATATTGCAATGTTGTAGCTTATATCAAAGAAGGCTGTAATTGATTGCAAAATTCAATGTAATTCCCGAGGGAACACGACTTATCCGAATACTTGCAGGGAGTCGAGCAGTGCGCGTGTGGAAAGAGCCACTGGCAAGTACAGCGCGCACCTCCGGTGATTCGGTCTGACGCGGTCCGTATGATCGAGAGGTCGGTAGGACCATGGGTGGTGGTGGGCCATTAGACTTATCCGAATTTTACGAGACCAACATTTAATTTTAGCTAAAAACGCCGTTCTTGGCATAACTTAAATGTTTAGAGCATAACTAAGACGGTATTTGTGAATTTTTTCCCAAAGTGGCAGTACTTTCACCCCTCTCAACGCCATAAAAAACTTATACTCACTTCTGAAGATAGTCCATTTCAATAATAGCGTTGGACATCGGGTCGACGGCGTATATATACATGTCAGTTCTGGAAACAGATAAATTGTGGAGTTATTACAACGACCTCTAAGTCCCTTGTGGTAAGAGCAATCATAATTCGACGGATGGCACAGATTGTAATTTGTGGACTGAACCACTTGTTAGGTTAGGTTAGGAGGTCAGTTAGTACAACAGAGTCTACGACCTTTGGACTAATTCTGGTCTACAAAACGATATGGATTAAAGGTAGCTTGTCTCATATTTAACGCCAGATTGAAATTAAAGTCCTAGTCCATTAATTAAGGTATTTCTCAATTAAAATGGACAGGTGAGACTGGTATTTTGTTATTTAATTTGTTTAGGATTAATGTTGCGATAAATCAACGTTGATACTTCTAGAATAAGATACCATTATTGTTTATGTAGAATTGATAATAAACTCTAGATAACATTTGAAATGTTTGGAGAAGTCTTTAGGAACATTTACATGTATTGGTGTCCACGCGAATGTGGAATGAGCACCCAGCCACAGTGTTCACTTTGGACTATGACATGGGATCGTTCAAGAGGTATATTAGAGGTATCTTCAAATGCGGGCAACGCATTGGTAGTGCCTCTAGTATTGCTGATATCCATAGGCGGCAGTGACAACTTTCCATCAGGCGGCCCGATTGTCTGTTTGTCTGCCTACTACATCAATAAAAAATTTAGTGTTAACTTTGCATTTTTGGTTTCTAAACATTTTAAAAACCATATCGTCGATGAAAACTGAATCAGAATACGTCTCCTTCAACCAATTTAGTTGGACGATGTCATGATAACTACAAAATTCCATTTGTAAGATGGCATGAGATGGCTTTTCTAGATCAGTTAACCGCCTCAAAGAGGCTTGGGGCAAGGGCTTTTCACATTATGAAATTTAAAAAAGTCGTAGCCAAGACTAAATTGTTTTTCTCTTTGTAAACAAGGATTACTAAATTGCAATGCTTACATTTCTAGGGCACGCTTGGAAATTCGGTCTTTAAACGTCTATTGTTGGGACAGTTTTATATAGGTCATCTAATATATCTAATAAAACAGTAAAAAAGTGTGTCTGTATACTGAATACATTAAAAAATATTTGGGCGATGAAGAAATAGTAATAGATAAGGAATTTTAAAAATGTTAATCTGTCTGTTTGTCTGTTTGTACACGCTAATCTCCGGAACAACAGGACGGATTTTAATGAAACCTTTTCGTTGTATAGCTATTAAGCCTGGGCAACATATAGGTGATAATTGATTTTGGAAACTGGAACACCTGATGTAGAACTATAACAGACAAGCTAAACTATAAGAATTACAGAAATGGCGCCGAATGGATTTTGATGGGGTTTTCACAATTGCATTCGGTTGGGTACAACCAGAGAGACAGCTTGACCTCTCCATAGTACTAGCTTTCATACTTTAGGGATCATTATTGAAAATGGTCGCTCGGGAAAAAGATAAACTCTCCGAAAAACTATTGCCACGCGGACGAAGTCACAGGCAAAAGCTGGTTTAAAATAAAAGGCGTTGCTTTTGTTACAATATACATTTTAAATGGGTTTGTCTTTTTCTGTCTCCTTTAACAGATTTTCTTTTAATATTTACAAAAATAGGATGAATTAATAATGGAGCCTGAGCTTTAGAATGTTTATGGAACAAGAACAGGCTTTTAAGAGATTGTACTCTAAGAGATTATTTTATCACAATAAAAAAATAGAGTTTGAATTTCAACACTTACGCATGTCCATCCATGGACGCTTTCAGATTGGCCTCCAGTCTTCGCACCCTCACGTCAAAGCCAGTCAATCCGGTGAGGGTCCTCGTTATGTTCTCCACTTCTTTCTCCACCTCCATCGGCTTCGCGTTCATGACCAGCACCAGCTGCTTGTTCTCGTCAAGAACGTATACCTAGGAATATGTTTTTGGGAACTTTAATTAAAAGACACAGTCTAAGAAAGTATACCTGAAAATGTGTTTTTGGATACTTGAATTTAAAGAAGTGGCCCTGGTCTAGTGGTGGTTTGCGAGACTGATAACCAAGGTTAAGCAGCGTTGGAAATGTCCGGGAGCTGGATGGATGACCATTTTAAACTTTGAGTCTAGTCGAACCTTAGCACTGTAATAAGCTCGGCACATGTTAGGTGTGCCTCCTCATACCGTTGGCAAAGCGAGCTTGACCAAGGAGTCTCGCTGGGTACCAAAAGACTGGTTTAGGGCTTTTGTGACGACATTTATGTAAATATTTTTAAAAGTATGATCCGAAAATGCTGGGCTAGCTTCTACTTCTTCATTATAATAGGGCTCTTAGAGACAGATCCTCGCAGCTTATAGGTAAAACACCTGCAACATTCAAGGTTCGCTAATACTTGCCGCCCTTTCAGAAAATCATAGGCCCGTTTCATGAACTTCCCAATGTCGTGTCTCCCGGAGATACCGAATTGTCGTAAGCGGTAGGAAGTCAGTTGAAATGTTTACAGCAGGTAGACCATAAGCATCCCGGCTTTTGCCAGGTTCCGCCTTCCTGTCTTTTTCTTCCACTTCACCCGATCTTCAGTATCCTGACATCGTAGGTCGAGGTTCTCGCATTTATTTTGTATCTAGTCATATACTTATGGTTTACAAAACACAAAACATACTCACAAAGACATTAGCGATAGCCGACTTTCCATCATCAGCTCCAGCCTTGTCAGTTGCCTTCACGTCAAAGCCGAAGACTCGTCCAGCATCCCTCGAGAACGCTGCAACAGCTCGTACCAATCCCGTGACAGGGTCTATCGCGAATCTGGGCTTTTGAGCGTTGATTATCTGATAGCGTATGTCTGCGTTGATGCCTGTGTCGGCGTCTGTTGCCTGTTATCGTAAAATATAGATTAGTTTTATTTGGTTATTGTAGACGGATTTGCTTTAACCGATATTTAACTTTGGGGCGAAGATGGAGCGAGGTCATCCATAAGAGTTCTTACAAGGATCTGCCTTTTAACAACAAACTTACAGTCAAACCGTAACAAATCGACACTACCATCATAAATTTTCGTAGCGCAGTCTATTCTATTCTTCAAACCGGAACAGCAAAATAAAGTGGTAAGGGAAGGGGGGGAATCGCCTACTCGGATTCTTTAGTTTTGAGAAAGTCTCATCACCATATCTTTTTAGCATGCTTCTCATTAATTTGAAAATTGTAATTTTAATAGGCAAATAAAGTCAAATAAATTACTTACCTGTAACTGAATAACTTGAAAACCAAAAGTAGCTGCAGTTGGAATAGCCGTGACCATTGGTCTTCCGCCATTAATGAAACGTGGTGCATTATCATTCACGTCCTTGATTCTAACAATAACTTTGACATCAAACTTTGACATCCCTTCCAACACATCATCAGATACTGGGTATATCATATGCGGCAACTCTCGACTAATCTTCTGCCTCTCAGCTCTGACTATAACTTCATACAAATCCCTAGATTCTCTGTCAGGACTTCTTATCAAATACAATGTACCATTTCGTGGATCTATCATGAAAAACTTTCTTATATCAGTTTCGTTATCATTCATAATGAAATACTTCATCTTGAAATTTTCGTAGTGCTCAGTTAAATTGAGGGTAAGTAATTCTACAGGTGTGTGCACGTTTTCTTCTATTTCTAATTCATAATATCGTGATATGAATACTGGTTTATCTGACATCTCTATTTCGTCTGGCACATCTTTTACTGTTAGTTGAAGTATGGCTGTAGAGCTCAGACTTGGAGATCCGAGATCAGATGCAACGATTGTTACATTATGCATAGATTGTGTTTCATAGTCCAATCTGCCAATAGTAGTAATTATTCCTTCTTTTGAATCAATAGTAAACAGGTTCATTTGGTTTCTACGTTGTGGTAAACTATAGAGGATTAAACCGTTTCCATTGCCAATAAAATCTGAATCATTTGCGTAAACTTTGGTAACTATTGTTCCAATAGGAGCATTTTCTTCTAAAGTAGCTTTGTATATCGGCAGCCTCATTACTGACTCATAATTGTGATTGAAATTTTCATCAGCGTCGGGATGTTTCCAGTCAATTAATTCGTCGTAACCGAAAAATTTGGGCTCGTTATCATTCACATCTAGAACTTGTACTTCTACTGTTACAGATGACGACAGTTTTTTATCTGCCCCATTATCTCTGGCTACTACAGTAAGGGTATATTTGTCTTCTTTCTCTCTATCCAATTCACCATTCACACTGAAAACGCCTGTCATTGGGGAAATTTCAAAAGGCAAATTCACATCTGGTGGTTGAATAAAATAGGTCAAATTTGCATTTTGGCCGAAATCTGCATCCGTTGCGTCCACTTTACCCAAAACTCTTCTAGTATATTGAGCTTCTTCTACATTGAAATTGTAGTAAGATTTTTTAAACATAGGATAATGGTCGTTAACATCTTTGATAAATAGTCTGACTGTCATGTGATCACTCAGTTCACCACCATCAATGGCAGATATGTTCAATCTAAACTCTGATTCTGGTGGCAAAGCTCGAGCAACTATAACATGACCATGGCGTTCATTGATCACAAAAAATCTCTTAACTTGCATTTCACTGGCTGATAAAGAAAATGGAGGCATAAACAATTCTGAAACAAACTCATATCGAACTTGGCCACTTGCACCACTATCCATGTCTAAAGCATTTAATTTCAATATTGTAGATCCAATGGCAATGTTTTCCGGGACCGAAAACAAAGGCCCTCCAGCATTCGCTAGTATGGCAAACTTATTCTTTGGTTTAGCTTCCACTTTAGATACGCCGCTACCAAAATCATTTTTCTTTTCTCTGTAAACTTTAACAGCGACCTTATCATCTAATTCTAGTAGATCTATATTTTCTCCTAAAGGTATGACTATTTGATTAAACTTTGGCTGATTATCATTTTCGTCAATGATATTTATTGTAAGTTTGGCTTCAGAACTCATACTTCCTTTGTCTCTAGCTACTATTTTTAACAAATATATACTTCTTTCTTCCCGATCTAATTTCTTTCCTACGAACGTAACTATACCAGTGGTTTGGTTAACTTCAAATAGCTCATGTCCTTCACCAAACAAAGTGTACATAAAGTAAGCATTAGGTCCAATATCAGCATCTTTGGCTTTGATTTTTGTAGACATCGTAACTTCAGTACCTTTGAGAGCGTTCTCATTTATACTTCCTTCATAGACAGGTAACTCAAACACTGGTGGATTATCATTATCGTCATCTACGAGAACAGTCACTTGGTATATGCCTGCACCAGATATCATTCCTTTGTTAAACTCAGCGATGATAGTCATTCTGTAAGTGTCCCTTTTCTCTCTGTCTAATGGTTTTTGAGCAAATATTGTTCCATCTTCACCTATAAACCACACATTTGTAACATTAATATCAAGTTGCTTTTTTATTTGTGTTACCCTGTTACTGATAAAATGACCTTTAATGACTTACCAATAGAAATATCGTCTGTCACATCTTGTTGATTAGCTATAATGAAACGTATATTTCCTGTATTGTTGACTGACAGAGAGCTGATATTGACTGGGAAAATTGACCCAATAGTTGCACCAGCGACGTTTTCCTTGACATGGAAAACTAAAGGTGATTGACTGCCCCTAAAACCACGCATCGATTAGAAATTTTGACAAAAAATTAGCAGTAACCAGAGATGTTTGATATAATTACTTTAATAAAACTCCTCTCTCATCGTTGACATCGACCACATGAACAGTTGTATTTGTCGATATTGTCATGTTATGTCTCTCCTGAAAAGCCACAGCTTCAAAATCGTATATGGGTTGATTATATTTTGCCAGGTCGTCAACTACAGTTATCACTCCGGAACGTTCTTCCACGGCAAATGGCACTGTCAAAAGGTGGCATATTAGTTAAACGGTTAAGATTTTTGTATGTAACATTCTAATCTGATCCGTACTTGTTGAAAATCGTATCGAGAATTATAATCATTCTCATCCTCATTTTAGTTTGTTATATGTGTATTTTCGCATGTAAGTGTATATTTCTACTTTCCATATCCATCTATCTTTATAAGTCCATGTTGTTGACTTGCCTGTGTATCAAGCGGTTCTTTACACAAAGGTTGCCTGGTAGAGATCGCTTACAGCGATAAGGCCGCCTTTGCCCACAACTAGTTATGGTTTTTTGTCGAAACTTTTAATGTAATTATTCTTGTGTGAGCAATAAAGAATTTATCTATCTATCTATCTATCTCATAGTTATCCATTAGTCTATCACTAAACTGACAAAGGCCTTCACAAAAACTTCATAATAAAAAGTCTACGTTACAAGAGTCCTAGCTTCTATAAACAACCTTTCCTTTTTTTTTTGTTGTTGTTGTTATAAGTAATTTATTAAATGCAATACAATCCTTTATTTCTTATAATATTAGTACTCACCACCATCTTCGTAGCTATGCAATAAGTCATACGTTACATCATTAGTTTCCATAACATCATTGACTTTGATTTGACCAACACTGGTTCCAATCCCTACGTTAGATCCAACCCAAAATTGATACGGTGCCCCAATAAAATCAGGTTTATCCAAATTAGCTCCTGTAAATAAGACACGCGTATTATTAGTTGTGTTAGTTCGTTTAAATTATCTGTATTTATGTCATTGGACCCGATTGAGATGTATCTGGGCATATCATTTCGATATCTGGACACTGCACTGAGTCGATGGAAAAATGCGTCCACAGCGCTTTGGCAAAACCTTGATCACATCATGGCACATCATGATCAGCCTAATTCGACAATTGGCCCAAAACATATTATCATAGTAGGGTTACTGTTACAAAATTTAAAATTGACTCTGCAAAAATGTACGAAACAGGTGATTTTACTTTATCGAAATCAGAGTTCGTGCCATAATACAAGTTGTTTGTTATCACAAGCACATGCATACGCTTTGACATCAAGAACCGATTTAAAGTCTGTATAATCATCATCATTCGAGCGGTCAGTCCTAGGATTCGCTTCCCAACTCATTCTCGTCCATTTCGCCCTGTCTTGGGCATCCTCGCATCCTATATTTAAATTCCGTATGTATTCAAATTACTCATAAATACGTAAGATATACTGACCTTTTGTAGCTCTGGTAACATCGATAGTCACCACAGCTAAAGAGTAACGCCTCTCACTTGGATTTGCAGGCTGATCAGAAGCTTCGATGAATAATGCATGTCTTCCCTCAACCAATGGTGATTCGGCCAAACTGATTGAACCAGTCTTAGCATCCACTTGGAACGGTGAAGTGATGGTCAAGTTACTAGTCCTTTGCAAGTCGTACAAGACAATTCCGTTCCTACCCAAATCTGGATCTACAGCCTTCACTTTTCCAATATACGTCCCGACTTTGGAATTTGATTTTATTGAAAACTCATAAAGGTTGCTCGGAACAAATACCGGGTTATTATCATTGGCGTCGAGTAAAGTAACTTCAACGGTGACGAACGACATCAGTTGGTGTATATCTTCAAAGTACTCAATGTTTTCACTTTTAGTACCCAATTTGTCGGGGAATATGTATGTTGTTTTATCCTGCTTGTAAGGTGAAGGTCTCGCGTTCCTTCGCCACTTTGAAAGGCGGTGTTTATCCAAAAATGTTCCGACAACACTTGGTCGCTTCTCTTTTGCGTAAACCTTCATTCGGAGGGAGGCGTGTTGTTCTCTATCTAAGACGGTCTGTAATGATATAACAGATAGATATTTAGTAAGGCTGATAAACAGTTTACTGATAATGCAAGACATACATACTAGTATCATATAGAGAAAAAAATTTTTATTTTTGTTTGTAATAAACTAATCAATAAGTACTGGACCGATTTAAAAAATACTTCACTAATGGAATGCTAACACGTCCACGGAGAGTGTGTAATTAGATAGCTGTATATTACAACACTCATCTATGGAGTATTCCTTTGTATGACACGTGAGAGATAGGTGTGCTAGCGCACCTGGACGCTTGAGTGGTTATCACTGAATAACATAGACAACATTTTATCCTGGAAAAATAATAGGTTCCCGCGGGATAGTTGGTTGTTTACTGAAATCCGATTAAAGCCGCTGAGAACGGCTAGTAGATACATAAAGTTAACGCTTCCGTCCTACAGGTGGGGTAGGTAGAGAATATGGACCGCTACTTTGTTCTATCCACACAACTTCTTATCCTCACATTTATATCCACAATCCTTTCCAAACCTCTGCTGTTATTCTTGCCAAATCAATCCCAACAGTTCATTCATAGCAAATACAAGCAATATAATTATGACAACCAGTTGACTATAGTTTAAATCGCAATCGCGGCCATATTGAATTTATGATGACGTCACACAACCTACGTCCATTTAAGGGTTCCAGAGAATCCCTAGTTTGATCAAAATCTGTTATGTAGTTTGGCCGTGAAAAGGTAACAGAGTTAATATTTCTGTGTTTCACATATAAAAGTAAATGATATGAAACATTAAACTATCGCAATTATACTTGAAAGACATAAAAGCTATCTAGGTAACCGGAAAGGAAATCGGCGCAAGGTTACCGTAAGAGCCAATAATCTCTTTATCTGCCTGGACTCACTCAGGCTAGCCTAGTGGTTCTCAATCGTCAGCTGACCACAGATAATCCCTAAGGTGTTCTTATGCTGGTGTTGAGATGCGTTTGTAAACTTATTAAAACATTTGGGAAGTAGTTTGACAGTTATCTGGTACCCATAACACAAGCTTTGCTTACTTCGTTAACCGGTTAGGGAACATTGTGGAACTATTTCCTACAGTTGTAAACAGTTGGGAACAAAATGAAACAAAAGGAATTCGTTTGCAATAGTTGCGTAATTACTTGATCTGGCATTTCTTGGATGATAGTCAAGGCGAACACCTCAGCCTCAGTCACCTCGAGCGCGAGAGCTCCACTGTCATACTAACGCTAAGATGGTTTTTATAGCTTATATTTATTTTTTATTATAAGACATATTTAACTGGAGTTAAAATAATCATCTAAATCAGTCCATCCCTACGAAAGCTACGCAGCCACAGACAGACACCCATCTTATTCCTTATGGCACCGGGAGCTAAAAAGAAAAATTATCCCCGATGTTTGAGAATCACTGCTCTAGGCAAAGGAAATCTAAGCTCCGCCGCTGCTGCTCCAGTGACCTATTTTATTTAAACTCATTTTTATGCTCTCAATAAAAAAGTTAGTGGGCAAGTTTATTTAGCTTGAATCTGAAAAATATTATGATTGTGCCCTTCCAACGGCGATTGATGGCCTAGTTTATGGACATCGGAATGTTCACGCCATTTGTTGGGCAGAATGTGAATGCGTTTGCTGGCTCAGTACGTTTTGTTTAAGTTACTATGTTTACATAGCGTTTATATAGTTCGTTTTTTTTAACTAGTGGACCGGCGCGACTTCGTTTGCGTAGCGTTCTACTCCTACCTACCCCTACCCCTAACCTACACTACCCTACAGGTATTCTACACCTAGCCTACACATAATTTACACCTACCTACTCTCTTTTTCTTGCTATAAAAATCCTCTTTAATCACTCTATCTATCGACGAAAACCGCATAGATAGTTTAAAAAGTCTAAGAGTACATCGGTACAAATATAAATACGTAGGGACAGACGACGGGAAGCGACTTTCCTAGGAAATTTCAAATATTTTTTTTAGATAAAATACCTATAGCATATGTTAATTGCTGACAATGTAGCTTTCTATAGGTGTGAGATTTAAAAAAAACGATTATGTACTTTTTGTGTTTATCCATTACAAACAAACAAACTGACAAACAATCAAATATTTCCTCTTTATAATATTATAGTTTTTTTATGGCATACGATAGGCAAACAGGCACGCGGGCCACCTGATGGAAAGTGGTAACCACTGCCTATAGACATAACACGTTACTCTGACCGCAAAAAGGCAAATGTCTCTACGTACACCTAGTACCTATTCATCATCATCATCATCATATCAGCCAGAAGACGCCCACTGCTGGGCATAGGCCTCCCCCAGAGATCTCCACAAAGACCGGTCCTGTCCTTTCCGCATCCAGCTGGTACCTGCGATCCTTACCAGGTCGTCGGTCCACCTTGTAGGAGGCCTACCCACCTAGTACCTATTAGTATAAAGATACTTACCTGATTCCTGACGGTGAGCCACCCTGTGCGAGGGTCAATGGAAAAAGCGCCCTCCCGGTCACTCAACTGGTACGTAAACTCTCCGTTGTCACCTTGGTCCCTGTCTGTGGCCATCACTTGTAACACACTGAAGCCTGAAAGTATAAATACATTACAGTTATGTCCTGAACATTTCGAAAACCAAATGACCATATTTCTGTTATTAAAATCAGTAGATCAATTGTACTTAAGATTAAGTACGTAATATAAGGACGATGCTCTTACGGTGAGGGAAAACATCGTGATGAAACCTGCACATTCAGGCGACTGGATGTGTAACCATGATCCAATCTGGTCAGGTTCCCCTGGTAGCAGGGTCATTAAGGTCAGATGGCAGTCGCTCCACTGTAATTACCTGACCTGCCAAATCCTGGATCATGGTCAAGGCAGACTTCTAGTCCTCGTGCGCGAAAGTACAACCGGGACATTAACGCCAAGATGATGATGACGTAATATAAGGACGAGCTGATTGACTAACGAGAATCGGTGGGACACGTTAACTTCTCGTCTTGACGTTAATGTCCCGGTTGTGCTGAATGTGCAGGTTTCATCACGATGTTTAGCGTCACCCATAATTTCGATATAAGGTACTTCACATCAAAATCACTCTGACAACACTTTTGAGATAAAAAAGTCAATGTCCCCATTCCATTAGATGAGTGGGTAGAAATAATATCATCATGTAACATTAGAATGAAATTATTTTAGAAGAGAACAACGCAATTTATTCAACATTGTATGAAGTGTCTATCCGCCCACTATTAAATTTCTGGAAAATTTATATGGTTAACTTAAGTTATGATCCGTAACTAAACAAAGGGACAAACATAATATTTGTTTCAAACTGAAGAACTTGAAGATTTATCGTCGGACGGAAAACAAATCGAAAACATACGTCGCGTGTGAGTCCCTTTTAATATAATAATATAAAATAACGGGAAAAAGGGCCAGCCCACTGCCATTTAAGCTTCTGCTAACACTAATTCTGTGCGCTACGTTGCCGCGTCGGTAACTTTTGTTCTCTGTTGGGTACTACATCACAACCCATAAAGTCCACTGCAGGACTTACGGCCTCTCCTACGAAACGGGAGGTTACTGTCATAATCTCTACTCTTGGCAGGCGGGTTGGAGATCGCAGTACTATAAATATAACAATAGAAAACGCTGTTACCTATTTTCCAGCCTACGGAGACTCAAGATTCTTTGCCTTGATAATATTAGTGGCCTCGTACGACACCCATGAGTGTAAGGGGTTGGTGCTATTCTACTCTACTACGTGACTCTGTTGGATACTTCGTTGTGATTACTTGTGATTTTTGGCCCTTCGAAATATATTAATAGAAATAATATTAAACTTACCATTGGGTAAGTTTTCCACAATACTGATGTTGTAGAAGTCAACTTCGAATTCGGGTAGATTGTCGTTCAGATCCAAGATCTCCACCTCGATCCGCGCTTGCGCTGTCTTCAAGGGGTTGTCCACTTGTGTCGCTTGGATTTGTAAAGCGAAAGTGTTTCCTGAAATAGAAGTTTTACTATTAGTTATTATTTTTCTTTAAAAGTAATGACAAGGAGCAGACAGCCCCCTTGATGGTAAGCGGTAACTGTCGCCCATAATTTTGTTTGCAAATATATTTACGGGTTATATATACTGAGATTTTTGAAAGACAAGATACATAATTTTTTACAAGTTACCATAAATTAAGACTAAACTTATCATTCAACACCTAAAACCGAAAAAACGTTTTCGAATCTCCTTTTTTTCACGATGTTGAGCAATATTTTAGGGTTTCTTCAGAATCTGATTAGATGAAAAAAATGGTATACCTGTCTATCTTACTAGACCAAAATGTTGCACTGACCAGGAATATATAATTTGGCCTATAAAGTGTGAGCGAGCAATTGCTGCTGTTACTTGCTCTTGCTAGTGCTAGAAACGACTTCAAAGAATTCTGCAATGTGAGGGCACCTCATATTTTCATGGTCAGGCTATACATGCCTTCATGGCCAGGCTATACATGCCATCGACACGTCAAGGATAAGATCAATCATATGAAAGTCATACCAGGTAAAGCAGCCTCAGCATCCAGGTCGATCTCCTTATCCAAGAAGACGGTGCCATTATACGGATTGAGGGAGAACAACTTCCTCTCGTTGCCCGATACCAGCTCATAGCGCACAGGTGACACCACGCCAAGGTCTTGGTCGTAAGCCCTGATGGGCTCCGGGAATTCGAGCTCGCGGTGGATGCGTTTACCCTGGATGGTTTAAGGTAATGGTTTTTGGGAAGAGGTTGGCTAGGGATTTAATAATAAATAATAATGATATACTATTGAAGCAGGATCACGGAGGTCAGATGACAGTAGGTCCACTGTAATTATCTGATCTGTCAAATCCTGGATCATGGTCAAGGCGAAACCCGGCCCCCGTGCGCGCGAGTACAACCGGGACATTAACGCCAAGATGATTATTATTATAAATAATGATAAACTATTATGGGGTACCAATTGGCTTCCAAGACAGATCAACCAGTCTCAGGGTCCCCAGCAGAAGGTCTTATGAGTGTCAACTTCGCTTTGCCAACGGTATTAGGAGATACAGCTAACGACAAGGGATTTATTATAGGGTTTTACATAACTACGACCTTGGCAGCAGGCAGGGTTGACCTTATGAAATGTCTAAGGTTATCATGCTTTGCTGTTTCGTGCTAGACAAAGTATGTTATACTACGCACGTGCTGCAGTGACGGATCGTTGCGGGAAGCCCCGCGCCCCGTGGTGAAGTCATTTCCCTTGGCAATGCGAATTGGCTAAATTCATTCGGCTAAATTCAGAAGTAATAAGCGTGACTGCAAGTCAAAGTGGACTGTACTGCTCAAAGAATAAGGTCCATTATTGTACCACTTTTATAACTTTCACGCGTCGCTCCGCTTTCCAAAAGTCGTGACACAAAAATGGACCTTATTAAATGTGAAATATATTCCACCATGACTTGCTCTCACGCTTTTCGCTTCTGAATTTGGTCGACTGAATTTAGCCAGGTGTAATAATTATATAACTTAGACTTTGATATTCAAGTGGAATTGATAATTATTATTTGATAAAAGTAAAGGTCAAGCATTTATAAATATTTCTTTCCCCATAAATACTTTACTCCATAAATAATACCTTTGACTTTGACTTAAATACTCACCAAAAGCGGATAGAACTCAGGTATCTGCGTCCGATAGAGGTCAGCCGTGAACTTCGGTGGTAGGTCATCACTGTCCACAACGGTCACAAAGAGAGTTGTGTTGGCTGACCGAGGTGGAGAGCCACGATCCTGCAAAGATATAGACATACATTTGGCAATTTGTACAATATAAATAAACTAAATATTTCCTACTAACATATTTAAAATAGGTTAAAGATTGTAGTGCCATGCCAAACTAGAGCTCAGCTCAGCATATGCTGTAGGCTGTAAGACCACCGCGCTGATTTTCAGCTAAGCATTACAGTTACAGAATTACACGCCAAGTGGTCAGACAGGTAACGTAGTTATAAGGGTATGTTCCGGATTTCCTACCGCGTACCTTTGTTGACGACCCGTGCTGTGTCGAAATATCGGGCTACTCGTCAACAAAAGTACGCGGTAGGAAACCCGGAACATACGTAATAAAATATGTAATAATAACCGCGATAGTTTAAAACGTCAGGTAACGTAGTGCTGTACATTTGCCCATAATCTTATCAAAGGAAATCACTTTAAAGTTGTTGACAGTTTCCGTACAGGCAAGGAAGTTAGCGAGCGTAAAACTTTCCTCGAATAACGAATGTGAACTTTAGAGGAATTTCAGAAACTTGATTTGGACGTAGGTGAAATTGGGCGTGGAAATATCGTTTGGTATATTTGACTGAAGTACAAAGGAACTGTTTTGGTAACTGATTTTATATCATAATCATAATCATAATCACTTATTCAGTCATCACAGGTACATAAAGGTGTTCCTTGATCTGCCCAATCCTGGATCATGGTCAAGGCAGACCTCGGGCCCTCGTGCGCGAGAGCACACCCTGACATTAACGCCAAGATGATAATGATTTTTTTTCTATTGTGTGTTTCAGACACTGCAAAATCAATAGAATTCCTAACAAGAATTATAGTCAGATAGAGGCAGCGCTAGTTCAATAATGCCAAACTCTTTTACGGCATGGCTCAAGAAGAGAAACATGTTGCAGCTTGTTTTACGCTACGTGGCGACAAACGAGCAGACAATCCAGCTGATGGTAAGCGGTAACTCGTCCATAACATCTATGCATGTATTTAGGTAGCAAAAATGCAGAACCCCAGGTGCATTGGCACTGTGAGAGCTAAAATGAAATGCTTTAGACCTGTAATTACGCTGGCTACCATATCCTTCAAACCGAAATACAACAAAGCAAGCACTGTTGCTTTGCGGCTGAATCCAAATGGCTTTCCAAAAACCAAAATTACTCACAGACGCCGTGATGATGAGGGTAAACTCTTTGTCACCAGCATCGTAATCCAAGGGCTTCTTCAGCACCAAACCAGGTTTATGGGAGCTCTCGAGGCCGAAGTGACCCTCAGGGTCTCCAGCCGTAATGCTGTATTGGACATCAGAGTTTGGAGTGTTGGGTTTGTCTCGGTCAAACGCGCGGATGCCCTTGAATATCGTTAAACCTGGAAATAATATTATCTAGATTTAAATTCTTACAGGTGAAAATCTTTATTAAACAATAAAGTAGACATAAAATAAACAAAACAAAGATGAAAACATAACTAACTAAAATTAAATTGTCCTAAAACCCTAATCTAAAATTCTATAAGTACAATAACACCTAAATCGCTGCCACTGCTGGCTGCATTCCCCCGCTGAATGGCTATCCCTATTCGATGGCCGAAGAATAAGCCAGCCGTACGCTCACCGGTGGAACGAATTGGTGCATAAAGGTTTTTGAAGATTATAACATTCAAAATGAAATAAAATCATATCATCATCAGAAATTCTAAACCGTTGGTTCGTTGTTACAGTACATAATTGCAAAGGCTTGGAAGGTAAGAGATTGACCGACGCCGAGGCATATTTAATTAATTTCTCAAATAATAATACGTAAAATAATATACGATTCAAAATGGTGGCCATTCTTTCTAATATTGAACTTTTCTAACTAGTGTTCTTGGACTAATAGTTTCCGAGTTACTTATTACGTTTTTAATAAATGGGGTAAATCGATTTGTTTCGTTTACCAGCCATTGTAAAGCACACTGAAAAGTGTGCTTGATGCATTACCATTTGGTTGTGCAAACCAAAGGTTTTATACCCCTGGATAGTCTTTTTGACATTGACAGTTGTGTTTTTACATGTTTGATCTTTAATTTCATCATCTTTAAGTATCAGTAGGAACTTAAAAGCCAGACGAAGGTAGATACGTGACATTCTCATTATGGTGGTGCCAATGTAATCAGGTATGCAAGTGATCTTCATTTCTCACAAATACTCAGTGACAAATGAGACTGGCCGTGTGCTATCCGGCAGACTAGAATAGCATCAACCCCTTCACTCGTTGATGTCGTAAAAGTCGACTAATGTTTTCGAGGCAAAATATCTAGTCTCCGTAGGCTGCAAAATGGGCAGTACCGTTTTCCATCGTCTAATTTATAATACTACGATTTCCAACCCGGCTGCCACGTGTGGATATTATCCCCTTTCGTGGAAGAGGCCTTAAGTCCTGCAGTACACTGTTGTGTGCTATAATGATGATGATGACTCAGTGACAACAGACCGAAAATTGTTTTTGGCTGAACATACTTTATTTTCGGTTCGAAAATTTTTGTAAGAGCAACGAAACTAGATTATCAACTTTATTTTGGCTTAGTAACAGGGGCAAATCTCCCAAAATGTCAACCAAGTAAATTACTTTGGATTTTCTAACTCAAATTACACTGAGATCCAAATTAAAAGCGACAGTCGTGTTTTAGTCTCAAGAACCCGATCCGGGTTCAAGTTACCCTTTGTACGATTCTTTGTATAATCGTAAAAAACCTGATTTAATTTAACGCAGAATTTGTCGCAAATAACGTCTAAGTATTGTACTTTAAGTTTTTTGAGTACACTAGTGGATCCGGCGCGACTTCGTTTGCGTACACCTACTTTACCCCTACCTACAGTTTTTTTCTTGCTTATAAACCGTATGCTGCATAATCGCTCTATATTTTTTTTATATGTCATACGGTAGGAAAACAGGCAAGCGGGCCACCTGAAAAGGCCTGATGGAAAGTGGTCACCACTGGCTATAGACATAAGCAACACCAAGAGTATCGCCAATGCGTTGCCCACCTCTATAACACGTTGCTCTGGCAGCAAAAAGGCAAATGCTCTTCCACTGCCAAAGCCACGGTTCTCCAAATCCCCACCCTATGGAGCACTGGAAACCTTACTCACCGGCAGAAACACAATACTATTTAAAATAGTATTATTTAGCTGCGATATTCTGTAAGGTGGAGGTACTTCCCCCGTCGGGCGGCTCCAATTCGGACGAGATACCCCGCTATGCCCTACCTCTCTTATCTATTGTTGAAACCGCATTAAAATCCGTTGCGTAGTTTAAAAGTTCTAAGCGTACGTAGATACATAGAACAAAGTGGCGGTCCATACTCTCTGCCTTCACCACCTATAGGATAGAGACGAGAGCTATATGTATGTATGTATGAATGATGTAATATTTACCTGTTGGAGTCAGCTCGTCGACTATGACTTTGTACGGCGTATCCAGAAACTTCGGTGAGTTATCGTTCACATCTTCAATGTAGACGGTAATGGAGAGGTACGCCGATATCTGGAACGTAATGTAACAAAAAAGTGACTATAAGTGCTAGTTCATACGATTTGAGTACGGGTCCTCAATGCGGTTCTGTAATTTTGTTACTTGAAAACTATGTGCATGAACTGTAGACGTAGGTAATCGGCGACAGTTACAGCTTACCATCTATTGGTTGTTTGGTCGTTTGTCAGTAAATAGGTAACAGTAAAAGAACGTTACGCGAAGATTTAATATTACTGACTTGCCGTGCCGGTCTGCCACGCCGAAGACCCGGGTTCAATTGCGGGGCAAAAATTGAAGTGATGAATTTTAATTTCTGTTACGGGTCTGGGTGTTATATGTATAATAATTATGTATTTAAAAAGTATGAGTATAAGTAGTTTATAAGTTATCTATAGCACCTAGAACACGCTTTGCTTGTTATTGAATGTAATTACCCAAGCGATGAATATTATTTTTTCTTTGTGCAGAATACGAGTACATAACCCACGCTTGGTTTTCTGGACAAAGCAAACGACGGTCCTTAGTAATTTTTGCCCAAATTGTTCTGAAGAGACGCGGTACAAAATTATTTCTCATTTGTCGAGGTATTTTAGGATGTGGCCTTTTGTTTTGGTTGGGAATTGTAATGATGTAATAATTGTAGAGGTTGTCTAGTGGATAACGGGGCCGTACCAACAATATCTAGGCCCAAGATGTCACCAACTGGGGTCGTTGGTGCTGACAGACGGATGAAGCTCTGGCGAATCGGCTTTTCTCTAACGGGTTGTGCGGATCAGGTGGCATTCGTCGCAAAAACATCCTTTTAACTATGGATTGTGGTAGGAATCCGCTATCAATAAATCTGAAAGCGGTTTCCTAGTAGGCGAGCGGACTCTGATTTACCGCTGGCTGCTGGATTTAGCTAGGATAAAAATGAAGCATTGTAAAGTGTATTCGGCGAATAGATATGGTATATCGACCTGACTGAAACGCAGAGGTCCCGGGTTCGATTCCCGGCCGAGCAAAAACTGAAATGATTTATTTTAATTTCTATTACCAGTCTTGGTGTTATATGTATAATTATATTTCTTTTTATAGCTTCATTCTGTACATATAATCAAGAATGAAATACTTTTAGCCTCCAAGACAACATAGCACGTATTAAAAAGTAAGTCATTTGACTACCGGATATTAGAATTTTACCTAGAAGCCCCGTGTGGCTGTCAGTCAATTTCGATATCTATCTATACATAGTATAAAACAAAGTCGTTTCCCGCCATCTGTCTCTATGTTTTAAACTACGCAACGGATTTTGATGCAGTCAGCAATAGATATATTGATTCAAGAGGAAGGTTTATGAGCATGAAAAAAGGGTAGGTACAGGGAAAAGTAAGTAGCGAACGAAGTCGCGACGGATCCACTAGTAAGATTTAAGCGACAACATTTTACAACCATTTCAAACCACACACATAGAAACTTTACGATAGCTGTATGTAACTATACGAAGCAATAAATATTTAAGTATTAAGCACTTATAGGGACAATGAAACTTTACAAAGCTGTAAAAGTTAGAGATTGAAATATTTCATTGCAACGATCAACCAATCTACTTATTAGCTGCAAGTCATTACTTTTAATACTTCCAATAAAAGCTGACACGAACGCGAAGTTGATTGCAAATGAATCATGAGGGGCTAGGTTGAATAAACTCGAAATGCTTGAGTAGTATTTAGTTAGGTTATAGGTTAGGTATAGGTAATACTTAGGTTTTCACTTTTATTGTATTTATGGCCGAATGAATACGGTATCCGACTCGTAAACGAGAGGTACTGGGTTCGAATCCTACCGCAGCCATGTACCAATGACTCTTTTCTGAGTTATGTACATAAGTTGAATACTAACTGATACTCTTAAGGTGAGGGAAAACATCATGATAAAACCTGACCATTCAGGCGACTGAATGTGTAACCATGCTCCAAACTGGTCAAATTCCCCTGGTAACAGGGTCACGGAGGTTAGATGGCACTCATCAACACATCCCATAACAGTCCACTGCAGGACTTAGGGCCTCTCCCACGAAAGGGGAGGTTATTGCCATAATCTCCACGCTTGGCAGGCGGGTTGGAGATCGCAGTGTTTACATATATCAATGGAAAATGCTGCTGCCCATTTTTCAGACTACGGTGAATCTTGACCTTTTTCCTCGAAAACATTAGTCGCCTTGTACGACACCCATGAGCGTAAGGGGTTGGTGCTATTCTACTCTGCCGGACACCACACGGCCATTGACCAGATGGCACTCGCTCCACTGTCATTACATGATCTACCAAATCCTGGATCATGGTCAAGGCGGATCCCGGGCCCTTTTTTTTTTTTTTTTTATGTCATACGGTAGGCAAACAGGCAAGCGGGCCACCCGATGGAAAGTGGTCACCACTGCCCATAGACATCAGCAACACCAAGAGTATCGCTAATGCGTTGCCCACCTCTATAACACGTTGCTCTGGCAGCAAAAAGCAAATGCCACTTCACTGCCAAAGCCACGGTTCCCCAAATCCCCACCCCATGGAGCACTGGAAACCTTACTCACCGGCAGAAACACAATACTATTTAAAAGAGTATTATTTAGCTGCGATATTCTGTAAGGTGGAGGTACTTCCCCAGTCGGGCGGCTCCAATTCGAACGAGATACCCCGCTATGCCCTACCTCTCTTGTACGCTAGAGCATAACCGGGACCTTAACACCAAGATTATTAGCATTCTATCTGTGAAAGTATTTTTGAAATCCGTCCAGTAGTTGTCGAGTTTAGTCATTACAAACAAAACAACAGAACAAATCCTTTCTCTTTATAATATTAAGTATAGACAGAAGTATAGATTACCCATTCTATAGATTAACTGAGGTCTAAAAACTCCCAGTAACATAATGTACAAAGTAGGCGCCTACAGAAGTAATGCTATATACCGACCTTGTTACAAGTTTGAACCGAACAATTTACTTGAGGTTCATAACTTGTACATCAATTTGTGGGCGTGCAATTAGGAAAAAACTTCTGGCAGAAGTTTCGGCGCATTAAACTTCGCTAAGCGATCGTGCCTAACTTCTAGATGCGAATATGTATCCAACTATAGTAGAAGCAATTACCAATTCGTATTTCGTATGGGTTTCAGTCTCCTTAGATTTAGATTTGGATTAGATTTATATTTAGATTTTATTTATTACCTACTCTTACACAGAACAATACATTTTAGATACATTTAAATACATTTCTATGAAATGATATCGTCAAAGATTAAACACGTCAATAAAATAAATTTATATAATTAAATGTCCAAAGAGAAAACATCGATACAAGTAAAAATTTGGTTAGTTTATAGATTAAACACTTCACTTTTCTCTCGTCTCTTCACTTTGTTCAATTTAAATATTATTTTACCTTTGGTTTTACTTGTATATTGTATCCAGTTTTAAGTTCATATGTTTATTTTATGGTTTTGTATATGTATTTAGTATGTGCTTCCGGACTATAGTTGCATAAATGTATATCCCTCCTCCTTTTTACTCTAGTAGTTTTATATTTTTTTGTCTTTCTTTTCCTGCACCTTTCTCAGGATTAGATTATCCCGGTTGACTGGTAGATAAGGCTATTTTACTTTTGTGCATAAAGCTTTAATTAATTAATTAAAATGTCAAAGTAAAACTATCCATAATACTAATGACAATATTAAAAAATAACAAAATATAATTACAATTTAAATAATAAATATCAATAAAATAATGCAAACTTTTAATATGATAAGTATTCGTTGAAATTTTGATTCAAAAATTCTTTAACAGAGTTAAATACATGATTCAATAAAAGGTTCTTCAGTTGGCGACAAAATGTTTCGTCATTTTGTTCACCTCTAAGGAGTATGGGCAGTGTTGATACAGAGGAGGACCTATGACTCGCAGATTATTTTCCGCTAACGCGGAGCGCCGGGGTACGGAGGCTAGTATTGGATAGTGCTAGCAGATTGTTTCCAAGCATGCTTCATCTTGAGCCATCGTCACTTACCAGGAAGTAAGATGGCAGTCACATACCCGGCTTATTTTTTTACGTGACGTTTGGTACTCATGAGATACAATACATACCTAGACAAAGTAACACCCAGACCCGGAACAGAAAAAAAAGTTATCGAACCCGGGACCTCTGCGTAATGGACCGACATGGTGACCACTGAACCACATTTACAGACGATTGTATCACCTATTCAAAAATAATACTTGAGAGGCGATCGACACTATGCGTTCCGTCAAAATGGCGCACTTATCTAAATCGTTGTTGAATTTACTTGACAAAGAAATTACATTTTCAATTTTGGCCATCGGGTCAGACAAGATTTTCTTTTGCCGCGATATGACACACTAGCTGTCAAAGCAAACAGAGCAATTCAAATGAGGAGTTTTCCAATAGGTATCTAAAGCATTCCTAACCACTCACTAGATGGCGCCCCGACAATTTTGGTAATTGATAATCGCTTGAAATAGGTTCTTAGCAAACAGGATATAAACACTGGGTACGTTGTATTGGATAATATTGTATTTGTCAATAGTTTTCAACCATTTTCGAGGTTGTAATAATAATGCAACATAGTGTCAACTTTTATAAATATTTCTTTTTACATTTCGTTTAACCTTTAAACTTTTTATTTTTAAGTTTAGTATTAGTTGGTTGCATGAAATCACTACCACCATCATACAGATTAAAAAAAGATTACCAAAATTGTAGGAGCGCCATCTATTGATGCTTTTTGAAACGCAATGCGTTCACTTACAGCAAAGAGTTGGAAAACAATCAGGGTGCTTCTGTCATACATCCAATATGTCAATGACATAGTGTTCTGTCGCCAGATGTCTGATCAGGGGGTCTAAAAAGGCCACATTAGCGTTTCATATTATGATTCAAATTAGAGCGCCACAAACTAATCTGATCCGGTGGCCATTACTGGAACTACGTGACGCCATTTTGAAGTGTCATGTCAATGTCAACAAAAGCGACCCTGCTGTTAAGTTTGTGAAAAATTAATATGAATCATATTATGAAAAGCTGATGTGGCCTTTTTAGACCCCCAGATCATATAAAACATCTGGCGACCAGAGATCAGATCTGTTTTTTTTTTTGATAAGCTCTGGTACTGTATAATTTATTTTTTGAAGAAAACTCATAAACTAATTATAAATACATACTTATAAAACATACAACACAGAGACGTGTATTAGAAATTAAAATTCATCAATTCAATTTATGCCTGGCCGGGAATGAAACCCGGGAACTATGTTAAATAAATGGGGTGCGAAATGAACCGAATCAGATCGTTGTCATAAATTAAAGTAAAATGAATATTGTCTATGAATTGAAAACCTTATCACAACCAGCACTATAACTTCGCATAGTAATTACATAAACAAGTATTGTTTCTAAAGGATATAAATACCCAACATCCAACTAAGTCAGTGACATCCATCACCCAATATCCCTACGCGTAGGCTTGCGCACTGTCACGCCGCACAGGTCATTGGCATCACTTAAAACCAGTCTTCACATTTATGGCCTCTCTAAAAGTAAACATAAAAATCGTTGAGGACCTCCTTCTCTCGCCCCCTGTGTTTGTGTAGGCTACCCTCTCAGGGCAATCCTGTCTCCTAAGCCTCACTTCTGACCCTGTTTCTGTGTTGAAGAGCTTGAAATGCCATGGATATTTCGGCGTCGCGGTAAAATGGTTGGCTTTGGTTATATTATAAGTAGCTTATACTGGGTTCATTCTAGTACACCTGGGGTTCTGGTGACGTAAAACACAGGCTACCGTCTATTTTACGTACCAGTTTTCTCATGTACCTTGTTTTATTTTACTATTATTTAACAAATAGGATGTGTTACAGATAAGGCTAGGTGTGAAGAACAAATAAATATCTTTTATTATTTTTATACTTTTATATTATCACGTCGCAATAACATATCATAAACAAATAAGTATGTTTAAGACACATAGAGCCATCAAGGCCCAAAGTATGCAAAGTTTGTGTTATGGGTAGTAGAAAACTTATCCTACATAGTTATCATACATAATATAACACACAGACCCCTAACAGAAATTAAAATTCATCACTTCAATTTCTACTCGGCTGGTAATAGAACCCGGGACCTCATGCGTGACTGGACCATTCAGGTCGTAATGATGAGTTATAACACAAATCTAAATTGTATAGACTCTACATTACCCTATACTAATATTAAATCAAAAACCACAGAACCGGTTTTATAAAAAAAATACACCGTTACAATACTACATTACCTCTGAACAAAATAGGCAATTTTATCCCGGACAAAAAAATACTGTGTGAACGTTGAATGATTACAGAGATCCGTACTGCGCGCTCTGGTGAAAGCCGCTGAGAACGGCTAGTAATATAAATTATATTTGTTTGTTAGTAATCGATTATCTAAGTAAGTAAGTAAAAACATGCACAATCAATGCAAATCTCTAGAACTAATTAATGAAATTATAGTAATTTCATAGTTTAATGACATTCAATCAATACCTAGATGGGCCATAGTACATTTAGGGTCGAAAATGACAAGTACGAAACGATGCAGTCAACAAACAAACTCATCACCTGTACAATGTTGCCTTCGAATGTGTTCCCTGAACATTATAATCTAGGCTTGGCGCTATCAAGGCTAGAGTGAATAGGCTATTCCTAGACAGGCTTGCTCTATCATCGGCCGCATCGTCACTACCAAAAGGTGAGATGGCCGTCAAATTATAGCCTAATAAAAAAAAAGTTTAAACCATTGATACAGCTAGTATATAGAAGTCTTTGGGTTAAACATACCAAATCATCTCCGAAGTCTTTGGGTTAAACATACCAAATCGTCTCCCGAATCGAAATCGCAGCCCAGTCTGAACTTGACGACGTTTTGCGGCGAGTCGCTGTCCACCAGGTCGTCCAAGCTCTGGGCCAGGACCACAGACACGTGGGTCCGGTTGACGTCCCTGTACGTGAAGAGCTCGGCATCTTCCTCTCGATCCACCGGTTGCACGCTGAGGTTCTTTCTGTGGACAAATTGAGAGTAGAATTATAATAAACAATCGTTCTATCGGCTATTCTCATGCTTATACAAAGAAAAATAATACTGTATAGCCGTAGTGCAATCAGTAAGAGAGGAGCGTCGGTGGACGATTAGTTACGGTATCCGACTAGTAAGCGTGAGGCACCGGGTTCCAATCCTACTACGGCCATGTACCAATGACATGATTTATTTTGACATCACAAAAATCCATAAGCATTTATATATTAAGGTAATTTTAGAACACATGATTAAATATTTAATTTATTTCATTTTAGTTATGTACATTAGTTGAATGCTAACCGATGCTCTTATAGTGAGCGAAACATCGTGATAAAATCTGCACATTCAGGCGACTGGATGTGTAACCATGATCCAATCTGGTCAAGTTCCCCTGGTAGCAGGGTCACGAAAATAAAAATAAATAAATAAATAAAGCGAGCGCATCCAGGTAGGGGGCGACGCATGCAGACCGATCAGCTCGTACGAGGGCTTACCCCGGCGAGACACCGGGCACCGATACGCGCCACGCACATAACCGCCTAGGCGAATCATGTGCGGCGCGTGCCTGGCCCCAGCCAGCCCGCCGGCGCGAGCACCCGCACGCACGGAGGTCAAACGGCAGTCGCTCCACTGTAATTACCTGATCTGCCAAATTCTGGGTCATGGTTAAGGCATACCCTGGGCTCTCGTGCGAGAGAGCATAAGCGAGACATTAACGCCAAGATCATTATTTATTTCAATCAGTAAAAGAGTCAGCAGCTACTTTCTATCATCGTAATGCTCTAAATCGACATGGAGTTCATCCCTTGGAATGTCATTATCATTATCACAGCCCATTACAGTCCACAGCAGGACCAAGGACCTCTCCCACAAAAGGGAAGGCTATAGTCATAATCTCCACGCTTGGCAGGCGGGTTGAAGATCGCAGTGTTATAAATATAACTATGGAAAACGCTGCTGCCCATTTTCCAGCCTACGAAGACTCTTAAATCTTTTGCCTCGAAAACATTAGGCTGCACGGCTACACGGCTGCCGCGCGCGGCGTGCCGCGCTGTGTTTGTACAGGCAGTTATCGTTCGTCCGTAATCCTGTCTGGACGTGTTTGCGCTTCTCAAAAATGGACAATGAAACATCAATTAGATTGATTGAAATATATGGCTCATATAATGAGTTGTGGGATCCTCAACAGAAATGATAAGCAAATTCGAATAATAAGCAGAGCTAAAACACTGACCGCCTTCATTGTAGTTTTGGTTCAGACTGAATTCAAATGCGCGGCGTGCCTCGCAAGTGCCGCGCAATATTGCCGCGCAAACATTCGTCAATAGTCCTAACTAGAGCGCGGCAGAATTGTTTCCTGGACATGCCGCGTGTTGCTGCCGCGCACGTGCCGCTCTATGTTTGGACACACCTTTAGGGGTTGGTGCTATTCTACTCTGCCGGACAATGCCAATGCCTTGGAATGTAGTTGCTAATGCCTTGTGCGGTTCCAAAGGAACTTTCTCGGCTTGCTACAACGCTCACTATAGTTGTGGAATAAGCTTTGCGAGATTTTCCCTGGAAAGTATAGCATGCTGGTCTTGAAGAAATTAATGTAAAGCTTCAAGAAGTAAATCTAACCAGGGTTTTTATAGAGTCGGCAACATGGAAATGATCAGACAGGTAGTAAGATTGATTGTCACCTTAGTGATAAAAAGATAAGGCACAAAGAATTTAGATAAATAGGTACATTACCTATCGCTCATACAAAATATCATCAAAATACAGAAGTACAGTAAAGTTACAAAATAGTAAAAGACAGATGAGCAAAGACGGTCATTTTATAGGAGATTTTGAGGCTGTTGACTGTTGAGATCTAGGATGGTATTGTAATCAGTATAGTTATTGAAGTTGTACCCTAGTTTTTAACTGTTGAAAAATAAATTTTGAAAAATTCGTAAAGTGCCACAAATGTAAATGACCCAGCGACCAAACCTAGAACTAAGTGTCACCAATTGAAATAACTCATTTGGCCACAATACTAAATACAACTACAGCGACGCCGTCATTGGATCGGCAAGTTTGTAGCAGTATAGTTCATTGTTTAAAGAAAAGTGACATCTACACTTTTCTCGACAAACTTTTACATAACTACATTCTCTGCTTACCGAACCGAGGTACCGCTTCGTTTCATAAGTACGTCTTGATTATCCAAATCGACAACAGATGGCAGCAGTTACATAACGGCACTAAGGCACCGTAGTGCGTTTAAATAATTCTTTGAATATGCAACAGATGTCGCTCTCACTACTTAATTCAGTAGTAAAAGTCTTGAGAAACACCTTGTAGGAACAGATTGAATTCAAAGTGCGGTTTGATGCTAATTTATATGGGTGGCACTCATATACACTAATTACAGATTACAAATTGACGTTGCTGTGTAGTATAATTTATTGTTCAAACAAACTGTACATAAGTGTGTGTTACATCATATTGGTCGCGCAGGCAGACCACGGATAAGGAGAACGTGCAGTGTGGTTCCAAAAGAACTTCCTTCCCGTACTATACGGAGTTAATACCATCATATGGAATTCTTCAAGAACGGGGTGCAAAGGAGTTTTTTACATAATTTGACTAGTCAGGCATTTGACCGCAATCGCACCTGGTGGTAAGTGACGGCGATGGGATTTTACAAGGACGGCAATACGGGAGTGATACCCCTGTACCGCATATGTCCATAGGATACAGTAGCTGTTTACCATAAGGCAGGTCACCACCATGATTCAGGTTACGAGCTTGTTTACCACCTTAGTATCAAAAACCTACGTAAGTGATACTTCGCCACTCACTGAAGTGGAACGAGAGGTGGGGCCCAGCCTTAAATAAAAAGGAAAAGATGTCATGGTTATCACAGCGCTTCAGTTCTTCAAAACAATATTTTCATTGTCTAATGAAGCACATGGACAGATGGTCCAACTGATGGAAAGTGGTCAGGTACTGGTAGAAAATAGCGCAAGGGAAAAACTTCGGGATCACCACATCCTGCGCATGCACGGAAAATAAGCGATACGGATGAAATTTATTCCATGGTCGGAGGGTGCGATAGCGGAATAGCGACGTCAGGTGGCACCAAAAGAAAATTATTCATAGTTAATATTTTATCATCATCCGGGAGGTCACTCCCGCCTTCTTCCAGGGGTCGCTCTCCTACTCATGCTTCTCCACTGCGACCGGTTTTCAGCATCTTCACGTCGTAAACCGTTGGTGACTCGGCGATGTCAAACCATCACTTCTTAGGTCTCTCGTGGACTGACTGGTTCGGCACATATTTCCCACGTATCCATACTACTTATCTTTTTTTAATAATAACATAAAATATTTAATTAATTAATGTTGATTGTATCTATAGTTACACTATAATAATTACCTATATGTACAAACTTAAAACTGATTCTGGATCGCGGCCAAGCGGGAGCGTTCCCAGAATGCTGGCGGCGTTACTTCGTTGAATGGCCAAACTGAAACTACTTATCTATTTATCAATTTAAAAACATAAAAATGAACTCGTGTATCAAATGCAGCTTAAAATTTCACAGTACTTAAACTTTACAACTCGCAATCGTAATTTAAAAGACACTATAAACTAATTAATTTTTAAAACAACCACCAAGCACCGTTTTCGTGGCCCACAAACCTGTAATTATAATTTATAATTTTACATTCAATCCACTTACGTGATGTAACTAATTACTTGAAAATTAAAACTGCATATTTGCTGAAACCTGTAGCGCCACTTAAAGTAGCTAGTCGTACAACTTTATTAATAAACTTGTTTGTAAATATTAGTTCATATTTCAGCCGTATAAGTTGGAGTGGGTAATTTACAAAAAGGCTAGTAGTTCCCAGGCTTTTTGTAAAGTTAGTTACGTGGAGCTACGTGGAGCTGGTAACGTTTTATTATTTTCTAGCCGTTATAAAAGAATAAAAGGCTTACATCTCAGGCTAGTTTTATTACGTGGATCTAAAGAGGATTTAATGCATATTTCGTCTGGCTTACGAGAGATACCGGATTCGAATCGAATTCGAATGAGTTTATTCTGAGTTATGTACATTAATTGAATACTAACCGCTGCACCTACGGTGAAGGAAAACATCGCGATGAAACTTGCACATTCTGGCGACTGAATATGTAACCATGATCCAATCTGGTAAGGTTCCCCAGGTAGCAGGGTCACGGAGGTCAAATGGTAGTCGCTCCACTATAATTACCTGATCTGCCAAATCCTGGAACATGGTCAAGGCAGACCTCGGGCTCTCGTGCGCGAGAGCACAATCAGGATTATAGTCGATATTGAATGAAAAAGGTTAAAAGCCTTTTTACCCCTTTCTTGTTTCATTTGTATTCTCCAGAGAAACCCTTTACAAGGAGTTCCATCAAAGTTCCTTTGAAATCACGAAGTTTGCGACCAATTTGATTCCACGCTGTGCGGATGAAGTGTCGATGGCGAACGGTGCGATGATAAAACATGGCTGTGGGCATTACATCAAACAGTACAAAACAAACCTTGTACAAGCGACCTTATTTAAGATGCCCAATTGCCAGGTATTAACTTATTTACGTGCAATTGCTTAATGTTCTCGTCAAATTGAGAATAATCTGTCAACAACAGCTCTTTAGCAATTGGGTTGACGAATTGTGCGTATCAAAAGTCCATTAAGCACGATCCGAAGATGGCATAAATTGCAAATTGAGCGTGTGACTTTTAGAGGGTATTGTGAAATGATTCACATCTAATAACGAGGTGCCAACGTCCGTCCTTGCGTCCACATGTTTATAGTCGCATTATGGTGATGCGAACAGCTGTAGTGGCCTAAGGCGATGTACTAATTGACAACGGTCGTGCGACGGGCGGTTTTGAGCTCTCAGGTAAAGCGCCGTTCGTCGTACGACCATGGTCGCAAGATCTATTCCAATTAAGACAGCGCCTAATGGTTATGGTTCGACTCGTAAGCGAGAGGTACCTCGGTCGATCCCCAGCGCTGCCGTGTATTAATGCTTTTTCTGAGGTATGTCATTAGTTGAGTAGGTACTAAGCGATGCTCTTACAGTGAGGGAAAACATCGTGATGAAACGTGCATTTTCAGGCGATTGAACGTGTAACTATGATTCAATCTGGTCGCTGTCCCAGTTAACAGGGTCGCGGAGGTCAGAAGGTAGTCGCTCCGTAGTAATTTCGTGATCTGTCAAAGCCAGAATCAGTCAGTACGGATCGGCCTTTTCTTTAACTCCTTTAAACACGTAAGCGCAAGGTGTGCAAATACTAAACACACACAAAAGATTTTCTATTGTTATTGACTTCTTGAACCAGTGAACCTCCGACGAAAAAAGAGGAGTGTTGACCTTTGACGTTTATCTTTATGTATCCGTAGCTCTGTGGCTCTACACGTTTCTTTTTTATTATAATTAATCCTGATGGTTCTTAGCACTCCATAAGTGTACCTCTTACACTGTTGGCTCGGCGAGGTTGACCAAGGTCTCCCACTGGGGAGCCTGAGGCTGGTTGAATAGTCCCGGGAACCGATAAGCCCCCGTGACAATACGTTTACGTGACGTATAGAATTCACGTAATAAAGATGAAAGCAATGTCGCACTATAACGATGTTAATGACAGACCGGCTGCAAGGAAAAGTGAATAAGTAAATGCTAAACCACAGACCAGAAACTAGTGTTTCCTAGAATTACTTACGGCGTAATTTTATTCGAAGACAAACGCCATGGAAAGACAAGCGCTGAACGCTTACTTTTCCTGTGTTTTGTTTTGATTACAGTCTTGTAGTTAACAAGTGTAAACTAACTCGGGTTGTCGCTTTTTAACCGACTACGGCATTGCCAAAGGAAGGGTTATGTTATAATTTTAGTAGGGTAAATAGTACCTATGTGGTTATGTATGGTCTATCGAGCTTCCGGGTGATATTTATAGAAAATATATATATTTTATATATTTATTTGTTTAGTATATATTTTATTTGTTTTGAATTACAGTCTTTTTGATAATATTTCGGATTGTTACTTTTTACCGCCGATGAAAAGAGAGGGTTATATTTGTGGCTCTATTTATGTGTATATCTGTATGTCTGTCTATAGCATCGTAGCCCCGGAACGATTCCATAGACATCTCTGTCAGATGACCTAATAAAATTTAGTTTTATTGCATCCATATTAAGACAGTTTTACCGTTTTGGAGTAGGTAGATACTAATTAACCTTGTTCAATAATGCAAATAATTCATTAATATTAAAAATAAGTTACTACACATCCGTGCAAACCCGTCATGGTTGATGAATATTTATGGCAATAGGCATTCAGGTGGAGAATATGCGTTTAAGAAACGCTAAAATGGAATATTGTAATTAAAGCTAATTTTGTCAGGTGGTAGGACTCTGGCAAGCCTGGGTAAGTACCACCGCCTGATCTACTCGTACTTCTGCAGATAAGATAGCCAGCGCAATTATAGGCATGAGGCATTTCATCTTAGTCCTCACAGTGACAACGCTACGGTTCTGTATTTTTGTTGAATGCACCCCAAATGCATGAATCGTTGGTGTTATGGGCGACAGTCACCGCTTAACTGGTGGGCTGTCTGCTCGTTTATCACTTCGTAGATTTAAAAAAATAATTCGACAAGGTTCTATACTATTCTAAACGCTAACGCTAATTCACAAACTGCCAGAAGAGCTGTCATTTAAATTTTCTTCGACAACTTACTAACCCAACTATTCCGCTAAGGACAAAGCAAACCTCTTCGCATCTCTTTTTGCTAATTCGTCGCGTCTAGACGCCGAAAACAGAACACCACCCAAACTGCCAGTCTGTAGCTCAATTCTATCTGACAGCCCCATCCGGCAGAAGTTAGTGCGTAAGGAACTGTCCAAACTCGACGTGAACAAAGCCAGTGGTCCGGATGGCATACCAGCATTCGTTTTGAAGCACTGCGCACCTGAGACCTGCGACCCATCTTAACTTGGTGGTATCACCTTTCTATACAGGTAGGTAAAGTACCGAAGGCGTGGAAGATTGCAAATGTCCAACCCGTGCCAAAAAAAGGTAGGCCTATATCAATAACATCTATCCTATGTGAGACACTTGAGCGTGTACTGAATAACCGGCTCCTGACGTATCTCGAAGCGAATGATCTGTTGAGCCATCAATAAGGCTTCCGTAGTAACAGATCAACAGGTGACCTTCTTGCATATGCCATTCACATATGGAGTGAAGCCGTGGAGAACAACGGTGAAGCACTAACTGTGTCCTTAGATATTTCTAAAGCTTTCGACCGGGTGTGGCATGACAGCCTGATAAGCAAGCTTCCTGTATACAGACTATCTCCCAGCTATTGTACCTGGATAGCCGATTTCCTGACAGATCGATCGCTTCGTGTGGCGGTCGAAGGTCAAATATCCGACTCAATGCCAATTGATGCCGGTGTGCCTCAGGGATCCATCCTCTCTGCAACTCTTTTCTTGCTCCACATTAACGATCTGCTAAAGCCTTGGGTACGCTGATGATAGCACTACTGTAGAGAGGTACCTATCGAACGCGCGAGCTACTGGGGCTCAGGTCCGGGCCAGCAGAGAGGCACTACTAAAGCACGTCAATGAGACCCTGAAGGCTGTGGCTAATTGGGGTGAAGTCAACCTGGTCAAGTTCAATCCTTCCAAGACCAGAAGCAAAACGTAGCCCTTTCCACCTGACACCGTCTTTCCGAGGTGAGTCGTTGCCTTTGGCCGACAAGTTGGAGCTGCTGGACCATATGTTGAGTTAAGAGCCTAATTGGCTTCTAAAAAACTTGGTGTCCTAACCAAGGTGAGGAAGTACTTCACACCTGGACAGCTTATCAATTTATTCCAAGCACAAGTCCGGTCATGTATGGAGTACTGTAGTCACCTCTGGGATGGGTCCGTAAAGTATCAGCTGGAAGCTCTTGACTCTATCGACAGACGTGCCAAAAGACTGATTGGTGATGATTCGCTAGTCGAGTCTCGTCTTCTGGGTCTGGGACACCGTCGTAGAGTAGCCGGCTTGTCGGTCTTTTATCGAATTCACTACGGTGAGTGCTCCCAGGAGCTCCACAACCTTATTCCATTGTGCCCTTTTTATTATCAAACAACGACGGGGACCAAAGATTGTCATCCATTTATGGTAGACGTCCCACCATCTCGTACTAAGCGTTTTGCATCCACTTTTCTTATGCGCACTGCAAAGGACTGGAACTCTCTGCCTGAGTCATTATTCCCTGATAAGTATAACCATGGGGTCTTCAAATCAAGAGTGAATAGGTATTTTCTAGGCACGCATGCTACATCTTCGACCTCATCGTCGCTTTCCATCAGGTGAGTTGAGGTCAAATGCAAGCCTATTGACAATTAAAAAAAACCTATTCATATTCTGTTTAAAAGGTTACATCAAATTCTTATTGCGGTGTATACCCTCTCATTTACCAATGTGCCCTACTGACAAGGCGACTAGAACCTAAAGACAGGCTAGAACCTAGAATTTTTTCCTATAATCACTTGTCCGATATTTTGGTGGAGACTATGGCATTATCCTTAACTAAAAATTGTAGACAACAAAGTCCAGGTGGACTGTTATTAGTCTCTTGGATGTGCATACATATGGCCCGGGATTTGAAGCGGCGCTGGTTTAATGGCAGCAAGCTTGCGAGACTAATAATCAATTACATTGTACCTAGTAATAGCTAGTTATTAAGTCTTAACTATACTTAATAGTTAACTGTACACAAGAGAAAAATATCACTGTTATAAGAGCTTGTGTTTTCTCTGCTATCAAACTGCCATGCAGTATGGCTGGAGAAGTGGAACAATATTTGTGTTTTTGGCGTAATATCTAAGCGTTTTTTTTTAAGTGTACTGGAACTGAGTCTGGGAACAGACGGGTGATCGTTTCGTACTATTAGGCTAGTCGAACTTTAGCACCACAACGCGTTCGCCACTCTTTAAGTGTGCTTCCTAATACCGTTGGCTCGGCGAGGTTGACCAGGGTCTACCGCTGGGGACCCTGAGACTGGTTGAACTGGTTGGACTGGTTGGCACCCCGTGACGGACGGTATTTAGGGTTGGAAAAGGGCGAACATTTTAATATCAGGTGAAATTGGCGTTTTGAATGCGGAAATGACAGTAACTATACTTTTCATACAAGCAAATTTGTCAATTTCGTGGAAGTGGTGAATCCGATTACAATGGAACTTTGTAGGTATAATAATTCAACATTAAGCTAACGGGTGCGAACCATTTTCTTGTGATAACTACCATCTCCATAAAGCTATACATCCTTTAAAAAATTAAGAAAATATTTTCAATATACAAACATATTCTATTTTCGAAATCAAGTGTTAATTTTGTTATATTATGCACAATTAAAAATAAAAATATTTGCAAATACATACTTGCGAAAATAACGCCAATTTCATAGGTAAGGACACAAGATATCAGATCGATGGAACAGTATTGTAGCACACCGTCCATGATGCAATGCAATGCTTTTAGATGAGGTCTGATGCAACCTAAATTTGATGTATGAATCGTACATTACGAACGTCTATTCACACTTTCCATTAGGTGGTCTGGTCGATAGTCACGTTGTCATAATAGACATATTCTCGTAAAATACAAGGTTTACAGTTACACCTACGTGTTTATGTTATAACTCGGAGCGTCGGTGGCCGCGTCTTCGTCCGGGTAAAAATCTATAACTATACGTTACGAACCCGATCCTGTAGAAACCACAATTAATTTTCTCTCTTTATAATCTTTACGTAGAATTAAACATAGTCGCTTTCTGCCATCTGTCTATGTGTCTATGTACGCTTAGATCTTTTAAACTATGCGACGTTTTTAACAATAGATAGAGTTATTTAAGAGGAAGATTTATAGGCAACAAAAAATAGTGTAGATAGGGGTAAAGTAGGTGCAGGGTAAGTGTAGGGCTAGTGTAGGGTTGGTGTAGGGTAAGAAGTCGCGCCAAGTCGACTAGTATTAGTTTATGCTAACTTTGGCCTGTGACTTCGAAAGGTTTTTGTTTGTTATTTCCAGATCCGTTAAAGAAGGATTACTATACCAAATATAGATAAGGACAGTACAATTAAACAAAGTTTCACTCATTATCTAAGCTATAGAGTCTGCTACTGTAATAATGAAGTTGTATTACAAATATAACATACAGCTGTTAAGCCAAGGCACGTTCATGTAACATGTAATTAGTAGCATCGATGTTACCTCACAGCGTGTATTGAAATGACAATAATGGTCAATAAATCCATATTCCAATAGCAATTTTTGTTCATTTCGCAACTTATACGATTGTTTGAACGATACTTTTAAAAGTAAATGCTGTTGCGTGAATCTTCTGCGGTATGTGTAACAGTAATCTTTATGTTTGTACATAATATTCTTCTTCTGTAGTTTTTTTTTCGACTAGCCAGCCATTTGATGCCATCTCACCTGGTGGTAAGCGACGATGCGGCCTATGATGGAGCATGCCTGTCTAGGGACAGCCTATTCACTCTAGCCTTGAAGGCGTCTAGATTATATAAATATGTCAATAGGTGGATAAACAGGCAAGCGGTACGCTTGATTGAAAGTAGTCACCAAGTAGTTTTTTATGCGAAGTACCTATAGCTTGTCCGAAGTATAGGTAATTATATTTCGGACAAACGATACTTCGCACAAAAGACAAATCCAATAATCGTACGTTTTCCTAATTCGGGCAAGCGGTTCACTTGATTGAAAGTGGTCATTACTGCATTTGTCTTTGCAAAGTATAGTTTGACCGAAGGTAATGCTACTTCGAAGGTAATGGATTACCTATAGGTAATGCTACTTTGCACAAACGATACTTCACACAAAACACAAATCCCACAACCGCACATCATTTCCATACTTCGGGAAAACAATAATTGATAGGTACATAATAATAAAACCCGCACAAATGACAAATAGCAAATTAGGGCAAAATATTAGAGCTTCGGTATGGAAGGAATTGTGCAAAACTACTTAGGTATGTGTGGTTTCCGGCATAGTAGTTTAGTACAATTCTCTTACACTCTTTTGCCAAAGGTCTCACAGCTGATCTTGAAGTCCAGTGGAAACCATAAATTCACTTAGTTGACAGATAAATGCGCTAACATTGCGAAATTGTATCATTAAACAATTTACATGAATCATTAATAACATAGTACGACCTCCATTAAATTAAAATTTTAATACTTATTTAGTTCCTGTAATATAAATACGATTTCAATTTTGGGTGTTTGTTTCTCAGACTCAAATACGTACAGCTGTATGAATGAAGATTACGGATTCCGAAAATGACATACAGTTTTGGATTTGAAATGACATACTGTTTTTTTTTTTCATTTAATAAATAAATAAATAAATAAATATTCGTGGACAAATTCACACAGCGCCATCTAGCCCCAAACTAAGCAAAGCTTGTACTATGGGTGCTAGATAACTAATATACCACTTAAATACTTTTTAAATACATACTTATTATACATAGAACACCCAGACCCGTAACAGAAATTAAAATTCATCATTTCAATTTCTGCCCGGCCGGGAATCGAACCCGGGACCTCTTGCGTTGCAGACCGGCATGACCGGCATACGGCAGACAAACATACAAACGAGCTACCTGATTAAAAGTGGTCACCGCCGCCTATGGACATCAGCAACACCAGGAGTGGAGACCACTAAAATACATCTTGAAGGATTTCATGTCATAGACCAAGGGAAACACTGTGGCTAGGCTCAATCCACATCCGAATCGAACGAGCGAGAAACGTTCTTTCGATTCTTCGCGTGGACACCACTAGAGGGTCTACGTAATTATGATGAGTAGATACTCAACCCGTGGCGGGTGGTGCGATGGCGGAATTGTGCTCACACTCCCCATGTACATGTGTTATAATTTACGAGTATTCCAAATTCAATGCAGCATTATTCCAGCGAGATCACAGCAGTAGCGTATTTTACGCGGACGAAGTCACGGGCAAAAGCTAGTACGACATAACTATTAAACTCTAATAAGGAAACATCGAGAGGTTAATTTATTAATCTGAAGCATCATCAATCTAATCTAGATCGAAAAGGAGATCAACTAGTTTCAGTGACCTTGACTGACAAAATGTTGATTTGAAATGTACAGTTAGGGTTCACTAGTAAAATACGATAGGTATCTTTCGTCAACAGATATTACGGTCTGGATAGATACATTTTATAATAAATAAATAAATAAAAGTTTATCCAATTTCTATCGGTTGAAACCTGCTCTGTGCTGCCAGTGTTATTTTATATCATAAACATTGCTGTTGGTTTTACTGAAGTAAATAAAATGAAATTTATTTAAGTAATAATAGTTCTAGCCGTGTGGTGTCCGGCAGAATAGAATAGACCAACCCCTTACACTCGTGGGTGTCGTACAAGGCGACTAATGTTTTCGAGGCAAAAGATCTCGAGTCTCCGTAGGCTGGAAAATGGGCAGCAGCGTTTTCCATGTTATATTGATAACACTGCGATCTCCAACCCGCCTGCCGAGCGTGGAGATTATGGCAATAACCTCCCTCTTTGGTGGGAGAGGCCCTAAGTCCTGCAGTGGACTGTTATGGGCTGTGATGATGATGATGAATAATAGTTCATCTTCAGCATTACAATGTCACTTTAGAATCGATTCATGTCATAATAATTAAATGAAAACGAAATAAACATATCTGTCAGTAAAGCTTATAAAAATTTTAGCTTTTAAAACGATGTATTGCATGTCAAAATATGTACCATGATTAATAGGTACTAGTCACAATAATTTCTGTGTCAAATCACGCTGTTTTCCATGTTTCGATTCATGGGGAACCAAATGTGTACCGCCTTCAAAATATCTGATGTATTTCTGTTAGCGGAAAAGCTTTGGTTCTATAAAGAAAGAAAGAAGTCGAGTCGGAAAGAAAAAAGTATTACACGTGACCATCATACCTCTACCATACATACAACTTCGCGTTTACTCTCCGTTACATAATTTCAACGAGTATTAAACAGGTTTAAATACTGTGTACATATATTTAGACGCTAAAGCCTAACGTGTCTTCTTCTGACCGCAAAACCTAGTGTTTACGATCTAGAAAGCCAGTTAAATGCCGAACCTGATAGGTAATGCTCCAAGTGATATGCTACACCTGTGTTTGAAACACTTCCAATGATAATTTTCATTTTGTAAACAAGATGGAAACCCGTAGTTAATAGTAGATAATTTAGAATTGGAAATAGTTCAATGTAATAACAGGTTCGATAGAACGTATCGATTCGGATGTGGAATGAGCTTCCAGCCGCATTGTTTCCTTTGAACTATGACATGGGATCGTTCAAGAAGATTATTAGAGGCAGATTCGGGCAACGCATTAGTAGCATTCCAGGTGTTGCTGATGTCCATAGGCGGCGGTGACCACTTTCCATCAGGTGGCCCGCTTGCCTGTTTGTCCGCCGTATAACATGAAAAAATACACAGTACAGATTCACTGAAATATCGGGTTTCCCTGATTAATTTCATGTAGAGTTTAATGCTACAAGTCTTCGAGTAAAATAGTTGTGACATGAATCCGTCGGTGTCCATCAAGACGTGTGACATAACTAAATTAGCGAGCTTTGAGATGCATCTGTATAATAAGAGGCCCAGCTGTCTTCTGTTCGATTTGCGCACCGTTCATTAATTTAGAGTTTCGTTCAATTGAATAATTGATTATCAATCTAGCCTTTTAACTAAACGGCTACTTTAACCATTCGGCTGTGACATATAGATGACACCGGGCAAGCAGTTTGGAGAATCATCATCAGATATATCCCGGCTCCACTTCGCATGGCCTTCGACATGTTAGCGTCGTGAGCCCTTGCAATTCGTCCAGTCTAAGACATCCACGCGTCAAAGGCCAGTGGCTCTCGCATATGACTATTAGGATGTCAAGCCGTCGCTTCTTGAACCTCTTTCTTGATACTGGTAGGTTTAAGTACCTATTTTCTACGAACGTATCCTTGACGCTTGTATAGAAAACGTTACTGTCTATTTTCTGATCTTCTGAGGTGTAGCTGTCGCCTTCAGCATGAGTGTGGAAGAGGAATGTCTACCACAAGGCTATAGATATATTTATATCAACCTGAATCTGTGTCCACTACACAATTATACTGTATCCAAATTCATAAATGTGTATATCTAATATATAAAATTCTCGTGTCACAGTTTTCGTTGCCATACTCCTCCGAAACGGCTTGACCGATTTTGATGAAATTTTTTGTGCTTATCCGGTATCTATGAGAATCGGCCAACATCTATTTTTCATCCCCCTAAATGTTAGGGGTAGTCCACCCCTAAATTTTTTTTTTATTTATATGGCAAAACAACGTTTGCCGGGTCAGCTAGTCTATTAATAAAATCAATCAAACCGTTGAAACGTTGCCTAAGGATACACCTAATATAAAATATTATGCTAATGCAATCCTCAATCGATTTATGGACACATTAAAATTGAAACTAGATCTTCTAAATGTCATATGGAGCTGAAATAATTTATGGAAATATTTTACTTTTAGATTTCATTTCTGGGTCAATGATGTATTAGTTTGTGCAAACTATAGCGTTTGTGTATTACATCATATCGTACCACATCTGACTCTAGATTTGAAGAATTGATATATCATCTTCCAATGCATAATAATGACTTAATATGTTGCATAGCGGAACTAATCTTTGCACTTGCGAGTTTGTGGATAGTATGGCCTACTGAATTATTATTATGTAAACTTAATTATTGTGTTTCGAATGGCACCATCAGTATTCACCTGATTAAAATCTGAAACTTTTTGCACATTTAGCAATGCTGTAACGTTTCAACGAAAACCTCATACAGACAACATGTGATCACTGCTAGTAAGAGAGTTCTAGCCTTCTATCGCTAAATATGAAAAAGGCAAAAAAGCCGATTCGCAAAAAAAATTATTTAATTCTTAAAGACATTACAGGTGACCGGAGAGCTGGCTCGTTCCTCAGATAGAGAATAAGTTTTTCTATCCAGCGAGGCAATTTAGCCAGCTTTCTGGGCACCATTCCAGGGGGCAGCAGTGTGGATGACTTTTAATGTTTCAGTTGTAGTTGGTATGGATCTGTGAATATTTTGTTTGTATCTAAATATAATAATTTGTACTCAAGATTGATAAAATTTTATAGATAATGGAAAAATATGAGACAAAAATACAAACGCACAATCTATATATACCTATGCTGGCTACTTTCTCATTAAGGTTTAGTACCGTATCAATTCTTTCTTTCTAAAAATAGACTCCACAATCATTAGACACGGATTCAGCCGAACACGCATTCAACACGCTTGGTTTCGTGCAAAACGTAGTTGTTCATGAGTACCTACCAAATAATCTATCTATCTATCTATTATTATGCCATGTCTGCACATTGTAGATACTCTAGAAAAAACAGACGATATAGGGTTCCGGCCGACACGTAAGTATTTTTAGGAATTTTGTCTGTCTGTCAGTGCGCATCACGCAAAAACCGCTGAATGGATGAATTGATTCGGTTTTTCAGTTTGGTAGGTCGGAATCCAACTTATTTCGTTTGAGTAGAACCACAGATAACGTTTGACCTCTCCGTAGTACTAGCATCCATACAATAAAGAGATAATATAAAATGGTCCGGCGGGCGGCGCAGCGGCGTGCTAAACCTAAACTGCCAGACACATAAAAACGATTTCCAAGCGGACGAAGTCACGAACAAAAGCTAGTTTGTTATATGTAGTTACCACAACCCACAACCTCACCCAATACTAGAAAAGGTGGTTGTTACTCAGCAGTTCTTGTTTCCATCTCTAACCCAGTAAACGAACAAGTCGGTTACACACAGCATTTATGTTATTGCACTGAACTGGTCTGGTGCGTTACGAATGAAGATGCTCCGTCATAAATGGGTTAATTGCTCTGGTTTGGTTTCTTTAGATAAGCTGATTGGTATCTGAGTTTTGGTCTAGTTGGTGATGTTTGATATTGTAGATTTGAACACTTATGAACGATTATAGCGAAGAGCGTCAGTGACCCAGTAGCGAGCAGGTCCGACTTGTAAACAGGAGGTACCGAGTTCAATCCCCAGTCCCTACTTACAGATGTAAAGCTACTTATAGATGTAATACACAATGAAACCAAAAGCGTCGCTGGCCGAGTGGTTAAGGTATCCGACTCGTAAGCGAGAGGTACCGGGTTTGACTCCCACTGTGGTCATGTACCAATGTCTGTTTTCTGAGTTAGCTGCATTAGTTGAATGCTAACCGATGCTCTTACTGCGAGGGAAAACATCGTGATGAAACCTGTACATTTAGGCGGCTGAATGTGTAACCATGATCCAATATGGTGAAGTTACCCTGGTAGCGGGGTCACGGAGGTCAGATGGCAGTCGCTCCACTCCTGCCAAATCCTAGATCATTGTGGTGGCAGACCCCGGGCAGCACAACCGGGACATTAACGCCAAGATGATGTCATAATAAAACCAAGAAACTATTTGAGACAGAACTGGGACGTCAAATTGCATGAAATTCAGGTCAAGCATATGAAAACATGTCAATAATCATTTATATTATCGATTTGTGGTAACATTTCGGACATTAATCAGTGCAAAATGGAGTCATACACACACGCCGATGGGTCGTTAACGCATCCATGCATCGTGTCTAAAAGCAGCCGATCAAGTTACGAAACACTCGCAACATGCCATTTCATCTATTAGGTTAGATCGACCAATATTTGTATTGCAAACAAGATGAGCTGCGTGAGAAACTGTTGCAAAGTTTGTTGCTAAAACCTCACGCTAAACTGATTGACAAAATGTATTTCCAAAAACGAATATCGTTAAATCTGTTAAAGAAGTAACAGATGGAGACAAAGATGAATATAGTCCTTATAATGAAGCAAGTAAGGTTCGAGATGAAGGTGAAGATAAGTCGAGGGAATCGGAAAGTGGAGCGAATTTGCGCAACGCAAAGCATTGTGGTCGTGACATAGACGCATGGCGTCCAGCTCAATCTGTAGATATCTCATTGTTTCACATGGATACTAGATTATCTCTCTCAGAAAGGGGAGACCTTGGAGCGAAATAAGTTGCGGGACACGACGCTAACGTTTTGTCATCAGACTTAATCCGGATACTTGGTTGCGGATACACCGCAATTCAATATCTTTTGGAGGCTCCGTGGGAACAGTTTTCTTCTATTTTAGATTTGATTTGCGTGTTCAGTTCGCGTGACTCATTTGGCTTATGGACGTAATAGAAACCTTGACTTTACTGTGGACCCAAACGACAAAGACGAGGTGCAAATTATTTTTCATTGCTATTTGTCAATCTCTAAATACGATCGTAGAAAACAATGGATCTATTCGACTCTGCTTAGATACTTCGTCTAAATTACGAGACGTATTCTACTTACATGGTGTTCAACAATCGACGCAATTATATATGAGGAATGTTTACATTTTTTTATACTATCTACAAAGGTGGCAAACAAGCTTACAGCCTGCCTGATGGTAAGCAGTCACCGAAGTTTGCAATACCAGAGGCATCACCCACGCGTTTAGTTCATGTAGTTTAGTTTATGTGGGATATGTTTAGTTAAATTAATTAGCAAAATATGGTGGTCATCTTGGCTAATGTCTCATTTGTGCTCTCGCATGCGAGAGCCCGGGGTCCGCCTTGGCCATGATCCAGGATTTGACAAATTAAGTAATTACAGTGGAGCGACTGCCATTTGACCTCCGTGATCCAGTTAACAGGGGAACTTGACCATATTGGGTAATGCTATGGTTACACATTCAGTCGCCTGAATGTGCCGGTTTACTCATGATTTTTTCCCTCGCCTAAAACTGATGTTGAGTTAGAAAATCAGAGTAGATAAGTCAGAAAATCGTCATTGATATATGGCGGCACTGGGATTCGAATCTGCGACCTCTCGCTTACGAGTCGGATCCTAAACCACTAGGCCACTGACACTTTTATATGCAGGTCCTAGTTCCTAGACTAGTTCAAGGAAAATATATTTTGCAAAAAATCTGGAATAAGGTCTGGGGAAGCTAAAGAGTGAGGCAAACAAGCAAAGAATTTACCTGATGATAAGTGATCACCTAATAGGCGTTAATAGGTACGTCGACTAAACGGTTTCAGAATCTGATGCAACTAGAATACACCTTTCTTAAACTTGTTTTTTTGTGTTCTAAACTGACTATCACCTAAAGTAATTCAAAAACAAAACCTCTTGATAAAATATTTCTGAAATCAGCTTTCTGAGCCCTTCTTTTTGGGTATGGGTATCAGAAAAAAAATATTCTGAACCGCACATTATCGTACCCAAAATTTGCCATTTTTAAGTTTTTTGAAACATCTACCTAAGTACACGTGGGTTTTTGGACCAATCCAACGAATATCTTAGGTGTCGAAATCCATCCAGCCGTTTGGAAGATATGAGGTAATAAAGAAGTTTTCAAAAACACATCCACACAAGATACACGCGAAAAATATAACACTTTCTTGGCAGTCGGGTAAAAAATTTACATACAAAATATTTGTAGTGTAGATACTAAATGAAGTTTTGTTATAGTAACTATGATCTAATCGGGTTTACTGTATCACGAAGGACAGACAGCAGCAACTTCACTGTAATTACCTGATCTGCCAAATCCTTTCAAGGGCGACCCGCTGGCCCTTACCAAGAGCACAATATTGACGCCGCAGCACTGAATACTGCCGCACGGGTTATTGACGCCAATATGATTATTTGTACAAGAGGTAGGGTGTCTTCTTTAAAATCGATTTCTGTGTAAATCTTATAAAACACTCACCTTGGATGTACTTCCACTCTAAGTACTTCATCTCCGACTTTAAGGTTCTCCGGTATCCTGACGAACTTCAGATACTCTCCGACCGGGTAAAAATTACAACCTGAAACAAAAAAACTCATTCATTTTTTTTTCTGTAGCTTTGTTGACAAATAAACGTATTATCATCACCACATCATCATAGCCCGTACAGCCCCTGCAGGATTTAGGACCTCTTCCACGATAGATAGAAGTTGAATTTTGATTTACAAGTGTAACTTGTTATATGTAAGTATTACGAGTAGTCTATGTCTACGGGGAGGTTATTGCCTCCACGCTTAGAAATCGTAGTGTTTTAATTTAACAAAGGAAAATACTGCTGCCCATTTTCCAGTCTACGAAGAGTCGCTTCGTACGACACCCACAAGTGTGAGGGGTTGGTGCTATTCTACTCTGCCGGATATCTCACGGCCAACTCTGCCAGACACCACACGGCCATCGTATATCGTCAAGTAATTTTTGGTGACCCCAATGATGTTGCGGAAGTCTATAGTCGGCGGTGATTACTTATCATCAAGTGGCTGGCTGGCTCGAATGCCTGTTTCTGTTACAAAATAAATAATAATAAAATAAGTATAGTGTAAGACTGAAGGTCAATTTCTGGCCGAAGCCGAAGCCGAAGGCTCCAATCATTTAGGTTCAAGATTGGCTACAAGCTTCAATTTATAATATAAATGATTATAAACCGGTAATATAAAACTATGTTTTGTTTTTTTCCATTCATTATTCACTTCTTTAAATATAATTTTAATAATTGCTTAATAAATTATAGGTTTTAAGACATTCGTGGTTATTCACTACACTTTCACTACACATATTATCGGGTTTGTTACCACGGTTAGTATTGTTTTTACCTCGATATTTCGACGCAGTTGCATGGGTCATGGTCACGAGTTGACTGGTGCCGCTGTGTGAAGTCGCTCCTAAGGACAGACATATCGGTCCACCCTCTTTCGGATTCGACGATTACCCTCACTTTGAACTCTCGAACCACTACCATTGTTACTCGCTTGATTCCCGCGACACACGAAACTCACTACGTCTTTACGCGAAACTGAAATCGAACCACTTTTACGATTGTATACATTTAACACTGGATTCCACGCACTGGACAGTTTAAACCCATCTTCACGATTAAAATTTTTGTATTTCGTTGTTTCTATTGCCTCCCGCACTAGGCGTGGTATATAGTGACGTTCCGTCGACAGTACTTGGGGGTTATGTAACTCGATCCAATGATTCGTTTCGCTTTGAGTCAGGTGTTGTGCTATGGCCGACTTCTGTGCGTCGTTGTTCCTTACAGCTCTTACATGCTCCTTCATGCGGTCGACAATTGTTCGTTTTGTTTGACCGATGTATGAGCTGCCACAACTGCAGTTCACTTTATAGACGCCAGGAGTTTGAAGAGGTAGGCAGTCCTTAGGCGAACGAAGCAGCTTTCTTATTTTGCTAAAGGGGGTAAAAACAGTTTTTATAGAATATTTCCCCAAGAATCTACAAATTTTATCAGTTACCCCTCTCACGTATGGCAAAAACGCTGGCTGTCGCTGTGCCTCCTCCTTTCTCATTTTTGGGGTGCGTCTAGGTTTGCAGGCTGTCACGCTGTACCCGTTACGTCTAAGAACAGCCCTCACATGCTCCAGCTCTTGTGAAAGATGGTTGACATCACATACATCGTAAGCTCTGTCTGGCAGTGATCTCACCACAGAATCTAGATGACGTGGGTGATGGTGAGAAGTCGCATGTAAATACTTGTCTGTATGTGTTATTTTTCTGTGGACAGAGTGACCTAAATTTCCATCTACTTTAGCAATCACCAATACATCCAAGAACGCAAGCTTCCGTTGTTCTTCAACTTCCAAAGTAAACTTCATTTTTGGATGGATATTGTTTAAAAATACCAAATATTCTTTTACTCGTTCCTCTTTTCCTTCTATTATACAAAAAATGTCATCTACGTACCTTTTCCATAGCTTTACAACTGATGGTGTTGTCAGAATAGAGGTGTTTTCTATAAATTCCATCCATATATTTGCTACAATTGGAGCAACAGGACTACCCATAGCAACACCATCAATCTGTAGGTAGTATTGGCCATTGTACAAAAAATAATTGGTGTTGAGGCAGTGTTCAAGTAACTTGGCTACTTCCATCGGAATTTCATTGTCGTGAAGTTTCCCGTTTATGACGTCAATACACTCCTTTATGGGTACGTTTGTGAAGAGAGACTCAACGTCAAAACTAACCATTGTCTCACTCGTACTGACGGTCGTATCTTTAAGAACCTGCACAAAATGTCTGGAGTCTTTTAAAAAGGAAGTAGTCTTGCCCGCCAAAGGTTTCAACATACGTCATCTAGATTTTGTGGTGAGATCACTGACAGACAGAGTTTACGATGTATGTGATGTCAACCATCTTTCACAAGAGCTGGAGCATGTGAGGGCTGTTCTTAGACGTAACGGGTACAGCGTGACAGCCTGCAAACCTAAACGCACCCCAAAAATGAGAAAGGAGGAGGCACAGCGACAGCCAGCGTTTTTGCCATACGTGAGAGGGGTAACTGATAAAATTGGTAGATTCTTGGGGAAATATTCTTTAAAAACTGTTTTTACCCCCTTTAGCAAAATAAGAAAGCTGCTTCGTTCGCCTAAGGACTGCCTACCTCTTCAAACTCCTGGCGTCTATAAAGTGAACTGCAGTTGTGGCAGCTCATACATCGGTCAAACAAAACGAACAATTGTCGACCGCATGAAGGAGCATATAAGAGCTGTAAGGAACAACGACGCACAAAAGTCGGCCATAGCACAACACCTGACTCAAAGCGAAACAAATCATTGGATCGAGTTACATAACCCCCAAGTACTGTCGACGGAACGTCACTATATACCACGCCTAGTGCGGGAGGCAATAGAAACAACGGAATACAAAAATTTTAATCGTGAAGATGGGTTTAAACTGTCCAGTGCGTGGAATCCAGTGTTAAATGTATACAATCGTAAAAGTGGTTCGATTTCAGTTTCGCGTAAAGACGTAGTGAGTTTCGTGTGTCGCGGGAATCAACCGAGTAACAATGGTAGTGGTTCGAGAGTTCAAAGTGAGGGTAATCGTCGAATCCGAAAGAGGGTGGACCGATATGTCTGTCCTTAGGAGCGACTTCACACAGCGGCACCAGTCAACTCGTGACCATGACGCATGCAACTGCGTCGAAATATCGAGGTAAAAACAATACTAACCGTGGTAACAAACCCGATAATATGTGTAGTGAAAATGCTTAATAAATTGTTTATTCCCCTTGTAATCTAAAATGCCTGAAAAAAAGAAACTATAATATTGAACTTTAATGGTCTTACATTGACTGTATACCTAATATAGAAATGTAATTTAAATCATTTCTTAACGTAGATCTAGAGATGATAAAATTTATATAATGCAATTTATTTGTCAAATTAAAACCACCGCGGCTTCAGCCCGAAACTCGGCTGAAACCGAATGTGATTTTGTTGGTAGAAAATAGCCGTAACCGAAACCTAAGCTTCGGTCGGACTCTAAAATAAGATAATCACCTGCTCTATAAAAATGAGCTGTTTACGGAGTTATAATACAACATAAAGATACAACAATAGCATCAGTAATGAGAATTTAAGTGGTTAATTAGTATTATATCAGGTTAACAATAAAGCTATAGTTAATAATAGCTTACAAAAACTGTACATACGCATTCTTATATGAAACAATGCGGCTTAATATTCTCTCATAGAATATTAGTATAATAGGGCCGAGAGTCAAATTAAGCTGCAATACACACAGCTCAATACGAAAATTATAACAGATGGAGTTACTACTTGGGGCTGTAGTAGAGGGGATTTACCGCTAGAACGGTGAAGATGATATTAATAAAAATTATAAAGATATTGAAGGTATATTAAGGTCGAAGTAGAGGTAGAAGGTCTTATTAAACCTTTATTAATAAATAATCTCATCTGCTTTACTTATCTCATCTCTCTTCTGTAGGCCTGCTGGAAGAAATTTCTTTTAGAAATAAGTAGTGCCTGTTGTGCCGTCTATATGTATGATGTTTCTCTATGTATTTTACTGTGTGTAATAAAATGTTAAATAAATAAATAAATCTCCGTCTATGAAATCGTTCATAATTAATATTTGCTAAACAAAATATTCCTGAAAGAAATAATCATATTCGCGTCAATATCCCGGTCGTGCTTACGCGCGCTAGGGCCCATGATTCAGGATTTGGCCGATCAGGTTACAGTGGAGCGGCCATCTGACGTCCGTTACCCTGTTACCAGGGTAACCTGACCAGATTGGATCATGGTTACAAATGTAGTCGTCAGGCGACTCACCATATGCTTCATTTATTTAGGCTGCACAGTTGTGGAGGTTTCTTTACGATGTTGTCCTCATCATCACAGCCCATGTTGCACTCACCGTAAGAGAATCGGTTAGTGTTCAATTATTGGTAGGGTATAGGGTAGGGTAGGGTAGTGTAGGGGTAGGACGCCACGCGAACAAAGTCGCGCCCGCCCCCAAGGAAATTTTAAAAAGGTGTCTTGCTCTGTTCTACTTTATCGCACAATACACGGTCAACACTACCTTACCGTGTGTATACATATCCTAAATGTACGTCGGTATTGCGAAACACAAAATTTTCTCACCAATACCCGCATCGGTCTGCATTCGCTATTCTTCTGTCCGACTGTAGGGAAAATGTATTAGCAAATGTTTTACACGACTGGAGCTATGAGAAGCTGTTATTGATAGGGCTCTGTTCAAATGTGGCCTTGCCTTGTAAATGCTCTTAATTTTTCCAAGTGCATGTCGTTGTGTAATGTCTGACGATAGGTGTAGATTGGGGCTTATAGTTGTAATGGAATCTTCTTTGCATCATGCGAGAATAATGGATCTGTTAAGATAGTTGTTATGCATGATTAGCCTGATACTCGACTGGATTTTGAATGGTATCGACCTTCCTTTTCTGGAATACTGGAAGTTATTGTTATTGTAATTATGATATATCTAGGTTTTGCCCGGGACTTCGTCAACGTAAAATTTTGGTATTACGTTACGCACCGGTTCCCGCAGGAATTACATTGATATCCGAGATAAATTATAGCAAATGCTCTTGCATGTGCTCTTCAGGTTTATTTTATTCCCAAATTTTGTCAAAATCTAATGAGTAATTTTGGCATGTAGGTGTAACAAATATTCAAACATTCATTCTTACTACATTTATAAAATGAAAGCAGGATGTTACGTAGAGAGTCGAAATAAAAATATGACAGATATGTTGCAGCATCTGCGTGGTTTTAGGCATTTTTGTGGGATTTTTAATAGCATTATGAGAACACATTGCTCTAGGAATCACTAGTGTAATGTATTCTCGACCCTCTGTAAACCTTTTCACGGATTTCTTGAAGACTATATTCACCTCAGCAGTTATGATAAAACTACTTTAAAACTATCACACCATCGTAACCCAAATTTTGTCCAATAAAAAGACTTTGCAATCTTCCCCACAACTCCCCAAACAGACGATGACCTTGATTAAAAAGAAACCTCTATAAACAAAAGATGTAACAGAAAAAAATATTCAATTGATCAAAGTCTTTCCTAACACTAATTAGTCAATCTTTTTACAAACGCATTACACTGACAAGCATGAGTAGTTCGCTGCAAAAAGAGAAATACACTAAGATTTACAAAGCGAATTTGCTAAACCGACAAATTAAAATTGGCGACACGAGTTTTTGTCGATTAAAGCGTTTTAGGGTTCTGTATACGAGGAGTAAAAAAGGAACCGTATTACTAAGCTTCCGTTGTTTGTCTGCCATAGGCGTGGAATCTTCAAAAATACATAGCAAATGTTTTACTATGGCTATAACTATAAAAAGTTAAAACCTTGGTATCCATTTACAAACCTGCATCTGCTGCATGTCATTTGTTATTTCTCTGCATTGTTATAACGATAATATATACTTCATTAAACTTTGCATGAGTGTTGAAAGCACCAATATTAATAGCAAATTCTAAAATTGGTCGTTCGTAAATCGAAAGATATTACGAATTGGATTAAAATCTTATTGATTGTGTTTGAATTTTTCGCCTCTCTGCAATCAAGGTATTTTATATTTTTCAGACAATTTATTTGTAGCGCATAGTACAGTTGTACTCTACTTATTTATAAAGTAGTCGTTCAATCGTTTTGTTGGTTTGTTACAGTCCCTATGATGTTATAAAAAAAGACAATAAGAAATAAATTTTCGTTTCAAATTAAGTAAGAAGCATTGAATAAAGAAAGAAGAAATGTTTTAGTTCTATTAACACGGTTCAGTGGGCTATAATACGATGCGGTCACTTTCATTTGATATCGATGGCGCAAAAACGTATCGAATATCTGGGAGAAAATCGAGAAACGTAATAGCGAGACAACATAAGTAGCAGGTGCTGATGGGAACAGGAATATTATTATAAAAATGGTTAATTTTGCAATTTTTAATTGGAATACCAACAGCCAACATTAATATTCGTACGAAACAGAAAGCCAATAACAAGTCTTCGCTGATAGATTTGATAACACCTGTATTCAGAATGACAGAATATGACACCTGTATTCAGAAAAGTTACTATGAGGTCTCATAGTGCGTGCAAATACAAGATTCCCAACTGACGATACTTGAGTGACGATCGGCGCTATGCGTTCGTCAATATGAACTAATTTGACCAATCACGAAGCCATATTGTACGTAGTGCGTTCTCTTAGCAGTCGAGCATTGGTGAAAACGCTTAGTTCAAGCTACTTTACCTGGACATGTATTGTTTATGAATATAGGTATTACTTATGACTAAGTGTACTCGTAAGTGATGATTGAAACCATGATAGTCATTAGAAAAGAATAGTATACATTTTTATTGGTAGTGTGCTGGCCTTGTTTACAAATTATACTTACAGTTCTTCAGATCTAAGCGCGATTTGACTATGAAGGAAAATTGTATGGTCGTAAAAAAACCTGTTCTTTAAACGCTTGTAAAAGCTTGTTACGAAAAATACTTAATCTACACTCATAGCGTAATGTTCCAATTTCATATTCGAAAACAGTCGATTAAAGGTACACTTTTTTCACGCCAGTCTTTAAAATTTTTAAAAATTACTTTTCGTTACAGCATTTCCCATACTATTTTCATTAAAATTACTTTTTAATCATTATGCAACACTTTTATTTTTAAATTTTAGTCGGGCGCCGGGACACGGCGAAATGTAGGCTGAATTCTTAGATGTCTTTAACAAATTCAAAATTCAAAATTCAAAATCATAAATATAAATTTTCCTGTTTATATTTCTCTGTGTAATTATTTTCCCGCTAAACAGAATAGTTTTTCCTATTGTTGTAAATTTTGTTTGTGAATGTTTGTTCTTATTTGAAGCAAATAAATAGATAAATGTGAAAGTAGTAAAGTGAATTTCCCGCCGCTTGATATCGTCGACGCATAGATACAACAGAACTGACTCGCAGCTTACTTCCAGCAAAGTTGAGAAAATTATAGGTACGATAGTTTAACATAAAAATATGAGTGTAGATAAAGTAGTGTATGCAACTGCTTATAATTAGGTATTAAGACATGAGTGTCTGTTTATCATACGAGGCGTAACCGAGTATGATAATAGTTTGACACTAGTGTTTGAATACTTAATTATAAGCGGTTGCATACACGTTGCACCCCTTTTAATATGACAATTGCATAAACTACTATTTCATTTAAGATTTATTTTGGTTCTTCAACAGCGGGTCTAACATGAGGTCATATTATTTGTTTAAGATGTACGTCTACAGGTATGTAATAACATGCAGTAGGCCTCATTAAATATTTTTTTATTCGATACAGTTCAGTGTTTAAGTTGTCAATGGAAATCAGTGAATATTTTAATTTTAAAATTTCCAGGTATTTTGTAAAACAATGGACATTATATCCATTATAATTATGACTATTGCATAGAATGAATCTTACTGTTTATGATTCTATTTAACTTAACATGAAGAAGGTTTCGTAACTAACTTCTATTCTTTAATAGGTATCTTTCATAATGTCCACCAACACGTCAGTCAGTTTTTGCTATGAAACATTCGGACTTCACAATGTTCCTTCCAATGAGTATACAGACACATCATAGAGAGATATAAATAAAAGTGTAAACGAAAACTAATTTTTTGTTCTGACGAACTGAAAAATGACGACCTAGGTTCAGTTGGTTAACATGTTGGTCGCCACGCAGAGGTCCCGGGTTCGATTCTCGGAAGACCAGAAATTGAAATAATGAATTTTAATTTCTGTTACGGGTCTGGGTGTAGTATGTATAACAAGTAGTTTATCAGTTATTTAACACCTATAACACAAGCTTCGCTAACTTTGGAGCTAGATGGTGCTGTGAATTGTTCAAGCACATTTATTTATTATTATTTATTTATGTTCTACACAAATTTAATTTATTCACACAATATATCAACTAACATAAAAATAAATATGTACAATAAAAAGAAAAAGAAATTAATTAATTTAAAATATGTAAAAAATTTGGGCCGTGTGGAAGCGTACCCAAGATGCTGGCGGCATTACCTCTCTGAATAGCAATGCTTATTCTTCGTGCGAGGTAGCTGCCAGCTTTTCGGTCTCCTGTGGTGTCGACCTATTTCTTCGCAAGTTCTCTGTACAAAGAGAGCGCCCCGGGGCCCCACGGATAAGGAATTTCTATTATAGTATAATTGTTCTTCAAAGGAATTTAGAGCGATTTTCACAAATACTGATTCAGTCTCTCATGAATCAATATTAGTGACATTAGGTTAATGAGATAGGTTTAGTTATATGAACAGTTCGTATCTCTGAGAAGCCAGCGTAGCGTAAAAATTACGCAGTATCGTCTTTATTCAAATAGAGACGGTCAATATTTACGCCATGTCTATCTAATTATACTCGGATTACACAAAACACATTCTGCTCACTGCGACCATGTACTAATTACTCTTTCCAGGGTATTAGCAGTCGTCGAATACTAACCGATGCTCTTACGGTGAGAGAAAACATCGTGTTGAAACAAACAACTGAAAGTGTAACCATAATCCAATCTGGTTAGATTCCCGCTGGTAGCAGGTTGACGGAGATCAGATGGTAGTCACTCCATCGTAATTATCTGATCCTCCAAATCCTGGATCACGGTCAAAGCGGACCCTGGGCTCTCGTCTGCGAGAGCACAACCAATACATTAACGTCAGGTTGATTTAATTTTTACACAAGACACATTCTATTAACTCAAAGCGATTTCTTTGAGTAATTTTAGATTTCACGTCACCATCAGCTACTGTAATAAGCCAGTCTCGGTATTGGGACATTGCGATGTTATTCGATGGGACAATTTACCATAGCCGATGTGGTTTGCGAGACCGATTCGTCTCAGTGGCCGCAACCTGAATACCCTCGCAGAATCAATAAGGAAGTTCTCGCTTCGACAACTCTTTGTTATTATGAAAAATTATTGTTTTAGCTCACGATACTTTACGATTTACCGAGTAATTTGGTTGGTGTTTATGCAAAGCGTGAGAGAAGCAGTTTCCAGAGGCTGCCTTTCTGATTTGATGCATATCAACAAATATCTTATAATTAGGTGTATATATTCCATACAGTTATAGGTGTATACGTCAACAACATCAATTAATTCTGACTTAAGCGAGTATTGAATTTAGAAACTACGAATGTACTTAACGACTAGAACGCAAGATCATTTATAAACATCGAACTCAGAAGTATACATCCTTATTTAAGTGCTAGATTTTATTATCTTTTTGATGATCCTCGATTTGGCAGATAATTACAGAATAGCGACTGCCATTCGACCTCCGTGACCCTGCTACCAGGAGAACCTGATCAGATTGGATCATGGTTATATATTCAGTTGACTGAATGGGCAGGTTTCGCCACGATGTTTTTCATCACCGTAAAAGCATCAGTTAGCATTTAGCTAATGTATATAACTCAGAAAAGAGTTATTGGTAAATGACCGCAGTAGGATTCAACGGCGGTACCTCTCGCTTACGAGTCGGATACCTTAACTCTCTCAGACATTTACTGTCATCTCACCTGATTTCTAGTCACAATGCGGCCGAAGATGAAGCATGCCAGGCTAGGGACAGTCTATTGACGTTAGGATTATAATTAGCAGGGAACACACTCGCAGGCAACGTGTACCATTCCTTAGCCGGATTATAAATTTAGAACGAAACCGGCTTGAACGTAAACTCAACGCCGAAAGTAAACTCAAGACAATAAAATAACTAAATGGCCACTTAATTGCTGAGGCAAATTACGCCACTTAAAACCGAAGATGGGTAATCCATTACAAAAATACAAAAGAAATTGTCAGAGATAGACAAGACAAAGTAATCAAAAGCAATCAACGCGAGTTGTCAGATATAAGAGATTGTGGCGGAATATAAGCCGACACAAGACAAGATGCCACAGAGTCATGGAGTGCTGATACAGTTGATAAAATACCGCAAGAGAACGATGCGGCGACCACAGCGGATAGCGGGAATCGTAGGTCAGAAACTATGACACGTGTTTCTTGAATTAATTTATTCTGTTACGTGTATAGCTTTAGTACCAAAGCGAAAGTCACGGTCCATAAACTTGGTAATGTTCGTGCGTATAATTTGAGCAAGTTTTTCTAGCATACGGCACGGAGTGGGTCATTTCCAATAGAGACACGAAATGTTATTTTCATTTTCTAAATATTAATTTAACGACTCGATATATTATATTGGCTACGAGTTCTGATTTATTACGGATGTGATATGGAAAGAATTATGGTTATAATTACTTTCACCGACACGAGTTCGATTCCGCATAATCTCACCTCTTGAATTTGAATTTTGAAGGCCTAATATTATTTTAGCCCTCCAAAAATTCAAAAGTCATGCCAAGAAATCCATTATTCGCATCAACAACAGTTCTTATAACAGTTATAACCTCAACACGTAACTAGCAACTACCCAGTCACGATCCACCTGCAGTAGAGACCGCTAATCCAGGCCCTAATAACCATAAATCGAGTGAAATTATAGCAAATTTTTCTCCAAAGAGCTGCCTTAAGCCGATGGGAAGATATTGTTCTGATTGAATGGCTGCGGAGGCGGCGCTAGCGCATCTATATTGCGATCTCTCGACTTCCTGCTCGCACCCATTGTGTTATGGTTTATCAGGCGCAGACTAGCGGTTGCTCTTGCGGGCTTCTGACAGCCTAGTAATTCAACTTGAAGCAGATAAGCTACAAGGCTGGAGCTTCTGCTGCCCTGTTATTTTGACGGTCAGATGAATTGCAAGACTGAGAACAGGAATGTGTTTCGTCGGATTGTTTGAGAGGTAGCTTAAGACAAGGTTGCAAATGGGATAACACAGTCTAGTTAGCTGTAGATAATCTAGTTATTCACATTTTCGAAAGTGTGAGAATGAACTGTTATGAAATCTGCGTAATATTTCCGAGATCATAATCTGTGTTGTATTTTTTAATCTACAATCAATAGTGACGTAATAAATAGACAAAGTTCACACTCAGTTCATCGCATGACTTGATGATGACAATGAACTTAAATCTGATGTTGTTTATTTAGTTTTAAATCCAAACTACGGATTCATTTTCATCGATGGTTCTGATAATGATTGAGTTACAGCATAATAGCATGAACGGGAAAGTCAAGACTGATGTCTTTATCCAGTTTTTCTTACATCACCACATAACTTTGAAGGCTTCTAAAGAGATTATCATCTCAACACTTACATTCAGAACATTTATCAGATTCACTAAGTAATTGACTTTCAAGTTTAAATATTTATGTGTAAGTAATTGTTGATGTTTACTCGACAATGTTTCTGAAATTACTTTTACAATTACCTTTACGTAATTCGTAATTGCATTAATATTTCTGAGTGATTTGTTGTTTGTGCTTTACTCTTTTATTACATAATAATAACTATGTATGTTATTGAGTAAATGCTGTTGATGTTCAATAGATTATATCAGAGTAAAATGGAATAAGTATTCGATTCTTCAAAAAGTATGTATATGTGTATGTAAACACTTTATTGCGTAAAACTTCAGAAAGAAAATTAACAAAAGATAATAAGTGTACATTGCAAAGGCGGGCTTATCCCACAATGGGTTTTCTTCCAGCTAACCTTACCTTAGATAGTCCAAAAGGACCTCTATCGAGCGGTGGAGCCATATCGAGTACTGTGTAAATGAAATAAATTTTAAGTTAATCTAACTACAATATTCAATATTATGTACCACATAAATATTTACATATCTATAAAGTGACATAGATAGGTATTTATTCAAAAGAAATATTAACATGACAGATATGAATTAAATAATACAACACTAGTTAGGCGAAATATCTAAATTATTCAATAATATTAACAAAAAAAACTTGCTCTAAGTCCTTTGTAGAAGTAATCGCTAACAAATATTCATATCCATATAAATACATATCCTATACGATGAAATAATGTTTAAAACTATTGCGGTTATTATCACACAACTGTATGCAACTATGTCGAAATATCAGGCTAGGTATGGTTGGAGTATACCGTTTTTAGGTTTCCATATTACACTTACCACTTCTATCTTTAAATCAACTGAACCACCACTAGCAGGAATGTCATCTACTAGAAACACTCTCAAGAAACCCCATTGACAAACTCTCTTTATTTTTCCAACCGCTCGTAATAAAGTGAATTCGCTTCAGAATCTAACAGTTGAAGCCAAAGACTGTACTTTGCTATATCGCCCGATCGGTGTTACCAAACCTGCAGAAGGCCAATACTAGTGTTTACAAGATACTATCATGACAATGAATCACGTAGATCAATCTTAACCACCTGAAATACCACCTTATGTAACAGCTATATGGTTCAAATTGGAAGGTTGGCTCGGATAAGATTTCCAGCGGAAGGGTTATGGCCTTGGGTTCCTGCCCAGCAATCTGGCTAAATAAAAGGGTTGGTTATAACAGCTTTGTATTTGGGTCGGTAACGGTTTATAGCTCTCTTATAGAACCTGTTGCTTTCTTCACCGTTGGATACTATTTTTGTTCCGTGGAATGGGTTGATGTCGTGTGTGAACTAGAAACTGAAGTTTTTGTTATTTACAGTGTAAGTATAATATTTTTAGGTTGAATTATAGTATGGTGGAGTAGTATAAAAAAGAAATATAAGAGAGCCCCGGTGGCCGAGCAGTTGGTGTATCCGACTCGTAAGCGAGAAGTACCGGGTTGGAGCCCCGCTGCGGCCATGTACCAATGACACTTTTCTGAGTTATGTACATTTGTTGAACACTAACCGATGCTCTTACGGTGAGGAAAACATCGTGATGAAACCTTCATATTCAGGCGACTGAATATGTAACCATGATCCAATCTGGTCAGGCTCCCCAAGTAGTAGGGTCAAGGAGGTCAGATGGCAGTCGCTCCACTGTAATTACCTGATCTACCAAATCCTGGATCATGGTCAAGGCGGACCTCGAGCCCTCGTGCGCGAGAGCACAACCGGGACATTAATGCCAAAATGATTATTATTGTAGTATAAAGAAAATTATTCAAAAATATGTGGTTTATTCCAGAAATGTCTCTACCGACAAGTCCTTCCCAGTGGGGATTGTTGCATTTTTTTCCAATAATTTCTATAGACAAATAAATAAATCATACAGGGGATTTTTGGAAAAAAGGGCCATTATAATCCCTACTAGATTATTCTTCTAAATTTTAAAACTAAAACCGTGTTAATCATAACGTTTAATTATGTTATGTAAATAATTATTATGTCAATAATATAGAATTCGATTAAACTGGCCTTCAAACAAAGAAAACCGCATCGAAATCGATCCATCCGTTTGGGAGCCACGATGCCACAGACAGACAACTAACAAAAGTTTTTTTTTATTATTAGCAATAGTCTTGCATTTGATCTCAACTCACCTGATGGCGTCAGTCTTATAACACCCCTCTTTTTCGTCTGGGTTAAAAAGAACAACTTCCTTTCTTTCCTAACAAGCATTACAATGAAATTAAAATAATTGAATCCATCATTTCCACCAAACCGTTGTTGGAAAGTCGAAGGAACGTGCGCGTCGTAATTCGAGATCTGCGGCCAAAAGTTCAAGACCGAAATCTCGGTTTACATAATGTGGTAATACTCGTTAATTCCGCTGCTAAAGAAAGGTGGTTCACCTTCGCCTCTCGTGTGAACCAGTCCTTCTAAAGTCTAAAGGATTTGTGGTATGCCTAACTAGATCGATGTTAATGGGTTTCTTGTAAGTTAGAAGCTTATGCTGGTTGGCGCAATTAGTCATGTTGCGAGAATGTTTTGGTTTAGGAATGGACGTTTGAAATTCTGTGTTGATTGGGGCGTATATATTGAAATTATGTTATATGTTAGTGAGAAGTACAATCATTACTCATTTGTGTTTATTCCTTTAGGTAGGTAAGGCGTAAATATCATGAGAAATAGTATTGTCATATATTTAACCACATTAGAAATATGCTGTAAAAAACAGGCATCGTAAAGAACCAAGCCTACGAAATAGCTCATCCCTGCTTTAGGTATTAGATTCCAGAAAACTTCATAAATTTATCCGCAAATTGTTGTCACCTTGTTGGTAAATAACCAATCTAAAGAATACTGAATACTACGCAGTTTATACCAAAGATATACCTCTACTGTATGGGAAAATCATTTGGAGATACTTGTAAATATCACTTGAAAATTACTTTTATACGGCAATGTCAACATAAGAAGTTAAACAAAGTATTCAACCAAAATTCTCACTATTTTCATAACATATCTTAAGACATTACAAACCCAAATAAATTGCGTACAATCACGCTCAAGCATATCTCACTACACATATCAGTGAAACTGAATCTGTCAACAGTAAAAGCATTATCAGTCTCACATCTAACAAATCAGCTTTCTATTGCAGGAAAAGCCAGCGTCAGGCCAATTTATTGGGCGTTTTATTGAGGTATTATAAAGGTTGTATAATGCTGGTTCGAAGATTAACAAAATATTTATGAATGAATTTCACCGCAAGGTCAAGCAGGTGTACAGAGAAAACTACGACGTACCTTATGAGTTACTGGAATTAGCACCTTATTAGTTTACTGCTGAGGTTCAGATTGGAGTAGAGTTTCTCGCCAGTAAAGATCACGATTGTGCTCTATTATGTCACGTCGAGGATTGGCTTCGTGTCTGTGCTTGACCTACGACTTGTTTTACTTGGTGAGGTTCAAGTATGATTATTCTCAAGTATGATTAATGACTTTGGAGATAGGTGACAGACTGGTTTAAGATTGTAATTAGTTAATTTTTAGATCCATAACTTCCTTCTGACTTTTTCTTTTCTTAATGATTACATTGCGTTACATTGCTCTTTCTTTCGGGCCTCCGTGAGTAGTAAAAGTTGAATTGGAATTTGGGATTTTTCTTTAAATACCTGTGATTTGTATTTGTGATTTTTCCAAGTATATTTCTGCGAACATATTGTGGTCGGGTGGCCCGCTTGTGTACCGTATGACATAAAAAGTACTTATTTTGATCAAGTACACAAACACTCAAACGGAGGCCTAATGTACCGGGGTCGAACCCCACTGACGTCATGGATCAATTACTTATTTCTGAGTTGTATACATTGGTTGAACACTAACTGATGCTCTTACGGTGAAGAATAACATCTGCATGCAAATTCAGGCCATTAAATGTGTAACTATGATCCAATCTGGCAGATGGCAGTCGTTCCACTATAATTATCAATGTCAAATCCTGGATCATGGTCAAGGCGGACCCCAGGCCCTCGCGCGCGTGAGCACTACCGGGACATGAACAATGCCTACACTCATAAATATTTATGTTAACCTTTGTAGTTCTTTAGAAGGCACAATCTACATTTTTGCGTAGTTGTTTTTCCACCTTTATAACCCTTTAATGCTTTCGAACTTTCTCATGACATAATAATGAAACACGTTTCCAAAATAATTATAAAATTATGTGAACGATGTTTACAAGATGAGTTAATCTGCATTAATAATGTGGTAGAAGTTAATCTCGTAAGTAAAAATGAAAGTGGTAGGTTGAGTCAGCACCGATACTCTGTTCACGATAGATTACATATTATGATTATAAAATCATCTAGTAATCAATATATTACACATGATTAATGTTATATAAGACAAAATCCGTCTCTCAACAATACTACAAAGAACCTAGATTCTTAGAATAAGAGTGTAAGAAATTAATCTATATCCATTCTGCCTGTATTGTTTGGTTAATTAGCAATTAAGTTTATGAAAACTGATATTGATGATCGCAAAAGTTAAATTTAGATCGCTTACATACAGTATCCTAATTATAAAGAACCCATAATACTTACTTACTTACTTCGCTGGCTCAGCGACCCAAAGTGGATCTTGGTCTCCGACACAAGAATTCGCCATCCTGCGCCATTTGTTCCCAGTTCGTTCCTAGTATGATCGGAAAGATTTAAGCTGCTCGACTTCGCTGGCTCAGACACATTGAGAGAATGGGAGAGGCTCGTGCAGCCAATAAGCCATAATAGAAGAGAAATAAAAATAAGAACATTAAAGACGTATGAAATCATATCTTCGAAGAAATTCGAGCATCCATAGACGTAAACTGAGGTAGGAGAAGAAAACTAAGATGCCTTGATCTCCTTTTTTACAAGGTTTGGTAATATTTTCACAGTATTATTATACGAATAAACGCTTATTAACTCTTGTGGTCTACGGAAGACATCAATTATCTGATTATAAATTATCTATCAGTCAATCTGAACGATATCAGTGCTACTTACTCACAGTTTCTGGATATCGTACGATGAATAAGTTATTAAAGAAATATTTAAAAAAGGAAAATGAATATGACCCCAATTACAACAACAAAAGAACCATTTCCGATACTCGTAACAAACAAAATACAGAGCAGTAATTTATGCAGAAAAATCAGTAGCTAACATTAAAACTTGAATTCGTTATTTTAGTACAATTACAGTAATAAAAATAAATCACGAGCCCGTAAGGTTCCGACTGGCTTTACTTTCAAACTTTCATCTCGTCAAAGACCATTATTATACCGTCTACCTATGCAATGGGGAGTTCAACAATAAATACAAACTCTGTCAAATATGGCTTTCTAATTCCTCTAAATTTGCATTATAAGAAGTGTGATCTATTGTTAATGATATATAGGAATCTTAATTACTAGTTTGTAACAAATAATTGTCTACGAAATAGAATTACGATAAAACTGTGAATGTTATTAGCTTGTGAAAAATGTGTTGGGTAATTAACATCCGTATTCAGAAATGGTACTGTGAGTTCTCACAGGGTTCCAACTGATAATACTTGTCCGTCAAAATAAACGAAATTGCTGTGCGTTCACTTAGCAGACGAGTACTAGAAGAAGGCATAGTAACGCTACTTTACTTAGACAAGTGTTATTTGTAAATTTGGGTGTTGGTATAATGATGCTGCTGAGATTATCATCTCAGATAGCGACGACGCTTTAAGGAGGTGAATGAAATTATTTACCACCTACTGTACTTCCAGGATCACTTAACTTACGATTCGTTAGTATCCCATACTCGCTATACTCAGTGGGTGTGACGTCACAGTACGGCGCACCGCTACACGCAAGCGTATGCGCAGATTTAAGGATGCGCCAGCGTTGTCGATAGATTATGATCGATTATTAATCGATATTAGAGCATGGCTCTTAGACGAGTTACGATTAAGTACACTTTAATTAATTTGGATGTTTTTATGTCAACCTGTAGACAAACAAATAAGCGAATACCTAATGGAGAATAGTCACATATATATCTCTACTAATATTATAAAGAGAAAAGATTTGCATTTATTTGTAATGGATAAATTAAAAAGCTACTGGACCGTTTTCAAAATTATTTTACCCGGACGAAAATTATTAAAAAAATTTTTTTTTATTAGTGAGTAACATAGGCTACTTTTTATATCGGAAAAATATAAATTACCACCTGACAACGGACATCCTTTTTATTCCCGTTCACTCGCAATCTCGCAAGATATAAAAACAATAGTTCACGCAGGCGTAGCCGCGGCGGAGAACCAGTTTATACATAAAACTATCGAGTCGATATTCAATCAAACGGAACCTGTTACCGAGTCCCTACCGCCGGTCGTTGGCACCGCGCAAAAACCGGGGAAGTGTAAGCTTGATCGGCATAATGTATGTGCGGTGCGGAGTCGCTCAGGGAGCTGAGATAGGTCCTCTAATTGTACTAGCTTTTTGTTCGTGGCATAATAATGATAAGGTTTTTTTAGCAAAAAAACATAGAAAATAATATAATTACATTTATTGCACAGAAAAACAACACCACAACATATGTGCAAAGTAAGAGAAAAAAATAGAAGCAAAATCACAAAATAAAGACTGTCGAAGATGTGTCGATGTTTTTGGTCTAGATTTGTTGTGTTGGGGTTTTAATTCGCTTTTTTGTTTTACGGAGTCTAAAGTATAGGTGTATGGGACGCCTAATGGTAAGCCGTACATATATGCAGAAACTAGGGCCATAAATCGTTTGTTGTCACTCCATAATATCTAGTATCTATAAATACAAAATTACTTTTTTAATGGAGTTGTGATACTCAGAATTAGCTTTTGCTCTACTTATTTTACCTCCTTGATTTTTAGTAGGTATTTTTTAATTCGGTCTATCAACTACAGCTAAGAGTCTGTCTACTACTGCATGGATTGTCTGAAAGCCGCAAGCTGGGTAATATAAGACTACATACTAAGCCAGTAAATTACAATATAAAGAAATCTTAACGCCGTCACAATAACAGATGCGCTTAAAAACTAACGCCGTGAACGAACAATTTGTAATAGCAAAGCAAGGTATAGCAAAAAGCTAACTGAAGTCATACTTCCGCGTTCTCACTCGCTTCCAAGATACAGTTGATACAATTTATTGTTCAATACATTTCTTATATCCTACTAACGGCGTAGTTTCAAAATAAAATAATCTTTATTGTTTATTCTTTATTGTACACAAAACTCATAAATACAATTTAACAAAAGGTAACTTAAGTACAAAGGCGAGCTTAACTCAACAGTTGAGTTTTCTACCAGCAAACCTTGGAGTCAAAGAAGCTGTAAGTCAGCATTTAGGCATAGGAAGTGCACACAAGTAATTCTTTAGAATATCAACATTAAAATCGATGCCCACATTTAGGTCTGCCCTACACTTGCCTGTCATAGTTGTAAGCGAGAGGTGCCTGGTTTGAATCCCACTACCGCTATGTACCAATGACCCTTTTCTGAGTTATGTATATTAGTTGATCTACTGTAAGGGAAAACATCGTGATAAAACTTGCACATTCAGAGGGCTTAGTGTGAGTTTCGCTTGGATTTTACTTTACTATCGCGTTTGCGTTTACGTCGAAATTAGTATGAAGAAAAAAACTTCATTTACGTACCACTAGGCGGCGCTATACATTTATTCATACTAATTTTCACGTAAACGCAAACGCGATAGTAAAGTAAAATCGAAGCGAAACTCACACTAAGCCCTCTGGAGACTGAATGTGTTACTATGATACATTCCGATCAGGTCCCCCTGTTATCAAAGTTGCGGAGATCAGACGGTACACACACCCCTGTAATTACCTGATCTGCCAAATCCTGGATCATAGTCAAGGCGAACTCCTGGCCCTCGCACACGAAAACACAACCAGGACATTAACACCATAATTATTGTGATGAGGAATGTCATTTCGAATACAAATAAATGAAATGACCTTACCCGGAGAAAGTAACTGAAACTGTCGCGTACCGAATTAACTAAATACTAATTATTCCGTCTTGCAAGAACACAGACTTACAGATTACATCGAGTGTTAAAAGAAATTGTGGAAACAATTCCCGTGATTTTAATCACATTCAGATTTTAAGAGCTGGAACCTAAATCATGTGAAAAGGCGTTAGAATAACGGACTAATGCACTAAAAGTAGTTTCTCACTGAGAGAATAGACTAATTAAAATTGCCGAGTATTGTTCGATATGACAATAAAGTATTGTACTTAATAGCAACAGTAATTAAGTTGGGACATAATTAGCGTAATGAATTATGGAGGCGTAAGGCTAATGAAAGACGTTTTTATATCCCTTTTATATGTGCTGGAGATTTGTCTATGTTTTGTTTTGTTTGTGGAATCATTGTAAGGCATGAGTTTGCCGAACGTGCTCCATACAAAACTCAAAATTTTCAATGTTACGCTATCAAAGCTAATGAAATTTTGTAGATGTGATTCAGAAACCAATATCTATGCTTGTGGTTATCAGATTTTCGTTAAAATATGTCGTTTGAAAGTTGCACAGGATTTGAAATTCGTATGGTAATCGTGATAGCGTAATCTCTTAACATGCGAAGGTATTACTATTATTACGATAGAGAAAATAATAATATGTATAACAAATAATAAAATAATATTTATATTATAAAACCATACACATAGAAACTCGAAAACCCCTGATCGTTTTTGTATTTCTTTTTTAACTTTCCCTATAATTCCTCCTCAAAAATCTGAATCGATGAAAACTTTCAAACATTATATTATGTACTCGTAGGTAGAAAAAAAACTGGTTCACAAAATTGCAGGCAAAAGATAAGAATCCAGCGCTTTCCATCAACGTAACATATGAAATTAAATAAACCAACTTTATCCGAGGAAAATGTTGGTCAAGAAATATGGTTGCATCTAGGGCAGTGTTGCAAAATGTCACCATTAGAATTTAAATTAGTTAATAAACTAGTGCTCAACCTGTCTAGCTGTTATGAAAATGATATTAGTGCTCACACCGGTCCTGGGAATGGTTCGAATGTTAGGCACATTACGTCTAAGTTGCAGACTGTAAATTAAGGAAATACCAAAAGGCAATTTTGTGAGTAGCTTGAATTCAGTAACTATATAGTAAGAGGCATGTGTACTAATGGTTCTAAGAATAATGTTGAACTTATATACGAGAAAAGTAATTTCGTTGCCAATAACAATGATTATGATGACGATGACGATATAGATGAGCGTGATACATGTATGGAAGCTCTTGCTCAATCGACAAACGTGCCAAAAGACTGATTGGTGATGATTCGCTTGTCGAGTCCCGCCTTCCGTAACAAGTGGTCCTGACAAATCTCTCGCTCTTCCACATCAACCTTTTCATACATACGTTTGTGAAAAGCATGACCGTGATGATGATGTAATTTCAAATCCAGGTTAACTTTAAAATTAGTCTTATTAAAATTTATAATATCAAACCAAGCCGAGTCATTCAATATCACGTGAAACATGCCTCAAAGTTTAGGTTTTCTAGTTTACCAGCAGATGTGTAAGATATTTACTGCACTATAATCATCTCGGTTTCAATACCCCGATTACGTCTTGACCATTATCCAAGATTTTGCAGATTAGGTAAATACTGTGGAGCGACTAACTTCCGTGACCCTGTTAACAGACCTAATCAGCTTGGATCATGGTTACACATTCGGTCGCCTAGGTGTGCTAAAGATGTCTTCTATATTGCTGGGCATAAACCGTCCAATATAAACAACCTATTTGAGTCGTTACAGAACATATTAGCATTTAAGGGCTTTTAACAGCATCCAAAAGCCTTTTTACAAAATCGTTCTCTCACTTAAACTGTCGTCAAATCAGTGACCAATAATGCTCCAAATAATTAGCATCCTTATCCTTTGTTGGGAACTTAATATTAATCGATTCCAGTCAAGCACGTACCGTTGATTAAGTCACTGTGATCCACATTATTTGCCAACGGCGATGTCTCCATTATGGTGCAATGAAAGGGCTTCATTGGTTGGCATGGTTAATTGTGTTTGTTCTAAGCAGGTTTTGCAATCGGTTTGCATCACGGCATCACGAATAGTGATAGATTCGTCGGCTAATTTGGTTTTTTAAATGGATTTGCAGCTTTAAATATATTTTTATAAATGTTGAATGTTAGCTTTTGCATGTGACTTCGTCCGCGTGGAAATCGTTTTAGGGTAGTTTATCTGTTATCGAGTTGCCATTTTAAATGACCTCCCTAATGTATGAAAGTTAGAACTACGAAGAGGTCAAGATGTATCTCTGTACTCGTATATCAACCGAATAAGATGAAACATGGCTTGAGTTGGACCCCAAACTACCAAACTGTAAAAACCCCTTATAATTATTATAGTTTAGCTAGTCTATTCTACGATTCTATATCAGATGTTCCAGTTTCCAAAAAAATTTTTACCTAATCTTTTGTTTAGGTTTAATAGATATAAAACAAAAAAGTTTCATTCAAATCTTCTACTAGTTCCGCGTGTACAAATAGACAAACAATTGCAATATTTTAAATAAACGCCTATTTTCTGCCATCAAAACCCATTCTAAAAAATAAAAAAATTCGTTGTGAAAAGTATTCTATTGAAATCAACATTCCAAGAGAACATAATGTTTTAATCTATCGTGGTTATTATTACACTTTTTAGAGGTCGTCCCGTAACCATGATACATGCAACTGCGTTAAAATATCGGGCCACTCGTTAACAAAGGTACACGGTAGGAAACCCGGGACATACTTTTAAAATGTGATTCCAAGAGAAATTAACAAAATTCGGCATTATGGAAAGTACGATAAAAATGCTAATAAATCTGTTGGATATCAATCAAATATTAGAAAAGAACACGTATCATCAGTATTCATCCGAAATTATTCGGCAAAACTGCCAAGAGTTCAAAGAGCGTCTGTTCCTATAAAATCCCATAGATTTCACTGAGCTCGACAAATTAATTAGCTGAGGAAAGACTGCGTGTCATCGCCATTACCGCATAAGCCGAGCAAAAGTGGGCTACAACAGAACCAGCACTTCTTTACCTGTCAAAACTTACACTATAGCCTTTATTGTTATCGGAATAAGAGCTGTATCGACAGCAGCGTCGAATACCTAGTGTAAACTTAACTCGGTCGTGGGACTCGGCTTACTTAGCCTCTAGTTCATGAACAATACTCAAAGAAATGTTACTGAGATGATTCAGGTCTTGACTTCGCGATTTCTTTTGCTCATATTTATGTTTGTTTGGCGCATTGTCTCCAGCTTCCTGGATATCCGTAGTCATAGCTTCTTGGTTATAGTCCATTGTCTTTATTAAATATCATGCCATCTGACCTTGTAGTTAATTTCACTTTTATTTTTGTTTTCCCCGAAACTGAGTCAAAAGTGAAAACTGGCTTGTCATTTTTGGGTACTTTAGTGTCTTATTCGGGCGGCTTTTTAAAACAATAGGCAATATCATTGTCTTGAAGTATGATAATGGTTTTGAAATATTACGTTAATTATCATTAGCTTCTTGTCAACTTGTATTTACTGGTTACTGATAACATTAATTAAAATAACTAGCCAAGGTAGATTGTGCATTGTCACTTTAGGAAAAGTCGCAGTATGTTGTTTCATTTGAAATATCTATAGGCTTACCAGGTTTCACAGAGCAACGAACCGTATATTTAAAACCTTGATTGTCAAGTTGTAGTTTGAATAAACAAGTAGTATCCGGAAGAGTGATCAGATCAGCCTAGACCGTCAAACCGGATATATATTTAATTAGGTATCATTATACATTTTAGGTGCGGAGGACGAGGTTCCTAGATGGATTGCCTCGAATATATTGCTAAGACTCGTAGTTAGCAATGTTACTATTAGGTCTCACACTGCATGTGTGTTCCAACTGACAATACTAGAGAAGCAATTGGTACTACACCTCCGCAAAATGAACGAAATTTACCAATCATTGAGCCGTATTGACCGCAGTCCGTTTTCTTAGGAGACGAGCACTGTGAGAATGCATGGTAAAGCTACTTACTTACTAGCTCACTTAATAGTACTTATCAAATAAATAAATTATTTATTATTATTAGTTTACTTAGACTGGTATTGTTTGTTGACCCCAATGAGGAGTTTTCCAGTAGGTTTTGATAGTTGGTTTCAAAAAGCATCAATAGATGGCGCGGTGCTCCTACAATTTTGGTAATCTTTTTTTTAAACTATATGATGGTGGCAGTGATTTCATGCAGCCAACTAATGCTAAACTTAAAAATATAATGTTTATTAATATAAACATAACTGTTAAAGGTTAAACGAAATGTAAAAATAAATATTTATAGAAGTTGGCACTGTGTTCCATTATTATTACAACCTCTAAAATGGTTTAAAACTATTGACAAATACAATATTATCTAATACACCCAGTGTCTATATCCTGTTTGCTAAGAACCTATTTCACGCGATTATCAATTACCAAAATTGTCGGGGCGCCATCTAGTGAGTGATTAGGAATGCTTTAGATATCTATTAACTACTATGTTTAAATATACCTGTCAAATGTTCTTTCCTGTAATTTTGTGTGCAATAAAGAGTTAATCTATCTATCTATCTATTGGAAAACTGCTCATTATGGCGACTAGCACGGCGTAGTGATTTGTTTGGGACATTTTGAATGATTTTGAGTTTTTGCCACCCACGCAAGAGGTTAATACAGATGTTAATTTGTCTGGTAACACGTGATGCGCCACATACCAAGTGTGTATGTATACCATTGCAAGTTTACACGGTCTCGAGCGTAAAACGCTTGTCACTCCGCCGTCACACTCCCGTGGCGCTCACTGCGCTCACTTTCGTCCGATGGCCGGGATGATAACGCGAAAACCATGGTCGGGCAGTGAAGTAGATGTGTGACTATGAGTGAGTAGTTGTACCATGGTTAACGTAAAATGCTTTGTGTGTGAATCTGAAAGTTTAGTCTAAATGTATCTCAAACAAACTAAAACAAGATTTATAGCATTCAAATCCTACTTCCTACCCTATCCAGGGGGACCTGATTGGATCATGGTTAAACATTCCGTCATCTGTATGTTTTTTTAATTAGACTAGCCAAGTATTTGATTGCCTTTTCACCTGGTGGCAAGTGGCTATGCGGCCGACGATGAAGCATGCCTGTCTAGAAATAGCCTTTTCACTCTAGCCTTGAAGGCGTCCAAATTACAATGGCCAGGGAACACATTCGCAGGCAACGTGTTCCATTCCTTAGCTGTATGCATTATAAAGGTTGAACCAGATCTACGACATTAAGGATAAAGCGCTCGCCCGGATCGCGTTGCCTGATGGTGGAAAGAGGCCGGCGGAATGATGTGGTGCAACTGCTTGGTACACTGTCAGAAATACAACCTATAGAAGACAGATAGGCGCGTAACCATATGCCGATGCTCGTGCAGGTTTAATTCCCTCACCGTAAAAGTATTGGTGTTCAACTAATGTACCTAACTCAGAAAAGAGTCATTGGTACGGAGCCCCACTCCTTCGAAGCCACCTACTCTCTAAATCCGTTAAAAAGTCCTGTGAACGCTGCTAACGTGCACTCACTTTCGTCTGATGGCCAGCTTGATAGCACCGAAACAGTAAATTCGCAGTATGTCAGTGAGTAATGAGTTTTATGCTTGGAATTGCCGAAAGTTTACTCTCTTGGGTAAAGTCGTGTTCCGGTTTTTTGAAGGATAATGTTTTTAATCAGATAAGGCTTTAATACGCGATATTTTTCAATTCATTAGCCTATATCTAAGTTGAATGTTTACAGAGATCCGAGTTGCAAACAATAATAATGGCAAACAAACAGGCATTTGGGCCACCTAAAGAAGGCGTCACCGTCGCCTATGGAGATCAGCTACACCAGGGGCGCTACCAATGCGTTGCCTGCATGTAAGGATACCTCTAATATACCTCTTGAACAATCTCATTTCATAGTCCAAAGAAAACACTAGAACTAGAAGCTCATTCCACATCCAGCTAGTGTAAATTACAGGTCAAATGTAATCAGATTCCAGTGATTTTATTTTTTTCTTCAAAGGCTTACGACGAGAGGATACCGAAGACCGGTCGAAGTGGAGAAGAATTTGTAGGAAAGCGGACCCTGCAAAGGCCGGGATAAGCGCTAAGAAGATGATGATGAGTATAATAATGATGCTCATAATGAGTTCCTCTACTTATTTACTAAGTTTCAGATATTTTGAAATCTCCGGTTGCCAGAATTCCATTGTAAGTTACATAAACAATCTGTATGAAATCGGTCGCAACACTGGTGCTACTATAAATATACTTCCGGGCTGTTCAAATTTAACTGACATTTCATAATAAGTGTTACATCTATTCACATGTGAACTACCACTATTACACCTAAAACCCACATGATTTTAATAACCTAAATGACAGTTAACTAACCCAAAAATTACCGAAACAAGTAAGTAGACATAACCGCTTATTATATAAGTTAACTGTATTTAAAAATAAACATAAGACAACGGTGGTTTATGACTGCTAAATTGTAGTTTGCTCGAATAATTAAATTCAAATTGTTTCGGCAGTTAATACTCTATTAGATTAGCTTGTACTTCAGCGAAAAAGGTTTTTACGGGGTCGGCAACGCGTGGGTGATGCCCCTGGTATTGCGAACGTCCATAGGCAGCGCTGTCTGCTTACCATCAGGCAGGTCGTAAGCTTGTTTGTCACCTTAGTAGTTTAAAAAAATTACTCGCTACTTAGTCCGCGAGAAATTTACATTTAATGAATTACGCGAAATATTCTTACAAACTTTGGCATTTATAATATCAGGGAATAGCCGACATTAACTATTGCTGGACCAGTTGCTGTGGTAGATGAGCTGCCTGCTCTATTGTCAAATCTCCTTCTTTTTCCTACGGTGCCATCTCCTAACGGAGGTCGGCGATCATTAGGGCTATCTTCACTTTAGTGACTGCGGCCCAGAATAAGGACCTAACACTCATCCCAAACCAGTCTCTGAGATATCCCAGCCAGGATGGTCGACGGCCAGGTGGTCTGCAGCCTTGTATTAACCCTAGATTATTAGCTGCAAGAGGTTGTATTTGTCGTTTCGCATGATGTGTCAAATATTGGAGTACCTACACTTAGTATTTTTTATGTACATCATCATCACCATCATCTTGGCGTTAATGTCTCGGTTGTGCTCTCACGCACGAGGGCCCGGGGTCCGCCTTGACCGTGATGCAGGATTTTGGCAGATCAGGTAATTACAGTATTTTTTATGTACTAACAACCATAAACACACTAACTTGAAAACAAAAGCTTGAACACAATTCGCCTCTCAGAGTAAGACTGATAGCGATCACCGTCATGCTCCATATGGGGGCGTTCCTGCGTTTTTGTAGAGCATATCAACATCGCGGCTTAGAGAGTCGGCGGCCTAATAGTTAAGGAGTCCGACTCGGAAGCGAGAAGTAGCGAATTCGATCCCCGTACCGCCGGTACCAATGACATTTTCTGAGTTATTGTTATTATTATAAACGAATGTGGGTAGGTTAAGTCGGATCGGTGGATGCGTCTGCGATCAGCTATCGAGCATTAGTCGAAATTATAGCCACTCAAGCGTCCGGGACACAAGCGTACGTAGTCACACACCGCTGAATAGTAACACAACCCGGCAGGGCATTTAAAAAAAAAATACTACCATAGAAGTAAAATTTCTTATAGAGCCATATAGTGATTTCTGTACTATCATGGATGAATATTTTAATACAGAACCGTCTATTTGACATCTTCTAGAACAAATGACAGCTGTCAAACTGTCAACATATAATATAATATAATATAGCGTTCCGGCTCTGCCTGGCATTGTCGAGCACGGTTCGGTTGGCGAGGGATACGTTTATCTACGGTCATAGGGCGGTCAGCGTGTCACTGTGTGTTTCCTTCCTACTTTAATATCCCCCTCCTTTTTGACGATTGAAAGAGATATTTATTGTCCTAATCAATAAAGAAATTTTGAATTGAATTGAATTGAACAGGTAACAAACTGACTTGAACCCTTGGACGGTTGAGAATTTTGTTTACGGGTACTAGGCTTTCCGTGGACGTGTAAGTGGTTACTACTGTTAGGCTACTACTACTACTCACATCTTGTGTTTTAATACAATAACTTCCAAAATAGCAGTTATGTACAGTAGTTGAACACTAACCGATGCTCTTACGGTGAGAGAAAACATTGTAATGAAATCTGCACATTTAGGCGACTGAATTAGTAACCATGATCCATTCTGGTCAGCTTTCAATATTAAGAGTATCACTGAGGTCTGATGGCAGTCGCTCCACTGTAATCCATAACCATTCAATAAAACTAACAAAACAACAATTTTCATGTCGGTAATTGCTCCCATTCAATTCAACTTGCACTCAACCCACTGCTAAGATTATACGACCTTCACACGAGCAAATGCCTCTAAAGCCTCTTCATCAAATCCCAGAGATATTAATCAAATCTATTGAAGTCATCTTATTTTATATACCCCCGTTTAACTACTTGCACCTGTGATTCAAAAGGCCTATACACACATACGCTTTTGACTTGCGTTAAAGGCATTGCCTAAATACATGTAATATGTTGGATGCTTAAGACACGCACGTACAAAGGCATGCCTTCTTTCCGAATGCTTGTCGACAAAGCAAGACAAGACGTCAAGATAAAATTAGTAAAATTGTATCTGTTGGTCTATCTGTGGAGTAAAAACACGAGATATACTACATTATCCATTGCAGGATTAAATACGTTATTATTTTGGCAGTCCCGGTGACAGCGGCGCTGGTGTTGACAACAAAATGACATTTCAAAATGGCGATACTTACTTTCAGTTAATGTTGGTAGACAGAAAATAATATATAATTTCAGTCAAAGTCAACATAATTTAATCCTTTAAATGATACTACAAATCACAATAAAAATAAATAATATTCGCTTTTCCATTTACAGAGGAATAAAACTGATTTTACAGATGTCGACGTATACGTTGTTGCCGTCGATTTGTCACATCAGCGGCCTTAGACAAGAGGTTTCGTTAATCTACAATCGTTTGTGGTGGAAAACATGTATGGGATTTGACATAAGCTAACGTTATCTGACATAAGCTGTTTGTGGTAGAAATTCTTGGTCCATAGACAATACACGTACTTTCGGTGTACAAAGGAGGCGGATTGGCGGATGATCCTACACAATCAGAGTCAGTGTAGATGTTGGTAGAAATAGTCGAACTTCGACCTGTCAATTTTCTACCATACACGCATCACGCAAGCGGAGCTGTCAAAGATGGCTAGACCGGCAGATACTTTTATTTGTCATTATTTCAGGGAATATGATTGAGATGCATTGAGATGCCATACTGGTTGGAAGGAGTCGTTCTGTATACTGTATTTATTAACCAATGATAAGCGTAAATTGAAAGCGCAAGTGTTCAAGTTGAAGCGCAAGTGTTTAAGTTGAAGCGCAAGTGTTCAAGTTGAAGCGCATGAGTATGGATAGGCCTTAACGGATACAGTGATAGGTGCCAATCGGTCCCCGTGACTGTTCAACCAATCTCAAAACCCCCACCGAAAGACTTTGCTTCGCCATCGGTATTATGAGGCACACCTAATGTGTAGCGAGCTAGTTGCAGTGCCGAAGTTCGACTAGCCTTAAGTATGAAACGGTCACCAATCTAGTCCCCGTACTCAGCGAGCGTTGCTTAACCTAAGTTATCTGTCTCGTAAGAAAGCTGCTACTATCAAAGCCGCTACATCGATAGATGACTGGCACGTACTATGTCGTGCCATGGAGGGTAAATGATAGAACTAGACCATATGGTTGTGGACTCTAACTGTATTGCAAGATTACAGGTAGCAGCTGCTATGTGTCTTTTATGGGACTGCGTAGTTGACAAGGCTATTAGATGAGGAATCTGGTACTCTATCTAATAGGGTAACCAACCATGTGTGCTAGTTTTAGGACATGTGATTTAAATTGCAGTATTTAATGAAAAATAACGAGGGTTAATCATGAATTTTATTATTACCATTTAAAAAAAATTAAATCGTTAATAACAATGTTTGTCATTAATACCGTACCTGCAATGTTATGAGCAGGAGAGCGTGGGCGAAAGGTCACTTCAAATATACGGGACTAGGTATGTATAGTCCTACACAAGTATCGGCCGTAAATAATGCACATCGACTAGTTCGGGTTCGTCGAGCGTCGTCTCTGCAGCAGGTAACTTGTATTTGTTTCAAACTAAACTCGCGTTCTTTACACATATTATTATATTAGACGGGACTTGGACGCGACGTACCTTTATGATTTGTTTTCCCGACGTTTCGGTAGGGTTACACCCACCGTGGTCACGAGACGACTGCCGTGGGAGGTGACAGCTGCGGTGATGTGCTAGTAGACTCCTACCCTCACATAAAATTGTCAATTTGTTGTTGATTCGGAACTGCACGACACACAACACTCACGATATCCACGGATGCGTCCGACGATAACTCTTGTGTCTTACGGTTATTTATTTTGCACACCACTGGATTCCACGACGCCGAAAGCTTATATCCATCTTCCCGATTGAAAGTTTTGTACTTTTTAATTTCAATCGCTTCCCGAACCATACGTGGATAATATTGCCGGTCAGTGGAGAGGACATTAGGCGCATGCAGTTCTATCCAGTGGTTTGGGCCTGAGTTGAGCAGGTGGTCTGCTATGGCAGATTTATTCGTCTGGTGGTTTTTAACTGCAGCTATATGCTCTTTGACCCTTTCGGCAATCGAACGTTTAGTTTGGCCAATGTATGAGCTTCCACAGCTACAGTCTATCTTATAGACACCTGGCGTCTGATACGGGATCACATCCTTTGGCGTACGCAGCAGGTTCGCTACCTTGAGGTGCGGGACATAAATTGTCGGAATCGAGTAACTACTCAGTACTGATCCGATCTTATCTGTCACCCCTTTCACATACGGTAGGAATGCTGATTGCCGACTAACTTCTGTGAGCTTATCCCTCTTTTTCCGTCTCGCCGGCTTCTTTATCACCTTGTACCCGTTCTTCCGTAGTACCAGCTGGACATGTGACAACTCGCTCTCTACGTGGTCCGAGTCACAAAGATCTCTAGCTCTACTTGTAAGCGAGGTTATGACGGAGAGTAAATGTCGGGGATGATGGTGTGATGAAGCATTCAGGTATCTTTCCGTGTGTGTTGCCTTTCTGTATACCGAGTGCGCCAGAGATCCATCATTTCGTACCTTTACCAGGACATCTAGGAACGGCAATTGTCGGTCATTTTCCACCTCCAGCGTGAATTTTGTTTTTGGGTGGATTGAATTTAGATGTTCATGATGTGGCAGTCAGATGACAGTCGCTCCACTGTAATTACCTGATCTGCCAAATCCTGTATCATGGTGAAGTCGGAATCCAAACCCTCATGCGCGAGAGCAAAACCAGGAAATGAATGCCACGATTATTTACTTTATCATAACAAACTTATCACAATAAAGATAATTAAGAGGCATCATTCAGTGTTTAGATAAAGATTAGGCACCACTTTCTTAAAAATTACTTAATTAAAAGATTGGAATACAATGAGCAGTAGATGGCGCCCCGACAATTTTGGTAATTAATAATCGCTTAAAATAGGTTCTTAGCTAACAGGATATAAACACTGGGTACGTTGTATTGGATAATATTGTATTTGTCAATAGTTTTCAACCATTTTAGAGGTTGTAATAATAATGGAACATAGTACCAACTTCTATAAACATTACTTTTTACACTTCGTTCAATCTTTAACAGTTATGTTTATATTAATAAACATTTTATTTTTAAGTTTAGTATTAGTTGGCTGCATGAAATCACTGCCACCATCATACAGATTTAAAAAAGATTACCACAATTGTAGGAGCGCCATCTATTGATGCTTTTTGAAACCAATTATCAATACCTACTGTAAAACTCCTCATTAGTCAAAAGTTTACAACCATTTTACTACCAGCCTTACCATGTTGAAATAAACTACCTGATGGTACAAGCATAGCTAGATTTTACTACCGACTTCAGCATGTTGGTATTCAAGCTAGCTATTCACATTTTAGTTCCAAACAGTAGCGCATATTCGTTAATTAGAGAGCTAAGCTTCAATAACACTTAGGCAGTTACGACCGCACAGTAAAGGTGCATTTAAACAAGAAAAGCTAGTTTTCATTCGTTCATATTCGCGTAGCGTACGTAGAAAAGCAATAGTTCGTTTGAGGACGAACCTTTTGTGAAACTTATCCTTAAGTTCATAATTATGTAACTTTCATTGTACACAGTAAATTATAAAATAAATAAATAACGTACATAGGCTGTGGCGACTGCTTACCATCAGGTAGCCCGTAAGCATGTTTGCCACCTTAATGGTATAATAAAAAAGTAATCACGACCTGAGTGGTTCAATGGTCAACATGCTGGCCGGTCTGCCACGCAAGAGGTCCCGATTCCCGGCCGTGTTGAAATTGAAATGATGAATTTTAATTTCTGTTCCGGGTCTGGGTGTTATGTATAATAAGTATGTATTTAAAAAGTATTTAAGTAGTATATCAGTTATCTAGCACCCATAGTACAAGCTTTGCTTAGTTTGAAGCTAGATGACGCTGTGTAAATTTGTCCATGAATATTTATTTATTTATTTATTATTTATTTACTTTTTTGCTCGCCTAAACTAAGTTGCCAGTTTGACAAAAAACATCAAGTGATCCGTTTTTATGGCTTACATTATTCAAACAGGCAAGCGGGCCACCTGATGGAAATTTGTCACGTGCTATGGACATTCGCAATACAAGGGGTATTACCAATGCATTGCCTACCTCTTTAGCACAATGCTCAGGCAGAAAAATGGCAAATGTCCCTCCACTGCCAAAGCCACAGTCCCCCAAATCCCCATCCAATGGAGCACTGGAGACCTATTCGTAAACAAACAAATTTTAATTTTGTTCTATTCTTATTATTCTCTTCTTCTGTTCGCGTATTCGGTATTCGCTTGTTAAGTCTAAATGCACCATAACGCATTGGTAACCAAGCCTTACAGTGATAAAGATCGCTCCCACAGTGTATGTGATTTATTTAGTTGCGTGTAACGGAATGCACTGCTGGCTCGCCTCTGATAACGCACGGTCGAGTGTGTGGCAAGCTACTGGCTTCGTGTGAATGGGCTATAAGATTGCTTTTGACTGGGTATGTTCTGTATGTTATATATTGAAAATGAGGTAAAGAAATTAGGCCATAAAGGATAATTAGTGAGGTTATAAGTATAAAAAATAATAACAATATATCTTGGCGTGACTTGGCGTCACGGTTGTGCTCTCTGCGAGGGCCCGGGATCCGGAGTTTTCGCGCGCGATAAGTCAGAAAAGGCGCGACATAGATATTGTTATCTCTTTCATCTTAGTATTGAGAGAAGGAAACAAAGGCTCTCGTTCGGCTTGAGCTATGTCGCCGACACACTTGTGATAATCGTGCTAGTCAACGTTGGCCGCGGTCAACATGATACAGGATTTGGCAGATCAGGTAATTACAGTGGAGCGACTGCGATCTGACCTGTTAACTCTGTTAACAGGGGAAACGGACCAGATTGGATCATGGTTACACAGTCAGTCGCCTGAATATGCAGGTTTATCACGATGTTTTCCCTCGGCGTAAGAGCATCGGTTAGTGTTCAACTAACGCACATAACTAAAAATAAAGTCATTAGTACATAGCGGCACTGGGATCGAACTCGGTACCTCTTGCTTACGAGTCGGACTCGCTAGCCATTAGGCCACAGACGCTCTTATAGACTACCAGTAGCTAACCAGAGCAAGCGTGGGTTATACCCATATACCGCTAGACAGTAAATCATAAAAAGTAACTGTCAACCCCATGACACTTTATATTTTTGAAGACTTAAGGCTGATTTTTCAATCCTCAGATAAAATTAAACTGCCCGATAAAGTAATATACTACTAAATTAAAAGAAACTGTCATATGTCACTTTATGTGAAATAACGATACGATTTTGTTTTAGTCACATTATAGCTTATATAATATTTTTTTATGATATTTTTTATTTGAGGATTGATCAATCGTCCCTTACATAAATATGTCATGTCTGTATTTTACCTAGTATCTACCAACCCGTAACGACCACGACCATTCTGCCAAAAGTGTTACGATTAAGAAAAAAACCTTTCAATTATAAATTGTGTTGTTGTTGTTGTACTGTCTTGTTATAAAATGTTGCTTGAAGTTTAAAAGTAGAGCTCGTTGATGTCTTTTATACGTACATAGGCTGCGGTGACTGCTTACCATCTGGCAGGCCGTAAGCTTACGTATTGGTTTTAAAAAAACAACAAAATAAAATTGAAAATTATACTGCGTATTAATTTTAACCAGCAACGAAAATGAGGTGTGTTGTAAGTTCGTATTTCTGTGTATCTGTGGCTCTGTGTTTCTGTCTGTCTGTACCATCGTAGCTGGACCGATTTCGATGCAGTTTTCTTTATTTGAAAGACAGTATAATCGAAATGGTTCTTAGCTTTGTTTCATTTAAATCGGTTTTACTGTTTAGAAAATATTTAAATATAAATGTAAACTTGGTTGAGTGTTTTCCGATATTTTTGTCGGTTTGGTTAGTTTCTTCAGTGCTGGTGTTTGTTAGTTTACCTTGTGGTGTACTCGTATGTTTTTTTTTTTATGTCATACGGCAGGCAAACGGGCAAGCGGGCCACCTGATGGAAAGTGGCCACCACTGCCCATAGACACCAGCAACACCAAGAGCATCGCCAATGCGTTGCCCACCTCTATAACACGTTGCTCTGGCAGCAAAAAGGCAAATGCCACTCCACTGCCAAAGCCACGGTTCCCCAAATCCCCACCCCATGGAGCACCGGAAACCTTACTTACCGGCAGAAACACAATACTATTTAAAAGAGTATTATTAAGCTGCAATTTCTTGCAGCTGCTGATTGGCCGGGTCTTTTAGACTAAACTACATTTCTTGTATATGTTGATGCATCTTCATTGGGGAGTCTTTGTTGTAGTAGAAATAAAGACACGTATCATCTTTGCAAAATTTGTTATTTGTATTTAGTATTCGTAAGATTTTAAATTTGGAATGTTTGATCTGGAATGGGTCATGTTATTTTCGAGATCGAAGCCTCTTAAAAGTTAAATATACAAGTTATTTGACATCAAACAAACCTTTTTCAGTAATAGATTGACTCTTTCTTTCAAATTCAGTCATTGCTGTGACAGCTAAAAACCAAAATATTTTTTGCTAAAGTAGGTTGACGGCACTTCAAATAACCAGAATTTGGAAGATCAGATAATTACGGTGGGGCGATTGCTATCTAACCTCCGTGACCCAGCTACCAGAGTAATCTGGCAAGATTGGATAAAAGTTACATATTTAGTCGCATGAAAGAGCAGTTACATTAAGATTTCTCCCCGTAAGAGCATCGGTTAACTCAGAAAAGAGTCATTCGAACCCGGTTACTCTCCATTACGTGTCGGATACCTTAACCACACGGCCACCGGCGCTCCAGATAAAATCTAAACATATTTTTACTATAATAAGTTTACGGCACATCTAACAATTTTTATGAATAAGACACGGCTAACCATATACGTTCATACTACCAATTCACATACGCAAGTTTGCTTATCGGCGCCCTCCAAACTTTAAACCATGTTTGGAGGGCGCTATATCTATCATAGTATCATGATACTACAGTATCATAGCAAGAAACGCCGGAAAACGGTATATCATAAGAAGCACCACAGCACCATAAACCCGTATATCACATTAATAACATCATTCCTCAACGAATTTACTTAAGAACACACAAAAATTTCTCAGACAAAAGATCCCGCGAGTTATCTTAGGCTAAATCATTTCTTATTTGGCTCGAAATGGATTGTTTCGGTACAGAGAAAGTTGGGAAAGTCTGTCGCGAACTTTTGCCCATAATTAACTGAGTAAGTATGGTTGTAATGTAGTCTTATTTCGGATGATAATCGTGGTTTTGCTCTTGAGGCGGGAGGGTATTCTGTAAGCACGGGATTCGTATCTTCGGTTGTGTGGCATAATTCTGAGTGAGGTCTCTTTTACACTTGACCACATAATTCCCACTACCTGCCACTCGTTTTCATGCCGCTTTTTTTTTTTTTTTTTTTTATGTCATACGGTAGGCAAACAGGCAAGCGGGCCACCTGATGGAAAGTGGTCACCACTGCCTATAGACATTAGCAACACCAAGAGTATCGCTAATGCGTTGCCCACCTCTATAACACGACCTTGACGGGTAACTTGACAACTTGGACAGTTTTTTTTTCTTTTTTTAATACTACTAAGATGGCATACAAGTAGTAACTGGTGGTAAGCGGTTACCGCAGCCTATGGACGTTTGCAATACCACGGGCAATACCCAAGCGCTGCCGACCCCGTAAATACCTATTCACCTCTTTCTTGAAGAACTCCATGTTGTACTCTCTAGGGAAAATCTCTCAACTTGACGTCCTTTACTGTTCATGTTAGTGTCCTTCCAAATAAATTATTGGAGCGAGCCACAGACTCGTTGTACAAGTATGTCAAAATCTTAGGAGCAAACAAAGTTGACCAATTATAGTGCAATATAGAACGCAGTGCGTTCACTTAGCAAAGAACCACTAACTAGCACTGGGAGAATGTATAGTAACGCTACTTAGACAAGTATTGTTTGTGAATACGGTTGTATTTTCTCTAATGTCACTTACTTTTTTCTTTATTATTTATTGTACACAAACATGACATAATGATCATCATCTTGGCGTTTATGCCCCGGTGCTGCTCTCGTGCACGAGGGCCTGAGGTCCGCCTTGACCATGTTCCAGGATTTGGCAGGTCAGGTAATTACAGTGGAGCGACTGCCATCTGACCTCCATGACCCTGCTACCAGGGGAACCTGACTTGATTGGATCATGGTTATCCAGTCGCCTGAATGTGCAGGCTTCATCACGATGTTTTCCCTCACCGTAAGAGTATCGGTTAGTATTCAAATTATGTACATAACTCAGAAAATAGTCTTTGATACATGGCCGGAGCGGAATTCGAACCTCTGGCTTACGAGTCGTATACTCTAACCGCTCGGCCACCGACGCTCTATGACATGACATAATGATACAGTACAGTAACAGAGATGTACGAAGGCGAGCTTAACTCATTAATTGAGTTTCATTTGTTGAGTTTTTGTAGTAGTAATTACTGGTGATGTGTAAATGTGTATGATGTGTATACTATTCTATTCATTAGCGAGCAACACGTCGTAGACAGAAAACTATGTCCGACACAGTTATCCAACATTCAGTCATGTCTGGTTCCAAGCGAATGGTGTCACAAAGATATTATTATGGCGGTAGTAAGCCCGAACAAAGGGAAATGCTTGGACTACGCAGTTCGAACAAGCAGAATGTAAATCTGGGTTTTTAATGCATAGTGTGTGTTTTGTTCTATGGATAGTTGCGTTTTGGCGTGGGAAAGAGCGTTTGCCTCACTATATTACTTACTTATTATATTAAATTTAATATGAGGAAGTATCGAGATGACGAACGATAGTTAATTAAGTGTTATACAACTCGTTTCTGAGTTATGTAAATTAGTTGAATGCTAACCGATGCTCTTACGGTAAAAATCGTGATGAAACCTTAACATTCAGGCGACTGTATGTGTATTCAACAATCCGGACATTACCACCAAGATGATTATTTTATAGGAAGTAGTATAAATAAGTATAAAATAGTAGTTCGCTCGCACGATTCGGATGTGGAATGAGCTCCCAGTCACAGTGTTTTCTTTGGACTATGACATGAGATCGTTCAAGAGGTATAATATAAGAGGTCTCTTTAGAGATGGAACGAATAGGTAACGCCTCTGGTGTTGCTGATGTTCAAAGGCGGCGGTGACCACTCTCAATCAGGTGGCCCGCTTGCCTGTTTGTATGACGTATAACTTTTAAAAAATATGCGACAGTTTTGTTTTGTGTTATTTTGCCAGACAAAAGTGTTTCCTTTTAAGTACAAATATTGGTTTGCCTTGACATTTGTTTGCCAACTTTAACACGGCGAAAGGAAAATAATTGACAAATAATTGTAGATGATCTATTTATACGTTGATAATCAATGCGTTTTACACGTTTCCTGATTTAAACGGCCTTGGTAGGAAATGGATATTTCTTTTGACATAAGTTAAATAAAGTCGCCCGTAGATATGGGCATATTTAAAACTTATTGGGATACCAATTGACGTACTGCGGTACTTACTGCTTATTTAGGTACCGAGTGAAATAAAATAAAATATATAAGCAAGTTAATTTGTTGAGAGACTACGAATATAACTACTATAACTTACTTCTATTTCAAATGGAATACATTTGAATTCCTACCTAGCCAGTACTGTTGTGTCGTCTATATGTATGATGTTTCTCTATGTATCTGTGTGCAATAAAATGTTAAATAAATAAATACTTTGTGAATGACCCCAGACGAATGCGAGCACCCCAGCCAGCGGACCCAGGAGCCGATACCTACATCCTACCTAAATCTACCCGAATGCTGACTGGCCTAATCCCAAATTAAGCCTACAAATAACGACCCAAGCTGCTTAACCTACTAAAGGCCCGGCCACATTTAGGAACGACAACCCATACTAAAAGCCTATCCTAGAGCTTGAATAATAGGGACGTCTTTGCCCAACAGTGGGCTGCATTGTGTCGATCATAATGACAGTTTAGAGTAAAATGGATAGAGAACAAGCGTGGTCCTTTCCACCCAAATAAAGGCCAGGCGTAAAAGTGCAGCCACTTAAGCAAAAAATCAACTACCAGCTAACCAGATTAAAATACACCATGGAGTTCTTCAAGATGGTGGTAAAAAGGTTTTTACGGTTTCGGTAGCGCATAGGTAATGCCCCTGATGTTGCAAACGTCTATAGGCTGCGATAACTGCTTACCATCAGGCAGGCCGTAAGCTTTTAAACAAAAAATTACCCGAAAGTTCCTAGAAATATCAATGAACTACTTTTATATAGCGAAATGTTCAGAGACAACGTCTTTGAAGTGCTAACAATTTCTTTATTGCAAAAAAGGCCGATTTTTACGTATCAAATACACGGTATTCAACTTTAGGTATCCACACATAAACCCCATCTGCAATTCCCGAAAAACGTGAAACTACCAATAATAAAGATCGTAAGTCGCTATCCAAGTACACACAATATTCAACTTTACGTCGTCAATCATAAAGCCGAAACTCACCGAAACTGCACCCAGCCAGCGCCAGCAGCAGCGCGGCCGCGAGCGGCGCGCGCGCATGCATTCTGTAGCGTCACCGCACGCGGCGGGGCCACGCGTCCAGCATAGTCGGAAGGCTGGAAGGAGGAGAAAAATTATTTAATTATTGCAATAGTAATAGTTGACATTAATATTATTTTGATTGTGACATTGTACAAATAAATTGTGACATACCTATGACATAAAATTTGACGTTATTATCTACTACGAAATTGTATCAATATTAGTAGTTACGATACCACAAACACACACACACTGCCACAGAGCCACAGCGTAGCCAGGTTTGGACCCCAACCCCCCTTCCCCCCCCCCCTTAAAATATGGGGTAATCGTATTAAAAGTAACTAAAATGAAAAATAATCGAGTGTCGCGAGCTCGAAATTTTTCCAGTATTGGCTCAATTGACTCGGGGTGAACATGACACCTAAATATAACAAAATGAGTGAGTGTGCGCAGCGAGCTCGGCTCGGACTTTTGATATACTCGCTAATAGATCGAAGTTATGGTTGAAAACAAACAAACTTATTAAAGAAACGTAATGATTTAGCGAGCGTAGCCAGCTTGGAAATGTTGGTATTTTTGATGTAAAAATCTGGGTTGATCACGTGGCGCAGGCGGTGTGAAATTATTTTGAACCCCCTGAACCCCCCCCCCCCCCCCCCCCCCCTACGCCTATGCACAGAGCTACACATATACCAAGCCATACACACGACAAACTTATTCTTTCTCTTTGGTCTGGTATTAAAAAAGGAATGTAGCACGTTCCCTGCGAGTGTGTCCCTCAACAGTACAATCTACACTCCTTCAAGGTCAGTTGGTTGGTTGGTGGCCGGCAAAGCACTTTTTTGTCAAGTATGTTCCATCCTCGGCCGCAGGATCATAGCGTGAGGTGCCGGATTGCAACCCCACCATGTACCAATCACTCTTTTTTGAGTTACGTAAATTAGTTGAAAACTAACCGATGCTATTACTTGAGTGAAAACATCTTAATGAAACCTGTACGTTTAGCCGATGGATGTGTAACCATGAATCCCCCGTTAATAAGGTCACGAAGGTCAGATGGCGATTGCTCTACTGTAATTATCTGATACACCAAACCCTGGACCCCGGGCCCTCGCGTGCGAGAGCACAAATTCGACATTAAGACCAAGATCAGATGTGACGCAGATTATTATCAGTCTTTAAGAATTATCTACTTATTCATCGTCTCCCAAAACCACGGCCTCCAAAAGCGAAAGTCCTCTCGATTAATTGTACACAAATCATCTGGTTGCCTCTCGCAACGGCGTTACTAATCACCTGTTAACAAAACAAATAACCAACTCATCCTTACACAGCATCGGACAATAATGATCTCTAATACGATAACGATTGCATCACCGAAGATGCGAACGATGTCGAAAGTGGACCGACTACATTGCTTCGTCACTTTTAATGGCATCATTTCGTTAACTTAACGAGGTGAGATGTGTGACAACATTTACAGCGGACTGTGAATTACCGCTTTGGGAGATCACTGGTGACAGTTTGGGGGCAGTGATCGGGTAAATCTGTCACCCTTTTACTTCTGGGTGTCCTACGAGAAAAATGTACTGAGAGGCGGAACTGCTAGGAATATTATAGAGCAGAGAATGAGCTAAAACGTTTACCGTTGTCTCTTTGGAAACAGCTGATAGGTTTAGATTCCATTGAAATCCGTGACAAGAAGCTCATTGGTGACACTGCGATGGTCAAAGCTTCAAAGCCTCGAACAACGACGGATGATCGCTAGCTTATCGGTATTTTCGATGGTCGATATTCCAGTTCATCGCACCAAACGTTTCGATTTATATTTTTAGGAGGAACAAGGAGTAGCATTTTTGTGCATATGCGTTCCCAGAGCAATATAATCTTTGCCGTTTACGGCAAGAAAGAACAGGCATTATCTATCGTCCGCTTCGGTACAAATGCTTGCCTATATTGTATGTAAAAAACTGCAGCCTCCAACCCGACTATACAACGTGGAGTTTACGGCAGTCTTTTCTACTAATGTGGAGCAGAATGTATTCTAAAATTGGCGCTTGTGGGCAGGACTAATCGAAAATGAACATGATAACCATAGCCGAGACTAAAGGGGCATGAACATGAAAATATCGAGCAAATGACGATTACCATCCGTATTCACAAACAATATCTACATGTCCAAGAATAGTTGTTTTACTATGCGTTCTGACAGTGCTTTGTGCGTCTGAATAGAGTTAGAATAGAGTTTCGCGATTGGTCAATTTCGTTCATTTTGACGGACCCAAAGTACCTATCGCCACCCAAATATTGTCAGGAATCCTAACGTTTGCGCGCACTGTGAGACCTCACCGTAATATTTCAGAATATTGATATATGTGTTCACACAAACACCTTCAATGCACTTTTTAGCCTCGCTCATTGTAACGCTGCACGGGTCGATTAAGTGATCAGAGTTCCCCGCGGAGGCAATTAGGTGCCGGCGGGCGTCCCACGAGGTAACTGCGAATGCGTCCGTTAGACAAGGCTGGGATGGAAATATGTGGTTCCTCCTAAGAATAAGGTAAACCTGTAATGCTTTTAGTTTTAGGTGAAAGATATAATGACGGAATTATTAGAGATAGACATACACACAGTTGGTCTTGTAAAAGGATAAACATAGAGACTCAAACAAAGTAATAAACGGCACAACAGGCGCTGCTGATTTCTAACTTATTTTATTGACAGATCCAATTTTTTGTAGTACCATAGCGAGAAACTGGGTGACCAGTGATGATAAGTAGTAACTGTCGCTATAACTAAAGTAACTATAGTCGTTATAATAACTTTAAAATTCTTCTTCGGCCTTAGGTGGCAACCTTATCATTTACAGCGGAACACAACAACAACACATAACATAATACGTGATAGACTTCAACTTCCCGTGGAAATTACCAACAACCTACAGCTTGTTGGTATTGGACCGACTTTGTGGAGATCTCTGGGGGAAGTCTATGCTCAGCATTGGGTGACTTCATTGTTTTGATGGAATCAGGAATCTAGATCAGATGATCCACTTCCATCCGTAACGTATCGCGCGATCAATTTCCACTAACTAATATGATGAGACAGTTCTATCATTTTAGGCTGATGATGATTGAATTGCCATATTGGGTTTAAATGATCCTCATCCCTAACTAAATAAGAACAACAACATAGTGTCGAGTGATTTTGCAGTCAGCGATGCTATCAGGTGTAAATATGGCTCGTAGCGACCGTGTAGGAAACTCGAAATAATACTAAAGAAGGTATAGTCAATTACTGCATGCAAAGACTAACGAAGATGTCAATTCTGATTTGTTGGATATACTTTATGTTCTATATCCCTATAGTTCTATCTATGTTCTATATCTGTATTCTAAAAACTTCATTAAAATCGATTCAGAGATTTAGCAATGAAAATGTAACTAACATGTCTGTCAGATACAGACAGGCAGAACTTCGCTTAAAGTGGAAAAGATTATAATCATGTTTGTAAGTTTGGGTGTTGGAGGTAATCTTCGAAAACACTGAACCGATTTTGAAAATTCTTTCACTAACATGAAGCTACGCTACTTCCGGATGTCATTGTATACTTTAATGCAGGAAAAACGAAAACCCGAGTGATATACGTGGATAAAAACTGCGAAGGACTGTTACTTATGTAAACCATTAATAATGAGTTCTCAAATTAATTTTTCGTATTAAACTTTTATCGCGCGGTAACTTATCAAGACCATTTCAAAGAGCCCAAACATGATGTGGTTATCTTGTTTCGTTCAGTCCCATGAACAGGTAAGATGGCGGTCAAATGCCTGTCTTGTCTTACATAATAAAAAACACCTTACGATTCTCTCATCATCATCAGCAGACCATAATAACCATACGTATACCAAATTTCACCTCAATTGAACGATAGGAAGTAGGTCAAATTAGGCTTATAATATTCTATGATATAAAAGTGCAGATAACGTAAAAGCTTGTAATATATAGAGTGAGTATAAATTACTTTATAGATATAATGTAGAGATAGTTACAATTAATATTGTTAACCTTTCTACACCCACGCAAATTTTTTATTCACGTATACCCGCGCGGTGCATGGTGTCCGGCAGAGTAGAATAGCGCCAGCCCTTTACACTCGTGGGTGTCGTTCTAGGCGACAAATGTTTTAGAGGTAAAATATCTAGTCCCCGTAGGTTTGATAATAGACAGGAGCGTTTTCCATTGCTATATTTTATAAAAGTGCGATCTCCAACCCGCCGGCCAAGCATGGAGATTATGGCAATAACCTCTACTTTCGTGAAAGACGCCCTTAGTCCCACAGTGGACTGATATGGGCTGTGATGTTGTATCCGCGCACGAATTCACGGACCGAATGTTCGTAATCCTATTTAATAACATTTTACCAAGGAATCCCAAAACAAAATTTTATTTTTTAAATGGTTATACATACAGTAAAAAAATCAATTACATGAAATGACTGTATTTAGTCATTAGTTTAATGACTAATAGTATAATTTCCTTAAGTACAATGAAATCGAAACTGAACATTTTTTTCTGCATAAAAAGAAAATAATCTTCTTAATGCGTGACTACACGTGCGTTACGCACGACCACGCGATGTGCACTAAAATTAAGCTAGCAACAAATCCGGCAGCTATCAAGCAACTCGACTTCCTAGTTTTATAGCGAATAAAAATAATTACTAACCTAATTATGCTGGACCTAACGTTCCTATACAAATGCGCTAACAGATTCATCGAGTGTAAATATTTGTCGGAGAATATGCCTTGTCTGGCCCTCATCGCCCTCCCAGGATATTTTTTTTATACCACTAAGGTGGAAAACTAGCTTACGGCCTGCCTGATGGTAAGCAGTCACCGCAGCCTGTGGACGTTTGCAATACCAGGGGTATCACCCACGCGTTGCCGACCTAGCAAAAACATTTTAAAACCCTTTCTTGAAGAACTCCATATTATATTCTCCAGGGAAAACCTCTCCAGGTAGTTCATTCCACAACCTTAGTGTGCGTGAGAGAAAGTTCCTTTGGGACAGTTCGCGGTAACTAGAATCTTCCACCAGCCATTCAGCAGAACTCATGTTGGTATTCATTCACCGCTAACCAGAATAAGCAGAACATATAACGAGTTCAATGCGTTCAAATACCTGGTCTTTACGTGATTTTCCGTAACTGGAAATTTCGAATTTCGATTCGCTCCATTCGTTTAAATAAAATATAGGAAAACACCTCACTGGTCGTTGACACTTTTTTTGGTCAAATAAGTAAATTATAGTAAATAAAAGGTATTTTTAGCTAAACTACTATTTTAACTGTACTTATTGTACTTTATATACTTTTTATTATGCTCAGGGTTTCGATCCGAAACATTAGATTGGTGGCTTTTGTATCAGAACATCTGTCACTTTATACGTTATTTACGAATATTGTAATACCATACGTTGTTAATGTATCATATAAAATAAAATAAATTACGAAAATTTCTTTCAACGGTCTCACAGACCAACGCGCTGGTATAAAAAGGTAAAATATATTTGAAAAAATATAACTACTTTCTGACTTACGCGTTAGATATTTATAGTAGATTTCAAGTAGCAATAGTGTTCTTCTGTAACTTATACTCAAACGTCACAATACCAGTGTAAGCCTACAATGCCAAATTAGCATTACGACAGCAATATTGCAGTATACAAGCCCAGTGGACATTACTGGCATTAGGTAAATCTTGGCAGAACTGATTACTTGCACAGTAATACATATATTTGCTAGCTAGACATTCTACATACGCCAAGCATGTTGGGACTTACATAATTTGCCTGTTTGTCTGTTAGGCACTGCATGCTTTAAGATGCTATAGATCGCTGTTGTAGATCCGGGATAAACAGATGTTGCAGCAGTTGGAATCCGTAGGACTATGCCAGTTTGAAACAGACATAACTACAATGTCAAAAAATCAATAATAATCATCTTCGCGTTAATGACCTGGTTAAGCTCTCGCACACGAGGACCTGGGATCCGCCTTGACCATTATCCAGAATTTGGCAGGTCAGGTAATTACAGTGGAGCGACTGCAATTTGACCTCCATGACCCTGCCACCAGGGGAACCTAACCAGATTGGATTATGGTTACACATTCAGTCACCTAAACATACAGGTTTCATCACGATGTTTTCCCTCACCGTACGAGCATTGGTTAGTATACAACTAATGTACGTAACTCAGATAAGAGTCATTGGTACATGACCGTAGTGGGATTCGAACCCGGTACCTCTCGCTTATGAGTTGGATACCGTGACCACTCGAAGACCGACACTAAAATAATAAATCTTAATAACTCTTTAAACCCTAATGTTTTAAACTATCGCGGTTATTATCACATATTTTAAGCACCGTCCGACGGTCGCAGCTCTTCTGTCGTCCCGTGACCAGGATGCATGCAACTGCGACGAAATATCGGGCTACTCGTCACCAAAGGTACGCGGTAAGAATCCCGGAACTAGGATTGCCACACGTACTATTATAATATATATAGTATCGTACTACATTTTAGACAGTTGTACCATACATTATAGAATAACAATATAGTACGAAAAGTACTATATTTTAATCGATAATACAACTGTCGAACTTTTTTATATTACATTATAACAGGAACGCATCCCCAGTGTAGCATGGAAAGTTTCAGAAAAAAATATTCATCGTCACGCTTTGTTCCTGTAGGGGTGGGAAAAATCGACATTGTTCCACTTGTTGGTCAAAGCCAAAAGTTACCAAAAATTAATAAGTATCTAATAATATAAATAAATGTGTACCTACTATATTTTGACCTAAATTTCCTAAATTTATTTTTGCTATTAAAAAACAAAAGTACTATTTTTCTCCAAAAAAAAAAAGGTGGCAACCCTACCATACATACCGATAAAATGTGTCTTTAGACCCTTTTGCTCCGGAATTGGTAAATTCAATATAATCATTCCTAGATACCAACTAATTTACCACCCTTTAGGTAAACTGAATTCCGCGCTGCGGCAATAAGCAAAGCCGTCTCTTAAATTATTCAATCACTAACTTCAGCCAGCCTTCTGGGGACTTTTCCGAATTCGGGGGACCTGGGTCAAATTTTTTATCTTTAGTTTAGTTAGAATTAAGGTTGGTGCTAGAGTAAGAATTTTTTTTTAATGTTAATAATTGTAAATTGTAATTTAAATTGTAAATAAATGATCACTAACTGTATATGATTTGCCAGTGTTGGAGCTAATTGCTAGCAGCATAGGTGCGGTGTAAAACGTTTATGTCACTATAACTCTTCTTTTACTACAGATGATGATGATGATGTCTTCCTCATCCGCATCCGTTGTTGATGTCGTTCGTGTGCTCGCATATGGCTTACGTAGCCAATCTTTTACTACTAAGGGGGTACGCAAACATGTTTTTAGTTCCCGACGAAAAATGAGGAATGTTAAGAGTTTGACTGTATTTTATATAAATAAAGAGTATCACTATTATTATTCAGTGGCTCTGTGTATGTGTGTAGGTGTGTTTCTGACTGTGGCACTAACTATTTTATTCTTTAAACAGAAATACAATACAATGTAGGGATTATTTAAAAATAGTTCAAAAATATATGTATAGGATATTAATCAATCAATGTATTTATTGCATTCATGAGGTTACAAAAGATACATACATAATTCCATTAGTCCATTATAATTTGTATGAGCCTATTTACATATACGATTTGTCTCAAACCTTTACTTTATTATCAGAATCTTTTTTAACACGTAAAAATGCAATACAATTACTTAGACTTAAAGCCATTATGGGCTTTATCTTCCAGTCAACCAACTTTATGCAACTTTGGTTTCTAATCTAATGACAGAAAGCTTATTTTATTATTTGTAAACAAATGCGCAGCGCCCGCTTAGTCACCGCATACCACCCGCGTGGTTACCGCATCGTATGCGCACGGTGACCACTGATAATAGCATCCAATAGGGTGGAGTAATCTGTATTTTCTGCATTTTCACTACACATATTATCGGGTTTGTTACCACAGTTAGTATTGTTTTACCTCGATATTTCGACGCAGTTGCATGCGTCATGGTCACAAGTTGACTGGTGCCGCTGGTTGGCTGGTGACCATGAAATATCGAGGTAAAAACAATACTAACCGTGGTAACAAACCCGATAATATGTGTAGTGAAAGTGTAGTGAATAACCACGAAAGTCTTAAAACCTGTATTTTCTGTCCGGTAGCTACGCGGTGACTATGCCGACGCGACACGTACGCGTTTTCTGTCCAATTTGCATGCGGCGACGTATAAGTGGGCCCTAAGCCAATAGGCCTTTTCTCCGAAGAAAGAGTACCATAAAACTTTAACATAATCTAAGTTCAAGTAAGAATAGTATGAATTTCTATTCGCAAGTTATTAATGTACAAGCGGTTTATCTGTTGGCAATTAAAGTTAAATATATGCGTTGCTAGATAACGTTCGTTAGACTTAGCAATCTGTGGTAAGATAGAAATTAACGTAATTACTTGAGTCTTACGCGCTTTATCTATTCTAATATTATGAGTAGTAAAACAGTCTAAAGGCTTGTGTGTATGTAGATTTGTATGGGAATATGGAAAGAGATATTCTAGGCGCGATTTAGGCCACGCACTACAGCTTTTTATATATATACCACTAAGGTGGCAAACAAGCTTACGGCCTGCCAGATGGTCAGCAGTCACCGCAGCCCTTGGACGTTTGCAATACCAGGAGCATCACCCACGCGTTGCCGACCCCGTAAAAACCTTTTCACCCCTTTCTTGATGACCGCCATGTTGTACTCTCCAGGGAAAACCTTTTCGGGTAGTTCATTCCACAGCCTTAGTGTGCGTGGGAGAATGTTCCTTTGGAACCGCACAGTTCGGGACCAATTTGGCTCCAAAGAGTGAGGATAAACTCCCTGTCGGTGGCCGGTGCGATGATAGAATGTAACTGTAGGCATTTGATCTAAGATTACGCACTAAAGTAGGTGCCAAATAGATTCATAATAGAAAAAAATATAAAATCTTGGCGTTAATGTTCCAGTGACGCTTTTGCCCACGAGGGCTTGGGGTCCGCTTTGACCATATCCAAGATTTCGCAGATCAGGTAAGTTTTTTTGTATTGTATTTTTTTTGTTGTGCAATGAAGCGTTATTCATTCAATCATACATACAGTAGAGCGACAGCCATTTGACCTCAGTGACCCTGTTAGCAGAGGAATCTGACAGGATTGGATAATGGTTACACATTTAGTCGTCTGAATGTGCAGGTTTCATCACGATTATCTCACCACAGGTAAGAGTATCGGTTAGTGTTTGTACAACTCAGAGAAGAGTCATTGGTAAACGGCGGCAATGGGTTTCGAGCCCGGTACCTCTAGTTTACGAGTCGGACCCCTTAACTACTAATCCACCGACGCACTAGTCTACAGTCTATACATATGTAGACGCTATATATTGCACTTTAATGGACAGAAAACCGCAAGAAAACGTGCAGCGAAATAAAATGTAAATAAATAAATAACTCGGCAATATTCGCTTTCTATCGCTGGCGGATTATTATGTTTTTGCACCAAAGTAAAATTATGAAATTATTGTATCGGTGTGTGATTTGGTGCAATTACTGTAACAAGCGTGGGGTTGAGTAATAAGCTTTCAAGTACAGCTTCGAGCTTTCGAGCTCTTAGCGCTTTCGGATTCATTGGATTGTGTTTCGACGCAATAGAAGAGAATATGATCAATTCGGAGCTTTGGTGGCCCAGTGGTTAAGGTATCCGACTCGTAAACGAGAGGTAACGGGTTCGAATCCCACTACGACCATGTACCAGTTACTCTTTTCTGAATTATGTAGATTAGTTGAATACTAACCGATGTTCTTATGGTGGAGGAAAACATCGTGATGAAACCTGCACATTCAGGCGGCTGAATGTGTAACCATGATCCAATCTGGTCAGGTTCCCCTCTTAACAGGATCAGAAGGGCAGATCTCTACTGAATTCCCTGATCGCTCCCTCAGGAATCGCTCGCTCTACTGGAATTACCTGATCTTCTAAATCCTGGAACATGATTACGGCGGACTCCGGGCGCGAGTGCACTACCGGGACATGAACGCCAAGAAATAAATCAAGGAATAAATCTCAAAAACTATGGAAAAAGAGGGATATAATCACAGAATAGATTGACTGTCTGCCTGTGGTATTGTAGCTCCCGAACCGATGGATCGATTTCGAATTTCGATGCGGTTTTCTATATCTCAAAGATAGTTAATTCAAGCAATTGCTTTGTTTGTTTCATTTAAATAATTTAAAATAGTTTAGGAATTTTTTTTGTGTATGTAAACTTGGTCGGGAGTTCACCGACATTTATCGATCGGTTATAGGATAGGTATTATTGCGTTTCTTCTGTGGTACCCAAGGAGTGAGTGCTGAGATGAGGAGATGTTGTACCGACCCCATCGATGTATTTCTGATGTCCCCGTTGTACTTGTCCACATGATGGAGACAAATGGCCGTCAATGTGCGTCGGAGATAGTATTGTACCTTGGGGAACTCTAACATTGATCGTTTTGGTATCGGAGCCATCCATCGACGACAATTTTAATGCTCGACGTCTTTCGTCAGAAAGTTGGATACCCAATTGCACAGCCCTTCGGGGAGACCTAGTCAAACGCATTGGCTATATAATTGACAGCTAGAGCCTACCAATTGCTTTCGAGCTCGGCGAGTAAAACAAGAAAGTTACCACCACAACAGTTCCATTTACGCCAAGTTGATTTTATTTTTATCTGTATAGACTAGTACATATATGGAGCAGCTATCAACATAGTAAACTAACTCAATTCGATACTAAGCAATGAATCAGCTCCGATGGGAATCAGGAAGTGGAGGAAACGGTTGACGACATTAGAAACCCCCGGAAGGCATCAGAATCATACCATTTTCTTACAGTTCCTATATAATGTAACAGGTTTTATGGTATTTTAGCAGTTATCTGTGAGACAGATACTTTGAATGCTAGTATTGGATAGACTAGATTAGAGCACCTACCCTTATAATATACAGGATCATATAAGATGACTGATGTCATTGATGGCAGGTCGTAAGTAGGCTTGCCAGGAGTAGGGACTTTATAATAACATATATTTTTTTTAATACACCATGACGACCTAAGTGGTTCAGTTGGTTGACCACGCTTGCAGAGGTCTGCCACGCAGAGGTCCCGGGTTCAATTCCCGACCGGGCAGAATTTGAAATGATGAATTTTAATTTCTGTTTCGGGTCTGGGTGTGGTATGTATGTATTTGTAAAAAGTCAATATTTAAAAATAAGTATTCTTTATTAGTTGTCTAACACCCATAACACAAGCTTTGATTAATTTGCCCAAGTATATTTACCTATATTTTATTTTATACTACACAGGGACAAAAGACAGCTAATCTACTGGTAAACTGTAACATTTCACCAATCATCATGCTCTTCTGTTTAAAAAATGCAGCACCGCAACTGTATTGTCACTGTGAGGTTCGTAAGTTTAGTTTTGTACATAAAAGAGTTGTTGAATTCATCTTGATAATCCTGTAGCCCAAAAGGCCTGAACAGAAATGAAATTATAACGGAAAGGTTGAAGCGAGCGTGGGAACATTGTGGAAAATAAACGGAAAAACAGAAATATTACAACCTGTGCTTGTAATTTACATAATTTTCATAGAGATTGGCGCGTAAATAAAATAAATTTTCAGAAACGAATTCTGCGCTAAACATTTAAGATCCGCTGGCGCATTGCACTCTAAATTCTTTAAAACGTTAGAAGATTCATCATTGCTTCGCGTTCTTGAATAGGAGGTATGTTGAAGATTCATACGTTTATGATGCGTGGAGATAAGCAACGGAGAGTTGGAATTACACTTTGCATACTGTTGTAGCATAGTATTCGCAATGCGAAATTTTGATTGTAACTGGATACATGTTTATTATTCCCTCACGCAGAAACTATTAAAGGATTTTTGTGATATTTTGTTGTAGCTTGTTTCCCAAAACGTAGACTATAATTTTTAACCTAGTTTCATAAATAATTGCTGACAAAATCCATAATTTTGCGGTAAATCCATTTTATTTTCCATTGCCTAGATTGTTTCTGAGGTTTACCATTCTAATTAGTACTACAATCAGATATAAACAAAAAGTAACATAATTTAGGTGCATTTGACAGGAAGGCTTTTCGTAGGGGCCTACTTATTTGACGGTGTACCTAGGTTTAAAACTTAATATTAAAATAAAATATCTATTCTAAATACAAAAAAAAAATATACAAAAATAATAAATTCAAAGAAATCTCACCACAAATAAAAGGAAAACAAATCCAAAACTCCTCTTCCGATACAAAAACAGTCTTCCTAAACACCACAAAAAACTCCCTATTCAAGTACCAAAATCCACACGACACTAACTTCTAAGCCTGACAATTTGACAGCGTTACTTCCCGAGTCTGGGGGAAATGGTCAAATTGGTCTCGGGTTGTTATCGCGGATGCCTCACTTCGCGGACTAGCGGCACTGCGTGTGCGTTCACTGCGCGTCTTGAGGCGACTGAACTCGGAACGCACGCGCAGCCTTCGTTGCGCATCCGAGGCGCGTGTCTTGGGGTGTATGCTTGTGTTGTAATACTTAAGAAGGTGGGTTATGAAGTTGTTGGTGACGAATTTGATGGAAATTATGGATATTCAATTAATGAAATTATTATGGTTTTGTGAGAGTAATTTGTATGGCTCTTTTCAAGTAGCTTTCCGCAGAAACCGCAAGCCTTATAATGCGTACGGCTAAGGAATGGGAAGCGTTGCCTGCGAGTGTGTTCTTTGATCGTTATAATCTGGACGCCTTCAAGATTAGACTGAATAGTCATTCTTAGATAGGCATGCTCCACTTAGCCACCAAATGACATAGCGGTAAAATGTTCGGCAAATTTTTTTAAATAAAAAAGTTACATTTGGTTGGTTCGATCGTTTAATTTCAGTTAACATTTCGAACTATTGCGGTAAGTTATTCTCGGGTGGCAGGACTCTGTTAAGCCTTAGGAGTCCACCACTTAAAGAGCCTGTGCGTATACCAGTGTGGTAACCAGCGCAAATACAGTCATGAGACTTCGATGAAATTGTCCTCACAGTGACAACGCATCTGGAGTTCAGCCGAGGACAAATTTCTTTGAATTTTAAACAGAAGCAGCAGTTACCGCTTACCATCAGGTGGACTGTCTCTCATTCGTCATTGCGTAGCTAAAAAAAAAATAAACACGATGAAACTTTTTAAAATGTCTTAGGCAATTGATCGCTTGTTGTAGTCGTTATGTATTTCTTCTTTAGTAAGCAAAGCGTCGGGTGGCCTCCATGAGGTGGGCGGACGACCTTGCACAGTTGGTATAGATGAATACTGACACTAAGCCAGTAAGGAAGACTACTTTCACAACAGTATATGTTGATGAAATGAAAATGATCAATGATCAATATGATGCGCGTTCACTGCAAACGAACTGTGGTTGGCGCATTTAAAAAACATGACAAAAATACTGTTCAATGTACTGGAATTTTGTGCGTTTTGCTTACGGCGCAAGGATGTTAAAGATTAAGCGAAATGGAATAAGTAGAGTAGGAATGAGCTGGGAAATTCCTACTCTACTTTTAATTCCTTTCCTACTTGACATTATTGTATTATTATACATTTTTAAACATTTTATTGTTATAACATTTATATTTTTATTGATTTAATCGTAATCGATATTTTTTATTTGGCCTACAATTTTCGGTAAGTATTACATTAATTATAAATTACTTTGTAATTTTTATTATATTCTAATTTGTGCATACTTGGTTTTACGTACCATAATTTAATAATTTTAAACGACATAAGTTCTACTACGAATGATTCGATAATGTACCTAAATGACCTGTAACAATTGTAATCAATAAAGAATCTAAATCTGAATCTGAATCTGAAAGATGATGTGATGAAATTTATAAGTTTGGTAGTGCAAAGAGCTACGTCTATAGTGCAGAATACTCATCATCATCATCATATCAGCCAGAAGACGCCCACTGCTGGGCATAGGCTTCCCCCAGAGATCTCCACAAAAACCGGTCCTGTGCTTTCCGCATCCAGCTGGTACCTGCGATCCTTACCAGGTCGTCGGTCCACCTTGTAGGAGGCCTACCCACGCTGCGTCTAAATACTAGACATACTTAAAACTGTACAAGTAAACAAGTTCAAATGAAAAATATTTTTTCATAGCAAGGATTAATTGCGCGTTATCTATGATCAGTTTGAGTATTTGTCAAGACTGACAGCTTCAGCTCAATCGGAAATCGGAAAATGTCAAATATAACTTGCAAGATTTTATTATGAACAGACATGTGGACTTGTGAAACTAAATAAAAGCTTGTAATAATAAAAAGTAAAACCGGCCATTTCACTTAAAACAACCTGCACCCAATAGAAAAGACAAAAAGAATCATCAACGTAGAAGACGTGACATAACAACTCATACAATGAAACCTCTATAACAACTGCTTAAAACGATGACTATGCAATAAGCCTACAACATATAATTAAAACTATCCCACTAATAATCTCTACAGAAGTTTTGACTTAGTTTTAATCAATGGTTGCGAAGAATTTCACCAGTCTTTCTCCAACCCTTTTATGCGAACGTTAGAAAGTGTATGTATGAAGCGTAGTGACTGCTATTGACTTCCGCTCTGATTGTTGCCAAAAGTAATGGTGCTACGTGTATTGCTTTAGGTTATTCACCCGAAATCTGATGGTAAAATACTTTAAGAGCACACAGGGAGCTCTAAAAGTAATTTAGCATCAATAGTTCCTCAGAATACTCCCCATTATACAGCCGGTAGAACACACACAGGGAACCAAAGTTCCTTCGGAGAGACAATGGTTCTAACTTGCTTGTTAGTATGGGATCGTCCACCGGTTAGGGAAAACATCGTGACTGAACAGGGTCACGGAGGTCAGATGGCAGTCGCTCCCCTGTAATTATCTGATCTGCCAAATCTGGATCATGGTCAATGCGGATCCCGGGCCATCGTGCGCAAGAGCACAACCAGGAAATTAACACCAAGATGAATAAAAAAGTGTGTCCCCGTTGCGCTCTCCACATAGCACAGGTAACAAGGTTAGAGTATATTTTTTTCTTCGATTTATGTTTCTGTTGTAATTCTTTTTACTTCTATGAATATTTTTGAATGTTGTGCCGTGTGTCTGAGTGGAAAAAATGTTTTACTTTACTGTACTTTAAACTGAAACTGAACTGAAATCTAGTACATAACAATTACATATCACTTAGCGGCAGGCTTAGTTAGCAATGTGATACAACTCCTCAAACTATAACTCGTTACAATAAGATACCGGTAACTCCCCTTATGGTTGTCCGAAAGTGACACGGATGCTTGCTGATAGGTCACCCGCGTGTAGCGCGGGGGCGCAACTGGGATTTAACGCCGAGATGATGATGATGATGAGATTGACACGAGTGTTTTATTACCTAATTATATACAGTTTGCATACACTGTTTTATCTATACTCATATTTTCATGTTCCATGTACCTTTAATTTTCTCAACTTTGCTAGAAGTAAGCCACGCGTAGGTACAATAACGCGTCAAGGATATCAAGCGGCGGGAAGTTCACTTCACTGCTTTCCCATTTATCTTTTTATTTGCTTCAAACAAGATCAAACATTTACAAATAAGTATAAATTATAATAATTGGAAAACAATATTGGAAGAAAATAATTCCACATACACAATTACATACATAATAATGTAATGTAATTACCTGACCTGCCAAATCCTGGATCATGGTCAAGGCGGACCCCGGGCCCTCGTGCGCGAGAGCATAACCGGGACATTAACGCCAAGATGATTATTTTTATTATTAATTACATACATAATAACAAACATAAACAGTAAGATTTAATTTTTTTTGTCAGCCGCCCTTTCGCGGTGAATACCTAAATAGGCTAGGATGAATATCTAAATATGTCATTATCTGTGGCTGGAGGGTGAATAAACAGTGCTCTAAGGAATTATTAGAGCATCGGTTAGTATTCAACTAATTTACTAAGTACAACTTAGACCTCAGTAACTCAGAAAAAAGTCGTTGGTACGTGGCCGCAGCGGGATTCGCACCCGGTATATCACGCATACGAGTCTGATACCCTAACCGCTCGGCCACTGATCTCAATGAGCGTAGTATGAAGATATAATAGTTACATTTCTTAATATAGGAGTCGATCGCCACTTAAGTATTGTCAGTTGGGAACCTGCGAGTTCGCTCGCACTGTGATAACTCAGTTACATTTCTGAATACGGATGTCCATCACACTAACACACTACGTCTGCTACACCTGTCTACGTAGTAAATAAAAGGAAAGCAATGACTACGTGTCGCACTCAGACCAAATAAGAAACAAGATCAAATGAACAATGTTTTTATAGCAAGCTTTTATCACGCGTACTGTATGATCAGTTTTGTCAAGACTAATCAAACGAACCCAAGCTCGATGGATTTACCATGCGCAGTTTAGGAGTTCCTATGGTCACCGGAAGTCTCAATCATCAGAGCAGGTCGATGATATCGTGACATTGCATATTCATCGAATTTAAACGAGTGTGAAATTTCAGCTCAATAGGAAACCGGAAAATGCGTCAATTTAACTTGCTAGATTTTATTACGAACAAACATGGGGACATTTGAAACTAAATAAAAGATCGTAATAAAGACAGAATCCTGCACACGCAAAACTACGCCATGCTATGTGCACGTTCGCGGTCACACGACCGCATTGTCAACCGAACTAGGCCTGGACCCACTGACAACCAAACTACCACGGCACACATGTTTACGAAACCGGCCTCATGTCACTGTTGACAATACGCGTCTTTGCCTAGACCGATTGACAACAAAACTACGCCACGGCACACACATTTACGAAACCGGCCTCATGTCACTGATGACAGCGCGCCGTCTTCATTTCTTATTTGGTCTGAGGTGTCGCAAGCTATTACCACACCATATGAGATTGTGCGTTTATGATCTGATGCACAATATGCATGGTTCTATACAAATGTTGAGTGAACAATGTAGGAAGCATCGCCCGTGAAACTAGACGTTACGGAGCGCTTCCTCTAAGGAAATTGTATTAGATTTACACTCGACTGTAGGTAAGAAGTGTATAACCAAAGTTAACGTTTCTGGCTCGTACGATTCGGATGTGGAATGAGCTCCCAGGTACAGTGTTTCCTATGGACTATGACGTTGGATCGTTCAGAGGTATATTAGAGATCTCTTCAGAGGCGGGCAACGCATTAGTAGCGCCCCTGCGGCCTTAGCCAAGAGGTTTCGTTAATCTACAATCGTTTATGGTAGAAAAAATGTATGGGATTTGACATAAGCTAAAGTTATTTGACATAAGCTAACGTTTGGTAGAAATTCTTGATCCATAGACAATTCACGTACTTTCAATGTACAAAGGAGGCGGATTGGCGGATGATCCTCCACAATCAGAGTCAATGTAGATGTTGGTAGAAATAGTCGAACTTCGACCTGTCAATTTTGTACCATACACGCATCACGCAAGCGGAGCTGTCAAATATGGCTAGACCGGCTGGTGTTGCTGTTGTCCATAGGCCGCGATTACCACTTTTCATAAGATGGACCACTTGGTTGTTTATCTGCCGTTTAACATAATAAAAAGAAAGCAATGCAACAGAGTCCGAGAACTGGATGGGTTACCGATTTCTACTTTGAGGCTATTCAAACTTCAGCACCGCAGCGATCTCGCCACTCGTTAGGTGTGCTTCCTAATATCGTTGGCTCGGCGACCTTGACTAAGGTCTGCAGCTAGGGACCCAGAGACTAGTTGAACAGCGTCGGGAGCCGATTGGTACACCCTCACGGTATGTATTGACTATAGGCACTTATAACCCGCGTCACGAAAGAAGAGACTTGTCAAATGGCAGTGGAGGGGATTTCGCGCAGGTAATCGTATACAGCGCAAGTCGAACCACGTGACGCGCCAAGTCTCTTCTTATTTGACACTAGCTATACTAAGTTCTTCGCTTTAGGTAAAGCCGTTTTGCCATCGGGGTTGGTAGGGGAAACGGTTTCAAAATAATATAACAATATTAAATACCTATAAAAGTTGCAATTTTTTAATAAACTAGTGGGCTCGGCGCCTAGCATCCTACCCTCTACCATACGCTATTTGGGTAATATTATTGCAATTTTCATGAGTTTATCCATTACAAACCCACAATCAAACATATCGACAAACAATAAAAATTTTCCTCTTTATAATATTGGTATAGAAAAATAAATAAATAATCGTGAATACATTTCATATACAAATACCTACCCATACATTTTCACTGTCATTAATAAATAATTCAAGATAATTTCCCTCATATTTCAAAGCCAATTCACACGTTTCGTCAAACGATTTATAAACGACATGCCAATAACATAATAAGAAAATATCCAAAACCACTGCTTCCTATAGCAACGTAATATTATGACGGATACAAAACCGATAATATGATAATTTCAAAATAAATAATTTTTCGATAACCATCCGCATAAACTTTGGTTCTCAAGAAACGATTATTTAAATTGAGGCATATTAATAGCTGAGTCCTTACCGATGACCGAATTATTAGAAAGTGATTATCAACACTTTCACTACTAAAGTCTCCGAATCAAAGCGATGATCATGAATATTTTAATTTCATCTGAAGGTCGTTGGTATCCGTTGGAACCATACGATGATTTGTTATATAGTATAGGATATTTTAATAACATGGGTGTGCGTTGTTTTACGAATAGGTATTTGGCAGTTTACGGCGTGGTAGAAAGTTATTTTTTCTCTCTGCATGTAGGCTTCGTTATAATTGATTCCTTCATTTATCAATGTCGTCTTTGATCAAAGGGGTAATAATTAACAGGATTTTATTATTACAATGTCTTGTGTTTAAGTTTAGTTTTCTGTATAGAGCATAGTATTTGGTTACTTGTATCTTTGGTATAGTTACTAGTATTATGCTTTGGAATAATAGAACTTCTCAGACGGTACTTAATATGACTACCATGTTACACTTGGCGTCAATATCCGCTTTAACCAAGATCCAGGATTGGCAGATCAGGTAATTACAATAGAGCGACCGCGGTACATGGTTACACATCATTCGCCTGAATGTGCAGGTTTCATCACGATGTTTTCCCTCACCGTTATAGGTGAGCAACTTATGTAAATAAGACAGACAAGACCAAATATAGCGATATTAATTACTGAGACCTATTGTGCAAACTATAACCGATAGCACTAAACTTAGGCGTCGCCTTAAGATATTCCTAAGCATTTAGGCGTCACAAAATTGGTGTCATAAAGTTGAGAGTGACTTAGCGAGTTTAGTTTTCATCTACCTAAGGTTGGTTGGTTGATTGAATGCTTTTCTTGTTTGGAATATGTGAAATCAACTTGAAACGAAACATAATTTATTAGTGAACATGGCTTGTTACTAGTGCTTCTTTGTTTACATAATTCCTAATCTACCTATTTAACACGCTTCCGTAGTATGATAATCTAAGTTTTTTAATCTAATAGGTAATCGGCGATCTAGATTATATAATAGCCACATTAACATAGCATCTGCTTAACTTAGGTATCTAGATTTTTAGAACGACCATTTTAAAAATCGTCTTACACTTTATTACGTAACCTAAGAGCACAATATGGCGATATTTTCTACATTAAATAGTACATAATTGGATCAAATTGAATAACAAGGTGGGTGACGATTGGTCATGCTTTCTTTTTCGCACTAGACGCGGCAGCGGCAGGCGTGACAGAGCGCGCAACAATGCCTCCGTATCGGCTGTTGAGTACATTGTGTGGACCCTTCACACTAGTTTGGTCGTCTGTGTGATTGTATGATCTTCTGCCTGTATGAAACTTTAATAGATCACTAGCTTTTTGGCCGATTTCGTTAAAATTCAGTTTTTATGTTCCTGTGACAATCACATACAATTTTTGGAAAAATTACACGTTCCGTTCATTATCACAGCCCATAACAGTCCACTGCAGGACTTACCTACGAAAAGGGAGGTTATTACCATAATCTTCACTTTTGGCAGGCGGGTTGGAGATCTCAGTGTTATAAATATATCTAACAATGGAAGATGCGGCTGCTCATTTTCAGCCTACGGAGACTATAGATCTTTTGTATTGAAAACATTAGTCGCCTTGTACGACACCCGCGAGTGTAAAGGGTTGGTGCTATTCTACTCTGCCGGACACCACACGGCCAGCAGAGAATCTCACTGGGACAGAAACGTTTTCTAGTGGCGACCACGTACTGGAAGACGCAGCATGCAGGCCTCTCGCAACGACTTGGTAAAATAAAAGTCGTAGGCTGTCAACCTTTACCAGATCGAAAAATCTACCTGATGGGAAACGGTGTCATAGTAATCGTAGTTGTTATGGATAGTAAACAACTTGAATATGTTAATGTGATTATTGAATAATCTAGACTACTGAATAGATAGACCGATCAGATCGAAAAACTTGATTTAACATAATACTACGGAAGCGTGTTTTTGTAGATTAGAAATTATGTAAACAAAGCAGCAGTAATAACATGCCATTTTCACAAATAGACATAGTCAAACATTTTATTTGGCAATTACTACAATTGTATGAAACAAGTTGTGGCAATATCAACAATTATAGGTATAACATGTTAAAACAAATAAATGACTAAGTTTCGAAACTATTATCAAGGCTTACTTAATTTAGACCTTTAGAATAATTATTACACGGTGGACATACTAAGATGTGGGAGCGGTGGCTTAGTGGTGAGTTGGTCCGACTTCAAAGCGACAGGTCTCGAGTTCGAATATGTCACGGTTGTGCTCACACGCACAAGGGCCTGGGGTCCGCCTTGACTATTATTTGGCAGATCAGATAATTACAGTGGTGCGACTGCCATCTGACCTCCGTGAACCTGCTACCAGAGGAACCTGACCAGATTGGATCATAGTTACACATTTAGTCGCCTGAATGTGAAGGTTGAATCACGATGTTTTCCCTTGCCGTAAGAGCTTCAGTTAGCATTCAACTAATGTATGTGTAATGATTGGAACCCAGTATTGGCTTTCGAGTAGGATATCTGAACCACTCGGCCACCGACGCGCCAAAAAATAAACCTACTCAAAAAACATTACACTCATTTTCGGCAGTCGGATAAAATGCAGTGTAAAGTCTCCATTACACAAACAACGGAGATGAATGGGTCAATTTTCACAGCAAGCCTAGATCATTGGCGGTACCTGGTCACCATTTGCCATCGACTTTCGAGTTACCATCATACCATAGGAACCTTACGTAAGCGCGGCACGGTAATGAGAAAATGAATTGACATTTCACAGAATAATTGTATGTTTAAAAATCGAGGTGATGGTGTGACGAATAGGTTGGACTATTTATAGGATTAGGAAAGCGGGTCAATTCCGCATTTTTTTTTCATAACACTCATTGACAAATGAGCTTACGGCCTACCTAATGAAATGTGGTAAGTCGTCCGTAACATCTACGATTTATGCACTTGGCAAAATACAGAACCTAGTCGGCAGCGTTGTCTCTGTAGGCAAGCGGTCTACCTGATAGGAAGTGGTAACCGCTGACATTAGTAACAGCAGGGGTATCGCCAATGCGTTGCCCACCTCTAAAACGCCGGGACACGTTGCTCTAGCAACAAAAAGGTATATGCTCCTCCACTGCCAAAGCCACGGTTCCCCAAATCCCCACCCCGTGGAGCAATGGAGACCTGACTCACTCGCAAGAACTATTTACAGGTCCCTGTAAGGTTGGGGTTTCCCAGCCAGGCAGCTCCAATTTGAACGGGATATCCCACTTTTGACTGCCAAAACCACGGCTACCAAAATCTCCACCCCATGGAATACTGGAGACTTTACTCACTCATCATCATCATCTTTCCAGGGTCCACCTTTCTGCTGGGAGAAACATGTACAATACAATATAGTGTGGATACAGAATACTGCAAGGTAGAGTTTTCCCAGTCGGGCAGCTTCAATTCGAACCGGATATCCCCCATATATGTATACCCCACCTCTCTTGAGCTATCCTTCCTAGGAATCCAAGCTTTCTCTGTACCAACATAAAATTTCCTCAAAATCGGCGTGAAAGCGTAAGACATACTTTTGCATTAATAATTTTGAGAATAAAGAATGAAATTAATTATGCTAAAAAGAATCGTGGGCCTTGAATAGGCCTTCAAAAATGCATGTCTATTAATATCTCCACCTCTAAAGATGACTCATGGCAATCAATCTTAAGTAGAAATTGTTTTGTGATATGCGCGTGCATACCTAGGGGTCAGGATACAAAGATTAACGTATTAAAACAAAAAAAAACTGTTAAGCTGTAGGTATACGTCATGCATAGAGATGTCATATAGAACTTTTTCATTGCCAAGGAAGGCGCACAGATGGTCCACCTGATAGAGATTGATCACTATCACACATCCTGTTTACATCATAACCCATATACATCACATATACTCGTAAATATACATTATCGGGTTTGATACCACGCTGTGTATTGTTGTGGTTGTAGTTGTCTACTAGTGACCATGACGCGTGGAACTGCATCGCAATATCGAGGTAAAAACAATACTAATTGTGGTAACAAACCCCATAATATGTGTAGTGAATAACCACGAAAGTTTTAAATCCATATACATCGTACATTTGCAACCTGAACCTGCAGGAACGGACGCGGTTCCGGCCTTCGAGGTGCCTGTAGACTAGCCTTTTTGTAGAACCTCATGTTATAGTGCAAAGTAAGGCAGGGAGCTCATTACGTAAATTGGCTCGCGATGCTCTTAAGGTGTGTCCAAACATAGAGCGGCAAGTGTGCGCGGCAGCCGCGCGCGGCGTGCCTGTCAACAATACAGTAAAACATATTCTTATATTTTAATTCTTAACATAAATATCGATAATTCATCTTGGAAGCAGATGGATATGGAGGTCTAGGTAGGAGGTCATTAGGAAAGTTTCAGATGTGTCCCTGTCAGCTTTTCTGTCCTCGGTGCATAGTTCACAGTATCCAGTGTAGAAGTTATTATCTAAACAAGGAAGTTTTATTACGGCGTATTCTATCGAGGCCAAATAAATGCCTTTGGCACGAGGCTTTTCCGGAGGTCGAGCTCCCGAAAAATTCCTGTTCCCAGCGGCTATGGGGCGAGCCTCGCTGCAGATTGGTGCGAAACAATATTTTAAGCGCACCAACCAACTCTGCAGAGCGTGCCCGTTTGCTGGCTGCTGGCGAGTGTAAATCGGGTCTCTAACTTCAGGCAATGTCTTCTAAAAATATTGGGACACTTCTCGACCGCGTTACGCATTATATCATCCGCCGGGCCTTCACCTCCGCTGGAGCACCCGCTAAGCTTGAGCCAGGTGGTTTGGCCCGTGATGACGGTAAGAGGCCCGAAGGGATGACACTCCCTAGGAGCTGGGACGACGTTTGGTCAGAGACACCACGCACAGTTCCATCTTCCAGTAACGGCCCGATGCGGTCTCAACTGAAAGTGTCAAACGGCGCAAGTGTTGGTGGAAACCACATATTTACGCCGTTTGGTGTGGAAACCCTTGAATTCTAGTGTTCATGCGCACACTCCCTATTTCGGGAGCTAGCTAAGCGCTTGGTCGATATTACTAAAGACCCATAGGGCTGACTTCCACTTCGGACGGGGGACAATACGGCCAGCCTTCTGAGCAGCATTCCTAATAGTTCTAATACCGTGGACCTTGGACAAAATTAGTGATTGTTTTATTAAGTTAGTTGTTATTTGTAATTTGTATTATGTCAGATTAGTATTCATAATTTGTATTATGTCAGATTAGTATTCATGATATGTATAATTGTTATTCCAACCTTAATAAATACTTTATTTTTCAAAAATTCATTTTTACGTTCTCCTCGTTTTTTTAAGATTGTGAATGAACCATTAGTCTCACATAGTTCCTTCTGTACATTATTTAAAGAAAATTAAATGTACTACGACTCCGTTTTAATTTTTTTTATAATAGAACTATCAATTTTACCAATAGTTTACTCCGGACCGGAGCAAAACCTAAAATTGAAGTATTTCGGGAAAAATAGACCATCTTTAAAGATTCATAACTTGGTTGCTATATGCTTTATAGAGCTGTGTTTGAGCTTAAATCCTTGCAAATTTAATCAATTTTAAAAGCTATTTAGCTTTGTTTGTCGAAAACAGCATAGCTTTTGAGTTTTAGACCTGAAAGTGAAAAAGATCCCAAAATTTCGCAGTTTTTCACGTATTACGCAGGAAGCACAATTTTTTTTTGCTTGCAAAATGTAGTCTCACACTCTCCTTAGGGGTCCAAATAACATACCAAAAATGCAGCGTTACATCGCGCTTTGCGTTTTAGATGTAAGATTTGACTGGCCTATTAGGACTTTTGACGAATGTTTGCGCGGCAATATTGCGCGGCACTTGCGAGACACGCCGCGCATTTGAATTCAGTCTGAACCAAAACTACAATGAGGCGTTCAGTGTTTTAGCTCTGCTTATTATTCGAATTTGCTTATCATTTCTGTTGAGGATCCCACAACTCATTATATGAGCCATATATTTCAATCAGTCTAATTGATGTTTCATTGTCCATTTTTGAGAAGCGCAAACACGTGAAGCAGGATTACGGACGAACGATAACTGCCTGTGCAAACACAGCGCGGCACGCCGCGCGCGGTAGCCGCGCACACTTGCCGCTCAACGCAACGTTCGCGCGCGGCTGTTGTCCAAACAAAGCGCGGCACGCCGCGCGCGGCTGCCGCGCGCGGCGTGCCGCGCTGTGTTTGCACAGGCAGTTATCGTTCGTCCGTAATCCTGTCTGGATGTGTTTGCGCTTCTCAAAAATGGACAATGAAACATCAATTAGATTGATTGAAATATATGGCTCATATAATGAGTTGTGGGATCCTCAACAGAAATGATAAGCAAATTCGAATAATAAGCAGAGCTAAAACACTGAACGCCTCATTGTAGTTTTGGTTCAGACTGAATTCAAATGCGCGGCGTGTCTCGCAAGTGCCGCGCAATATTGCCGCGCAAACATTCGTCAAAAGTCCTAATAGGCCAGTCAAATCTTACATCTAAAACGCAAAGCGCGATGTAACGCTGCATTTTTGGTATGTTATTTGGACCCCTAAGGAGAGTGTGAGACTACATTTTGCAAGCAAAAAAAAATTGTGCTTCCTGCGTAATACGTGAAAAACTGCGAAATTTTGGGATCTTTTTCACTTTCAGGTCTAAAACTCAAAAGCTATGCTGTTTTCGACAAACAAAGCTAAATAGCTTTTAAAATTGATTAAATTTGCAAGGATTTAAGCTCAAACACAGCTCTATAAAGCATATAGCAACCAAGTTATGAATCTTTAAAGATGGTCTATTTTTCCCGAAATACTTCAATTTTAGGTTTTGCTCCGGTCCGGAGTAAACTATTGGTAAAATTGATAGTTCTATTATAAAAAAAATTAAAACGGAGTCGTAGTACATTTAATTTTCTTTAAATAATGTACAGAAGGAACTATGTGAGACTAATGGTTCATTCACAATCTTAAAAAAACGAGGAGAACGTAAAAATGAATTTTTGAAAAATAAAGTATTTATTAAGGTTGGAATAACAATTATACATATCATGAATACTAATCTGACATAATACAAATTATGAATACTAATCTGACATAATACAAATTACAAATAACAACTAACTTAATAAAACAATCACTAATTTTGTCCAAGGTCCACGGTATTAGAACTATTAGGAATGCTGCTCAGAAGGCTGGCCGTATTGTCCCCCGTCCGAAGTGGAAGTCAGCCCTATGGGTCTTTAGTAATATCGACCAAGCGCTTAGCTAGCTCCCGAAATAGGGAGTGTGCGCATGAACACTAGAATTCAAGGGTTTCCACACCAAACGGCGTAAATATGTGGTTTCCACCAACACTTGCGCCGTTTGACACTTTCAGTTGAGACCGCATCGGGCCGTTACTGGAAGATGGAACTGTGCGTGGTGTCTCTGACCAAACGTCGTCCCAGCTCCTAGGGAGTGTCATCCCTTCGGGCCTCTTACCGTCATCACGGGCCAAACCACCTGGCTCAAGCTTAGCGGGTGCTCCAGCGGAGGTGAAGGCCCGGCGGATGATATAATGCGTAACGCGGTCGAGAAGTGTCCCAATATTTTTAGAAGACATTGCCTGAAGTTAGAGACCCGATTTACACTCGCCAGCAGCCAGCAAACGGGCACGCTCTGCAGAGTTGGTTGGTGCGCTTAAAATATTGTTTCGCACCAATCTGCAGCGAGGCTCGCCCCATAGCCGCTGGGAACAGGAATTTTTCGGGAGCTCGACCTCCGGAAAAGCCTCGTGCCAAAGGCATTTATTTGGCCTCGATAGAATACGCCGTAATAAAACTTCCTTGTTTAGATAATAACTTCTACACTGGATACTGTGAACTATGCACCGAGGACAGAAAAGCTGACAGGGACACATCTGAAACTTTCCTAATGACCTCCTACCTAGACCTCCATATCCATCTGCTTCCAAGATGAATTATCGATATTTATGTTAAGAATTAAAATATAAGAATATGTTTTACTGTATTGTTGACAACACCGCAAAACACAACCATAGAATTTGAATTTTTTCTTTAATGAAGTCCTAGAAGGATTAATCAAAACTACTTAGAAGGTGAAGTCACGCCTTGTCGACGACATTGAAATAGCAATAGCGTCAAAAGCTGCAGAAATGGTACCAGCCCTGGGACAGCACACCAATCACCCTCAACTCGCGCATGAGGAGCTGTAAATCCTGTAAAACCGTGTTCGCATCCCCTCGTAGGATTCCGTATTCTAAGTAGGTCGTACTACCACACGTTAAATTTAGAATTTAGCTTCTCGAGAGTCGCCTATTGCTGGCAGCCGACTACTGATTGCAAGAGGTAGCCTTTGTATATAAGATTGCTCAGCTTTTTGTAGCATTGCCGCATCAACTTATAAGCGGCCGGCAGCTTAGATCGTATTTGACCAAGCAAAGTGCCTCTATCGACGGAGTTGAATCCATTTTTACGTCACCCTTCAGTACAACTTCAACACTATTACTTTGGAGGAAAGTTCCCATGGCGTGGACGGCGGCTTCGCAGTCACCTTTAGATCCAAAGTCGAGCTGGATATACTGGAAGTAATTTGCTGGGCTGGGGGGTGGAAAACCCGCGTCGGTAGGTATCCCTACTGCAATAGGACGAATGAAACCATATTTTTTTTAGTTTTAGGCGCCATACTTGGCGCGTACTTACTAAGGACTGTTCTACCTAGCCTGCCAGTGGTGTCCAGAATTCGTTTATAGAGGCTTGTTCCTTGAAGGCCCTAATGTAGATACAACATTAAAGCCAAGCAATGTCAAAAAAATACATTATTACGATTTCAATAGAACTCGGTAGAATGTCAGTAACCCATGGTAAAACTAAGCAACTTCAAACTAACATACAAACGGCCCTGGGTTCAGTTATTGAATCGCTCGCCTCTATTCGAACGATTTACAATGTTGAATATCGACGTGAAAAATTCAATATTTTTAAAATCACATTGGCAGCACCGAAAGAGGGGGCCGAAGTATGGGCAAAAATAGGGAAAACTATGACATTTTTCATAAGGAAAATTAAGATTGAAAATCGTTCGAATCAAAGCGAGCAATTCATTGGCGAGTTTGACAAATATCTTCCACTGGACCCTGAGACTGATAGAACGGTCTCGGAAGCTGATTGGCACCTTGTGATGGTATTTTATTATTATTAAAACGTAATTTCTAACAAGCATAGCATAAGTACTTTGGTACCAATCACACAAATAAGTATTCACAGAATTCTTCAAAAAACCATTTTCAAGATTGTAAGTAAACTATTAGTCTCACTTAGTTCGTTTTCTACTTCAATGAAAGTAAATTAAATGTACTACAACTTTCTTTTAGTTACTTTTATCATAGGACTAGCGATTTTATCAATAATTTGCTCCAGACGTGAGCAAAACTTAAAATTGTAAATATTCCGGAAAAATTGACCATCTTTGAAGAGTCATAACTTGGTTACTGTACATTTTGTAGAGCTGCGTTTGAGCTTAAATAGTGGCAAATATAATGAACTTTAAAAGCCATTCAGCTTAATTGGTCGAAAAATGCATAGTTTTTTATTTTTAGACCAGAAAGTGAAAAAAGTCCGAAAATTTCGCAGTTTTTCACGTATTACGCAGGAAGCACAATTTTTTTTTGCTTGCAAAATGTAGTTTCACACTCTCTCAAGTAGTCCAAATAACATACCAAAAATGCAGCGTTACATCGCGCTTTGCGTTTTAGGGCCATTTTTTTGTAAGATTTGACTGGCCTATAACTAGAGCGCGGCAGAATTGTTTCCTGGACAGGCCGCGTGTTGCTGCCGCGCACGTGCCGCTCTATGTTTGGACACGCCTTTACGTTACTAGTAGAATTTGTTGAGGTTTTCCTACATACGTCGTTTAGGTTATTTCTTGTGAGATGGTTATAACTAATGTCAAATAAGAAGAGACTTGGCGGGTCACGTAGATCGACTTGCGCTGTATACGATTACCTGCGCGAAATCCCCTCCACTGCCATTTGACAAGCCTCTTCTTTCGTGACGCGGGTTATAATATCTGCCAAGCCAAGAGAAATACTCTGAGTATTAAATACTAGTTGGCCCGGCGCGACTTTGTTCGCGTGACGTGTTACCCCTTCCCTAGTCTACCATGACCTACCCTGTCTCTACCCTTCACCTAAAATACACGTGCCCTACACCTATCCTACACTTGGCCTACATATACCTTACACCTACCTAGCTTAATTTCATTACATAGAATTATCCTGGCAATTACAAATCCAACAAAAAAGAATTAGGTAAATAATAGATGCAGCCGTTCCGAAATTATTTACGAACATGTAACATTTTGATACCTTGGGTTATATTGCCTTTTTATAGGGATGTCTAAATTTTTTGAAGATAATATATAGCTTATGTAACTCGCTAAAAAAGAAGCTTAGGTGAAAGAATTTTTAAAATCGTTTAAGTAGTTTTTGTTACAAACAAACATACCGACAAACAATCCAATCTTTCCTTTTTAAAATATTATTATTATAGACTAGCAGCCGCCCCGGCTTCGCACGGGTACCACTACGGGTACACGGGTATATAGCCTATGTCACCCGGGGATAGTGTAGCTTCCCAACGGTGAAAGAATTTTTGAAATCGGTCCAGTAGTTTCGAGGCCTATTCAATACAAACAAACAAAAAATAAAACCTTTCCTCTTTATAATATTAGTATAGATATCTATGGCTACAGTGTACGTAATTCGCAACGCACACATGGCCTCACAATCAAACCGCAATCAACGCTAGCCTACCGCGCAAACGCAATCCGACTCGGATCTGAATTATTTCCCGCCCTTTATCAGCATCCCGGATACGCGGCCATTTCCACCGTTTCCCGAGATGGCGGCGCTTCCGTTGATAACCCGCAAGACTTGTAACTTAGACAATCGACAGAGTGAAGGACATCAAAGATGATTTAATTTTACATACATATAATGTTACGCTGTGTTTCCCGTGTGTGTAGGTAAAGTGAACGTTGTTACACTTGCTACGGTCCTGAGAAACCATATCCATTTGTTCCACTTGTATCGATATTATCATTTTAGAATACCCTTAGCTAAAATTTCTTCGATAGATAGATAGATGGGATCGTTCAAGATGTATATTAGAGGTCTCTCTTAGTGGCGGGAAACGCATTGGTAGCGCCCCTGGTGTTCTTCACTTCTTCACTTTCCATCAAGTGGCCCGCATGCCTGTTTATCTGCCGTATCACATTAACAAAAAGAATGATTCTTTATTATTCACACAAGAATAACTACATAATAAAGTGCCGACAAAAACTATAACTAGTTGTGTCAAAGGCGGATAAGGCCTGAAAGCGATCTCTACCAGGCAACCTTTGTCTAAAGAACCGCTTAATACGCTGGCAAGTCAATAACATGGATTTAAACATACATATAACTCACGCCCGTATCCCATAGAGGTAGGCAGAGACTTCTTCAAAAACTTATAAATTATCTTTTTTAGGTAAGTAATTATATTTTAGGTAAGTACCTAATAGATTCAGATAAAAGTTCCGTCCAATCCGTGGCTCAAGTATCTGTCCATTGGTTTATGGCACACGGCTTTTTTCTCCAAATATAGGTGTGGACATGACCTATTTCTATTACAAGTTTTTATATGTATAACTTGCACTGTTCGTATGTATATAAAATAAATAAATATTCGTGTACAAATTCACACAGCGCCATCTAGCCCCAAAGTAAGCAAAGCTTGTGTTATGGGTGCTTGATAACTGATAAACTACTTATATACTTTCTTTTTAAATACATACTTATTATACACTAGCAGCCGCCCCGGCTTCGCACGGGTACCACTACGGATACACGGGTATACAGCCTTTGTCACCCGGAGATTGTATAGCTTCCCAACGGTGAAATAATTTTTGAAATCGATCCTGTAGTTTCGAAGCCTATTCAATACAAACAAACAAACAAACAAAAAATCAAACCTTTCCTCTTTATAATATTAGTATAGATAGAACACCCAGACCCGTAGCATAAATTAAAATTCATCATTTCAATTTCTGCCCGGCCGGGAATCGAACCCGGGACCTCTTGCGTGGCAGTTGTTGACCACTGAACCACTCAGGTCCTCAAAAGTTGTAAGTCAAGCAAACCATTTTTCCACTATTTGTTTCTCCTCTTTTGAATGGTCTTGATGAGCACGTACTTTACCGCACAATGAAAGCTTGTTATAAAAAAAACTTTTTTCATTTGAGAACTTAACCCTTAACATTTATTATGTTGATAATGAGATAGGTTTAGGGAAATAAAAATACACGTATTTCTCAAAAATTTCACGTGTTCTAATCTGTCTCTGTATGCAACGCGCAAAATTCAAACTCACACAAGTCGATAGGTTACCCCATCTATGCTTTTTATTCGATACAAAGTTATTCAGTGGTATGTTATAGTATTGCTACACAGAATTAAATGAACTAAATGAATTCATTACGTAGGTAATTTAGAGGAATTATTTGGGTTTGTTACAGAAATGTCACAAAGAGCTATAAAGGGTTAAACCTCTCCACTTTAAAGCTGGCAAAATATAGTTACAATAGTCCTCGAAACCGGAGCCGCGGGCGGGAAGCTAGTTAAAAAATATAAAAACGTCCCAAAATAAACGTTATGCCAATAGAGACACAAACATTAATACATTCAAAACGAAACCAACATTGCATCACCAACTTTAGAAAACAATTTCTAAACTTTTTTGGAAAGTTCGAAAAGCGATTTATTCAAGCCCTTTTCTCCGTGATTATGGCTTTGGAATTACCATATAAGGCGTGGTTGTGATAATCTTTAACCCAAATGAATGAGACTAAGTAGGTATCACTGAACTGTTCATTCGCTTTGTTTGCTTTACTAATGTGTAAGGCTGAATTGAATGCGTTGCATTCGAACAGGGCCACGAGTCCGCTAATTTATTTAGTTAGACCGAATTGTAATTGGATCGAAGTAGCAGCTCAACGGCAGTTTTAATGCAATCCAAAAACGCGTAATACTGCCATTGAGCGGCGATTGAGATTCGGTTACAATTCAATAGGGCTATTAGTCACAGTAGCGGTATACCAAAAACGTGTCAAACTGCAATTGTGCTATAGTTGTGATCCAATTACAATTACATCAATTTATAAATAGATTTGCGGACTCGTGGCCCAGTATAATACCACCAAAACAAAGATTGAACAACATAATTCACTACAAATAACATCTACGATAGGCTTCGCCGATAAAAAAATTTGCGATCTTGATGAATGGAAAGTTTGCTAATTACTGTGCTTACCGTTGTTCGTTTGTCACCATGGTTATAATTTTATATGTGAACTGAATAACTATGAAAGTCTGCATACCTATCTATCTATATTTGTACTGTAAGAATTTAAAACCATTACAATTAAAATAAAACTAAGTTTACTTATGTAATTTGATTATTTTTTTCGTTATCTACAGTTCCATGAAAGCCAGTTAACAACTCGTATAGACCAGGAGCTAAATAAATATAACAAACTGTCTAAAAAATATATCGATGCTTATATTATAAAGACGACAGTTTGTATGTCTGTAAGTTTGGATGTTGGTGTAATCTCTGAAGTTAAAGAAATAATAAAAATTGTGTTTCTGCCGGTGAGTAAGGTTTCCAGTGCTCTATGGGGTGTGAATTTGGGGAACCGTGGCTTTGGCAGTGGAGGGACATTTGCGTTTTTGCTGCCAGAGTAACGTGTTATAGAGGTGGGCAACGCATTGGCGATACTCTTGGTGTTGCTAATGTCTATAGGCAGTGGTGACCACTTTCAATCAGGTGGCCCGCTTGCCTGTTTGCTTACCGTATGAAAAAATAAAAAAAAAATAAAAAAAACATCAAATAACTTCCCTGCGCAAAGGTACCCATTACGCCAGCAGCATTACCGCGCTGTTTTTTGTATCATATTACTATATAAATTTGTTTTTATTAGAATTAGTATCTGTCATGTAAATATTATTTCCTAATAATTATATCGTCGAAAGTAATGAACCGATTTTCGGACCTCTTAGGCATTATGTTAGAGGCATCCATTCCCTACTCAGCTGTGTCCTTCTGAAATGGTTATGCGAGCTTTGCTTAACCTTGTCTATCCACCACCAGAGCCGCTCCCTCTTAATAGTCATCATCATCATCATCACAGCCCATCAACAGTCCACTGCAGGACTTAGGGCCTCTCCCACGAAAGGGGAGGTTATTGCCATAATCTCCACGCTTGGCAGGCGGGTTGGAGATCGCAGTGTTGTAAATATAACAATGGAAAAAGCTGATGCCCATTTTCCAGAATACAGAGACTCTAGCTAGACTCTAGGTCTTGAAAACATTAGTCGCCTTGTACGACACCCACGAGTGTAAGGGGTTGGTGCTATTCTACTCTGCCGGACACCACACGGCCATCTCTTAATAGTATCTACTTATTTTTGATGTGCAATAATTATATTTTAAAACAAATGTTTTTATGGTAATTTCAAAACAAATGATTTGATAATGAAAAAACGGTCTTCTCTTAATTTTCATAAGACAGTTTTTCCGTTACCAGCTCCCAGTCCATCCAATAAATATGACAACCGGTTATTAAGTAATTCCGTGTCCGGTCGTTCACACACATCGCGCCGTACAGCACGACCCTTTTACTTTCACTGTAGGTTTGAGACCGCAAGTGGCGAAGCAATGGATGTGACGGTGCAATTATAACCGTTGTCATTATCGTAATAGGCAACTGTCAGGTATAAAATTCGAACACGTTTGTAATCATTGTAATTTTTTTAATTTTGACTTTGCTATTATCTATTTAATGTAAATAATAACTCGCATTTTTTGACCGGACATGCCAATGATTGTTATTTGTTATTTAATTATTCAATTGTATTTCGATTTTGAAATTAACTATTGCTAATTTTATACTATTTATTATTACGACGATTTATGTATAATACTATAAATAAATATGAATATGAATAATAACTAGCGTCCCGTCACGGCTTTGCGGGTAACTTTAACAAATTATACACTTTGCTTTGCACGTGGCTTTGGCAGTGGAGGGGCATTTGCCTTTTTGCTGCCAGAACAACGAGTTATAGAGGTGGGCAACGCATTGGCGTTGGTGTTGGTGTTGCTAATGGCTATAGGCAGTGATGACCACTTTCCATCAGGTGGCCCGCTTGCCTGTTTGCCTACCGTATGACATAACTTAAACCTTCCCAATGAATCACTTGCTGTATGGGTGAACCGCATGAAAATCCGTGGGACTTCGTTTTATAGTTGTAGTGATGATAATCTGGGGGCAAGTAAATGCCACCGTCAAGAGGTGGTATAAAAAAACAAAAAAAAAATTGGGCAGACTAGGGGGCAGTACATAACTTTTCTCGAAGCGTTTCGTCCATTGACATACCCTCATATCTTCAGTCTGGATAATGCTAGAGAGCCCAAATTTTTGAGCAAAAGATGTACGTAGCAGACTTATAAAATCGACCGACAACATCAGCCCTGATCGCCGCATTGAGCACTGAATGTAGTCTAAAAGTTGTGCGTTATTTCTATGAAACTGCCAAGCGTCACTTTCTGATTAAAATGTAGAGTTTGTAGAGTTAGGGGCTTGGCTCTTTAGTGATTCCTGCATTCTGCATCTGTTTGTACTTACAAAATTTTGCACCTAAGTATAATGGGGAAAAATATAGTATAGAGGAATTATCTGATATAGTCATTTTAACTTTTCCAAATACCTTATCCATTTAGCAGCAACACTCATTGGTCGCACTAAATAAGTGCAAAAATGTTATGTTTTCTTTAATGTTTTATCTTTCCATTTATTCAAACAATTATGTTAAAAATAATGTATTTATTAAGGAAACAGTTTACCTCATTTTAAACCTCATTAATTCAGTTACGTCGTAAAATAATTAAATGTCAACGTCCATATTAAATTTTTGCACATGTTTATTTTGATGAATATTTATTCGGATTGAGCTGGGGTAGTCTTGCGTAATTATTAATTAATTATACATATTTAAACTAGTTAAAGAGCGACGGAATTCTGTAGTTTTAGCATATTACCTAAAAAAACTTGTCTGCATCTGTTAGGTAAAGTCAATAAAAGTGGTCAAAAAGGAGATAGTTTTTAAAATAAATGCACGATAGAACGGAACCGGAATTGGAACAGGGAACGGGTTTCAATCGACTTTTAAGTTTTCGTAGGTACTTAGGTATACGTCTTCGTAAATCCGTCGTTGAGGGCCGTTTCTTTGCAACTGTAACTTGAAACCTTCACAGAATGCGATGAGTTACACTAAAATACATACGCAGTATAAAATACAGTCGCTTTACGTGTCTGTCTGCCTACATACATACATACATAACATACATCAAGCTCACCCCTGTGTCCCACAGGTGGTGTAGGGATTTCTATGTTTGTAATGAATAAACTCTAAAACATTTAAGTTTTAAAAATTCTTTCACCCATATGGAGCTACATTATCAGTAAATAATATAGATTTTAATATATCTTAAAAAAAAATGGAGATCCCTAGAAAAAATGCAATAGTATAATAACCAAGGCATCAAAAAGTTGCATGTTCGCGCATAATTTCAGGACGACTGCAGCTATTTAAGTGATTATTTTCTTGCTGGATTTGTAATTTTCAAGACAAGGTTTGTATGCAGTACAAAGAAGGGTAGTTAGGTGTAGGGTAGGGTATGGTAGGGTAGCTGCAGAGTAGGGTAGGGGTAGGATGGTACGCGTACGAAGTCGCGCCCGGCTCTAGTGACATAAAAAAGCATTCGATATCATACATAGTATGCTACTCATCAGGACACATCCACCAATGAAACATAATTTTGGTGAATATTCGTACTGGGATAATTAATTACATAGAAAGCACTCACCAAATCTAGTCTAATATATAAAATTCTCGTGTCACAGTTTTCGTTGCCATACTCCTCCGAAACGGCTTGACCGATTTTGATGAAATTTTTTGTGCTTATCCGGTATCTATGAGAATCGGCCAACATCTATTTTTCATCCCCCTAAATGTTAGGGGTCCACCCCTAAATTTTTATTTTTATTTTTTAGACAAAATTTTTAATTTCTATTTTTTATGATACAACATACAAAAATACATACAATCCAGGAAATTATTTATATGGCAAAACAACGTTTGCCGGGTCAGCTAGTAAAATATAAAAAAATATTAAGAGGAGTGTTTCCCTAGCGCAATCCATACGAACGTAGTTTGATCATATTTTCGATATTACGCTATCAAAGCCAATGAAATTTTGTAGACGTGATCCAGAAACCGATATCTATGCTTGTGGTTTGTCAGATTTTCGGTAAAATGGCGGGTCACTAATAATTAATGTCCGACCGAAGTTTTGGCTTCCGTTTAGACCATGTTCAGCCAAAAAACGTTCCTAGCAAACGTCGAAAATGAACGAACCAATAAAGTGCAAGGTAGTTTTTTAATTGCAAGTGTGAATCGAATTATGGTGAATTACTTAGTAAAAGTTTATCTTTGGAGTCTATTACCTAATAATAACATAATTTCGTCCAAAATATTATCAGCACAGAATCAAAAATTTTACCTAGTACAGTGCGATGCGTAAAAATATAAAATATATAAATTGACGACAACGCCATCTAGTCGTATATGCCCATAACTAAAACATTGCGAGACTTCTCTCAGCCGTGCCTCACAGCTACGGAGTAGAGTCAACTCACACAGCCAACGCTCAAGTTAGTTCTGCATAAGTAACATAGAGGGCGCTTAACGAAATTAAAACGCGGTAGCGGGACAGCACTCAACTTTAATAGATAGCCTTTCAAAATGTAGTAGATTATTGGTACAGATTGACATTGAGACCGGTCGTCCTTTGATTTTAATTGACATTAAAAATGGATCGGAATAACTTAAAAGAAATCGGACATTTAATAGATCGCAGTCATGGAAGGTTAATTATTGTTTAATTAAAAAAAAAATTATATTCTTCATAGCCTATAATAGTCCGACTGCAGGACTTAGGGCCTCTTCGTCTCCCATGAGAGGGTATAGGTATATGTTACTAATTATTGCCATTATCTCCACTCTTGGCAGGCGGGTTGGAGATCACAGAAATGGAAAACGCTGCTGCCCATTTTCCAGCCTACGGAAACGAACTTTTGCCTCGAAAACATTAGTAGCCTTTTACAAAGTTGTGTGGAAGGCGTTGGTGCTACTATTCTACTCTGCCGGACACCACATGGCCGTAAACTAAATTACATCTACTAACATAATTACACACAAAACTCGGTTAGTCTGTCTGGTCGGTCTGTAATAGGTATTGCCTAAGTAAGGGGGGTCAGAAACCGCACAGTCATACGTATTATAAAGCAAGATCTATACTCAAATCTTATTTCAGATTCATCAGAACTGCTACTGAGCACACCCGACACCAGTCCAGTCATGAGCACAATGCAGAACCAAGGCAATCCCCAGAGGAAACGCCCAATGATGTTCCTGTACACACTACAAGGAAGTTCAGGACCCTAGAAATGCTGAAACGAAGAGAAAATACTGTTATTGATTTGACTAGAGAAAATGGGAAAGGGAATAGGGAAAATGTAAAAATAAAGTTCGTTAAATAAACAACCTTGTTTATTTTTTTATGTAAATGTTGTATATGTAAGTTAAAACAAATGGAATTTTCTCCCACGCACACAGGTTGTGGAATGAACTACCTGGAGAGGTTTTCCCTGGAGAGTACAGCATGGAGTTCTTCAAGAAAGGGGTGAAATGGTTTTTACGGGGTCGGCAACGCGTGGGTGATGCCCCTGGTATTGCAAACGTCCATAGGCTGCGGTGACTGCTTAGTTTACCATCAGGCAGGCCGTAAGCTTGTTTGCCATAGTGATAAAAAAAAATCTCAATTGAACAACAACTTTTTACATAGCAAGATTTTATCGCGCGGTATGGTAGGTACTTATCAAGTCCATTTTAAAGAGCCTAAGCACGATGGGGTTATCTTCTTGCGTTCTTCCTATGACCACCCTCCGACTCTATCATCAGACCAGCTCCATGGTACCATATTAATGCATTATCATCTTAGTTGCACAGGTACCTATACCACAGTTCAGTTCGTCATCACAGACCACTGCAGGACTTAGGGCCTCTCCCACAAAGGGGAGGTTATTGCCATAACTCTACGCTTGGCAGCCGGGTGGAAGATGACAGTGTTGTACAAATAACAATGGAAAATTTTTCAGTCTTCGGAGACTCTAGATCTGTTACCTCAAAAACATTAGTCGCCTTGTACGTCATCCATGAGTGTAAGAGGTTGGTGCTATTTTACCCTGCAGGACACCAAACGGCCAATTGAACGCCGGAAATTGGGTCAAATCAGCTTGCAAGATTCCAGGGCATAAAGCTTGTAAAATATGTAAGAAATCTTCAAGTAACATTCTAACTAAAATTTTAATATTCTCTCCACATTGCCCTGCCCTGTCGCGTTTGAATGAAAAGTGGAAAACATCTTCATTTTTCCAAAGCGGCTATAAATCAACGTCTCGGCATGATTAATGATAATCACTTGCCGTCATTTAATGATTCTCACCGCCTCCATTGATCCGGGAGATCGGGAACTGTTATTTCCTTTGCCACCATGTTTTCCAACTTTAATAAACACGAGTTCGGGAGAGAAATTTATTTTTCTCTTTTTTAATTTTACTGTTTTTGCCTTTTGCAAAAAAAAGTTAAAAGCAAAACGCTTCAACTTCTATACATAAAATATAAATAAAAGGCACTTGCAGCGTCTGTCTCTCTGTATGTATGTAATTGTGCTAACTACTCCTGAACCATACAACGGATTTTGATGCGGTTTTCGAATTTGAGAATTTGTCCCGGAAGGTTATTATATATTACTAGCTGACCCGGCAAACGTTGTTTTGCCATATAAATAAATATATACACCTACACCTACACCTACCCTACACCTACCCTACACCTACCCTGCACCTACCCCTACCCTACACCTACCCTACACCTACCCTACACCTACGTCTAAAATATAAAAAAAAAATTAGGGGTGGACTACCCCTAACATTTAGGGGGATGAAAAATAGATGTTGGCCGATTCTCATAGATACCGGATAAACACAAAAAATTTCATCAAAATCGGTCAAGCCGTTTCGGAGGAGTATGGCAACGAAAACTGTGACACGAGAATTTTATATATTAGACAGAGAAATCTCGAGGAAACTCGTGCAAAGCCTGGGCGGGACGCTCTAGGTATTAACATATCTCATCTTGGCGTTATGCTCTCGAAAACAAGGGCCCGGGGTCCGCCTTGACCATGATCTTACTATCTCGAGGTAGTAACACGGAAATGCAATAAATGAATAGATAACTGAGAAATATGTTGGGTAAAATGATTATATAAATTTGTGTTGAGTTTCACTGTAACATTGTGTTGTGCAACGAACGTAGATGTTGACCAGTCAATAACTGTTTGGTTGACCGTTTCGTACTTTGAGGTTCAGTTGTCTAGCACCCATAGCATAAGCTTTGCGTAAGCAAATAATAATTAATAGTAATTTGGGGTTAGATGGCTATGTGTGAGTGGTCCACGCATTTGACTTCGTCTGCTTCAGCCCCGCAACGGTTTTCCCGCACAGATTTCGTAGCCGATTGGCACCCTGTGACAGTATCTATAATGATTTATTGTTACTAAATTGTAGTAGCATTAGTTGTTTTCACTTTCCTTTGAGATTTTTATTTGATAGTTATAACAATTATAATGTAAATAACTACTAAACCAACATAATACTAATAACAAATTTACAACTAACTGATTAATACTAAGTAAAACAATTAACAAATCTACAGTTAAAAAATTTGTCCCAGAACCACGGTACTAGGAAAACTGCCTAGAAAGCTGGAAGCACTGCCCCGCTGGATGGCGAGGCTAATTCGCTGTCCGAAGTAGAGGCCAGCCTTCTGGCCCTTAGTTACATTGACCAGGCGCTGAGATAGCCTTTTTCCTTTTGTTTGCAATACGATTTAAAATTGTAGACTCTTCTCGAATTTCACTACACAGTTGCACTGTCACTAATCATCTCGTCACTCGTTCAGGTAGTCCAGCCGATAGAGTGTAACTCACTATCGTCAAAGACATCTGCATTCTGCAAGGGGATCGGATTAATTATTCCCAGTTGTACCCTCTGGCACTGTCCTCCGGGGTGACAAATTGGAACGTGCAGTAGCGGACCCTATACCATCTGTAGACATATATATTCACAACGAGTTTTAATTACAAGGTAATGAAATATAAACATCAAATAATCCAAACAATACGAGAGAGAGAGAGCTAGAGTGATTAAAGAAAAAAAAGGTAGGTAACGATAAAGTAAGTTTATACGAACGAAGTCGTGCCGGGTACACTAGTGTATAATACGTATGTATTTAAAAAAGTATATGAGTAGTATATTAGTTGTCTAACTTCCATTACTCAAGCTTTACTTACTCTGAGGCTAGATGGCGCTGTGTAAATTCAGCCAAGCATTTTTTTCTTTTTATGTATTACTCAGGAAAAGTCCCAAATATTACTCGGCCAAATTTTGGCAGTAGCGCCCTCATTAACATCTAGGAAGAACGCATCAGCAAAGTGCAATAGGGCGGACGTACGGGCATTCCGCTTATGGCCCATTATAATTGGTTCTGGGGAGTTTTAACTGGGATAATTAGATTAATTGTTGGAAGGCACGCGCTCCAGCCTCCGTGCGCTGAATTTGACCAACTGTATTTGCATTTAGATTGGGAGTCTTGACTGGCCTCCGATATTTGTCAGCGTTATAATGCCTGTTTTTGTGGCGGTCTCTCGTATTGTTGGGATTATTTGTCGTTTAATTGTTGTTATTTGTAATTAAAAGCCGCCACCGCATCTTCCCACTTGTCACAGGAGGACAGTGTTAGGGGTACAACTGGGAATAATGCATTCGATTCCCTTGCATTTTGCCTGAACGTCCCCAACGAGGTGGGTCGCTTTTCATCTGGTGGATAACCCGAACGTGTGCTACGAAAATTATATATTTTTTTTCAATCGTATCTACCTTCCTTTGGATTATGACATGGGAACGTTTAAGAGGTATATTAGAGGTCTCCGTAAAGGCGGGAAACGCATTGAGCCTCTGGTGTTGCCATCAGCTGGCTCGCATGCTTGTTTCTCTGCCGTATTACATTAAAAAAAAACATTATTGCTGCTACTTAAATTGAGACATCAATAAAAAATTATAGTCAAGTCGGACCCTAGGACTTCGTGCGTGTGCACAACCAGGATATTGACGGCTATCTGCACGCTTGTCACTAAAATAAATAAAAATCATCGCATTCATATCATCATCATAGCGTTAATGTCCCGATTGTGCTCTCGCGGACGAGGGTGCGGGCTCCGCAATTGACCATGATCAGTTCTGCATTTTTTTGTGCCTGTAACCTAAATGCATCAATCGTAGATATTATGGACGACAGTTACCTCTTACCATCAAGTCGGCTGTCTGCTCGTTTATCACTGAGTAGTATTAAACATATTCTTTCATTTCCTAACAAATGTCAAACCACAAAATAACTTACAAAAGTTTTCCTTCCACTCCCTGCATCTACATACCACGTATTCTATGAAAAACCATCCGAGTGTTGGTAACCACATAGCGACAGTAAAGCCGACACTAACGACGGCCGTTGAAAGCGATCTCGTGTCTGCTTGGACAAAGAAGCGATTAAGACATTGGGATTGCAAGACGAGAACCGTAGTGATGTTACTCGTTGGGCTTGGACTGAGCTGTGTGGACTGTTGGGTATAGACAGAGTTCTATTTTTATATTAGATGGGACTAACACGCGAATTCTCGAGTCTTCTCGTGACCACGGTGGGTGTAAACCTACCGAACGGTCGGGGAAACATATCGAAAAGGTACGTCGCCGTCTAATATAATAATTTTTTAAGCTCTTGCGGTAGGTAAACGGGCAAGCGGGAGGCACCTGATGTAAAATCGTCACTACTGGGAATACCGCAGTGGGAAAATCATAATTGTCGCTACCCGGGGCTCGAGAAGCTTTCTGTTGCATCGGACATCGGTGCCGTAGTTTACTCGGTAAATAGTTGAAAGCCGAATCCTGCAAACAAGTTCTTATTTCTGTGATACCTGCGCCAAAAACAAATTTTCGCCAAAGAAAAAGTGTCATTATCTCAAAGACTTAACATTTTTACTGAAGTCATATATGTATATTCTGATCAGTACTGAATTACCACCCGTGTTCACAGAAGGTTTACTATGAGGTCACATAGTGTGCGCAAACGCACAGGATTCCAAGTAGGTAATTGCTTGAGTGGCGATCGACACTAAGCGTCCGTCCAAATGAACGAAATTGCCCAATCATAGAGCTTTAGTTCACTTAGCAGATGAATGCTGTGATGAACGTATAGTAACATTACTTTATTTGGATTAGTATTGTTTGTGAACACCCATGTAAGCCTATCAGCCTTCTAAGGGATCTTGTGGAATTTGGGTCATGCCGTATAGTAATATTTAACAATACTGACAGAAAAACGCTCTACCAAGTTAACATATACTCAATATCGATTAAACTGCCTTTCAAATAAAGAAAGCCGCTTATAAATCAATCCATACATTCGGGAGCTACAATAACAGCCAAACACTTAGATCCACATATCCACAGAGCCACAGATAAACACGTCAAAATATAACAACCCTCTTTTTCAAATAAATACATTATAATTGCTTGGACAATTCAAATATTTATCTAGCCGCAAAGGAAGCAAAACTTGGATTATAAGCGCTATAGATAACTGATAGACTACTTACATGCTTATATATTTTTACATCTGCGATTCAAAGAAACCCAAATAACCCATAACCCAGCCTCAAACCCGCCACCACACTTCACTAGTTCGCTAAACCACACTCACTTTCGCTAAGTGTAGCCGTGTCCGCTGACCCGTGACCAACACTCGCTGAGTGCCATGTGGGTCCTTCCATGGTGTAGGGTCTCATTTGTTGTACCGACGCAGATGAGTTCACTCCGCACTTGCACCATGGAGATGGTGAGATTTGGTGTCGTTTTTGTGAGTATTACTTTTTTTGTAATTTTTTTTGATATAATTGAGAGAGGAACGTTGTAGCCGAGTGGTTAAGGTAAGCGGTACCGGGTTCGAATACCACTGCGGCCATGTACCTCATTGAGTTATGTACATAAGTGAATGTACCTGTTACCTGTTAATAAACCTGTACATTCAAGAAACTCACTTTCCCTGGTAGAAAGGTCACAGAAGTCAGATGGCAGTCGCTCCTATTTAATTATTTGATGTGCCAAATCCTGGATCACGGTCAAGGCGGTCTCCGGGCCCTCGCACGCGAGAGCACACGCTTACTTTACTACCCACCCTTTTTTCTTGTTTATAAACCTTCCTCTTGAGTCACTCTATCTATTGTAGAAAACCGCACTAAAATCCGAGGCGTAGTTGAAAATATCTATGCGTACATAGATACATAGGGACAGACGGTGGGAAGCGATATTGTTTATATACTATCTAAAGATATATATTATACATTCCAGATACTCATAACAGTCATCGAAAGCGTTACTTTAAACTCGCCAGTACTCAACAGCAATGGATGGAGACCTATTGTGAACCCGGAAATTTTAAAAGGATTCGTCAATAAAGCTCATAATCGAGTAAACGTTAGCACTTGGGGTCCTACTACAGACGTTGCAAACCTTGATGAAAAAAGCCATGTGATCAAACAGTTGCCTTCCCAAGCATTTAGTGAATTTACAATGGCAAAGGAAGATTTCCCGTATTCCGATGTAAACATTAAAACTCAAGATGAATTCGTAAGGGGAATAAATGAATGCGGAACAGATGGTTGGTATTTGTTTTGGGGGAAATATGTCTGATTTTATATTTTAAATTCGTATCTGTAAAGGTCTGTTTGTGAGGACTTTCCTACTTGTTTAAAAAAAGTCTGTAATACAAATACATATTAATATTGCAGTTATTGATGGTTGCCGATCAATGGAGATAGTAGACACTATACAACGGGGATTGAAGCCAAACGATACTGCAGAGAAAGTCACGAGAAGAACTATGAGGAAATCTAAAATCATTCGCGAAAAACATGGTGAAGTTCATGCTAATTCTAATGAAAAGGACAGCGAAGACCTGAATGAAGAAACAGCAAGTGAAAATCACATTGTCCATGACAGTAATAATTCGTACGAAGTCATCGAAGAAAGTCCGTTAATAAATTTAAAATCCGTCCATTTAAAAGGTACTGGTTACGTTTATAACCAACCTTCTGTACAAGTACTTAAAAAACCGACTTACAGCAGTAAATTAATTGAAATTCTCTCTAAATACGATCTAAAAAACACTAGCGACTTAAATAATTACGAAAAATCTCGCAAAATCAATAATAGGGACCCGTTGAATCCAATTATATATCTCTCAATGCCACTATATTCCCAAAGTAAATCAAACAACTTGAACCATCTTCCTGTGAACCCGTTGTTGGCCGTATTTCTGTCGAACTACGGTTTCTACGTCCCAGGGTTGTACGGCCTTCAGAATAATTACAACAACTTGTATGGTTACTTGGCATCCAATAACTTTCACAACAATAAACCTTTCGGATCCTACAAGGTATTCTCTGATACGGATTCCTTTAACAAGTGAACTTGATGAACTTTGATGTCAATTAAATCGTTAATTACATGTTAAATGTCATCGACGTATTTTGCCAAAATACTAAGAGAAAGTCTATTTTCGATAATAGGTACATATTAAATTGTTAAACATTTCTACAATCATTTTAAATGTATGTTCCGGGGTTCCTATCGCGTACTTTTCTTTGCGAGAAGCCCCATATTACGCGTTATTATTCCTGGCTGGTTGAATACTCTCTGGAGTCGATATATCAGGGGACACGGCAGTGCCCCCCACCTAGTCTTGCAGATAAGTACACGCTTTTATCGAAGCAACTCAACGCATTTTCGAGCTCTTTATATCTTTGTAAAGAAACTGCCTCATTTCCAAGTCAAAATAATATATCTTTATAAATGCGATCAAATAAAATTGTAGACAACAAAGATGTATAAAATATATTGATCTTTAGTTTAAGTATTAATATTAGTTACAATTACCTACTTAAAATAGGCTAATTAGTAGGTACTAACTAGGAATTACTCTTCGTAATAATTTTAGATTCTTATTCATTTACTTATTATGAATTAAATCCCCTTTTGTATGTATTCATTTATTTGTATTCGACCGTGTGCAGCGGTGACCATTTACCATCAGGTGCAGAGAGAACTGACCCCTCTACCATACACTTAAAATGTACTAGAGGGGTTCAATTACTCTGAAGCTGACTGAACTGTAATAAAAATATAGCGTCTGTATCCCTTACCTATATTGGACGACCTTTTGAACTTTTTGTTAAAGCAAACCATGAAAAGACTTGAGATAATTTTTTATTAAAAGGCTCTTCATATTCACAAGGTTTATTTAAGCTCTTCAAACATTATTAATTTCTCAATTAATAACATAGATATTAGATTATTTAGGGAAATTTAAAAGCATATCTTTGCTTAATTAAAAAATTGTGCAAACTTAAGAATGAGCGTGTATTTTTTGTTAGAGATTTTTATTTCTTTACCTCTACCAGAAGTACCTCATATTATTGTTTGGTCTGAGCTCAGAAGTAACTTAGAGGTCCCTTAGAGATAGACATAGACATAGACATAAATAACATAGACATGATTTATTTTGACATCACAAAAATCCATAAGCGTTTACATAATATGAAAATTTTAGAACACTTCAATACTAAACAAAAATAAGGTAGGTACAAACACACAAACACAACAAATCATGAACCAATGCGATGCCAAAAAAAGAGCCCAGCTCAGCATTAGCTACAACAAATGCTGCAGCGCTGATTTTCAGTGGGATCTTGACGGTAAGGAGACCTGCATGAAGTACACAGCATATATAAAATAAATAATAAATGAAATATATACGTAATTAAATTAAAGTATATGTGTAAAAAAGGACAAAGTTAATGTGTTTTAACGAAATATAATTAATTAATTAAACACTATGTACAGATGACCTCTTGATAAAATTTGAGAAGGCAAACATGCAAGCGGATCACCTGATGGTTCGTGATTTGCGCCGCCCAAGGACAACCGCATCGCCTGAAAAAAATGTTTGTACAAATTCACACAGCGCCATCTAGCCCCAAAGTATAAAAATGTTTGAGTTATATGTGTTAGATAACTCATAACTGACACACAACTACGATTTAAGTTTACATGACTTGAGCTAGCATAAAAAGTGTAACTATAAATCCCTTCACCGATTCACGCCATTTGCCTGCATATACTGGCAACAAAAAAATAGAATAGGTATAAAAACTTTTTTCAAAAGCAAATGTATTCTTTTTCCAAAAAGCTTGTTAAAACGGGGGCCACCCGGAGCTGGGCTGGCGGCATGCCAGGGCCGCTTTCATGGGCCGTACGGAAAGTCGCCTTTGTTTATTGGCCACAGGGACGGAGGTAGGGAGTACTTTGATAATATAAAGGACGCCTCCACCCAACAGAATGGTAACTCGGCGTTATTCTCGAAAATGTGACAAATGAATGTTTTTGGTGTGATATATCGCTATAACCCAAATCGTAGATGTTATGGGCGACAGTTACCGCTTGCCATCAGGTAGCCTGTCTGCTTGTTTGCCACAGCGTAGAATAAAAAAAAATATTACCGTAAATCAGAAAATGGGCAGCTATTTCTGTTATGTGATTTTCTGCAGTGTGATCTGCCCCGTTTGGAGAACAATGGTTATCAATATTGCAAAACCGAATAGGCAACTACAGACACAGTAAATTTGGTGCAGCCCAAATACATTGGAGGAGCACATGTAATGTAATTTGAAATGTTGACATTTAATTTATTTTACATATATTATTTTGATGTATCTTTAATTGAAACTTAGTATTTTTTATTATTGATTCATCATAACAGCCCATAACAGTCCACTGCAGGACTTAGGGCTTCTCCCACGAAAGCGGAGGTTACTGCCATCATCTCCACGCTCGGCAGGTAGGTTGGAGATCGCAGTGTTATAAATATAGCAATGGAAAACGCTGCTGCCCATTTTCCGGCCTACGGAGACTCTAGATCTTTTGCCTCGAAAACATTAGTCGCCTTGTACGATACCCACGAGTGTAAGGGGCTGGTGCTATTCTACTCGGCCGGACACCACACGGCCAATTATTATTGTTATTATTGATTGCTAATTGATTATTTAATTATTTTATTATTAATTAAACTGCTAATTATTTTGCAGTGCCCTTGCAGGGTCACATGGGATACTTACCTACTTTTAAGATCTAATGCTATTATATTACCATGTGAAGCAATAAATAAATGACTAAATGAATCAATAGTCTACAACCCCTCACAAGCCACTATGACAGTGTAAATAATAATTAAAAAATTATTCTATGTCCGAATCCTTCCCTGCGCTGCCAGCTTTACCACTGCCGCAGGCCCTGTCGTTGAAACCGACATTTTTTACCCAACTCCTGCCCTGGACATGCGGCAACTCTTTGTGTGCTCAGATAAATATTAACAAAGTGCCTTTACTTAATTAAGCTTATTTTAAATAAAAGGTTTTTGATTTTTATGTTTATATTGTTATTTCAAAGCATTACTTGCAGGTTAAGCAACGTTCGCAGAGTACAGGAACTGGGTGAATGATCTTCGTACTTTGAGGCTAGTCGAACTTCAGCACTGCAACGAGCTCGCCTCTCTTCAGTGGCCCTAGCACAAGTGTGCCCGCGACAAAGCTCGCGCCGCGAGAGAGCGTTTGTCTCTTTCTCTCAATACTAAAGAGATAGCAATACCTATGTCGCGCTTTTTCTCGCGCGCGAGAGCAACTTGTGCTAGGCCTACAGGTGTAGGTACCTCCTAATACCATTGGCTTGGCTAGGGTGACCAAGGTCTTCCTTTGGGACCCTGAGACTGGATGAACAGTCTTGGGAACTGATTCGCATTCCGTGACGGTCGGTTATTAGAGTTGGAAAGGAGCGAACATTTTACATTTTGGCTATGAAGCCATTGACCGTTGGATACCAGATATAATATAAAATAATATTTCAAATGTCAATAGGTAATATAAATCACTGTCAACAACAACGAAAATAATAAATAATAAACTCCTATAGGATGTCAAAATATATTAATATTCATTCTAAAACTTATGTCCCCATTATCTATCAATCTGACAGTCAATTACAATTCTATTACGACCCCACAGATAATATTTTTTGCAGAATACCCGAATCGTCTCAATCGTAATGGAGCCGCAATTAAAACAAAATTATCAAACTTGGGCCTCTGACCCAAACACTCCACAACATCTAAGCTGCGACTGAAGCAATCAAGCCTACCGTCTCGCTTCCACAGGCCCAAAGCCACCCTTCATCCAGAATCGCAGTGAACTGGAAAAATCCATAATAAAATGTAAGCGAGGATGATTGCCTGCAGACTTTTGATGGACCATAACCCAGATGGAGTGGTTCCTCTTTTATTTGCATGCAAATTCCCCGCTTTATCTGTGTCAACTCTGATTTGATCGCCTGCCGAGATTAATGTGCGCGTAATTTTTGACATAAATTAGATTTAAGGCAAAATTTAGACGCGGCGAGGGAAAGGGTTGTAAGAGTCAAATTTAAGACTTTCCATTAGAACGAAATGGTTTCTGATAAAAATAATTGATGGGAAAGTGTTGTTGATGGTTGCGTGGCAAGAATAATGTTAGAAAACGAAAATTATGTTTGCAATCTCTTCTTTAACCTTTTTTTTATTAGACTTTTTTGGTATGTGACGATGTGGCCGAAGATGGAAATTGCCTGTCCAGGAATAGTCTATTGACTCCTCTAGCCACACTTTGAAGGTCTACTTTTAGCTTTGTAGGTTTCCTTAACCTCTACAATCGCCACAAAGTGAAATTTTTCTTGTCTTCGTTGACATAACCTACGGCGCCTTCACAGTCTATAATCTCCGGTGCTACGTCAACTTGTTATTACTGTACCGTATTGTAGCGACCACTACTCAAAATATGCAGTACAAGTGTTCAAGTCACGTATCGTATTCCGTATTCCAACACCCACCCCGGCAGTTGCGACCTCGCTCTGAAAAACGCGTCGAACGTTCCGAGGTTTTCTCTAGATTTCTATCTAGATATCGCTTCAAAATTCGAATGGGTTGCGCTATTTACTTGACTTTTAAGCTTACTTATATAACAGATGTGATAGTTTGTGGGTGTGTGCTTCTGTGTACATTAATAGATAATCCGTTTATGAATAGTGACTTGACTGTATACCTTATATACCTAACGAAAGTTTGTGAGCATGGCTGGATTTTGATGAAATGTATTATACCTTCTAGTAGGAGTTTACTCCCAAATTTTACATTTAATTTTCCATTTTACTTTACATAACATGACGATCTGAGTGGTTGCGTGATTAACATACCGGTTTGTCACGTAGAGGTCCCGAGTTCTATTCCCGGCCTGGCAGAAATAGGAATAATGAATTTTAATTTCTGATACGGGTCTGGGTGATTTATGTATATTAAGTATGTACTTGTGTGTCTGCGTTGTTCTGGACTGGATATTGTCATTTTTATACTACTAAGGTGGCTGAACTGCAGGCGCGTTGTCACTACGAGGACTAAGATGAAATGCCACATGCCTGTAATTGCGCTGGCTACCTCATCCTTCATATCGGAACACAACAATGCGAGCACTGTTGCTTGGCGGCAGAATAGATAGGCGGTGGTTCTCTCCCAGGCGGACTCCTTAAGCTTGACAGAGTCCTACCACCTGATAACTGCCATCTGATCTCCGAATAACTTTGTATATTAATATTAAAATGGCCAACACGTTTATGGATAATGACGTGATGGTATACCTACGAAATTGTGATAGCTGGATTTTGATGAAATATATTGTAGGTACCATATAACCCAGTTGGAATGGAATCTGCTTCCAAAATTTACATACTTTAAAAATACAGAGAGCGTTTTTACAGAATACCTCGGGAGGCAATTTGGTAGGCTCCAAGGTCAAAATGAAATTATACAGTCCGATGTCGAAACCACCGAGGTTATACCTACTGATATTTTTTTTTATCCCACTACGAGTAAGATGGCAAACAAGCAAACGGGCTGCCTGACGGTAAGCAGTCACCGCAACCTATGGACGTTTGCAATGCCAGGGGCATTTTCACTCCTTTCTTGAAGAACTCCATATTGTACTCTCCAGGGAACACCTTTCCAGGTAGTTCACGTCACGCCCTTAGTATGCGTGGGAGAAAGTTTCTTTGAAATGTCAGATGCTTACAAGGACTGAATCCTGATCCCTCTCTTCATCGGTGTTGTGCTTTTAAACTCTATTCTTTATTATGTTTTAGAACTAATTTCATACAACAACAGCAACATTAGCTTTAGACACACTTGACCGACCTGCTATTATATTATATTCCTGTTCAGACTTTACAAAGTCAAGGCACCAAAGGAGCGGAGCGTGGTTGTGGTTTATTCATTAGGATTGTGGCGATGCGCGGCGGCTGGGCCCAATAAGCTGCTGATAAAACTCACGAACATCGGCCGGGAGGGGGCAAGGTTTGAGTGATAGCGATTTTCGTAGACCGGACGACATTTTCGTGTCAATCTAAAAAATAATTTCGAACTGTAAATTATAATATCACAAAACACATTTTTTACACAATTTGAATAGTCTAAGGTCCTGCAACACACTTACCACCTAATCTTCAGTCTCAGTTGCAGTGCAAACGCGCCTTTTTCTTTTTTTCGCGAGAAAAAACAAACATCGTGCAGTTTTCGAATAAAATGTCTGAACTCAACTCGCATTCTTTAAACATATACACACGCGACGTAGCTTTTCGATTTGTTTTCTTGGCGTTTCGGTATGGTTATACCCACCGTGGTCACGAGTACACTGCAGTGGAGACCTCTCCACTGACAGCTGCGGTGATGTGCGAGAAAACAAATCGAAAAGATACATTGCGTCTGAGTTCCGTCTTTTTATACAATGCCCGTATGGTAGGAGTTTTCATACGAAATTACATGCGTATCTTCTTGAGCACCGGCATATCACATTGGTTCTTGTGACTCGATCCAAAAGCGCGCTGTGAGAATTTTCGATGATACCATGCTCACAAGTGGTATTGAGCCGCTGAGTGAGTGGTGGGATTTCGCCTCCCTTTGTGTGTTCTACCGCTTGTACAACGGGAAAAAACAGTTTTTAACAGCAGTCAGAGTTCTTAGTTTTCTACTACTTACTTGTTGACTCACTAGCATTGTCGGCTCTCCAATGCCTTGGACCAGACTCTCAAACTTATTGCCTCGCCCCCGATGTGAAAACTTTAACAGTTTCTTTTATTTTGCGGTGAACAAGGCAAGGAACCGACTTTAATGAGTCTGATGAATAGAATACCTACTCAGGAGCAACTTTAAGTGCTGTTTCGTGTACAGTGTTGTGATTCCAAACAAGTGCAAATTAGCATAATGGGTAGACCTTTATACTTTACTAAGTAGATTCTGTTAATTTTCTAAAGCCAAACCGTATTACCAACCACGATTTCTCTTCTTCCCGTGGGAATTTTAGAAAATTCCTTCTTTAAATCATGTCAGCTATATGTATAAGAAAAGCCTGCTCAGTGACTGTAGTCGTCGTTTAAGTAGATATGTGGTTTCGGCTGTATGTTGATGAGAACAGTAAGTTAGTCAGTCAGTCATTTACATGTACGTCACTCTGCATTGAACACAGAAATATGTATTCCAACAAATAAAATCCGAAACACGAGTCAGCACAGCTGACATTTTATTAAATCCAACTTTATATAACTCCTAATGTGGCAGACAGGCAAATTGTCAGAGCGAATAAATTGCCGTTGGAAAAATGGGGCGCGACCCAGTTGTAATGCAACATGGATGCAACAGCCCTGAAGCGACTCTAGTCTAATATTAGCGTGCTTGCGAGGCCGATAACCAAAGTTAAGCAACAGCAAGTAGAGTCCGGGAACTGGATGGGTGTCCGTTTCATGCTTTGAGGCTATTCTAGCTTCAGCACCGCAATGAATTCATTACTTGTTAGCTACGCCTGCGTGGGTGACCAAGGTCTTTCGCTGGAGACCCTGAGACTGGTTGAACAGTCTCAGGAGCTGATTGACACCCTGTCAAAGAATATTAATACGAACGTACCTACTCCGTAACGTAGGGTACATGGATGCAATACTTTCACGACTATTCGCTTATTGCGGGAATCGAACATGACTTATCATCGTGGCGTAGAGCGGAGCAGTGTAGGACAGTGCGGGCATAGAGCAAATAAAAAGCAGTAAAGTGACTCGACAGTCACTGTAATCATTTGAGGTATTAAAGCCTGATCTGGGACCCAAAATCTGCTATTTTACGAATGGCTGTTATTGGATCGCAATTATTGAGGATACTTCCTATTATTATAATTATGAGAAGTTTTTGGTATTCTGCTACTAATTGAGAGACCAATGGTTTCTCATTGACATTCCATTGAACTGCCATTGGACTAATATTGTTGGGAGTCAGTGTTTCGAAGCCGATCTAAATCAATATGTAATGTGTTTGTGGTGTTATTGTGTGTAAATAAATGTTTTCTATTCTATTCTATTTCCTAGTCCGATTTTTTAATGTTATACGGCAGACAAACAGGCAAGCCTGATGGAAAGCGGTCACCGGCGCCCGTAAATGTGTCGACAACAGAAATGCAGAACCGCAGGTGCATTATCACTATGACGGCTAAGGTGATATGCCTCATGCCTGTAATTGCGCTTCAAACCGGAACACAACAATGCGAGTATTCAAAAATTTCTATACATATTAGTTATACTATTGTAAAAAGTTGCACTCAGGACGTGACACGGCATCCATCCCTAGGGTTGCCAGGTTATTTAACCTCCGACGAAAAAAGAAGGTTGTTTGACGTGTATATCTGTGGTTCTGTGTATGGGTGCAAGTGTACATCGTAGCTCCGAAACGGATGGATAGTTCTTATATAGATCATGAAAATCGGTTTAGCAGTTTAGGAAATATTGAAGTATATGTATTGTGTGTAGGTATCAGTCAGAATATCGACCTTGTTGCTTTATGACGTGCAACTGAATTTCAACCTTAGGACGCAACAGGTTGAGTATATAATTATTATAGTTTAGGGACGATTACATTAAGACTTGGATCAATCCTTTGGGGTATGACACGGGATCGTTCAAGAGGTACATATGTGGTTCTTTTTAACTACAATTTTTAATGCCTACTGTTTGTTATTTGACGTTCTTACTCTCAGTCTTTAGCTCATCAAACCTCGTCAGACAATTTTGTCAATGCAATGATATGTGTTTTGTGGTTTGACGACGGTGGCCGCTTTTGATCAGGTGGACTGCCCGTTTGTGTGACACAGATTTTCTTTTAGCCTTCGTTGTCCCACGGCAGGGCAAAGGCTTCTCACCTATTTTGCCACTTGGACCGCAGTATGCCTCCTTAGGTTATAAAAAAACTGGCTACACTCATCCCTGATAATGAGAAACGTATGCCAGGTGCGGCCAACCGGAAAAATCCAGTTTGCACCCGCTGATACCTGTGCATTCCGCTTGTGGAGTTTTTTGGGAGTCTGCTCCCAGCTGCGATGTTTCCGAGTTTCCCGATGAAATTTTGTTTTAGGAATTCTAGTGTTGCTAGTATTTCTGGGTTATTTAAGGGTTGTTCCCCTAGAATAATATTTTTTATCTGCGATATTTTGATAGATTTTCAACGATTTGAAATATTTATTGTAGATAACATTTAAATGTTACATTGAAATATAAATATTTTTTTATAATTAATTATTAACATAAAATATATGTGTGTATACATATGGCGAATTCTTATGTCGGAGGCAAGATCCACTTCGGGTCGCTGGGCCAGCGAAGTAAGTAAGTATGTTATACATATATTTGGCGTTGGCCGTGTGGTTTTCGGCAGAGTAGAATAGCACCTGGGCAAAAGTTCTGAAGTCTTCGTAGGCTATAAAATGGGCTGCTGCGTTTTCCATATATGTTTGACAACACTGCGATCTCCTATTCGCCTGCCAAGCGTGGCGATTATGGCAATAACCTCCCCTCTCATGGGAGAGGCTACATACTACAGTGGACTGTTATGGGCTGTGATGATGATGTATATATGCACTCAATACTGCCCACAAGTTTGACAGACCAAAAGAAGTTGAAGAATTTTTAAATAAATGATAATCATGATACATATAATCAAATATGTTCTCGCGTGCGAGGATCCGCGGTTTGCCTTGACCGTGATGCAGGCTTTGGCAAATCAAATACAAAATCATTTATCCAATTTAGGCTATACATAGTATTTATAAATGTCAAAAAAAGAAAATGAAATATACATTACAGTAATGGTAATAAAAGACTTATTCTAGCTATGTCCTAAATATTGTTAATTCCTACAATATTTAATGCCAGAAAAAAAGGAATAAAGTTCAAGCAGATTAGGTTATTACAGTAGAGCGGCTGCCATTGACCTCCGTGACTCTGTTAAAAGGGGAACCTGACCAGATTTAATCATGGTTACATATTCAGTCACCTGAATGTGCAGTTTTCATCACTTTTCCCTAACCGTAAAAGCAACGGTAGGTACATAACTCAGAAAAGAGTCAAGTACAGAACCGCAGTGGGATTCCAACGCGATACCTCTAGCTTACGAGTCGGATACCTTAACCACTCAGAAAAGTCATTGGTACATCGCAGTACTGGGAATCAAACTCGGTACCACTCGCTTACGAGTCAGACTCGCTAGCTTCTAGGCCACCGACGCTCCTGCCCGTGGCCCTTAGTCCTGAATGACTCACTCATTCAAGACTAAGGGGCATTAATTTCCCCCAACATAAATATTCAGCAGGATTTAGGCGGTAAGTAAAAAATTCTTACGTTTTTTTTTCTGTCATTAGCCTACTTTATTATTTAGAGAAGGAAGTTTGAGCTCGCCCTCTAGAGCCCGCCGGATAAGATCCCTCATAAAATTCAAATCTTGCGTTAATTCCCGCTTGTTTCGCCTCATTTTTTTTTCTTTCCAGTTTTTTTTTCGCTCTCGTACGCATTCTGTTGCGCCCATACATAATTTATGGTGTCGGAAGTGGTTTAGAGATCTCAAAATCTGGGTCGTTGTTGGATTATATGTTTGAAATTTTCTTTTATTTTTAGAATTGTACCCTTTAGGGCTGGCTCTCGTTGAGTTAGTCTTGATGAATTGTTCGGTTTGAATGTTGCAGTTCGTCGAGGTCCTAAATTGTAAATCAATTTTCAGTGACGTAGAACTGGCCTTAAAGGGCCCCTGTATAAAAAATTGTTGAGGGGCCCCAAATGAGGTCAAATGCTTTTTCACAAAAAAATTGTTTAAGCTAGTAGCTTATTAGACAACCAATTCAAGTCAAATATCAGATTTTGTACAAATTCGAAAATGAACGACGAGAAATTTATCTATCGTGTAAGGAAAAATTCAATTATTTACGATCTAAGTAATATAGATTACTAAAAATGGCGTGGCATTTTGCCTCCAGTGTGTTATTACATTCTATCATCGCACCGCTTGCCACCGACAGGGCATTCATCCTCACATCTTGGAGCCAAATTGGTCGCGAACTGTACGGTTCCAAAGTAACTATCTCCCACGCACACTAAGGTTGTGGAATGAACTACCTGGAGAGTGCGACATGGAGTTCTTCAAGAAAGAAGTGAAAAGGTTCTTACGGGGTCAGCAACGCGTGGGTGATGCCCCTGGTATTGCAAACGTCCATAGGTTGCGGTGACTGCTTACCATCAGGCCGTAAGCTTGTTTGCCACTTTAGTGGAATTAAAAAACATTGATCTCCGCCAGCCTCGCATCGCGCCAACGCCTTACTACCGCCGAGCTCGCTTGACAAAGCCACTTTTACCTACTAATCTAATATGACGAGATTACTTTACTTTCTGCTGCGGTCTATCTCTGAGTAACCTTACATTACCTTAATTGTCAAGGCTGCAGGCTTCCCAAAGACATTTACCACCCCAACTTCTAGGAGCGAGCACTCTTCCGTAGACTATTAAGAACAGCTGCAAATTCGCTTTAATTTCCGCCGTCTGTGCAATTATCGACTAATTACAAGATCGAGTGTCGCTAACAGCATTACTGCGTTATCTGGGCTAACTCACTTTGCCTTTGTCGCGTAGTATCACCGCTTACGGCCTCTGCGCTCCTGGTACCGAGAGCGCTTGGAATAGAATTTGGCCCATGTGTACGCGAGTTTTGGAATATAATTTTATAAGTAATTAGAGGCATCTTGTCTTGTTAAGTTTACATTGTGAATCTACTGTAAATAAAAGGACTGGGGACCTGCGGTAAACTTATCATCTTTAGGGTAGTTTTTAGTATAGTTTTATTTAGTTTTAACTAAGATTTGTTTTCCATGATATGTATTTTTGTTCGGCCAAATACCAATTGGCCGCTTTAGATTCGATGAACACGTGCAAAAAAGACAATTTGTGACCCACAATGAATTAAAGCTAAGCTGCAGAGCCTTGAGCATCGTTTTGTACAGGTTGCATTTCGGAGATTGCAGCACCTGAAGCAGTTGCACGACCTCATTCCGCCGGCGGCCCCGCGCCACCATCGGAAAACGCAATCCGGGCGAACGCTTTAGTTTGAACTTTATAATGCGTACGGCTGAGAAATGGAACACATTGTCTGCGAGTGTGTCCCCTGATCATTATAATCTGGACGCCTTCAAGGCTAGAGTGAATAAGTTGTTCCCAAACTGGCATGCTCCATCATCGGCCGCATCGTTACCAATATGTGTGATGGTGGTCAAATACCTTGCTATTCTTATAAAAAATAAGTGCAAGCTTACGAGGCTTTGCGTACTATTTTAGATTAAAGTTTTAGATAGGATCATAGTTAATCTAACTAGACCATGAGCGCTCTACAGTATTCCTACCATCGACGTATAAGGTATACCGTACTATTTATCTTTCTAGGGTTAATTTATCCCACTCTCACAAATTAATTTACATTCCCATCGAAAGGCTTACACCACTCGGCGCCACAGTAACAAGTACAGTCTGTGCTAACTTGTGTCGCCAGGCATATTGCTGGTTTTGTATGCACATCATTGACCGTACCTTAGAGCTACATTTAAATAATAATAAGTGTTTAGAGGGCAATTTTTGCAGCTTTGACTGACCACCATTCCGCGGGACAACGGTGTGGATGATTTTTTAATAAATAATATTTTAGTATTAGTGTTTAATTTTATTTATAATTGTAACTATTTTGTCTCAATACAAATCTTATATCTCTTTTATAAATAGTTTTCAAATTAATTCAAAATTAATTCATAATATTTTTATTTACTCCATATACATTAATTAACAATATACGATATTACAAAACTCTTTCCGAGGATTTCAATGCTATGAAAATGCATTGCTTTGACAAACCCATAGGATTCTACCAGAGGACAGATCCTCATTACGCAACATTATTTGAACGCCACAGTCTACGATGTGCATACAAAATCACCAATAACCAGCAACATAACTTGGGAAACGCACTGTACACACAGCACTACTAGTGCACTGAATCCCATTAGAGCACTGTAAATCTATATTAAGGGCGCTTTCGGCCAGTGGATGATGATATACGGCTGTTGGTTCGCTGCACTCAGCCTCGAGGCCCAGGATGCGGCCAAACGATGATAGATGCAACGTGTATGCTTTCGAGAGCTATCGACTTTACATTGGTAGGTTTAAGAGGTATATACGATCTTGTTTATGTATATTCTATCTACACACAGTATAAAATAAAGTCGCTTGCCGCGTCCGTCTGTTGGTATTTCCGCCAACTCAGAAAAGCCATTGGTATTTGGCCGCAGCGTGATTCTAACCCGGTACCTCTCGCTTACGAGTCGCATACCAAAACCGCTCGGTCATCGACGCTCCTAAACAAACATTACTCCAATCTAAATAATTAAAATAAGGATGAAGTTGGATTATAATTTGTCAAATTTAAATTCCTTTATTGGTCGTATGGTGTAAACTTTCCTACACGAGGAACTAGACAGTTATTTCCTCGAAAACCCTACGAGATTGCGATAGCAAAACGTACCTCCACAGGTAATCCCCAAATCGGGGGAAAGAAATGACAAGAAAAAAATTACACCGACGCAAAGCCCGAGCGCAAATCTCCCTACGGCATTACCAAATGGGAATTCCAATCAAAACTCAAAGATCGCAAATTTAATTAAAGCTGAAAAAGTGCCCGGCGCGAGACACGAGTAACGGGCTACAAACACGGGTAGGGTACCCGGGTAATCCGGTAAAAACCGGCTTAATAGGCATTACCCGGTCTGGTGGATGCGACCGGCCCGTCGAGCGCTCTCGCAGGATTTTTGTCCACTTTATTGAATTCCGCTGCAAGCGATGAGTCGTTGCGAATATTGCATTCATGAAGTGCTCCTTTATTGCACTTCGTATTACGGGTTGGGAATATAATTTATTAAATTATACTTTTACATTAGAATAGGTGCTTTGTGCTTTGTAGGAATGAAAAAATAAATAAAAATGCTTGGACGAATTCAAACAGCTCCATCTAGCCCCAAAGTAAGCAAAGCTTGTGTTATGGGTGTTAGATAACTGCATATATACTTTTTTTAAATACATACTTATTATACATACTACATTCAGCCCCGTAACAGAAATTCAAATTCATCATTTAAGTTTCTGCTCGGCCGGGAATCGAACTGGAGATCTCTGATCTGCCAAATCCTGGATCATTGGTCAAGGTGGACCCCAATTCCTCATGCGCTAGAGCACAACCAGGATATTAACGCCAAGATGATCTACGATGCCGCTATGATCTGTTCTGAACCGTGCAGGATGATGCAAGTTCTTTGGTTCTGGAGTAACGATGATACAGACAGACACACAGATACACACGTCTTCTTTTGCTCCAGGGGTCAAAATAGGTCAGTATAGACTTCTTTCAGGACAAGCAAAGCAGACTTATATACCTATGTGTATACGCGAGGCAAGTCTCCGGCCCCAACCATATATCTAGATTGACAGCTGAACGGTCCCGCGTTGATGCGTTCGTCCAATAGGGTAGATGCAAGTGAAACGAATTCGGTTTTTAATCGGACAATTGGAAACGATTGGAAAGTTAGCTACCGTTACGAACGACTGCGACTGTAAATTTATTTCCCGCTCCGCATTTTAATTGAACCGTAAAATTTTAATTTGTTTAATATAATAGGTACTTATCAAAATAATTAATTATATACCAACATTTCTTCATGGTGTTCAATGAGTTGTTTCGACCAATAGTTCATAGCAGTGGCGTCCTTTCGCACTAGCGTTCATCGAAGATGTATTCTGTAGCTGTATAGTTTATAGCACTACCATTTCTTAATGCTTTCATTAATCGCACAAGCAATCTGCCGACCAACAGTTTATCGTACATATGATCTTTCTAACCACTATTTTTCGCACGGTTGTATTTCGAAATACAATTGCGCCTTATCCTTTCCTGTCCCATTAGCGATAACTTTAGAATAGAAGAAAGAATATTTTAATGGATAAATATCATTTGGCAATCAACTTATTAGGAGTTGTCTGACTTTGACAACAGGTCTATCCATTTCTGAAGTGCACACGCCAGGAGAAGCTCCGATGGGAAAACCGATGCTCTTACGGTGAGGGACAACATCGTAATGAAATCTTTGATTCAGTCGACTGAATATGTAACCATAATACAATTTGGTCAGGTTCTGCTCCACTGTAATTACCTGTTCTGTCACATCGTAAATCATAGTCAAAGCGGCCCACGGGCCGTCGCGCGTCGAGGTCATTGACGCCAATATGATTGCAGAATGAAGAAGATGATGATGAAAGTGACTGGCGCAAGAAAGCAGCTACTACGTGGCAGTCGGAACACCATACTAAAGGTTATAGCCAATAGTCTCGACTACCATATCCAAAGGCATTCATTTTAATGAGAGAGAAAGAGTTAATTAAAGGTCTCAAATACAACCGTCAACACAATGTTATTCACAATAATGCTTCGTGCAAAATGCGGGTAGTCAATGAGGGTAGTAAATAATGTAACGTCAAATAGTGTTCCATATACCTACAAAATAATATTACTAACATAACATGTATAAGATATGGCATATATAAGGGATGAGTTGGATGCGTTTTCTAAGGCATAGCCGCCGAGGAAAGCATCTGACCGTAAGTCGTGAAAAAAAAAAAAAAGTACATTTGTAACAAATATAACACTAACAAATAATGGATCTATGGTCAGCAATAAATATATTTTAATCTTAATTCAATTTAATGTATCGTGCACATACCCTATTAGTCTGACCCCACTGATTGGGCACGTAAACGAACCGCTTCCGCAGTTTCGTCTAGTTGTCTCGACACTAAAATTCGACGAACGGATGTAGAGGGTTCCTCGAGGGTTACGATGCCGAATATAACCGGTATACGACCGATATCTGTTTTATGCTACTCTGGACTCTGTCAGGTCTGAGATATCCGCCTGGGTGAGTACCACTGCCTTATCTGTTTCTGCCGCCAAGCAACAATGCTTGCATTGTCGTTTTCCGGTTTGAAGGATAAGGTAGCCAGCGCAATTACAGGCACAAGGCATTTCATCTTAGTCATCACAGTGACAGACACATGCGGTTCTGCATTTTTGTTGCCTGTTACTGACATGCATGAGTCCTATATATTTTGGGCGACAGTTACAACTTAGGTACCATCAGAGAGCTTATTTTCTTATTTCAGTTGTACCGAATTGATCCGGAGTGCTCGTTTCCGAAAGGCGAGTTACTCGTTTCACCGTAAATTTTCGATCACGAGTTTGCCATGTTAAAGCAATGTAGGTATTTATGGAGGATTTGGTTCACACATATATGTGTCATGTGTGTGTGTGGGTCATAAAGGTAGAAGTGTGAGTACGTCACTCGCCATCGGGCTCCGAGGGCCTAAATTATCTATCGGCGATCGATGCAGGAACACGGCGATTAAGCAAAATAAGCCCACAGGTGGTGCTTAAGCAGTAACTATCGCCCAAAATATATACGACTCATGCATGTCAGTTACAGGCCACAAAAATGCAGAACCGCAGGTACGTTGTCACTGTGAGGACTAAGATGAAATGCCTTGTGCCTGTAATTGCCCTGGCTACCTTATCCTTCAAACCGGAAAACTCGTCTCACTGGTCATGACTGTACCTTCTCGAATTTGCCACCACGGCCTAGATCAAGGCCCTCGGACACTATGAGCAATGCAGATGGCCCACAAACATCCCGCATCCGTGTGGAATTCAAATGCTTTATCCAATAAACGCGCAAGGTAAACCGTCCCGTCTCAACAGTTGAACAGACGAATAAAAGCGATTGTCTCCAGTAGTGGTGGGCGAATGGGAAAGATCCGTTCGAAAGATTATTCGAATGTATCCTTATTCAAATTTTTATATACATACAAACTCACGTCCTTATCCCATAAGTACCCCTAGTGATTATCGAGAGCCACAAGCTACGATACTGACACAGCTCTATCTCCTTTCCACATTCATATATCTTTTTACGCCGGTTGAGGATACTCCTGACCTGCCCATTTCATAAAATAAAAATTTTAAAAACAGACAGTGTCATTCATTGGCTCTTTTCAATCGATAGCCGAATCTGACCGTCTATACTGTGTACACTAATAATATTTTGTTTGTGAGTTTGTAATATTAGGGGTAGTTTATATCCGAAGCTACTGAACCGATTTTGATTCTTCTACTAATATTATAGGACAGCTGAATGTTTACAGAGATCCGAAATGCACACGGAAAACCGCGGGCACTGGTCATTCGAATAAATTCGAATAATTCTATTGTTATTTTACATCACTACTCTCCAGTGTCCCAGTCGTGCAAACAGTGTGACATTCCGGGCATCACCGTCGCAGTAACCTCCGAAACTGGATCAAGCTCTCTCGCTTGCTCTCAGCTCAGTATCTCCATGGGTGAGCAGGACAGTATAAACACCAGTGTAGGCCTCACCCGGGTGTCTCCAAACGTGGTAACGAGGGTAAATTAAAATTCTTGGCTTGCGCCAGACAGAGGGTTGCGACTGGATTCGTGACGACGCACATTGTTGCTTAGAATCCTTTTGTCATTGGAAGTGTGGTCGACAGCGAAATAAGAGGAGTGTAAATGTTATGTGTGTATCTGTGGTCTGTATATCTGTTCAACAAAGTATTCTTTTGGTGGCGAATGTTTTACAACATTAAGTACCTATGAAGATTTCCGCTGTTGTGTCTAGTCAAGAAATACTCAAAGTTATAATTATGTTTACATGAAACGCGATTTACTCGTATTTATACATAGTGATTTCTTTCTCAGATTCCTTTAAAAAATGAACTTGGTCGGGGGTTTTCCGACATTTTCATTAGGCCTATTATACGTTAAGACTTCAGTTTGTTTAGGGTATATAATAATAATAACTTTGAAACAGATATTTGACCAGCTTAATTGCAGCTCTGTTAGTGTGGATCCAACTGCACGCTAACTGCACACCAATTGTACAATCTGAAAAAAATTGGATATAAACTGCATTTTTGAAGATAGCATCGCAAATCGCATCTGTTAAGGGGCCTAGTTCTTGCGCTATGACATCTCCAATTTGACATTTCACAGTTTGACCGTTCACTTTCAGTGACATTTTAATAACGTTTTTTGGCTAGAGGAAATGTGGAATTTGAGATGACACAGCGTGAGAATCGCTCTCCAGCAGATCCTTTGTTACTACGTCTATTTTGCTTTTAATATATGCACTGTTGTAGTTTTCCATATTGATGGTTTTTTTGTAGTTACTTACCTACATATCTATAGCACAGAGTACTTACCTATCTTTATAAATAATTCATTCTCACACCTTGGAGCCAAATTGGTCGCGAACTGTGCGGTTCCAATAGAACTTTCTCCCACGCCCACTAAGTTTGTGGAATGAACTATCTGGAGAGGTTTTCCCTGGAGAGTACAACATGGAGTTCTTCAAGTAAGGGGTGAAAAGGTTTCTACGGGGTCGGCAACGCGTGGGTGCAACTGCAAACATCCATAGGCTGCGGTTACTGCTTACCAGTCAGGCAGGCCCTAATCTTGTATGCCACCTTTCTGGTATAAAATAAAAGCCTATTCACAACTAAAGTTGTCTAAAATGTACAATTTAATTGAAAGAAAGAAAGAAAGAAAGAAAATACATTAATTACACATAGCACACCACGACACAATAACAGTTACAATTACAAACAACGGACACATTAACATTTAAAATATCTTAATTAAGACAATATATTGTAGTCTCCCATGACACTGTCGGTGCCGCAGCGGCTAGCGCAAATGGTACCCACTCAGCATGTGCTGTGAGGCGCAAGAAACGAAACACAGCGCTGGTATTCTGTGGGCCCATTGTTTGAGTGCGTCACGGGCGTTATACTACCTAAATAAAATAAATAAATACAAAAAAATTGATAAAAGTACTGGATACTGTCCCTGTTGATATATCTAATAAATAAACCCTACAGCACCAGCATCGTACTTGTAAAGATATATCTTGGGACAAACTTAATTCGCAGCCGCACCCCAGTGTTACTTCAGGTTGTTTAAAGGCAAAACCTGTGGGACCCAAGATTTTATTGCGTACTTGTTTCCCGAAAACACCTCATGGGTTTCGGCAATAATTAACCTAGTTTTAATTAAAGTTTTGTACCCCAAACTCGACACAGGTAGCGAGAACTATGGGAACGATTTACCGTTTAGCAAGTTGATGCGGGTGCCTGGGAAAGGGGTAAAAGTGCCGCTCTGAATGGTTATGATTAAAGAAAAATATATTAAGGGTATGTTCCGGGTTTCCTACCGCGTACTTTTGTTGACGAACAGTCGTCCCGTGACCATGATGCATGCAACTGTGTCGAAATATCAGGCTACTTGTCAATAAAGGTACACGGTAGGATACATGGAACATACCCTTAAAGTATGTGATAATAACCGCGATAGTTTAAAACATTATGTACAAAAAATATTTATACGGAAAATGGCACGCATGGGCCAGGTAGGCAAGGGCGCGAAAAGAAATATACAGCTTATATTAAAATTATAATAAAGCGAATAAGTAGTTTATTGCAAATTGTAAATAATTTGATAAAATTAAATGTTTATTTATCATAATTATCTATTAAGGAAGTACAATTAATTTATTTGAGGAAATCTGTAGCTAATATTTTCAGCCACAGATAAAACTCTATTGGTCCTAAAAAACTGTATAGATTTATGAGTATTACCCGCTTAAATTAAAAATGCTTGCTCTACACACATTACTTACAGAGAGGTACAAACTTAACTTAAATGGGGGTATCATAACTAGTACGTAATATTAGTGTTGCAATAACATCCAGTTACGAGCAAGTATGATGAAAATACCTTTTAACAAGATTGCAGTGGTATTGTACCATATTTTCTTCAATTTTACTAAAACGTCTGGCCTGACATCAATATAATCAAAGCAGGGCAAGTTCCTCATTCGTATGCAAATAGACAAAAAACTTGTCTGAACGGAAAACGAATCCCGGCTTGAAGGTTGTCTGGGCGAGGGGCTGGATTCGGATAATTAGAAAAGTTGTGTTTACTTTCTGGAAGTGAGGGATCTATCTGATTGCGGCTGTCAAGCTGCGAGGAGCATGGTGTCGGCGTGTTTACAGCACGATTCGATGCGATGGCTTGTCTTTACGGAATTACAGAGAACTCATTCCTCAACTCATTATGCTATAAAATCCTACTAATATAATAAATGCAAAAGTTTGTATAAGAATATTTTGATGTTTGTTACTCGTTCAGCCTAAAAGTATTGAACGTATTTTGATAAATATGGCAGCAATTATCCCGAAATTCGATATGGTTCACGCAGGAACGGGGCTGGAGCGTTGTAATCGAATTTTACGCGGATGAAGTCACGGGGAGAAGCTAGTAAATAAATATACCTACCGTCACATACATTTACATACTGAGTGCATGAATGAGCACCATTTACGCTGGCCGCCGCGGCACCGACAGTGGCATGGGAGGCTGAGAAGCAACTTGCAACCTGAGTAAGTTTTTAAATTAGTAATATTTTTTTATTTTATGTAGTTTTTGTGGCCAGAGAGCTGGACAAACTGCCACCGATTCTAATCGATCATTTGGATTGTTCAAAATTATTAAAGGACATTTTAGCATTGAAATCAGAAATTGAAACAATGAAGACGCAATTTTTCTAGTTGCCTTATCCTTCATAGCGGAACACAAAAATGGCACCAGTAGGTATAACTTGCAGGGAGAAATAGAAATTAGTGTTGCTAATGCTCATAGGCAGCGGTGACCACTTTCCATCAGGTGGCTCGCTTGCCTTGAAAGTTTATTTACTATGTTCACCCAGAATAAGGATCGTAATTTATGACACTATTCTTACTCCTGAGAGTGAGTTTGTAGCTCCACAATTGGAGTGACCATATCTAGGAAAGTTACAGTAAAACAACCACTCATAGCACGCACAATATTAATTCCCATATAATTGTTAACAGGACATCCCTCACACAGAAACAGTCTTCAAAATCCAAGAAGAAAAGAATGGGACATTCGTAAAAATAGTATACTTTATACTGCAATATCTCGGTGCGACTGCAATCACTCCAACCACTTTATTGTTCGCGAAAATTGGTCCGTATTCATGTAGAAAACAATCATCGTAATCCGACGTATCCACGCACACCATGCTATCGTCCAGATATATTCCGTACGTCTCATAACAGACACTTGGTTCAGCCAACTTAAGGTCAAACTTTTCAAAATTGTTGGTCAAATACAATTTCTTGTCTAAACCGACAACCGTTTTCCACACAGTTGCGACTACATACTCGTACGCGATGTTATCAAAACCGGCCGACTTCAATGTATAAGCAAAGATGGAGGAATTGAAGAAACCAAAGTTCAGTTTCGCAACAGCTATGTCGTACTTCCGGAACGGGTCTTTTGAGTCGAACTTCTCATGGATCCTCCAAAAACCAATTGGATATGTATGGCTTCGATTGTTAGAAAAATCGTGGTATAATAAGGCCCTGTGGATGAAGCCAGCTTTTCTGCAGTGAGCTGAAGTCAGCACCCATTTTACGAGGATCAGGCTAGCGAAGCATGCGAAGGACCACGAGTTTGAAGAGTTCCGCACTATAGCAGCCACGTAGGGAAACCTGTTGGAAGATTCATTGATGAAGAACACAAAATGAAACTAGTTTTTACTATATAAATACTAATAATCAATAATCATCATTATGGCTGACGCGCGAGGGCCAGGGGTCCCCCGTACTCACGATCCAGGATTTGGCAGATCAGGTAATTACAATTAAGCGACTGCCGTCAGACCTCTGTGTTCCTGTTGATGGGGGAACCAGATTGGATCATGGTAATAATCTAGTATTCATATACTTAAAGCGTTTCTGCCGGTCAGGAGTTATGATGCCACACATATATATTTTTGAAGGCCGAGGCAATAAATGAATGTTTTATCTATTTATATTGTAGATTTGATGATTCCATGGTATAGTTCAACATGATGAGGTGAGACTGGAAATTTGATACGCGGGAATGTGAGAATCGACATAAAGAGAATAAGTCATGTGTGGCGCAGTAATCTAATTCCATATTAATTTCACAGAATATCTATTGCAAATTCTAAGAAGAGCTTCGAACATATAAATATTATTTCCATACACAGCGGGATATTCCGTTCGAAATGGAGCCACACGATTCGGAAAGTATCTTCTTACAGAAAACCGCAATCAAATAACTTACTTCTAAATTATATTTTCCTGTCAATGAGTACGGTCTCCAGTGCTTTGGCTGTGGGTAGGTACAGCATTTGCCTATTTTCTGCCAGAGTAACGTCTTCCGGGTCTATAGATGTGTGCAACGTTGGGGTAATAACCCCTGGTGTTGTTAATGTCTATACTATGCGGTGACCAGTATTCATCAGGTGGATATAGTGGTGACCATTCTCCATAAGGTGGACCGCTTGCGTGTTTGCATCCTCACAGCCCATAACAGTTCACTGCGGGACTTAGGGCCTCTCCCATGAGACGAGGTTATTGACATAAGCATTAAGCTTTGCGGGCGGGTTGGAGATCGCAGTGTTGTAAATTTAGATATGGAAAACGCTGCTGCCCATTTTCCAGCCTACGAATTCTCAAGAGCTTTTGGCTCGAAAACATTAGTCGTCTTGTACGACACCCACGAGTTTAAGGGGTTGCTGCTATTCTACTCCGCCGGACACCACACGGCCAACTGATGGGCATAGAAACATGAAATAAGCTAACCTTTCAGCAAGAGGAATTTGGTTCTCCTTTTCGTCTTCAAAGCCTCCGTTACGATATTGAGAATAATCTTCAATTAGCAGTCCAGTTTTTAAAGTATCTTGGAATTTTACCATTAAGATTATTAGTATTAGGAATATAAGAAACAAAGCAGTCATGAGGAAAAACCCTAATTTCATAGTTGTAGATAACTTGAGAAATTGTTTGTTAAATTGAAATCAGTAATTACAATTAATTTATGAACATCATTTTATTCAATTGTAAATGTGAATTTATGATAATACCATATTAATTTATGAATTGATTTATTTTCCAAATAAATCCATGCATTAAATTCTAACCTTCAAACATTAAAAGTCACAACAAAGAAACGTCTGTCTCAAAGGAGCTTTTTAGAAGAAAATCACTTTTTGGACTTAACAAAAAATCCAAAAAGATTGAATAGATACCTTCTCCTTGTAGAAAACTCAGTATAAAAGAAAGACGTGAGTGTGTGTAGAGAACAAATTTTATCTATAGAAGCAGAGAGTACATACCAAGTTTCAATTCGAGACAAAATGTCACACATCTCTATAACACACACACTAAGGCAAATGCAGAGACGAAACAAGGCAGCCCATCTGCAGATGTTATTATTTACTACGAATTTCTATTCCGTAACGAACACAAACAAATCTGACTTGGGATATTTATTATGTGATTATAATAAAAGTGCAATGAAGGTGCCGACCTAATCGTTATCACCGTCGTCGTCAGCCTATACACGTCTAAACTACTAGGGAATAGATCTGTCCTCTCATTGAGAAGGAACGGGCAATAATTTACCACTAAGGCCCAGTGCGGTTTGGCAGAGTTCACAATTCGAATGAATCTCTAACATGCAAGTTTTTTTACGATATTTTCCTTTACCGAAAAGCCAAATAAATTATTTGAATCCATATTTGAATTAGGTATATATTTTTCAAAAACAATTTTCAAAGATAAGGTGTCTGGGGATCAAACCCACGTCTTGATACCTACCACCGTCTTTTCGATCTATCGATACTACATACCGTGCCATCTAGAGGACATCGTCATAAACAAAAAACAATGAAAAGGGTATGTACATAAATATATCAAACAGGCAGCATATTCTTTATTTTCAGTAAAAAATCTGGTAGGTACGGCATCAGGACAGAAGGGACTTGCATATACTTATTATCTTGTTCTTCAAAATGTTTACAACACAGCACTTCCAATTTGCAACCCAGACATCAGCATGTCTGGTCTTCAGGAAACGTAGAAGAATAAATATACGTAAATTCGCGATTATCCGTTAAAGGTTTTTTTTAAATGTCTGAATATTTTAAATACCATTTAGGTACATTTATGGTACGGAACCCTAATAAATATAAAATTCTGGATCGCTATGTATCAAAATTCTATACAACAAATACTAAATCTGACCCTGTTTACATCGAAATATCTCCATATCTATTTAGACACCGAAATATAACTCAATTTGCCAATAATTTTAAATCTGTCTTTAATGGCATGTTATTTTAAGATAAAGATTTTAATTATTGCAAATGCACACTATTACGATGCATAATTTGGCACAATTTCTAAAATGGATTCCCGATAGCCACGACCACGATTGTTTATTTACCGATGAAAGGATAGATAATCCAGGTGTATTTCCATACTTTGCGCTTTCACATAACTGTGCACTATATTACACAGTCCTTTAAATGGTTTGATTTAAATTTCATTATAAATTATTAAAATTTACACCGATATTTCAAAATAAAGGTCTGGTCGTTATTAGCTAGAGCAACGTGGTGAACGTTCAAAACATTGCGCTCTACACTTTTTGACAAGCAAAAAAGACGGGATAGCAAGTTTCATGATGATTGTAGAGTGAGCGAACAGGGAATATTTGTTATTTGTGTCTAGTCTGTTATGTCTGTGGTATTTGTAATAAACAAAAAGATTGGAAAACCTTCATGCGTAGACTGGCGTCCATTTCGGCGTAAATATCCCGTGATCACTTGGCCATGATCCAGGTTTTGGCAGAACAGATAATTACAGCTTGGTATAAGCAACCAAGGCATCCGGATTTTATCGGACAGCATGGAAAAGAACAGTATTATCTCTGCCCTAATCCTGGAGTTTCACCAGGCACTGGAGGATATCTCCCTGACAAACAGGGTTACGATACAATGGATCAAGGGTCACAGCAATTCGATGGGGTACGATGCCGTCGATGAGCTAGCAGTAAAGGGATCAGGGATGGAAATTGCTTGTCTTCCTCTGCCCCTACCCCTCTCATTTACCATACTGCGAGCATGGGTGAGCAAACACACGACGGACCAGCACAACAAGCCTTGACAAAACACAATAGGATGTAGACAATAGAAGTTGGTGTTTTTTTTTTTTTTTAATACCAATAAGGCGGCAAACAAGCTTGCAGCCTGTCTGATGACCAAACGATCACCAAGACTAACCAATAAACTGCTAGATCTCAAACGGAAAATACTCAGGATAGTAGTTGGAACGGGGTCTCTCCGAGAGATCTGCGAGCGTCTGAAGAGCCTGCTCGACTTCTGGGGGAGCTGGGCTGGCTTTATTAGTATGCCTTAACTACGTACAAGGGACCAAGTTTGAGTTTAAGTGCGGAAGAAGGAGCCCAATAACCTAAACTGCCATCTGACTTCCGTGACCCAGCTACCAAGGGAACCTGACTAGATTGGATCATAGTTACACATTCAGACGCCTGAATGCGTAGGTTTCATTGCAAATTTTTAAATTTTACATAGCATCTGTAAGCATTTGACCAATGTACATAACTCAGAAAAGAATCATTGGTACATGGCTGCAGTGGGATTAGAACCCGGTACTTCTCGCTTACGAGTCGGATACCCTAACCACTCTGCCACCGACGCTCCTTAAATTTAACTCAAATTTATTGAGTTCTTTTTTATAGAAAATAGTCAAGTAGTTTATAGAAAACTGCCATCGCACCTGATGGAAAAGACTAACAAAAACCTGTCTAAACATATTATACATTTTATCTTTTGCATTTATAATATTAGGATAATTAGTATTAATAGTATTAAGTAACACATGGAGAAACTGCGTAGCGTTGATAGACGAGATAGATAGATAAACGATCAATCCAGTCATTACTGAAGATATAAAAAAATACCTCTTCAAATTGTACGCTGAAAGGCAGGTCGCAGCGTAACCGTTATCCTATTGTATTTTACAACAACAATTCTTACCTGTGTACAACAAATAAATACATTTTATTTCATTTCAATAAAAACTTAAAGAGTCACCCCGCTTAATATCTGCAACTGCATCGCTCTGCATATCTAATGCAATTTCAGTTGTAATCTCCTTGCTTCCCTCCCCCTCTCGGTCATTAGTCATGACTCTTGACGCAATACAAGACCCTTAATTGTGCCTCGATTGGCTTGTTTCTACGCAATATACATGCAAATGGTTATTATTGTCACCAGGAATGGAGAGCTGCAGGATATTTTAATACTAATAAGAGTTAAGAGAGTGGAAAAAATAATTTGGGACCCAACGCAAGGGGTAGATGCGCAGGGGTGCATAAATATGAATGTTTCTTTTTTGAACAGTTTAGTGTTTTCTTTGTCGTTATATTTGTCTTTGTCTGATCCTTTGTTGGGTCTTAATGCAGGATGCAAACATTTTGGATTCCTGTAGTTGCTACATAAATTGAAATTAATTAACTGCTGCCACGTTTTTCACATAAGAATATGTTTCTAATTTATTGCTGTCCCTAAAAAGACCACAGTCCATTCCATCCACTGTGTTTCGTTTGGACTATGACATGGGATCGTTCAATAGGTATATTAGAGGTCTCCTTAGAGACGGGCAACGCAATGGTAGTGTCTTTGGTGTTGCTGATGTCCATAAGCGGCTTTTACCACTTTCGATCAGGTGGCCCGTTTGCCTGTTTGTTTGTCGTATTACATAAAAATATCTTCTCGATTACGCAGACCCTTGTTACCTAGATGCCACTGAGGAGCTTTTAAATAAACTGGAACGTCTCCAAAATCTATTTCACCGTTTCGTCTATGGCCTGCGTAAATATGACCATGTATCTAGCTATCGATCTCAGCTTAAGTGGCTACCTATCCGCTTGCGAAGGAATGCTCATATCCTATCCACCCTGTCGTCGCCCCCTACCTGGATGAGCTCGCTTAACTTCCCTTTGTTTTCCGTTAGATTTTTTACTTTTGAAAAGAGATTAATTAACGTAATCCTAATTCAATAAATACTTTTTCATTTTCATTTTCATTTCATTTTCATTTCATTTCCCTCTACAATATCCTTCACAACCCTTCTGCTCCTTCATATCTCCGTGAACAATTCCGTTTCTCCCGTCCACAAGACAAACTCTGTCGATCCAGTGTAAGATCCTCATTGGCAATTCCTATCCAACATTCCGATGTCTATTCCTACTCCTTCACTGTTCATGCGGCAAGACTTTGGAATTCTCTTCCGCACGAAGTGCGTGACAGCCAGTCTATTACCATTTTCAAAAAGCGTGTAAAAGAGTTTTATCTATCACAGAGTGCTCCTAAGTTGTAGATAATGTTTATGTATGTATGTATGTGTATGTATATATTTGTTGATATTTATGTGTGTAAGTAGAATGAATATACTTATATATATGCTTTTTAGAGATAGGTAATATTGTGCACGTCCTATCGGCGTCTCATGATCACATCACGCTTCCGAAGGCCTGCTGGAAGAGATTTCTTTTAGAAATAAGTAGCGCCTGTTGTGCCATTTATTACTTTGCCTGTTATTTACTATGTATTTCCTGTGCACAATAAACTGTTAAATAAAAAATTAAAAAAAATATATAAAAAAAAACTTTTTTGATAAAATCCACTTAAATATCGGACTTATAAATATGAATATGTATTTTGTTCCAAAGAATCTGATTCAATATCTAGATTTAATGCGTTTTTTCGTGTACGTTGAAATCACACAATACAAAAAACTGTACAAAAACAAACTTAAAGATTCCATCCATAACCGAGAAAAAATTCCAAGTAGCACAAGTACCGTCAGTGATAATTCTCCTGGAGACGTAAATATCCGGGAAATACTGTGCACGGTTATTGGTGACAATGTAACACGTCTATCAACTAACTGGCAAGGGTGCCCGGCGCTCAATAGAGAAGGGCATTAGTGCGACAGGCGACATCCTTCGTTCCCGCGGGAACAGCGCGCGCGCACCCGAATCTGTGACCTCAGTCTGACAAGTGTCACTGCACCACTAGCCTGCCTGTTGGTGAAAGTACCTGGTAGGACGAACATTGGACGAAAGGTTATTAGATTTCGTTCATAAGGTCGAGCATTGGTTGCTTGGTGGTGGCTGTTTTGAAGTTCAAGTTTCGGTGGCTAGTTTCGGGTCGTTCGGTGATTCTGGAAGTGCGTCCGTTCTGCAATACGCTAAAACAAAACTAAAATTGTTTTCTTATTTAAAGTGTTATAATATTCAGATTCCGCAGTTGAATTTTTTTCTAAGAATCTGCAAAGACAGACAATTTCCGAACCGTGTCTTATAAGATTTAGATTCTACAAACAATGACTCTTGAGGGTCTAAATAAAGTATAATTCGAACGCTTGTGATTTAGAATTAGAAGAAAAAAAAATATTGGACTGAGATTCTGTAAGATTCGGATCTTATACGAATCTTCGCGGGCAAGACATCCCCATTAAAGGTGTTACTAAATTCAGAAACACAAGGTTCTCATTCAGAAACTAGTAAGGACGAAAAGGAATCTTTAAAAAAAAATCGTACAATACTTATCTTTAAAAGTGATATTGAATAGAGATTCTGCAAACGAAGAATTCAAGAGCACACGTCCGTCTAAAAAGTGTTATCGTAATCAAATTGAAGGTCTAAAATTTTATAATACAGTGATGGACATTTGAAGTCATGGCGAATCAGAATAAGAACGAAAAACAATGGGAGAGCAACTCCCTGAACAGTGTAGTGTTGTGGTGTCTTCTTATAGTGGTGACCTTGGCCGGAGGCTACTGCCTTTACCGTCAGCACAAGTTGGAGGTGAGGGTGTTGGCCTTGGAAGTGAAGTTGAACGAGCTGGACCGGTCGTCGATGCCGGAGACGGAGGAGGAGGTGCTGAGGAGACAACCCAGAGATGCTAATGACTGCGTCTGTCCTACAGGTAAGAGGATGAATTTATTTATTGAAAATGCATGAGATTTTTTTTCGATTGTGGAAATTTCTTTATTATTTTTGTAGTCAGACGTGCGTGGCTATATTATCTGATGAGGGAGATAGTTTTACACATCGTAGTGTTAAATCCCTATATTGCACTACACTCCGGTATATAAACGCAGCGTAAAAAAGGTCTTAGAAGACATTGACATACTTCCCCACATTAAACAAGATCTTAGATGAAGATGAGATTTTTGAAACAACTTCATTGTCAAAACATACAAATATTTTATACAGTTTCAAAGTATATATCTTATTAAAGTAAACTATCAAAGCATTGCTCAGCTGAAGGCTTATAATTATAATTTTTCTAAAAACGATGAATCATATTATTCTAAATGAAGCCTATTAAAAACCATAGTGTTTTCTTTGAACTATGGGAACATGGGATGGTTCAAGATGATATATTAGGGGTATCTTTAGAGGTGGGCAAAGCATTGGTAGCACCGGTGTTACTGATGTCCATTTACGTTGGTGACCACTTTCCATCAGATGGCGCGCTTGCCTGTTTGTCTGCCGTATAACATAAAAAAATATTACCTTGCCAGGTGAGCTTCCTCGTTTTCGTACGTTAAATTTTTGCGTTGATTCAATTAAAAAGTTCCTACTATTGATTGATGATCCGTAATCCCTTTAATATATTCATCGATTACGTGTCCCTTATGATCGATGAGGATTAATTTTAAAAAGTTACCCCTTCGACAATCCCGAGGCATTCATCTCTTCGGTAATCGCCTTTCTCGTGGTGATATTGCTCTGTTACGGAGTAGGTGCGAATTACAATGTGCCATTGGAAGCTTGGCATGAGCAAAGAACAAAAAATAAAAGGCGACAATTTTTAATAATAATAAATAAGATACCAGTCTCTGTTGTATCTAATTAAGCATGTTCATGAGATAAATGAATAATTTTTTACGAAAGTCAGCGCCTCAAGGTATTCCTTAACATTTAGGAGTCACAAAATCAGTGTCATAAAGTTTAGAGTGACTCATGGAGATTACTTTTCACTTAAGGATAGTGTTGGTGCAATTCTTTTACTTGCTAGGAATATCTCAAATCAACTAAAGAGTTTTGATATGGCTATAACTATCAACCTTACCTAACCTTTAAACAAAAATTGCCGTCTACGAAGAAATAAAAAATGTACTAACACAAAAAAGTCAAGTCGTATTTCCAAAGGGTATTTGGAGTTTCAAGGTAGTGCGACAATTTTCTTGGAAAAATGTTGTTTTTGCCAAATTCGGAGTTCCTAGAAGTAAAATAGTTGTTATTAAACGGTTATATTTAACTTTATGGAGCCGACTAACAATGTCCAAAACGTTGTTATGCAATGTAGCTGGTAGCTATACACCGCACTACATTACCTATAATTTTTTGTGTGAATTGTTTGTTTGAAAGGTTATTTCAACATTTCTCGCCATCTCATTTGATAAGGGATAATGAGAGCTAAAGCAGGTTAAACCTGTTTTAAAACATATTAATTACGTTATAAGCCTAAGATTTAACGTACATCGTTCATGAAAAATGCTGGTGGAAAAGGAGCGGCCGAATTGTTAGGATATCTGACTCGTAAGTGAGAGGTCCCGGGTTCGAATCCCACTGCGACTATGTTTCATTGATTATTTTCTGTGCTACGTACGTCTAACCGATGCTCTTACGCTGAAGTACAACATCGTGATGAAGCCTACACACTCAGGTGACTGAATGCAAAACTATGATCCAATCTGGTCAGGTTCCCCTGGTAGCAAGCTCACGGAGGTCAGATGGCAGTCGCTCCACTGTAATTGTACTGTAAATACCTGATCTGCCAAATCCTGGATCATTGTCAAGGCGGACCCAGGTCCTCGTGCGCTAGACCACAACCGAGACGATGATGATTATTATTCACGAAAAATTCTGGTTTACTTATCCTTCAAACCGGAAAGTAAGCAAGCATATTTACTTGACGCCTACAAATCCCCATTCAGACGAACCTTCTACAGAGTCCTACCACACATAATTGACAATCCGCTTGTTTCCGGAGCCTACGTACTTGGCACCCTCGGGGAGCCCATACGAGGTGCGCAGCGGTGTCGATGCTGGCCGACACATCTCCACCAACTGCGACCACTTTACAATATCCGGTGATAAACTCAATTGGTTCGGCGGTCTTTTCAAGACTTAAATACGACCCTGTGCCGTCGCGATAAGGATGTTGTGGTGGCGTCGCTTACGCCCTTAGGGACTGTACTGGCCGCGGACGAGACAAATTGTAACATTCTATTGTCACAGCCATTAGACATAATGGTTCAATAAGGAGTATTGAAAACGTTCTTTCAGATCGTGGCGAGGCCTACAAATCAAGCATTATTCCATTCACGAACGTCGGCTTGCTCCTTGCAGCGGATATTAAAAATACCCCTCAAATTACTATAAAGATTCCTCATTTATTGGACGTTTCCTCGATCGATTGGGAGGCGGGGGCTCAATAAAACGTGATCATCCGTCCCGGTTTGATGTTAATAAGGCCGCTCGGGTCAGTCGGGGAATTGGGTTTGGCGGAATGGGGAATGTGCATTTTCTTTAAAATTTATAATAGATTTGATCCCTACTTAATTCAATTATATATATATTCAGTTTGTCAGACGGACCTCTGGTACGCTTTCCCAACTAAACCACTACACCGATTTTTATGTAATTTGTATGGAGATAGTTTAGTCGCGATTTACGGTGCCGCCGAAATGACATTAAAAGTGTCAGTATAGTGAGTATCTTGCAGTATCTTGCATCAGGGCGTACAGTACTAAAATATCGTTATTTTTGATTATTTCAACCTTACCACTAATGCCATAGTAAAAATGTAAAGAATTTAATGCTCTCTCCGAAAATCATATTTTGTTTTCGGCCCGCACCTTCAGCTTTTTGGGACAAAAACGTATGAAACGAACCTTTCAGTTCTTCAATAGCAGTCAGGATTTTTAGTTCATGTACTTCTTTTTTTACTATATATTTCTTTGATAACTCGTCCAAAAACCCAACTCACTTCTCATGCACATTCCCTATTTTTGGTACAATTATCCGTCACGACAATGGCACCAGTTTTTTTTTGCAATCTCCAGACGTTGGCGCTAATTACTTTCCATTGTCAGGGTGCGAAATAAAGGCTTAATTGTTTGAAGTTGGTCGGGAAGTCGGGCGGCGGCAGGCCGGGCCGATGGCTCCTGAACTCCTGCTACTTTGGATTTGATTATCTTCTGTTGACAGAGTCGGGTGCAGGGAGAGGATTTATAAGGGACCGCAGCCTAAAGATAGGTTGTAAAAAATTCCATATGTTCATCCATACAAAACGTTACAGCGTTTTCTTGGAGGTGTAGGCAGAGTTTTCAATATTTTCTAGTACACTGTTTAGGGTACGATATCCCCGATGGGACCTCATAATAAACCTCCGCTGTCTGTCTGCTTGCTTGCTTTTTTCTCCATTTTCAAAGGTTGATGAGTGTTATTCTAAAGTATAATAACAACAATAATGAAAACCGGTCAACCGCGAATCGGACTCTCGCGTCAAGGTTTTGAAGCTTAATAATTAGGCACCAAAATCTTGTTGTTAACCTAACAATTATTTATGTCAATCGTACGGAACAATGTGTATGCCAGTTCGACTCGTACTTGGCTGGTTTTTAAATACTTTATACATCATATCGTAAATTATGAAATTATGTAGACGTCTCACATTCCACACTGATTGATTCAATCTGGTCAGGTTGGAGATTAGATGGCAGTCACGCCACTGTAATTACCTGATCAGCCAGATCCTGGATCATGTCCTAGATTGATCGCGAGCACACTACCGGAATTTGTGCTGTGATAGCCGCACATTCATTCGTAGGTAAATCGTAAGACCACATCGTTCTACTTGCTACGGTCCGGACAGATTTCTGAGACAAACAAAAGAATTATGTAGCAATAGGTAGGCAGTTGACGGACGCCGCAGCAGCGCAAATAGGGATGGAGCTTTGTTTTATTAAAATCGGTATAGTGGTTTAGATATTATCTTAATCATCATCTTATCGTTAATATCCCGGATGTGCTCTCGCGCACGAGAGCCCGGAGTCCGCCTTAACCATGATCCAGGATTTGGCAGATCCGATTTAGAGATTATTTTAATAAATGTAAAATTGATCGGTGGTTGTCCAACTTTTTCAACCAGGTGTAAAGTAAAAACTAATAATGGAAACCAAACACGGATGTGCTTGCACCAGCGGGATCGTGATCACCGATACACACCATATTATTATACATAACCGCGTAGGCAAATCAGCCGGCCTAGTGTTGTTTGTCTGTCGTTCTAGGCAGGATGAAACTACAACAATTTCTAACTCAAAAATTATCTGATGAAAATAATTAGTTCATGTTCAACGAAACGTCAAAAAACTACGAGTAAAATGAGATAGAATAGTAATCTCACGTAGGAGTGAAGCTAGATGTGTGGATTCTTTTTGGGATCGCATTTTATATAGTAAAGAAAAGAACTGCTTGGATCCGCTCCTGACTTGACTCGGTCCGCTTTGGCTCATTTGAAAACTTTACTCCACCATCCCGACATTGAACCTTCATATTGGATCTAGATTCTGGTGTATTGATCTCATTACGGACTCGTCCACGAGATCGTGGAGAAAAACGTCTGAGTGCTTTTTAATATGGAATATATTTTCCCGTCTGATGGAATTTAATGATCTTGAGGGTTTAATTCTGCTCTGAGAAGCAGACGGAGAGATAGAAAAGAAAGTTTTATGTCATTTTTATGCTAAGCAGCGACGGACGTCTCTTTCTATATATTATGACCAGTCCTGGAATCGACCACTTTTTCATTAGGACAGTTCTAAATAGGACAATTACTGCTTTAGACCACTTCTTTATTTGACTACCGCCAGTAAGGTGTACATGTGCAATGTGCATACATACAAACATATGCGACTGGCTGCGAGCAATCGTTTGGAGAAGTCAACAGGCGGTGACGGACGAGCAGACAGCCGACCTGATGGTAAGTGGTAACTGTCGGCCTTAACACCTAGGATTCATGCATTTAGGTTGTTTGCTACAAAAATGCAGAATCGCAAATGTACTGTGACTGTGAGACCTAAGATGAAATTCCTCACGCCTGTAATTGCGCTACCTTATCCTTCAAACCGGAACACAACAATGCAAGCATGTTGCTTGGCGGCAGTAATAGATAAAGCGGTGGTAGTCACCCAGACGGACTACTCTGGCTTGACAGAGTCCTACCTGATCCATTATGTGACAAATAAGAGCATTTTAGTTGCGTTCTGGCGCGTTTCTGGACTAGAGCGCAAGTCAATACGTCTGCATTTGGATATGGTTCTACAAAAGGTTCTATAACATATAGAAGGTTCAACAATAAAACAGCTTTTAGCTGCATTAATAATCACATGTGTTGTATTACATGTCAGTATTCTAATGCGGTACATGTGGACCTAATGCCATATTTTTCCCCTCTTAAAATGCTCTTGTTCGGTCTTGTAATGAAAGCCGACTAGAAGAGTAACTTAATCCTATAATAACACCAATAGTTACTTAATAGGCCAATTTTACACTCCTAAAGGTACATGCCTTTTATAGGTATAAGTGAATTTGTTCTCTTTAGACAATGAACCACGTGTTGCCAATGTTAAGCTTAGAGCTCACCAGTGCACTAAATGTAAGCTATTGCTACTTGAGCTGAATGTGCAAGTGCATAACGATGACTTCCCCACCGTAGGGGCATCGGTTAGTGTTCAAATATTAATGTAAACTCAGAAAAGAGTAATTGGTACATGGCGGCATTGGAGTTCGAAGCCGGTAGAGCTCGTCTAATCTAAAATGACGCGCCCCACTATCGCATTAACGCACACAAGCAAGTTTAAAATATGGACGCAATACATATACAAATGCCGTTGTAATTGGTCATTCAGTTCCCGGTGAAATTCAAACGTAGGAGCACGCGTCGTTCATTGGCTCCCACGCAGATGAAGTGTCGTTATCAATATTGGCACTCACACATCGAAATCAACTAACTAAGTAGTGGGGCGCGTCATTTTAGACTAGACGAACTCTACCTCGGTATGCGTCGGACCCGAACCTTAACCATTAGGCCCATTGACGCTCCGTTCAACTAAGAAGGGAAAATTGTAAAGAAAATTAAACCAGTCGTACGTAAATGCTATTCTAGGTCACCAATTAACAACATTTCTTTCTTTCTTCCAATTAGAACTAGAAGGCTTCCATTTCCGTAATTTTCTTTGACTACTCCCCGAAGGCTGATGCGAGTCTAACAGAGGATATTTGATAGGGCGAGTGTTCGCGGAATCGATAGATTTCGCTCCAAGTTTTATCCATTATCTCGTGTAACACACGCCAGCTCGACCCGCGCCACAGTAGGAACAAGAGCAGTAGACAAACTGAAATGGTCAGTTATATACTATGGTTATTTATTATGGATTGATAGTTTCGCCACCCAAAGGTCGCCGAGAAGAAATCGCTTTAAGCGATAAGGCTGCCTTTTGTTTTTCTCTGTTGCTACCGATATGGACTGACTGTATCCTGTATTTATGCAATAAATTGTTTATTTATCCACGATATAAGAATGAAGCATTCGCCCGGATCGCGTTGCCCGATGGCCGAAAGGCGGAATGGGGCCTTCGCATACTCTTCGAAATGCAACCTGTAGAAGAACAATTCGAGTGACTGTTCAATTTGAATTAGGCGGCCATACCCCTGGTCAGGCTTAAATACTTCATACGATTATTGTCATCATCATCACTGCCCATAACAGTCCACTCCGGACTAAAGGTCTCTCTTACGAAAGGGTAGAGTCAAGTAGGTCTTCGCCGGCGTGTTGGAGATCGCAATGTTATAAATATAACAATGGAAAACGTTGCTACCCATTTTCCAGCCTACATTAGATCTTTTGCCTTAGTCGCCTTGTACGACACTGTAGAGTAACTTTACTGCTTATCTTTTCCTCTATGACCGCACTGTCCTACACTACTCCGCTCTACCCCGATCTACCCCGCGCCCCCCGTTCTCCCCCGGGCCAGATTCCGCGTACAAGTGCTGTTGTTTTTCTTTCCTAGTTTGGACGCAGATACGACAAGATGTGGTTAGGGTAGTTTGAAGAGTAGAGTGGCTAGTGGAGTAGAATAGGTGGGTTTCTGGCAGATGAAATGAAGGAGGACCATGGAGTCTCACCACTCTGGGTTCATACCAACCTGGGATGGCGAAGCGGGTTTACCCTAACTAAAACGTCGTACGTAAGAAAGCCAAAATACCTACCATAAATTTTTAACCCCCCAAAGACAATGTTATAAGCGACAATAATAATAAATAAATAATCGTGGACAAATTCACACAGCGCCTTCTAACCCCAAACTAAGCAAAGCTTGTGCTATGGGTGCTAGCTAACTGGTATACTACTGATATACTTTTTTAAATACATATATATTTATACATAGAACACCCAGACCCGTAACAGAAATTAAAATTCATCATTTAAATTTCTGCCCGGCCGGGATTCGAACCCAGGACCTCTTGCTTGGCTGACTGGCATGTTGACCACTGAACCACTCAGGTCGTCAATAGAGGTGTTATAAGTTTAACGTGTGTATCTGTGGCTTTGGGTATATGTTAGTGGCATTATAGCTCCCGAACGGATGGACCGATTTCGATTCTCTATTTGCAAGCCAGTTTACGCGAGATAGTTCTTAGCTGTGTTTAGTTTGTCTTAGTTTAGTATATCTATTGTAGTTTATTTTTGAATAAATATAAAAATTGACGTGGATTATCGGACTTTTTCTGTCGGTTAGGTCATTAATTTTTGGATTCTGTGGTAGGAAGGTTCAGATATATTGAAAGTGGTTTTCTAATAGAAGAGCATACTCTAGCGGAGTTACCGCTAGCCTCTGAACCGGGACTTACCGCTTGGATAAGGAATTATAGCAGATAACTGCCACCCTTCCCGCTTACACACATATAAAAGAGGGATAAGAGAAATCCTATAACTTTGAATTATCTTCTTTCCAAAGTATTTTTGTTACAATAAAAATTGGGGTTTAAGGCACTTCTACATGTACCTATCTCAAAAGCCGTACACCTCAAAGGGAGTAAACAGAAAAACTAAGTGTCCTAAATTCTTTTTTCCCTTCGGCCGCCTCCAAAACCGCGCTTTCGTTATTGGTTCCGACCGAAGACTTGCTCATCCTTGTACGAAACCAGTTGCGAACAAAAGTCAACTCAAGTTCCCATCCGTAGGTGGACCTCAGACATTAGTATACTTACAATCCAGGTTACTTGCTGATAATGTAATTTTCTAGAGAAAGAAATATTAATCTTCAAGTCAAACTTATTCTATTATTAACATTATTCATTCTTAAAGATAAACTTGGTAATTGTCTATATAAGTTTGTATTTATATATAAAGTTAATAATAAATAAATAAATAAAAAAAGTAGTTTTTCAGTTTACTCGTTACAAATAATAATTCGTCTCATACTTATTAATCCTTTCTTACAACAGCTTCAAAAACCCAACACAACACACATCTGCTGGTTTGTATCACAATGTTGCACAGCAAGGCACCGACAGCGCGCAATGTATCGCTGTAATTGTTTCATTGCGCGTTAGCCCGCGTTATTGCCACACTTCCGATCCTACCCGCCCCCTCTTGCCAACACTTGTTTATTAGTTTTACTTTCTCCCATATACAAGCTAAACGGGATAGAGGTAGTGGAGGGTTAAAGTTTGCTAAGTTATTTCGGCAGGGAAGACTTTTTCCAATATCAATTCTCCATTAGGTTGGAGCGTCGGTGGTGTTGGTTGGTGGGGTTCGACTTGTGAGTAAGAGGTGCCGGGTTCGATCTCCAGTGCCACCGTGTGCCAATGGTTCTTTTCTGTGTTTTATGTACATTATTATACTGCTACAGTGAGGGAAAACATTAATGAATGAATGAATAAAAAATATTTATTGTTTATACTTAAATAATATATAATACACCACAAAAAGCAACCAGCAGCCTCATCGGTGGTGATGAAACCTGCGCATTTAGGCGACTGAATGTGTACCCTTGATGCAATCTGATCAGAATCACGGACTTCAGGTAGTAGTCGTTCCATCGTAATTACCTTATCTGCCAAATCCTGGATCATGGTCAAGGCGGACCGAAAACACAACCGGGATGTTAACCCCAAGACTTTTAATTCTCCATTTAAGGTACTATAAAGCAAATAAACTTTGCATAGTCTGTCTTTGATTAAAAATTAAGATGCTGTCCTTAATTAACGATGCTGATTTTACGTAAATTAGCAACGCTAATTAAGAGGCTATAAGGGGCGTTAAAATTTTATCTTTACAGAGTTTTTCTTTAATTTCTGTAATGTATTTTTGAGCGTTTAATGTTCGTAATTAACCGAGATGGGTGGGAAAGGGAGGGGAGTTCGTAAAAATTGTGTGCGGCTAATAAATTGGAGGAACAATGGGAAAGGGTACCCGGGTGTCGGTCGGGAATATCCGGGAACGCCGCCCGGGCACCGGATCAACGCTGTTTATCCAGCCAAAGGGCAAAGCCATAGCAATCGCAGCGTTTCATTTGTTTAATTTAACGTTTTGCGGACATTTTGCGTGAAATATGCTTTTGCAACGAAATTTGATTCTCAAAACCCGTATGGAATGGAGCTATAGGGGTCCTATACGGGACATGGTTTTGCCATTTGTTTGGACGGTTTCTCGCTGTTTGACCGGCTGTAAAATGAAAATGAGAATCCTTTTTTATTGCCGTACAATACGCTTTGGACATTGTAGCGCAACGTTTTGCATATAAACAAACGGTCGATGGTCCCGTCCCGGCTTGATTAAACTCGTATGTTAGGTTTAGATGATAACTGTGCTATTTCGTATGTGGATTGAGTTCCCAGGCACAGTGTTTGCTTTGCACTCGTTCAATAGGTATATTAGAGGTTTCCTTAGACGCGGACAAAGCATTCGAGACATCCCTTGCTGATGTCCATAGGCGGCGGTGACCAACATAAAAAATGAACTCTGCACAGGCAACGACTCTTTTCTTATACTTACCTTAAAAACCATTCTGTGTAACCAGATTCGCTTTTTATCCGAATACCATAGGACTTCATAGATAGTTTGCGTTGTTGTCGACGCATAAACAATGCTGCGTCTGTCAACGCTCAGGTGTCAAGTCAACACTCAAGATGTCCTACCTAGTCAGAATGTGAATGTATCCACCCATTTAGTGAGAAAGCTGTTATTTTTAATTTTAATCGAAACTTTATAACACGCTTGATGTACGTTGATACTTTTATGTAACGTAAATTTAAATAAAAATGTCATGTCAATGTCTCGCATCGATCTCTGGGTCAGCCTGAAAATCAGTGCTGTTTGGTCCGACGACGCATCGCCCGGCGTTACTTTTTTCAAAATTTAATTTTTAGGCGTAGGAAAGGATGTGTCCTTGGATCAAATAAAAATTAGGTCTATGTGGAAACATAGACAGTCGTATAGAACCGTGCAATACAGGGAAAGAGTCCATCGACTCTTCCCCACTGTTTACACAAAGATGGGAGGAGGCGGTAAGCTGTGTCTGCATCCTCCCCAAAGTAAAAACTTTGATTGATCAGCGAGTTCATCTCGGGGAAAATCTCTTTTAGCCTCTCAACGACATCCATAAAAGAGACATTAGTCGAGAGAAAAAAACTAACAAAATCGTCGAATCGAGTGTGGGAGCTCGTCGCAGACTAATCATTCAGTCGCTGGCTCATTATTTCTGGGTTGACAGATGAATTTATAAAAGCTTAGCTCTCGCGTCTTGCTCAGTCATTTGTCAACGCGCTGGCGCACTGCAGTGAGCCGGCGACCGAAAATATACGCGACGCTATCACATTTATTTCAGGTTTTCAATGTTATCTTCTAAAGTATTACTGAAAAGTATTGTCTGCCGTGTGGTGGCCGTCAGAGTAGAATAGCACCAACCCTTTACACTCGTGGGTAAATATATAGTTTCCGTAGGCTGGTTAATAAGCAGCAGCTTTTCCCATTGTTATATTTATAACACTGCGATCTCCAAGCGCCTGCCAAGCGTATATATTAAGGCAATAACTTAACTTTCGTGAGAGAGGCCCTAAATCCTGCAGTGGACTGTTATTACCTGTGATGATGATTGTTAATTATTTACAAACAGGCATTGTTTGTGTGGTTTTTAAATACGGGTGAACCCCTACTGCTGTTACGAAACTGGCAAGTTAGAAGCAAGCCGAATGGTGTAGGTAAATAGATGTATAAAGTGCAAACGTTAGTTTTATTTAAACTTGAAACCCCGTCTGCTTCCCAATTTTCATACAAAAGGCGAACTCTGATACTAAATATTTATAGATCATCAGTTATCTAACACCCAAAACACAAGCTTTGCTTACTTTAGGGCTAGATGGCGCTGCGTGAATTAATCAAAGTATATAATTTTTTTCGAATGCATAAAGAATCGAAAGAAATTATACAGCTGCGTGCGAGCAGCCATAAATCTATCCTGAATATCGCGACACTGCGTTGGCGCCACGCCAGCACTCGACATAGCCTTTTGATTGCTACTTCCTTAGGATTATAAAAATGTATGATATATCGGGCCAAGTCGAGATGTCTTTGAAGATACCAGGTTTTATGCGGTCGTATTATTTTCAGTGGACTAACGAGCCGCTATTCGGAGTTATAGTCATATTTCTGGAGATAAATTGTGTGTGCGGGATGCGTCCTGGCTATTACTTTTTTCAAGAGACATGTTTATGTGTTGTCCTGCCTATTTTATGTTATAAACTATTGTGATACTCTTCTAAACTCGGAGCTGAAATTCAAGATCAAACGTGTAAACAAATTGCCACTATAAAAACTATACCAAGTTGTGGATTATTTAATGGTGATCTAAGTATGGTCATCAACTGTCAAACTGTTGATAAGTGTGATCTTAAATAATGTAAACTAATGCCCACTATAAAAAATAACCCAAGGTGTGGATTATTTAATGGTGATCTAACAGTATAACAGTAGGTCATCAACATACATACTGTTGATAAGTGTGGTCCTATATGATGTTACAGGGGAGTTTGCCAACCATCTTCGTTGAAATTAACAATTGGGAAGACGGTTGGTAAATATAACCTATTTAAGTTTTACACTCTAACTTAAGTGGAACTCGCTGCCTGCACATGTTTTACCTCAGCGCTACAACTTGGGTATTTTTAAGACAAGAGTGAATAGGTACTTAATGGACAGGTATGCGCGATCGTAGACTGCATCTACACTTAACATGTGCAGTGTGCCAGTGTGAGATGGCAGTCAAATACCGGTATATTTTCTATTAAAAAAAATACAATATTCTTTGTTATTTTTAAAGACAAATTGTTGCTCTTACGGCGAGAGAAAACATCGTATGAAACCTGCAATTCAGGCGTCTTCGACGGATGTTTCAGGTTTACTTTCCTAGACTGCCAAGCCAGCAGACCAAGCTCCTGTTATAATAACCAAGTTTATTAATCAAGACTCATCACAGCCAGCCGCAGACAGGAGCAGTCCGCAGACGCCGCAGTTTGCACAATTTCCATACAGTTAACTGCGGACGCCTGCGGCCTCGGCTCTGGGGGCGATACGCACGCTGGTAGAAAAACGCGGCGTTTGGAAATGTTAGTAAACCGTCACAGGGTGCCAACCGGCCTCCGAAACTGTTTAACTAGTCCCAGGGCTCTTAGTGGAAGAAGTTTGTTAACCTCGCTTCGTTAACTGTTAGAAGGCATAGCTAACGGTGAGAACTTCAGCATCGCAACGAGCTCGATACTCGTTGAGTGGGCTTTCTAATACAGTTGGTGAAGCGAGGTTGACTGGTACTCAACCAGGTGAACAAGCACACTCATAAGAATTGTTTTAAGAGTTTTCGAATATAGCTGCCTTTAATCACGACCGAGTATCTTTGATCATCATCACAGCCAATAACAGTTCACTGCTGGACTTAGGGCTGATCCCACGAAAGGGGAGGTTATTGCCATAATTTCCACGCATGACAGGCGGGTTGGATATCGCAGTATTATAAATATAACAATGGAAAAAGCTGCTGCTAATTTTCCAACCAACGGAGACTCTTGATCTTTTGTCAAGAAAACTATAGTACGTCACCCACGAGTACGCCTTGGACGTCACCCACGAGTATAAGGGGTTGGTGCTATTCTACTCTGCCGGACACCACACGACCACACGGTGTCTTTCATCATATAATTCAATACAATTTCACTGTTGGACTTACGCCTCTTACGCCAGAGATCTCCTCAAAGGCCTATCCGAATAATTCCAGCCTATAATGTCTCAAATTTTTGCAAAGATATCGTTTACGAAGCATCAAAAAACCCGCCGACATTTTCGCCGCAGTGCGGCGGAAGCATACAGTTTGGCGCAGACCAAATACAAGTACATGCACACGTAGGTGAGTCTTGCTCAAGTTAGTCGGAGTGCGCCGCGCCGATACCAACTTGCAAGATATAAATTTAGTCTTACACACACCCCTTCGTACCTACTATACTGTTGGGGTATGGAAAGGTATCTGAATTTCCTCCGTGATTTTAGGAGTTGAAGAATTTTAGACGTGTATGTGCATGTGAATTGCGTCCGTATTCACAAACAATACTTGAGTAGGTAAGTAGCGTCTTTGTGACGTTTAGGAACCACTTCTTCTGTCTCATTCTATATATGACTAGTTCTGGATTAGACCACTTCTTTATTGTGTCAGTTCTCAATAGGACCATTTCTGTTTTTAACCACTTCTTTATTTGACTACTTCAGGCGTTACTATGCGTTCTCACAGTGCTCACCTGTTAGTCAATGCCCTTCGTTCAATACGGCTCTATGATTGGTCAATTCCCAAAACAAAAAACCTGACGACCTGAGTGGTTCAGTGGTCAACATGCCAGTATGCCACGCAAGAGGTCTCGGGTTCGATTCCCGGCCGGGCAGAAATTTAAATGATGAATTTTAATTTCTGTTACGGGTCTGGGTGTTATATTATGTATAATAAGTATGTATTTAAAAGTATATAAGTAGTTTATCAGTTATCTAGCACCCATAACACAAGCTTTGCTAACTAAAGTAAGCTAACATTGCTTACTTTGGGGCTAGATGGCGCTGTGTGAATTTGTCCACGATTATTTAATTTTTAATAAAGTTATTGTTACTAAGTTGACTATATTATTGTTCTTACATCAATAACTAAGTTATTGTTCTGAAGGTCAATTTTGTTCATTTCGCCACTTAAGTATTATCAGTTACCCGAATAGTTAGTAAGGAACCCTGTGAAACTTCATAGTAATATTTTGTATACGGGCGTTGATCCCCATCGTGTGTACTGATTTCGATGCGGTTACCTTTATTTTGTTTAAAACCGCTTTATTTCAAGTAGTTTGGGAATTATTAAAGTGTACAATGCAGAATTTGTTTCAATAGAATATGTAACCATGATCCAATCTGGTCAGGTTTCCCTGGTAGCAGGGTGACGGAGGTCAGATGGCAGTCGCTCCACTATAATTACCTGATCTGCCAAATACTGTATCATCCAAGACGTCGGGCCCTGGTGCGCGAGAGGCCAACCGGGATATTAACACCAACATGATTATTATTATTTTTTATAGGTTAGTTCAAGAATATAGCTAACCAAGTCAAATATACTTTTATATTTTTCTATACGAGCTTAGATATACAGCTAAAGTATACAGAACATACAAATAACTTCACCTCTACAATTACTAAAGGGCTTGATGCTGTAGTATAATTAGTATTCCTGTACGGAGAGTCCATCACTGGTCTTATTTATGGGGAATTTGGCAAGATTTAGTGCGCAGGCGGCGATGCGACGAGCCCTTTGTCAGGGAACGATTTAGCATTAACGTGCAACGCTAAATACGTCGACAGTCTTTATTGTCCGGTAAGTTTCGTACATCACGATGACGAACATTCGCAATGTACGACATTGCGATGACGAACATTCTCAATATTAGTCCATCGTTATTTTGAACTTCGAGATTCAGAATTGGGGACTTGACTAGATTCATTATAAATTATGAATATGAAATATGAATTTTGACGACGACGTCGGACTTCTATTTTAATAGATATGATCCGTTTTGATAAATCATGAAGAGCTGTGATTTGAAATTTAGTCAACTCGCGGATTACACTCGATGAACGAGTGTAATTCTGAATCTTGAAGTTCAAAATTCGATGTGAAACGAGCTCCCAGCCACATTGTTTCATTGACTATGACATGGGATCGTTCAAGAGGTCTCCTTAGAGCCAGGCAACGCATTGGTAGCACCCCTGGTGTTGCTGATGTCCATAGGCGGCGGTAACCACTTTCCATCAGGTGTCCCGCTTGCCTGTTTGTCTGCCGTCTTACATGAAAAATAAATAAAAAATAATTTGGCGAGATTTAGTGCACAGGCGGCATGCGACAGTCTTTATTGCCCAGTAAGTTCTGTATATCGGGATGATATACATTCTCAATATTAGTGTGTCGTTGTTTTGATCTTTGAGATTTAGAACTGAGGACTTGACTAGTCAAAGCAAAAGTCGCTTTCCGCCGTCTGTCCCTATGCATGTATCTATGTTTGCTTAGATTTTTTAAACTACGCAACAGATTTTAATGCGGTTTTCAACAATAGATAGAGTGATTCAAGAGGAAGGTTTGTAAGCAAGAAAAAAAGGGAAGGTAAGGGTAAAGATATACGCGAAGTCGCGCCGGTTCATTAGTATAGGATAAGTCATAAGGTAATAGGAGCCAATATATAGCTTAATCTCATTCGTTGCGTTTCATTGATATCGCCCATCATCGCAGATGTACGAAACGTCGAAAAATTACGTAGGCATGGCAATTCGAAATTCGTCCATCATTTTTGAAGTATATCATGATGACAAACATTCTTAATTTTGATTCATCGAAATTCAGAATTATACTCGTGGCGAACGCGCATTTCAACAGCAAGGGGATTTTCGACTGCGTTTCTTTTTAACACCCAATGCGAAAATAGAGGAGTGTACAGCTCGGCAGGCTGGTTTATTCATGTGTCGGCAGAGTGCTGTGGTGACAGATTGTTTTTTTAACCCCCGACGATAAGAGAGAGGTGTTAAAGTTTTGACGTCATCATCACAGCCCATAACAGTCCACTGCAGGACTTAGGGCCTCTTCCGCGAGGGGGAGGTTATTGCCATAAACTCCACGCTTGGCAGGCGGGTTGGAGATTACAGTGTTATAATATAACAATAGAAAACGCTGCTGCCCATTTTCCAGTCTACGGAGACGCTTAGATCTTTTGCCTCGAAAACATTAGTCGCCTTGTACGACACCCACGAGTGAAAGGGGTTGGTGCTATTCTTCTCTGCCGGACACCACACGGCCGACGTACTTTTTTCGTATGTCTATATAGGTTTTGACGTATGTCTATATATCTGTGGCTCTGTGTATATGTGGAGGTGTGTGTCTGCTGTGGCATCATAGTGCCGTCGGCCCGCAAGCGAAAAAGCCAATGTGTGTATATTTTTTGCCAAGTTAGCCTTTGTAAGCAAAAAGCGGCAACAGAAACTATTTCCTCTGCTTTCTTCCAAACTTTCTCCTCAACATAGGGCTGTAGTTTACTGACTCATAAGGAACAGGGTGACAAAAGACCTGTCCCTTATTTCCATTCATGTTCCTTACACGGGCCGGGTGAATTATGACCGGGTCCCCATAAATTAGGCCCTCATTGCTCTTGGACGGGCCTTTGCAATGTGTTACCGGGGCGTATCCATTCATTCGTTTCATTTTTAGCGAACGTGAAGAGGGATGTCATAGTTTCAACGTCATTGCGTTTTTATTTGTACCTAAGTAGTGGACCCAGCGTGACTTCGTTCGCGTACACCTACTTTGCCCCTACTCTTTCTTTTTCTTACTTATAACCCTTCCTCTTGAATCGCTCTATCTATTGGTGAGAACCGCATTAAAATCCGCTGTAAAATTTAAAAGATCTAAGCGTACAAAGATACAGAAGGCGGGAAGCGACTTTGTTTTATGTAAAGATATATCCTAACCGACGGAATAACGTCGCATAACTCTCGACCGAGTATACCTACATATTCTTCAATATTTCTTAAACTACTGAACGAATTACAGTGAAACAAACTTATGAACCATTTAGATTAAACTGGCTATCAAATAAAGAAAACGGCATCGAAATCGGTTCACCCGTCCAGGAGCTACGATTCCACAGACAGACACATCCACAGATACACAGATACACAAGTCAAACTTGTAACACCCCTCTTTTTTCATCGGGGTTTAGAAATACATCCCAGAAAACGATTCTGCTCATTTTCTGCCCTACGGCTAGCCTCTAAGGTGGTCCCATTTTACGACACCAAGTGGAAGAGACGGGTACATTTGTAACTTTCCATCTGGCAGGCTTGTCTTCCACTTTCTATACATAGTATAAAACAAACTCGCTTTTCGCCGTCTGTCCCTAGGTATCCATGTATATATGTACACTTAGATCTTTTAAATACGGTTTTCAGCAATAGATAGAGTGATTCAAGAGGAAGGTTTACAAGCAAGAAAAAAGGGTAGGTAATGGTAGAGTAGGTGTATGGTAGAGTAAGGTAGCTGTAGGGTAGGGATAGAACGCGCTAAACAAGTCACGGTGGGTCCACTAGCAGTGATACAAAAAAAATATTCGACTGTACCAATTCTCACAAAACCAAACTGACTGCTGCAAAAATTTCAAGCAGTGAAGCTTGTAACACTCTCTATTCATATCCAATAGAGTAAAGATTTCTATAATATGGCACTTATTAAATCGCCTCGCGTCTGCACCGTAATCCATCACTGACAACACACTCGGAGCAAAGAAAATTTTCGTCTAGAGACAATGCGGATTATGGGGATAAGAAGTTGCTCCGCAATTTACTGAAAGTTCCCAAAGATCGACCGGATACCCTCATTTCTGATCTGATCGCGCAGAAAAACTTAGACTGTAGTGGGTGCCAAGTAGATCGGCAATAGAGGTTGTTGGCCTCTGGCTCGGAACTGCTTCGTATGGGGCAGAACGATTGTTGATAAATACTTCAACGGGTCGGGTTTGTCAAATTTGTACGTAGAACTTGGTTTTAAAATAATTGTTTTAGTGAATTACTGCTTTACTCAACTGTGGGATCTTTCAAGAGATATACCTACGCGTTGTCCGCCTCAGAAGAGACCTCTATCTCCAGACGTGGGCAATGCATTGGTAGCTCCCATGGTGTTGCTGACGTCCATAGGTGGTGGAGACCACATTTCATCAGATTCAACCCGCTTGCCTGTTTGTCTGACGTCTAACATAAATGACACAGTTGCAAAAAAACCGGGCACAGGGCTACAATCTTTATACAATCGCGACAATTTGGAGGCCTTGGATCTCCCGCTGAGATTTTTCAGGTGCAACCTGATTATGCACATCTAGATCATGGATGCAGGAGGTCTACAGTTCTTAAGGTACCAACGAGACTGTAAAGATGAAACTCTGTCTCTCTGTCATTGGGCCTTTGTTGTAGCTATGCTAATGTATCGTAATAAAAGCTCTTTTGGTTTGAAGAAGGTTTTTCACAGCTATTAATGTTTTACCGACTACACTTTTATGTTTTTTTTTCTATGTTATGTTATCCGGCAGGCAAACAGGCATGCGGGCCTCCTGATGGAAAGTGGTCACCGCCGCCTATGGACATCAGCAATACCAGGGGTGCTACCAATGCGTTGCCCGCCTCTAATGAAATTTTTAATATACCTCTTCAATGTGTTTTTATACCTACCAAAAAAACTGGCTTGTAATCAAAGATTTTAATATTGTTACTTTATTAAAATTGCCTTTATGATATTTTGCCTATCGAAGAATTTGCTCTTATACTCACTAATGCCAGCCCACACAAACTAATAACCTATAGAAGTGACGATAAGCTGCGTTAAAGACCATCTCCCCACTGACAATCGCATAAATGCGTCGCCGCGTCGCGGTTCGCGGGAGCATCCGTAGCGCGCGACCGAATTCCGCGGTTGGGACGTTTCCTGTCTCTACTGCATAATTACGGGCGTAAGTTCACTGAATTAGTATGCGATGTGTGTAGGTGACGGCCAGCGGCCGACCGGGAGGGGGGGAGAAAAAGGGGGGCAGTAAGGTGGTTAATTACTAGCACTTGTCTCCTATGTGACCGGGAGCCTCTGTGTACATGGGAAGGGGTTAGGGTAAATTGATAATTCAAGTTTTTAGGACTTTGGTAAACTGTTTAGCGGTTGACCACTTATTTTTGTGTATAAATTAGGTAAGAGTTTGGAAAACTAAGATGAAATACTTTTTCCTAAGTGATAAATATAATTGAAAGAAATATATTATTATAATTTTTTTAAGTGCCTATCCAAAAACCACAATACACATTCAAATAAATTATTTCAGTAATGGTAACAATTTCTGATAGAATTTTCACTGGAAATCATTTATGAGCTAATTGATTACCTACTATTTACTTATTTCAGAAACGCCAGACGCAATATTGCAATGTCAAAATTCTGCTGCAAAATTTAAAGTTCAAAGTCCGCGGATAAACAGTACTGTATCTTTCCCATTAAATTCGATGTTGGCTTCATTGTTTACGATTGAAAGTATAGTAAATTCCCAACGCTCATGGCTTCAAGCAGACAACGTTACGCTGCACCAAAGAACGTGGACTATGAGAGACAAAAAGACACAAGAAATCGACAATCACAACACCAGTCACACACAACACTAGCCATCTAATGGTCTCCTCTGACAATAACGAGTGAGAAACTTCTCGCAATCAAGAAGAATAATAAAACCGAACTACGAAACGAGATTGAACTTCCACTCGCAATTTAACACCTCAAAGGCGATGTGGGAAATATTTCCCTTTACTTTTGAGAGAGAACTAACATCGAACTAAATGTCGACTGCAGTTGTTGCGAACCGCACCCGAGACTACGTGTTTCATAAAAATGTGTCGCCGCGACCGCGACGTGATCCCCGATTCCTTCAAGTCATATAACTTGTGCACTGCTTTTTACAACCGGAACCGTGTCGCGGTTACGCTAAATTTGGACTCAAAGGGCGTAATTTTAAGGTGTATTTTTGAGTGTTCATGTGAGATTTAATTTAAAACCGCCTCGCGCACTTATCTCCGCGGGGATTTAGCCTCAAATTGGATTGCTTTCGTACAAGCGACGCATTTGCATTAGGACAAAGAGGCGGTTGGTCCGCGTGGTACTGCGGCACAGTGCGTTGGAGTTGAGGCGGCGTGGGAGTCGCAGTTCCTTAGCTAACAGGGGTTGAGCATTTTAGGGGTTAAGCGTGCATAATTATCCAAAAATGGAAATTCGGGGTTACGTTTCAAGAGAGGTACGGCGTAGCGGGATGTCCCATTCGAATTGCAGTGGCCTGACAGTGGAGGCACTTCTAATAAAAAATCATCTTGGCGTTAATGTCCCGGTTGTCTCTCGTGCATGAGGGCCCGGGATCCACCTGTCCATTACCTGACCTGACCACACATCTGACCATGATCCAGGATTGGGCAAATCAGATAATTACAGTGAAGCAACTGCCATCTGACCTCTGTGACGCTGATACCAGGGTAACCTGACCAGATTAGATCATGGTAACACATTAGTATTATGTATACATAGTCGCCTGAATTTTCATCACGATGTTTTCTCTCACTGTAAGAGAAGAGGAGAGAAAGTTATAATTCGACTCATGTACATAACTCAGTAAAGAGACACTGGTACATGCCCACAGTGGGATTCGAATCCGGTGCCTTTCGCTTATGAGTCGGATAACTTAACCACTCGGCCACCGATGCTCCCGTACTTTTATACACAATGTGTATAAAAGTAATATAAGTGTAATAAGTGTAATCCATGGGAAACCGTAACTTTGCCTATTTGCTATAAAAGCAACGTGTCCCAGGGTTTTAGAGAACAACACATTGGTGAAATCTAATGCTTAAGTCCACAGGTAGGCAGCGGTGACCACTATCCATCAGGTAAACCACTTGCCAGTTTGTCTACCGATTGACATGAAAATCACTTTCGATTCATCTGTTATAGTCCAGCCTTAATATTCGGTAGTCAGCACATTGAGCCGTTTTTCAGGCTAGCTAGCTTTTTAAAAAATGTCTAAGTACTCAAATATTATTCTCTTGGCTAAAACAGTCACGTCTTAATAGCAACGAATACACAGAAACCTAAATAAATAAGCTTATTTTGATTTCTATGAATGAATTGTAGACGCTAACTAAACGCCTGTGAAACTCTACTTAGCAAACTCCTAACAAAACAAGTTCAGACTAGACTCACACCAGACAAAGCAAAACAAAAGGCGTTCCTAACAAACACGACTTACGACTAATTCCCCGCTTAAATCTTATTTTTCGCTTTCCAAAATGATTTTCCACTAAGCGTCACGTGATTCAATTTCATTTAACGGCCCGAACGTGTAAACTTACACTTTAGTGTTTGATAATACGGTTCATTTTCGTGCAACAATTTAGCGATGGACAGTGTGAGGAGTGAAATATTGAAATTTTGCTAGTGGTGTATTCGTTATACATAGCGACATAATGCGTTCGTGTTCAACCTTATGCGTATCCACATTAAGTATATTTTCCGACGCGCTATGTGCACGGGAATTGGACTGTTGGAATGCATGTGACACTTGTCACCGGTGTTATATGAGTCTTAACGCTTTTAAAGTGGATTTAGTAACATCGCGTATCTTGTTGGTTATGTTAACAATCTACGTCCTATTTATAGGGTCTAGATTATAAATAGAGATTGTCAGGCTTGTTTGTATTTTGACTGGGGACTAGAGGGTCTTTCGGTTTCTGTCCGATAATACGATGAATGAGTGAGATCACGTTACGTAGCATAGCAATGTTCGCTCAAAAGAACGTGAAATTTACAGGTACCTATAGCTTAATAGGTAAATCAATTTGGCCATTAAATACTAGCTTGTGGCCGCCACTTCGTCAACGTAAAATACGGTTTTTACGATACACACATGTTCCCACTGGAAATTTAAATCCTCGAAATTTTAACCGAAAGAAATGCTTTATCTGATTGTAAAAACCGCCGCAAAATCCCTTGTGTGGTTTAGGAGGGGTTAGCCGACATACCGACATACAGACAGACAGATTGACTCGGCAAGCAATTTTATTTTATACACCGTCAGTAAGCACAGTTTCATAGTATAGCGCAGATTCGTGGAGTAGATCTAGCCCCAAACTAAGCAAAGCTTGTACTATGGGTGCTAGCTAACTAATATACTACTTATATACTTTTGAATACATACTTATATACTACATATTATACATAGAACACCCAGACCCGTAACAGAAATTAAAATTCATCATTAAAATTTCTGCCCGGCCGGCAATCGAACCCGGGACCTCTTGCGTGGCTGACTGGCATGTTGACCACTGAACTACTCAGGTCGTCATACCTGGTTAAACGATCAACAATATATTTTAAGAGTTGATGGCTTTGTTGCTACTTTATCGGGAATGACTTTAGAAAAATCGCTATAGCACATAATGCAGATCCCTTGTTTGTGTCCACGCGCAGTTTTGAGAAAAACGTTTCATTCGTACTATTCGATTAAGGGTGACCTTTCAACGTAAGTGTGCCCCAGGTAAGCGTCGGTAAGCACTACCGTAAAACAAAATTAAACTTAATCGAAAGCCACAAACGAAGAAGAACTGCTACAAATATCATCATCATGTCTATAGGCAATGGTGACCACTTTCCATCAGGTGGCCCGCTTGCCTGTTTGCCTACCGCATGACATAAAAAAAAACATCACCGCCGTTCGGACCACCACAGACTTAGGGCCTCTCCCACGAAAATGGAGGTTACAGCCATAAACTCCACGCTTGACAGGCGGGTTGGAGATCGTAGTATTGTAAACGTAACAATAGAAAACGCTACTGCCCATTTTCCAGCCTACGGAGACTCTAGTTATGATGCCTGGAAAACATTAATTCAGTCGCCTTGTACGACACCCATGAGTATAAGGTGGTGCTATTCTACTCTGCCGGGCACCACACGACCAGATACTTAATTTTTACATTTACACAAAATAATTTGGAAAAAAGAGCTCGCAGTCCTAAGCCTGTGTGAATATATGTAGGGAAGTCCCCAGACCCCGGTCGGATAGTGTTCCCGTGGATCCTAGTGATTCTACATTCAAAATTATACAACACATGGCCTCTACTGACTATGTAAAACGACGCATATGGAATATGGAATACTCGAGCAATAGGTATTTTACGTACGCTTTCTTGCAAAACGTCCGATGTCACCGTTCGTTCAGTTTTGTTCCATCGTATTACCGAACGGAAATACCGGCCAAAAGAAATACGACTACAAAGAATTCTTAATAAATTTCGTTTTCGAAGAAGAACTTCTACAGACATGATTTATCACATTCATTGTACCGACCGACGAGTAACCCAACAAACGGTACAACTAACTATTCTTTCCAGACTTAGAAAATACTAGAAAACGCTCCCCATTTATCCGAGTCCTAGGTAACTGTGAAATTCCATCGTTGGAAATGTTGAAATTCTGTTGCCAGCCGTTCGCAGATTAAAAATTTAACGCCACGGACGCACATGCAGCCGGTGCTAGCATTTGTACGCTCACCATATAATATTTTATGTTTTGGAGGGAAAATTTGTGGCGAAATACTTGATAGTTTCCTAACGGTTCTGGTATTGGAAACGTAGGAATTGAATTTTTGAATTGTAGGTGTTTTGGGAGGTAGTTACTAAGTTCCGTCAGGTAAAACGTCTTTCATCGTTATGATTACGTGTACATTGGATCGCCGGGTTCAATTCCCGGCCTGGCAGAAATTAAAATGATGTATTTTAATTTCTGTGACGGGTCTGGGTGTTAATGTATAGCAACCTTCTCTCTTTTTATATCTTTGCCTCTCTTTTGAGCGGGCTTTTACGGTGTGATATTTTATATAAATGTATGGGTCCCACCTACTTTCAAGTTTTAATTAAACTAAAATTTGCATTATATACCTACATATTTACGTTCACCAATCTTCTTGTTATTGACTTTTCAGTATTTAATTACAGTCAGGGATTTTTAGTGTTTGTACTACTTTTTTTAATTAAACTTCCGAATCAAACTAGCTATTAAGTACAACATACGTTGTTATTATCTTGTCACGTGTTTGATAGATACGATGTCCAGTACCTCTTTCTCTCCTCCAATGTCAGTCTATAATTCACTGCAGTCAGTCAATGTCTGCCACCTACGCGTAGTCAGCCATTGATTGAGGTTAGTTTTAATTTTTTTTCTATAATACTTCTATAATACGAGTATTCCACCTACACTTACTAAAAGTTGAGTGATAACTCTACGTACTGTTAGAGATAGTTGTGTGAAACCTACGTTCTCATTGCTAAGTTCTGGTAAAGGGTACACTAAATGTTGGGATTATTTATATCCTGTCGTATTCTGAGTTACAACCTATTAGTGGATCCGGCGCGACTTCGTTCGCGTTAACCTACTTTACCTCTACCTACACTTTTCTCTTACTAAAAAGAATTCAACCGCATTGAAATCCGATGCGTAGTTTTAAAGATCTAAGCGTACATAGATATATAAGTCTTTGAATACAGAGAAAAGTTCATATCTTTTAGGATTTTAGGGGTAATCTCCGGAACTAGGTATGTAGGGGTAAGTGTGCTCCAACGAAGTTGCGCTGGGTCCACTAGTTAATAATATTCCAGTATAGAAGTATCAATTAGTAGGATTTTCGAATTAGTGTTTCTATGCCCTTTGCTCTTGTTTAAATTGCATACCTACTCGTACTCGTTCATTTAATAGAAAATTCTAGTAGGTAACTAAGCTTAAGCTCCAGTAGCCAGTCGTTGTTAGACTTTACGATCAATATCTAGAGATAGCCTGCGGCGATGTAGCCAGTGAAGATGCCACAGCTTTGGTGGAATTTTACTTTATCCCTGCCCATTGTATGGCATAGCTTTAATATTTTGTAAAGAAAGGTATGGCTTTTGCTCTCAGCTTTTCTTAGGTAAGACCTTTTTTTTATGTAATACGGTAGACAAACAGGTCCCTCTTATGGTGATGGAAAACAAACGTGCAAATTCAGGCAACTGAATTTGTAAACATGATCCAATCTGGTCAGGTTCTCCTGGTAGCAAGGTCACGGAGGTCAGATGGTAGCAGCTCCACTGTAATTACCTCATTGCCAAATCCTGGACCATGGTCAAGGCGGACCCTGGGCGCTCGTTCTAGAGAGCATAAGCGGGACATTAACGCCAAAAAGATTTTGATTATTACGGCAGACAAACAGGCAGGCGGGCCACCTGATGGAAAGTAGTCAACGCCGCCTATGGACATCAGTAACATCAGGCGCGCTAGGGAGACCTAGTATATCTATCTATCTAGTATAGCTCTTGAACAATCCCATGACATAGTCCAAAGGAAACACTGTCTACGGTTTAGTTTGAATTGATTGACATATACATATTCATCAGGCCGTTACTGTCCCGGTTGTGCTTCCGCGCAAGGAGGCCCGGGGTCCGCATTGACTATGTCTATTGCCTTCCACTCGCAAACTCTCCTTGTACCTACCTATAAGTATCTTATAGGTAGGTAGAGCTCGTCTTATCTAAAATGACGCGCCCCACTATCGCATTAACGCACACAAGCAAGTTTAAAATATGGACGCAATACATATACAAATGCCGTTGTAATTGGTCATTCAGTTGCCGGTGAAATTCAAACGTAGGAGCACGCGTCGTTCATTGGCTCCCACACAGATGAAGTGTCGTTATCAATATTTACACTCACACATCGAAATGAACTAACTAAGTAGTGGGGCGCGTCATTTTAGACTAGACGAGCTCTACAATAGTTCACGCGGGCGGAGCCGCGAGCGAAAAGCTAGTCGTTTACATATGAATTGGAAGCAAAACCTCTCACTAGAAATCCTACCATAAACACGAGCAAACCAGATTGCTAAAAATCCCGCAAACAACTTCTATCCATCGCATCCTCACGTATATAACTCCGAAGTTAGTGCTTTCGAAGTGTATTATAAAATTCGCGAAATGAGACGCCCCTGCTTCGGACGCTGCGATGTTAGGCTGGGGGTAGACATACCTTTTTCTTAATGGGAAAATCTTCCAAAGATACTGCGATTTTAGGCTGGGACTGGGCATACCTTTTTTTAAGTGGGGAAATCTTCTAAATATACCACGCCACACAGGGGAGTGACGTGGATATGTGGAATGCCCGAAAAGGATTGCCCTAGTCACTAAACCCCCTCTATGTATATAGCATATTTTTATCGGAATACCACAGGACCTCATACGGTTCTATTATACCTGACTAAATGATCAGCTTGTTATGTAATCAAATCTGATGCACAAAGCACAATTATTGAGAAAAGATTTCAGCTATTGAAAAAAAGTAGATTATCAGTAAATTCTTAAAATTTTCTGCGGTTATTACCCGCGCACAGGTCGGATCTCTGTAAACATTAAACTTTCCCGCGTGATCCTATTAATTTTTTCTGAGAATAAAAGTAATCACATGGCCCTAAACTGTTTAATCAGTCTCCGGATCCCCAGCGAAAGACCGTGTTCAAGTCAAAAGCGTTTAAGTTCAGGTAATAAGTAAGTAGTATTGAAATATCCAGTCTACAGTGGAGCATACTCTATTAGAATGGCCGATGGAAGAACGGGTAAAACGTTATTTCGATCGACGATAACGTATTCAGTCCAACTGTCCACACCCCTCCCCTTTAAAAAAAGAAAAAGAAAAAGGAAAACGTCCATCTAACCCCAGCCTTAACCCGGCTGGTACTTGCGCAGTTTTTATATCAACCCCGCTGAATGTGAGGAGTTATTTCTCTTTCCGCCGTACTGTCTCGCAGACGTATCGTACTGTGAGACATTCTTCCTTGTTTATGCTCCACGGTTATTCTAGTTTTTATTGGATACTGCTTATGAGAAACGTTGAAACGTTGAGTTGAGTTAAGCGTCTAGCAGATAGATGCGACACTTTCTCTTACACGTTATCAATCAATCTTAATTCAGAAAAAAAAGCCCATTTAAAAACGTTCGTTATAATATCATCTCGCTTGCTTGCTTGGACGAATTCACACAGCGCCATCTAGCCGCAAAGTAAGCGTAGCTTGTGTTGTGGGTGTTAGGTAACTGATTGTTATATTAAATTTTTTTAAATACATCCATATTATACATACTACACCCAGACCCGTAATTATTACCCGAAATTAATAAAATTCATTTCAATTTCTGCTCGGCCAAAAATTGAACCCCTGACCTCTGCGTGGCGATCGGCATGTAAACCAACTGAACCACTCAGGTCGTCCAATTTGATACGAACACTGATTAGTTACGTGAACATACAAAGGTGGCAGCCGCGGTGGCCATCAGTTGTAAAAATAATCATCTTGGCGTTGATGTCTTGGTTTTACTTTCGCGCATGAGAGCCCGGGGTCCGTCTTGAACGTTATAAAGGATTTGGCAGATCAGATAATTACAGTGAAGCGACTGCCGTCTGATCTCCGTGACTCTGCTACCAGGGGAACCTGACCAGATTGGATAATGGTTGCAAATTCAGCCGCCTGAATGTGCAAGTTTTGTTTCGATTTTTTCCCTCACCGTAAGAGCATTGGTTAGCATTCAACTAATGTACATAACTAAGAAAAGCCGAACTGGAATTCGAACCCGGTACCTCTCGCTTACAAGTCGGATACCTTAACCACTCGGGGTGGCGATCAGTTGTATTCGCTTGCAATTCAAGTTTGCATTGCAAATGAGTCTTATCTCAAATGTTTTGAGAATTTGAGTGTGGTTCCCGCAGGAACCGTATTATACTGGTCAGAAATCTCGTACAAAGCTGGTTTTCCAAACAGAAGCTCTTCACACACCTAGCGCTGCCTCGATACCTGTATCAGCATATCCCATATTTATGCACAGTATATTAATTATGCAAATTCGTCGTGAACCCCATAATCAAGATCTGTATGAAGGCAATCTTATTGGTCTTCTCACCTCCTTGAATCAAAAAGCCTTTTCTCACATGTCTTGAGAAACTTCACGCTGTATATTCCAGTTATGACTTTTTAGTATAGATGAACAAAAGTTACTAAGCGTTTTGCAACTGGTTTCGTACAAAGATTTGAAATTGTTCGACCGAAATCAGGTATCCGAGAGGATAAATTAGGATAACAATCTCTATCAAATCTAATTTATCCCGAAAAATGTGGTTCTCGCCCGCGGGAATATTGAAACGGCCGTTGATTGATTTATTGATCTTTATATTTTTTTCACAAATCGTCATAAATGTTCCTTTCCACACATACCGTCTCGCCGGCTGCATATCAGCATACCCCTTGTTTATCCGCAGTCCGCGCTCTGTTTTCTTTAATTTCATGCATATTAATTATGCTATCGCAGCCACCGTCGGTTGTTTTTCCAATGTTAATATTCCTGCCGAAAGTCTAGTGGTTCGCGGGCACAGACGGTTCAGGCTGTAGAGGTTTTAAGACTTTCATGGTTTTTTACTACACTATCAATACATATATGATCGGGTTTGTTACCACGGTACCAGTCTACTTGTGACCATGATGCAAGTAAATGTAAAAATAATACTTACCGTGGTAACAAACCCGATAATATATGTAGTGAAAGTGCAGATTGTAGACGTTCAATGTGGAGCCGTACTGAACGCAGTGCGTTCACAAAGAGACGCTGATCAGTACTGCGAGATCTCGTAGTAACGCTTCAATCACGGCTTCAGAGCACAAAATAAAGAACGGCCCGCCCCAAGCAGAAGGTCCACTGGAAACAATGCGCCATTTCCGTCACGGACACATTGACGTTACGTTTACTGGCATTCTCACGCAGTTTCACGCAGTGCTCGGTCGTGATTGTTAATGCGGGAATTCGTTGTAGTGTCGGCTTAAATTGAATATTATTTAATTAAACGATATTATTATTGGTAAAATAAAAGTAGTTTTACGTAACAAAGATTACTTAATACGTCCGAGAACTGATGGGTGACCATTTTAGACTCTGAGGCTAATCGAACTTCAGCACCGCTACGAGTTCTAATGCCGATGGTGAAGCGAGGTTGACCAAGGTCTTCCGCTAGAGACCCTAGGACTAGATGAACAGTTTCAGGCACCACGTGACAGTTTTTAACAGAATAAGAAACCGTAATGGCCACCTTAATGGTTTCTAGTCGGAAATGACTGTCTAGTTTAATATAAAAAAATCGCTTACCACCTTTCTCCATCATCAGATCAACTGACTAATACCATAATATTGCATTTTCATTACATGTGTATGAAATTTTTAATTCAATTGAGTACCTCGAAGTGAAAAGGCAGTGAAAGGTAAAGGTCTGATGATGTAATTAAGTGGCGATGAATTTTTAAATAGTGAATAAGTAGAAATTTATTATTACGTTTACTAAAGGCATAATGTCTGAAGCTGGTTTTAAAAACCTGATACAGTTGAACACAACCTGAACAGCTTGGAAAGCAATTATGATCACATTATGGCAAGGATTAGATTGGTCCTTTGCAAGGGACATGTTATTGTGGACGATCTTTAAAATTCTAATCGACCTTTAAAATACTCTTTTTAAAATTCAGAATAAATACAGTAGCAACCCTAGTGAGGCGGCAAGTTTACGTCATAATTATCGAAGACGACGGGAGTGGACCTTCTGTTAGTTCTCTATTTTGCGTTCAGGGTTTCAAGGATCATTTGGCACATGGGTGGATGTCAAACATCAACTCCAGCTGTCTGTCAAAAGTGACGCTTTACAAGATGGCAGGGTTAGTGCTAATTTAGGTCACATAGCCTTTGATCCTTATAGCCCTGTATTGTTATAGACCAGTATTGTTTGTGAATATAATCATCTTGGCGTTAATGTCTCGGGTGTGCTCTCGTGCACGAGGATCCAGGGTCTGTATTGAATATGATCCAGGATTTGGCAAATCAGATAATTGCGGTAAGTGACTGACCCCCATGTGGCTGCCAGGGAACCTGACCAGATTGCATGGTGGTTACACATGTGCAGGTTTCATTACGATGTTTTCCCTCATCGTAGGGAAAACCCCAGTTAATGTTCAGCTAACGTTGTTCAACTAACGTACATAACTCAGAAACGAACGAATCCTTGGAACAGGACAGAAATGGGGTTCGACGCGGTACCTCTCGCTTACGAATCGGATTCCTTAACCTCTATCACTGATATCCTGATAGAAGCTCGCATTGATCGCTGGAATAGTGTTGTTTATCACTACTGTTGCCTTAAGTTTGGAGGTCTTCATGGAGAAGGAATTGGTGCCAGTCCCATACCTATTACTACAGAAACTTATAAAGACGAATCAATACTCTCTCCCCATCGCACTGAAAGGTCGGTGTACAGCGGTACGTTCGGTAACGACGATTAATTTCCTCGTATTGAATTGCAAATGGCCGGTGCCTCTCTAAACATCCGCGCAGGCTTCCGCAGCAAAGCTCCCCTCGCGAAATTTACGTACGAATGTCCCGTTGATAATTCCCAATGGGACAATTTGGTTGATTTTTCCACTGATAATTGTGATTTGTGGTTGCGTCGCTGGATAGCGAGTCTCGTAACTGTTAGGTACAACGTTCGTACGAGACTTTTCCTACATTATGAACATAAGTTGTTTCATCGTCCTTACAGTGACAACGCACCTGCAGTTATGGATTTTTGTGACTGTACCTCATTTCTGCGACGAACAATCTTCGATGATCGCCAATGCGATTTAACAAAACTGCGATGTCATTTTACAACGATGTATTTAAAGTTAGACTTTACAAGACCGCGACGCACGTTACTGCGAAAAGTCGCTGGTTCGACTCGACATAGGTTCGATGTACTTTACAGCGACATCACTAAACAGCGAAAACACAAACCCCGACGAACGTCACTGCGAAACGTTGCTGCTTCGAAACCAATAAACATCGATGTACTATACAGCGTCATCTCTAAACAGCGAAAACACAAATTCCGACCCACGTTACTGCGAAACATTGCTGCTTCGAAACCAATAAGCGTCGATGTACTTTACAGCGACATTTCTAAACTGCGAGTCGTTTAAATTGCGACGCACCGTACTGCGAAAGATAATCACTTCGATATTCCGACATTTCGATACATCCTTACATGCTTTCCTCGCACCAATTACCTGATCGCTAAAACCTGAATCATGGTCATGGCGGACTGTAATTTTTATTCGGGTTATGAAGTAAAATACATGCTCTTAATTTTATAATTATTTTGTTTTCTTTATAGGAAAATATCACTCATCACCTTAAAACATCAATAAATCCATTAAATCAGTCAAATTGTAAAAATATTTTGTTAACAATACCTACCTTACAATAGGTACCTATTAAAGACTTTTTTTAATTTGCTCTTTATTTATTATTTTGAATATGTTTTGATATTGTTAATAATTTATGGTTAAATTTAATTACTTATTTTAGTATGACTTTTAATTGATTTTTTATATAAAAGAAAACAAAATAATTAAGAAATAAAGAGCATATATTTTACTTCATAACCCGAATAAAAATTACAGTCCGCCATGACCATGATTCAGGTTTTAGCGATCAGGTAATTGGTGCGAGGAAAGCATGTAAGGATGTATCGAAATGTAGGAATATCGAAGTGATTATCTTTCGCAGTACGGTGCGTCGCAATTTAAACGACTCGCAGTTTAGAAATGTCGCTGTAAAGTACATCGACGCTTATTGGTTTCGAAGCAGCAATGTTTCGCAGTAACGTGGGTCGGAATTTGTGTTTTCGCTGTTTAGAGATGACGCTGTAAAGTACATCGATGTTTATTGGTTTCGAAGCAGCAACGTTTCGCAGTGACGTTCGTCGGGGTTTGTGTTTTCGCTGTTTAGTGATGTCGCTGTAAAGTACATCGAACCTATGTCGAGTCGAACCAGCGACTTTTCGCAGTAACGTGCGTCGCGGTCTTGTAAAGTCTAACTTTAAATACATCGTTGTAAAATGACATCGCAGTTTTGTTAAATCGCATTGGCGATCATCGAAGATTGTTCGTCGCAGAAATGAGGTACAGTCGATTTTGTGTTGCCTGCAACCTAATTGCATGAATCGTAGTAGTTAGAGGCGATAGTTACCGTTTACCGTCAGGTGGGCTGTCTGCTCGTTTGTCACTGCGTAGAACAGTAAAAGAACTATCTGATGCTCTTACGGTGATGGAAAACGTCGTGAGGAAACCTGCACATTTAGGCGACTTGAGTGTTAACAGTGTTATGGAGGTCAGATGGCAGCCACTTAACTGTAATGCCTACCATACAATACATATCTGATCTGCCAAATTCTGCATAATGGTGAAAGCAGGTAATAGTTTTTCTTGTTACTCGTTACCATAAAATAATCTTGTCGTTGGAGCAATAGACATTATTCTTTCCTATCTGCTACCATCTTTACTTCTTTGTAATTGAATGCGTTCACTTTATCTTGTTACCTATTGTTGTATTTTTAGCTATGTATGTGCCTACCTAATTCATTCATCCAACCAACATGTTTAGATATTCACCTAACCAAAGCGACGCCGTCTTAAAACGAATTTCCTGCCATCACCATTAGAAACAGCTTAGCCAGAACAAAGGTCTCGTCGAGATCCGAGAGTACGTGGCTTGAAAATTTAGTTGTAGCCAAAGTCGACACACGTGAGAGACTTACGTTTGAACATGCTGACATGGGTTATGTAAAAGGGGGCTACGGATGTAGCGAAGGAGAACAGATTTGTTCTGAAAGATTTTTGCGTTTAAGAAAGGTTTTTCTATATATTTTTAATGACAGTAGGGTAGGCAAACAGGCAAGAGGGCTAGATTATGGAAAGAGGGACCTCTTTCCTATAGACATATCCTATAGGCTCCTATAGTGACATTAGTGACACCAGGGTTTTTGTCAATGCGTTACCCACCTCTATAACACGTTTCTCTGCCAACAACTCCACTGCTGAAGCCACGGTTCCCAGAATCCCCATCCTATGGAGTAACCTGAGTGGTCATGCCGGTCTGCCATGCAAAAGTCCCGGGTTCGATTCCCAGTGGAGCGACTGCTATTTGACCTCCGTGTCCCTGCTACCAAGGCAACTTGACCAGATTGAATCATGGTTAGACATTCAGTCGCCTCAATGTGGAGGTTTCATCACGATGTTTTCCCTCACCGTAAGAGCATCGGTTAGTAACCGACTTTAACTTTAACTAGAGTAAATAGGCTATAGTAATAGTTCCTAGACAAGCATGCTCCATCTTCGGCCGCATCGTCACATACCACCAGGTGAGATGGCGGTCAAATGCCTGGCTAGTCTTATATTAAAAAGACAAACTAACGTACATAACTCAGAAAAGAGTCATTGGTACATGGCCGCAGTGGGATTCGCACCCGGTACCTCTCGCATACGAGTCGGATACCCCACCGACGCTAAAAGCGCTAGTACCACGACAAAATTACCTCTGAAAAGCTTTCGCTGAATAAACATAACAAGTTTTTAATCGCCTAAATTGCTTTGTCGCTTCGCTTTAGCGCCATTTGCTGCGTTTAAATAGTCATCATAATTAGGCAAATGAAACAGCAACCATTAGAATATGTTTATCTCAGTAATTTATTGCTAGATTTGGGCAAAATTTTATCTTTACCAACTGTTCTGGAAGACCGTCTATGACTGAATTGTATTATATTGTCAATATTTAAGCTTGTTACGCTCTTTTAATAATTATCTTTGATATTGTGTAACATTGTACTACTAAATATAAAGAATTATTTACAGAAATGTTGTGTAAATAATTAATTATAGTTTGTGTTGTGGGTGTACGATGCGACAAATATTTTCGAGACAAAAGATCTAGTAGTCTCCGTGGGCTGGAAAATGGGTAGCAGCGTTCTCCATTGTTATATTTATAACACTGCGATCTCCAACCGCCTGCCAAGCTGTGGAAGGTGCAAGTTATGGGCTGTGATGATGATAAATTTGAAATATTGTTATTTCTACTGTCCTAGTCTACTAACAGCATGAGTGCGAGACCCATAACAAAATCTTAGGGAAGAAAACATACTATATACAAAGTTAAGCAATGCCCGCCGATGCCGGTATGGATTTGTGACCGTTACGTACTTTGAAACTAATCGTACTTTAGCATTAAATTCACGTGAGGTTGACCGTGGTCTTCACTGGGGGACGAATCTCAGACAGGCTTAACAGTCTTGGGAGCTGATTGTCATACCGTAATGTGTCATTTTTTTACACAAAAGTCTACATGATAAATACTTTGTCACACAAACGAGGAAGTGAAATCCAATACATACCATTTACATACACAATAAAAAGCGGCGTAGACCCGTCGAGTCACGTGTAGTGTAGGGTTCCGTCAATACATGATTACAAAAGGGAATTTTAGATACTATAATATCATTACAACGTTACAAATTCCCCAGGATCATTAAAAATTTGCTACTACAACTACACTTTATAAGTTGGTTGACTATTACTCGTAAACTTGAAGACTTTGTTTAGCTGTGATAATTTTCCTTTTAACATCTATATTATCCTGAATACTGTACACATATCCAAATAGGGTCCTAGTAGGGTTTATCTGGTACAAGTGGGAGACACGAGTTTCTAACAAGAACACCACTTATTTCGGAAACAGATTTCTGAATCCAAAAATGTTCTACAAACACCTTCTATGTTTTTGAAAGATCACCAATGACCAACGGCATTCCACACGATGGAATAGAAGAGAACAAATATTATACCCGTTTTACCTGTAAGGGAAGTGCCCTGCAAGGGGTACTTTTTAAAGATTTCATTATACAACTTTGTCTGTGATTTTTTTAACGAAATGCAACTTAAAAACAATTCAAAACCCTTTTTTGGTAGCTGGCTCCAGAATGGGAAGTTTTATACCCATTACGTAGCTAGCTACGAATTTCAGCTACGATATTCCCATATCGTAGCATAGGTTAACTCCATTTTATTCATCATCGTCATCGTCCTAGCGCTTATCCCGGCCCCTGCCAGGGTCCGCTTTCCTACAAGTTCTTCTCCACTTCGCCCGGTCTTCGGCATCCTCGCGTCGTAAGCCGTTTGCTCTCGCAACCGACTCAGCGATGTCAATCCATCGCTTCTTGGGTCGCCCACGGGGCCTCTTTCCCGATACCGGCAGGTTCAGGCACATATTTCCCATGTATCGTTAACTTCAATTTACTACGTAACCCTAAAACGATATTCACAAAGCAAGCGTGTTATTGACCCGTCTTTGTTTTGATATTCTCGAAAGCAAATAGAAGCACCGTGTAAATGAATTAACATGTTTATTTAGAGTGTTTATTTGTTACATTTCGCAGACTTGATTAAATTCTATACAGAACAAAGAGAGTCGTCAGTGGAATAACATTTGGGAGTGTGTAATTTAATCAGACCGTTTTGCTGTGATTCTGAACATTTTACATTTTATCCGATTTTTAAATGAAATGAAAATACATTTATTGTCTCAGGACACCACATCACAAGTTCACAATACACATATAATTACAGACAGTAAACAATACACAATACAGATAGCATCGGAACTGCTGTAGTGGTACCCCTGACGATTTTAAAAATTTTAAATATGTTATGAAAAAAATGCTTGGACAAATTCACTTTTTTTTATTACTTTACTAGCCAGGCATTTGACCGCCACCTCACCTGGTGGTAAGTGACGATGCGGTCTATGATGGAGCATGCCTGTCTAGGAACAGCCTATTCACTCTAGCCTTGAAGGCATCCAGATTATATTGATCAGGGAACACACTCGCAGGCTACGCATTCCACTCCTTAGCCGTACGCATTATAAAAGCGAGCCAAAGCGGCTCGTGCGGATAGTTGGAAGATCCACGACATAAGGATGAAGCGCTCGCTCGGATCGCGTCTCCCGATGGCGGAAAGGGGCCGGCGGAATGAGGTCGTGCAACTGCTTCGCACACTCTCCGAAGTGCAACCTGTAGAAAACCGACAAAAGCGCAACCCTACACCGATGCTCGAGGCTCTGCAGCTTAGCCTCAATTAACTGCGGATCACAAATTAAACTCTTTGCCCGTTTTTCCATCGAATCCAAAGCAGCCAGTCACATAGCGCCATCTAGCCCCAAAGTAAGCAAAGCTTATGTTATGGGTAGATAAACTAGTTATATACTTTTTTTTAAATACATTTATTATATACTATACCCAGACCCGTAACAGAAGTTAAAATACATGATTTCAATGGAACCCGGGACGTCTGCGTGGCAGACCGGTACGTTAACAAACTTAACCACTCAGGTAGTCAAATGAAGAGGAGGTTCTCATTTCGTCCGATGTTGTGTATTTTAAAGTTTTTTATTAGGTGGTCGGACTCCGTCAAGCCTGAGGAGTCCGCCTAAGTGAATACCACTGCCTCATCTATTTCTGCCGCCAAGCAATCAGGCTTGCATTGTTGTGTTCCGGTGTGGAGGATAAGGTAGTTAGCGCAACTACAGGCATGAGGCATTTCATCTTAGTCCTCACAGTGACAACGCGTTGCTTTTCTGCATTTTTGTTGCATCAATCTCAGATATTATGGGCGACGATCAGGTGCGCTATCTACACATTTGTCGCTGCGTAGAATAAAAAAAAAGCAACAGTGGTTTGTTGCTACTAATGTACATTATTCAAAAAAGCTGTTCGAGAGCATTTCCTAAATTCTCTGTAATACCCGACTTTAACCTATTTATTTCTTCACCTGTTACTTTTGCGAATGCTCTTAGTAGGTAGGTACTTGATTGAAGTTTATATTCAAGTGCATTCTGCTTTATTGTTGTTGTTGGTTTTTAGTATTTTGTAAATATTTTGAGTTGATTTTCGGTATATACTAGTGGGTAAAATTGTATTTGTAGTTATTGTGTAATGTTGTTGTAAATTTTTATGCACCGCCTGCAATTTTATTACCAGTTTTCGGGGTAGACTGGTAAATAAAGCTACAAAGCTTTAAGTCCACCTTTGTACTATTTTGTGCATTAAGTATTAAATAAATAAATAAATTACTCAGAAAAGTCCTCCCTCGAACCCGGTACCTCTCCCTTACGAGTCCGAAACATTAATCACTCAGCCACCGATGCTCCTAACAACCACAAGAGGCCACAAATCGTCCGCAAAACAACGTCAAATCGATACTGTCTCAAACTGGATCCAATTAGGAATGCCAGATGTCAATCAGGTCCGATTGACGTTTGAGATAGGGGTACTGCAGGATAGCGGGTCCCGGGGAGATTGGGGCCGCTTGATAGGGACCACTGATACGTTTTGTTGGGTCAACTATGCAGGCCTAGTATAGTCGGACCCTAGCAAGGGATAAATAGGTAGATAGGTAATAGTAAACCATTGATTGCTCATAAAATAACAATTTAAAAAACATGTTTGCGTTAATGTCCTGGTTATTATGCTTTGCTCCATGGGGGCCCGGGGTTCGCCTTGACCAGGATCCCTGGATCCGCCAAATCCTAATTTGGCAGACCAGATAATTACAGTGGAGTGACTGCCATCAGACCTAACGTGACCCTGCATCAAGGAAAACATGACCAGATTGGATCATGGCTACATATTAAGTCGCCTGAATGTGCAGGTTTCATCACGATGTTTTCTCTCACCGTAAGAGTATCGGTTAGCATTCAACATAACTCAGAAAAGAGTGATTGGTATATGGCCGCAGTGCCAGATTCGAAGCCGGTACCTCTCGTTTACGAGTCGGATACATTAATCACACGGCATGTTGCAACTGAGTCTTCCCTGATCCGTACTTATCCTCAACCCACTATAAAGTATTTGAGGTTTCATTCATTTCATTTCAGTAGGGTTAGAATGCCGTCTTATGGCGACGAATTGTCTAGGGACCGACTCGTAAACGAAAGGTACCACTCTACTCGTGACCATGACGCATGCAACTGTGTCGAAATATCGAGGTAATAACAATACTAATCGTGGTAATAAACCCGATAACATGTGCGATGAAAGTGAAGTAAATAAGCAAGAAAGTTTTAAAAGAGAGATACTGAGTTCTACCCCTGGGGGTCCGATTGATTGGGGATCAATTGGTATGTGGAAGCGCTGGGGATCGAACCTGTTACCTCTCGCTTACGAGTTCGACTAGGCCACCGACGCTCTCCCTAATAAATAAATGCATAATACTTGAATAATATTTTATTTATTACGTTATTATAACAAATTAAATAAAAAATTACAATTAACAAAGAAAACAAACAAACAAACAGTGGAGCAACACAAGAATAAACACATAAATTACCTACGTATGTTTGCCAGCTGGTTGTAGACATATGATGAACATTTTCTATTTTATCCAATACCAATTTATTATTTAAATTGTTATTTTATTATTGTTATAGGTAGTTTATTAATAGTTTAATTATTGTTTTATTTTCTAACTACTGGACCCGGCGCGACTTCGTTCGCGTACACCTACTTTACCCCTACCTACCCTTTAGTACTTGCTTATAAACATTCCTCTGGAATCACTCTCTCTACAGATCAGTTGCGTAGTTTAAAAGATTTAAGCGTACATAACACAGGGACAGACGGCGGGAAGCCATTTTGTTTTATACTATATATAGAAGTTCGTGAACCTATTAAGTCTCCGCGTCTAGACTCTAGATAATAACCAAATAAAAAAGCATACAAATATAAACCTCTTCTTTGATCCATCGCGCCAACACATAACAGCCATACATTTTATAAACTGTAAGTGCCATAAAGCGGCAGCCTACAATCATTCCCCGGCGTAACAATGGGCGATTCCCACAATTTCAGTACCACATCCTTTCCCGGGCCTTTTTACAGCTTAATTACATCATAAATACGACTTTACCCGGGGGACACCCTATATCCGACACCGTTAAATGCCCCGGGCACACAATAGCCCATAAATCCATACAGGGCAGCCATAAACATCAATCTATGTATTACAGAGCTATCTCCTGAAACCTGTTTAACCATGAAACTATTTTTTTCGGCCCGATCCCCGCGGGATGTTAACTATATATCAGGGGCGATTTTATCGGCGGGATGAACGGACCGACGGTGCAAGCTGTGCTGTGTTATTGTACTTGTATTATAAGTTATTGTATAGGTACTTAAATATTAGTTCCTGTAATATTTTAAGCTATTATCGTATCATTATGAGACGTCTCGAGAGCAACCGGGATTGCCAGGATGATGATTATGGTTGTTATCCGACATTTTGTGCGTAATATATTTTAGGGATATATCAGGCTACTCGTTAACGAAGGAAAGCGGTAATAACCTGTAAGTTTATTGTTAAATATTACATTGTGTTTGTAGAAAATACTCTGCACGTGTCCGTCTATCTAAACCTACATAGTACTCGTATAAAACAAAAGTCGCTTCGCGCCGTCTGACCCCATGTTTCTATGTACGATTAGATATTTAAAATACGTAACGGATTTTAATACTGTTTTTAACAATAGATAGAGTGATTTATGAGGAAGGTTTATAAGAAAAAAAAGGGTAGGTAGAGGTAAAGTAGGAGCCTGCAAACTAAGTCGCGCCGCTCGTCCCTCGGTTTTCGGTTAGTATTCAACCAATGTACATAACTCAGAAAAGAGACATTGCGAGTCGAATACCGTTACCACTCAGCCAGTGATGACAAACAAGATGCATAGTAACATTTTAGGCATTTTTATCGCATCGGTTCCGCCCCTGGTGTTGGTGAAGTCCATAGACCGCATTTGACCATTGACTACTTTGCATCAGGTGGCCCGCATGCCTGTTTGTCTGCCGTATTACATGAAAACCCAACATTTATTTTTAAAATCCTAAGTAGGTGGTGTCAACCGCTAACCACGCTAAAAGTTACCCCCAAACCCTCCAAGAATAAATAACCCATCGGAATAGCAATCAGTGATTCAACAAGCGCCAAAAACGCCCCCCGGGCCAGCCGCTCATAAAGAACACGTGTGATATTGGTTTAACGGCGGCAACACATGCCAAACGACTTTGCATCTTATTTTAACGACTTTAGCGTACATATTTCGTTGATAGTCGACCTTGTTGACGTAGATCTTTAAGCGGGTGGCGGGTTGTGAATACGTGTAGGAAGCAGCGGAAGTCAGCTGGTGTGACTGTATGGGGTACGTTATACGTGGATGGGATAGTTTACATGACACATACCGCAAGTCCAATGCTGAAGGCTTCTAGACATTATTGGAAGGTTTAATCGATTTAACTATCTATATTATTATCATCATCATACATTTAAGAATATAACTCTTGTCGGTGGCGCAATCGCGTTTCATTTTCATATTCGCCTCTCCTCTCTTTTGTCTGCCAACCTTTTCATGTCCTCATAAACCTCTATACAATAAAAAAAAATCATTTTGGCGTTAATGTCCCGGTTGTGCTCTCGCGCACGAGGGCCCGGGGTCCGCCGTGACCATGATCCAGGATTTGGCAGGTCAGGTAATTACAGTGGAGCGACTGCCATCTGACCTCCATGACCCTGCTACCAGGGGAACCTGACCAGATTTGATCATGGTTACACATTCAGTCGCCTGAATGTGCAGGTTTCTTCACGATGTCTTCCCTCACCGTAAGAGCATCGGTTAGTATACAACTAATGTACATAACTCAGAAAAAAGTCATTGGTACATGGCTGGAGCGGGATTCGAACCCGGGACCTCTGGCTTACGAGTCGGATACTCTAACCGCTCGGCTACCGACGCTCTAATCCTCTATACTATAAAAACCTGTAAAAAAGCCGTCTGCAAATTTAAGATATTTCAAAAAAAACTGGTGGGGTAGGATTCTGGGGCGTAAACTTTTATTTAGATGTTTTGTCTGTTCGCACATCACGCAAAAACTACTGAATCATTTCGTTTTATCTAATACGGGTAGATATAACCAGAGATACAGCTTGACCTCCCTGTAGTACTAGCATTCATTTAATACGGAGGTCATTGAAAATAGAAATGCGGGCAAAAGCTAAACTGTCATAAAAACTGTTTCCACGCGGACGAAGTCGCGTACAAAAGTCAGTAGTATTATAAAGCTTAGAGGGGTCAGCCAAGATACATTTTGGGTCGCAAAACCAACGCAGTCAGTAAGTTTTGTTGTTTAAGTTTAATACAACAAAACAACATTGCTAGCGGTAATATTAGTACAATAAAAAACCAGCAAATTATTGTAACTTACCGAAATAAATGGTGCAAGCAGAAAACGTCCAACTTATATTGCGCCGCCCCCTGCAAATGAAACTCATACGCTTTCCGTGCGGGTGACTTTCGTATAGAGGATGTGAAAAGACTGCCACACTCTTTTTAACCGTTGACGAAAAAAGGAGTGTACTTATCAGTTTGACGTATGTATCTGTTGCTCTGTGACATCGTGGCTCCCGAACGGATGATCCGATTTGTATGTGGTTTACTAATTTGAAAGCCAGTTTATTCGAGATGGTTCTTAGCTATGTTTCATTAAAATCGGTTCTATAGTTTCGAAAATATTTGAGTTTTAGTAAACTTGCCGGGGGTTGTCCGACTCTTTCAGTCGGTTAGGTTATTGTAAGTACTATCCAGGCATTTGGCCGCCATCCCACTTGGTAGTCAGTGACGATGCGGTCGAAGATGGAGCACGCCTGTCTAGGAACAGCCTATTCGCCTTGAAAGCATCCAGATTATAATAATCATGGTGATAATGCTTCCCTTGTAGGGACTCTGTCAAGCCCGAGAAGTTCACGTGAATGGGTATATTAGTATTTTGTGGCAGATATTATTAATAACCACAAAGATACAGAGCACCAGATACATACGTCACAGTCACGCTTCTTTAAATTGAAGATATTAAGGGAAACAAGTATAACTACCTGATTTCTGATCAGTTTCTCTGTAGGGTTGCTAAAAATAAGTTATGAACTTGCTGTATGGATTACTAAAATTAATACAGTTTATTCAAGTATCCTCACACCTTGGAGCCAACTTGGCTGGAACAAAGCAGGAAAGCGGACCCTGGCAGCACCCGGGGTTGACCGCTCGAACGATGATGATGATGATGTACAGACGTTCCCCATGAAACATACCCGCGGAAATGAGTTAATAATTTCGCTACCTAAAATAAATAATTATTTGCGACGCGCAATGTTTATCGTCCGGCGCACGCCTCGCGCTCGCCCACGTGACCAGTGACCACTAACGTCGCGCGACACTGACTGGCCGGCCTGCACGCTTTACATTGCGTGCTTTTACTTAAAGTACATTTAATTAAATTAGAATTTTAACTTTGAGTGTATAAATTAATTGTAAACGATGTAGTTATCGATACTTGATATTTTTAGTACAAAAATACAACTTTTTTTTACAAAGAATCTCGATTTCTGCCTAAACTATGAGTTTCCGTGGGTATGTTTCTTGGGGAAAGTTGTTCAGTTTCATGGGTAGAATATGAGGTTTCAATTAATGCTAGCGGTCTTTTTACACCCTGTATATGTATTTGAGCAAATGTGCGATTGTGAAAAAGAAACGACAATTTCATAAATCCCTTCCTTATTATGTTTGTTTCATCTAAAACCTCCCAATAGACGTTCTAAAATATGTTATTCTACAAAATATTCTCACCCTTTACATTACCAGGACAGCGGCCAAGACAGTTATTTCCATTTGCAAAATGGATCGGTATTTATGAAGCGTACGCTAGTTTTTGGGGCTGGATTTTTGCTCGACACGAGTTTTTTTCGCCACTGTTAATTTGGCAAGGCGAACTTTTATTCTGGCTGAATGAAACCGGTTCGGAAAACGGGAGATATATTTCACGGACAAATTCTAGCTGTTTTTGTGACAATTCGCAGCTAAAACTCAACTAAATTGTGGTAGACTGCGGTCAACTGCGGTCTAGTCTGTACACAATAAGTGCCAAAATTAATTTAATAAATATATTGAATTAGATGAAATAGAGAAAACAAGATTTGTTGTAATTTTTTTTTGACAAATTCACACAGCACCATCTAGCCCCAAAGTAATCAAAGCTTGTATTATTGATGTTAGATAACATGCTACACCCAGACCCGTAACAGAAATTAAAAGTCATCATTTCAGTTTCTGCTCGGCCGGGAATCGAACCCGGGCCTTTGCGTGGCAGACTAACCGCATGACGGCATAACAGAACCACTCAGGTCATCGAATGGAGCTCATAACCTAATTTGTGTAAATTCACATCCGTATTCAATGCTATGAGTTCTTATAGTGCGCGCTAACGCACGTGGTTCCAACCGTCAATGCTGTATATTCAAGTTTATGCCTTGAGTGGCGATCGGCACTATGCGTCCGTCAAAAAGAAAGTAATTGACCAGTCATAGAGCCGTGATGAGCAGACAGAACGCGTAGTAAAGCTACCTTACTATCGTTTATGAGTAAGTACCGGAAGCTATTCATTTCAAACTATTAATTCAAATACAGTAACAACCCAACCAACGGCATTAAACATTGACACTGTACTGAAAAAGACATTACCCACTTAATTACACGATACAACACCATCCCAGAACACCGTCGTAATCATTTGCAAACAACAGTTTGTTTCTAAAACAAACCCCCATTATACAAAATGGCACCCCTCGTAACACAATCTCGTCAGACGCAATCTTAGACCCCCGTGGCGAAGGGATGGCTGAGGACGCACCTAGTATGTGACTGCATTGCAAGTATATGTTAGTAAAGCTAGCGTAGATTATAATATACTAGTAGCGATTTAGTTCGCGTATACATACTATACCACTAGCTACTCTGTTTTTCTTGCTTATAAACCTTCCTCTTTAATCATTCTATCTATTATTGAAAAACGAATTAAAATCCGTTGCGTAGTGTAAAAGATCTAAGCGTACATACATATTGATAGAGTGCAGGAAGCGACTTTGTTTTATACTGTGCTTATTTTAGACGTATGCTATATTTACTCGTGTACGGTATAGCAAAAGAATTAGTTAAAGTTGTCAGTCTATGTAATATTGTAGACTGTAAGGGCGCCGTAGGTTATCTTACGTCATTGAGTACAAAAAATGTTCACTTGGTAGTGATAGTAGAGGTTAGGAGACCTACAAAACTGATCTGCAAGAGCACAAGCTAGCAAAAAAAATTTCCATCGTAAACTTTGACTTTTCTTAGCGATAGTGGTTACTTATCTTCTTGTGTGTGTTCTAGAAAAGTCGAAGTTTAGGTCACTCTTGGCGTTAATGTCCCGGTTGTGCTCTCTAGCACGAGCGCATCCATTTGTTTGTCTAAGCAATATATCTTCTCGTAAACAGCAATAACAACTGAAAATATCACATCAGCAACTCCAGCCTTTCAAAACGGTACAAAACAAGATTCCATCTTGATTCCATCCATAAATTAAACCAACACTGTTATAATAGCAGTACTCCAACCGGCATTTAGTCGAAAGATCCTTTAAGTTCGATAAATAACCCTTCTATTGGCGGACGGGTAAAAACCACCCGGACAAAAGCGCGTTGGATCCGCGCCATGGCTACTGTCTGTTTAGAATGGAAACAAGGAGGGCCAGGCAGACGGGGGACTTGTTTCGGGGTCAAAAATACCCGAGGCGAAAACATTTACTTGTTATCTTCTACTGACGCCTTTATTTTTTCATTGCCTTAAATTTTATTTGCACGTTGATGAGGTTTTTATATATTTTTGGAAAGCTCATTTATAAAGCGAATTCATTTGATTTGAATAAATGAAGGAATGAACACTTTATTGCATATATACAGGATACAGTCGGCACATATCGGTAGCAACATTGAAAACAACAGGCTGCTTTATTGATTAAAGCGATTTCTTCCTGGCAACCTTTGGGCAACTATCAACTGGTTTGTGGGATAGGAATACTGTATCGCCGAAGAACAAAACGATAGTTAAGGTGCACCCATACCCGTGTTCCGATTAATTTGTATATATTGTACAACATTTAGATACAACAAAAAAACAGTAAGTAAGGCAACAGTAACAACAAAGTTTTAAAATGTCTATCATTTAAAATAAAACTTTTTTACACAAAATGAAACATTTGTTAATGTGTCACAAATTGACTGGTGCCGCCGTGTGAAGTCAATACTACTAACCGTGGTAACAAACCCGATAACATGTGTAGTGAAAGTGTAGTGAATAACCACGAAAGTCTTAAATCCTATATTTGTTAATGTGGTTAGTTTGGCCAAGTTTTATGGAATGCATTCAGATATAGTAAACAAATCGATACAAAAAAAAACAAAAGGTTACAAAATAAAACTTTTTGCAACTATTGAAAACACCGGTGTGCCATCTTCACGTACACTAAGTCTATGGATAGTACTCGGCGGACATTTGTCTTCAATGCTTCTAGAACCTTTGTCCACAGCAGGCAACACACTCGTCTGCGTAGGTCTTAAATGGCGCAGATTCAACCCTTTTTGCTGCTAAAAAGATTGCATTGCGCATAGCACTGTCGGCGACTGCTGGTACACACAGCGATGTATTCCAGCACAGAATTTTGACCCTTACAGCTAAGGACACAAGGTCGTAAAGTCCTGGGTAATTTGATATGCTTGCATTCGTAAGTGCAGCGTACTTTGTTTGGCTGGAGCCGTCTGCAGGATGCTGTTTATGAACTGGATTAGTTTAGTGGAGTCTATATGGCGTATTTGGTTTAGTTGCGAGACCTATAACCATGGTTAAGCAACGATTGCAGAGTCTAGAACTGGATGGGTGACCGTTTTGTACTTTAAAGCTAGCCGAACAGCATCGCAATGAGCTCGCCACTCGTTAGGTGTACCGCCTAATATTGTTGGCGAATCGAGGTTGACCAAAGTCTTTAGCTGGGGACAGACCGCTAACCAAGGTTAAGCAACGTTCGCAGAGTCCGAGAACTGGATGGGTGACCGTTTAAAGTAAAGTAAGTAAAGTAAAACACATTTATTACACTCAAACACACAGCACAAAATTCTTGAAATTAAACTTAAAAAAAAGAATCAAACAGAAACATAAACAAAAAAAGAAAAAGGAAAAATATACTCTAATCTCGTTACCTGTGTCATGTGGAGAGTGCAATGGGGCCACACTCAGCATATGCCACGACAGTTGCCGTGACGCTGGTTTTCAGTGGGCGTTTCGTTAGGTGTGAATCCTAATATCGTTGACTAAGCGAAGTTGACTAAGGTCTTTCGCTGGGGACCTTGAGACTGGTTGGGAGCCGATACGTGAGATCTCGTGACGTATCTTTTTTTTAAATCGAAGTCGATTCAGTGAATGCAGGTGCATTGGGTACTATCTGATTCTTGCTTGGTATTTACTATCAAACCGGCTCAGAAATAATTGATTCGATACGCTGACATTTATAAATATCAAATGAATATGGTTTACAATACGGAATGAATCCAAACGTAAGTCACGATGACACCGGTCACATTATCTCTGCACTTCGTTTTATGACTCTGTCATACGAAATTGAACCATATTGACGTAGAATAAGATGGATTATGGACGAAATAATATCAAAGACGCTGGGTGCACAAGTAGAACTAAGTATCAGTATAATATCAAGATCCCAAAACCTGTCAGCTCATTAATTCCTCCCTCATTGTCAGGCAATGAAATGTTGTCGGAAAATAAACGCGTGCGACCGCTACATGCATCAAAATAATCCGAGTGTTTAGCTGTACATGATTTTAAGCCGACACAGCGTGTCGGATTGACGCTATCAGAGATCGGCCCGCCTGGTCACAGTGCAGGGAAGAGGGACAGAGTAACGGCTCGGTAGCGTATTTGAAATCAACGGCAGTATCACTTATAACCTTATAATATCCTACACCTACTATTGTAATATTGTAAATGTGAAAGTTTGTAATAATGGAATTTGGCAGTAATGTATTATAATTAACTAACTTTAACAGGCTAAATTGTCTCCGGTTCAACCCAACATAAAGTTTCGATTTTGGAATTATCTTGGAACACACAGTGAGACTTGCCGTCGTAGTCAAACTTGTAGAATATAAGCCATAAGAAAAAAGAGTACCAATTATAAAGGACTAGTAGTCCCGATCGGATTTCTGTAAACATTAAACTGACATGCGGGACCCTATTATTTTTCCGGGATAAAAAGTAGCCGATGACAATTGGAAATAATGTAGCTTCCTATTACAGAAATAATTTTCAAAATGGGTCTATACTATGTTTTTTTATAACTATATAGTACTGGGGTTGAATACGACATGCTCATTGGTTCATTCAAATTAACTACGCTAAGGCGGCTTTCACGGCGTGGATTGATTATATCATCAAAGACTCTAGGTTCCATATTTTAATCCATATACTCCTTTTTGGACCTCCTCTCTCGAGTCATTCCACTGCCCTACCACATCACAAGGAACCCTGCACTGTGGCCTGTGCCGCTTTGACCCGGCGTTCGCGGGTGGTCCGCTGTCGGGGGTTAGTCCAAAATTGAATTTGGAAAAATCGATGCTGACGCGTTTCCCGCTAGCTTACGCTCATGTCGAATTGTCTCCCCTCGTTCGGGGCACATTCGCGCACTAACGAAGTTGGCGCACGGAAATTTGAGGTGACATTCTGTTTAAGTAACAGGTGTTTAAGGTTCAGATTCGTCTGATTTGGTGGTTTGAAGTTGTATTTTTTTTAAATGGTCCATGGACGGGAGTTTGACCGCCGCCTTACCAAGTGATATGTGACTGCGATGTGAATACGACTGCAAAACAGTTGGAAAAGCCGTCCATGAAAACATATTGTATGACGTAAAGCAATCGCATTGAAGAAATTATTTAAATACAGACGTAAACAATGTATTATTGTTTACGAAACTGAGGAAACCGAATTAAAATCGATAAGGTATTTATTAAGTTATAGACTGATTTGTAACTCCAAAAATGTATGAGCGTAGATGGATCTCATTCGACAGAAAAAGTGGGATGACTTTTTCAGTCGAATAAGTTTACTTATACTCAAATGTTTTCTAAACTACAGAACTGATTTCAACTGGCTTTCAAATATCTAAAATCTGGAGAAAATCACATCGAAATTGTTATATCGCTACAATGCTACAGATATATAGGTACACGAAGCCACAAGAACACAGATACACACGTAAAACCTATATTACCCCTCTTTTTTCGTCGGGGGTTAAAAATGTGGGGTGAATCGATTTGCTTGGCACCGCAGACGATATTTTTCAGATTCGGATCGGTTGAATGCAGTACGCTAAAGCTCTTACCAAAGTGGTTTGTGCGGATATTTTCGTCATCATCGTTATTAGAAGTGGAATATGATGCAATCCCTTGTTAAAATCAGCAAAATTTGGCAAAATTTTCATGTAAACAAAGTGAAGTTTCATCAATGAATTTCTTCCTCATGAAGCAAAAAAATCTGCAAGTAATCCCATCTGAACGCAACCCGTTGCAATTTTCGCACGAGCATTTTCAATGTACAACGTCATCCCGCAAAATAAGCCCTGTGCTTTAGCATATGCACAATTTCCACTTGAAAAATAGAGCGGGGCGCATCTCAGATCCAATCTCGTGCGCGGAACAAGCTTCCCATCATTTAGCTGAAAAATGGGGAGCGAATGCGTTTCACTGGGCTTCCAATAACTCGATAAAACTATCGATATTTTTAGTCCAACCATCGTCATTAAAGTATTGAAAACTAATAGACTAAATTTTAAAACTTATTTTTTTTGGCCCATTTGGATTTTTAGATAAGCTAAGTTCAGGCATGAGGATTTCTTTTTTGGGTTACAGTGACACAGTATAGAGTTCCAGACTATCGCAGCGCTCTTAAGGAAAACGGGTGCCAATCGCTGAGTAAGAGATGGTCGTTCGGACATGCACCATGAAAATGTATTGCGATATTTTGTCCCCCTCGTTGTCCGATAAAGGAAAGGGCAAAATAAGAAAAGTTCGTGAAGCATTCATCGAAGTGATTTCTAAGAAGACCCTACGCCGGTGATCCAGTCTATGGAACTCCATCTACTAACATAAGAGTCATAATCATCACCTTATCGTCTATACCGGCTTCAACTAGGCTTTGGTTTTTTACTACTATAGTACTTATCAGTACTCAATACACAAATTATATCGAATAATTACTGATAAATCTTGTCGTGGAAAGAGAAAATATTTTAGCTATAAGATGCTATAACTTTGTTAGTGTAAGTCTTGTTGGTTGTCCTAAATAAATAAATCAATAAATAAATCGAAAATTATGGATCTAAAGTATCGACACCTCTAAATTGCATCCCTACGCTTATCCCCGCACCCCTCGCGGATGCGAAATAAAATAATAGCGCCTACACCGGGAAATGGGTGATAAAAGAGCCACCATCTCCCCGCGCCATCGCCGTACATCACGGGGGACACGGCCCGATAACCGTTCAACGGTTACACTTAAATCAGCCTTGAAAATGTATTTAATAACCTGAAAAATAAGCGAAAAATGTCGGAAAAGTAATCCAATTACAGTTCAATCGAGTCTTTAGTAACAGTAGCAGAATACTAAAAATGTGTCAAACTGCCATTGACATGCGATTGCGATGCAATTAAAATTCAATCGACCCAGTATTAAATTAGCGGACTTAAGGCCTAGGTGAACCGCTAGGTGGCAGCGAATTGTGGCCACCAAAGTGGGTAATAAAACAGCCACCATCTCCCTGCGCCATCGTCGTATATCACGGGGGACACGGACCGATAACCGTTCAACGGTTACACTTAAATCATGCTTGAAAATGTATTTAATAACCTAAAAAATAAAAGAAAAACGTCGGAACGCTACTGGGTGTTTTAATTGTAGCAGAATACCAAAGCCATTGAGCTGCAGTTGAGATCCAATTACAATTCAATCGAGTCTTTAGTAACAGTAGCAGAATACTAAAAATGTGTCAAACTGCCATTGACATGCGATTGCGATGCAATTAAAATTCAATCGACCCAGTGTTAAATTAGCGGACTTAAGGCCTAGGTGAACCGCTAGGTGGCAGCGAATTGTATGCCACCAAAGTGGGTAATAAAACAGCCACCATCTCCCTGCGCCATCGTCGTATATCACGGGGGACACGTGATGTACGGCGGTATACCCGATAACCGTTCAACAGTTACACTTAAATCAGGCTTGAAAATATATTTAATAACCTAAAAAATAAGCGAAACATGTCGGAAAAGTAATCCAATTACAATTAAATCGAGTCTATAGTAACAGTAGCAGAATACTAAAAACGTGTCAAACTGCCATTGACATGCGATTGCGATGCAATTCACATTCAATCGATCCCTTAACCCTTAAGGGGTTAAAAAAACATTTAGTAACGAAGTTAGTAACAACCTCCTTTTTTGATATTTTGTGCATTCAACAAAATATCTGCACTACATACCACTCATTGCTTGCTACACTCAGATAACCTATAAGTCGCTACAAGTACAACACTTAATATGGTTTCATTTGTTTCAGGTACCTGGTTCAAACTAACAGCAAAGTCGAAACGTGAGCTCACAACCTGAAAGAATATATTATGCAGTACAGCTGTAATTCTGATACAGAAACCCAAGCTTTTGCACCAAACTTTTAACCTAAACTAAAGCAAGCGCGGAATAAAACAGCTTTAAAAATCAGCGTTGGTAAAGTTTCTAGTTTTGTAAACGGAGCGCAGCGTAGCTTCAAGACGCATCTGCATTTGGAGGGCTCATACTTGAAAAAGGCTTTTTGCTGTATTGTAAGTGTTTATGGTAGCTTTTTGTGGGAACATTGTTAAGAAGGATTGCGGACAAATTATTTATTTACTTATTTATGGTTATCATGATTTTAAAATTTTTGAATTGTGGTTCTTCAAGCACGTCCTACATCATCGGCTGCCTCATTGCTTACCACCAGCCAACTTTTTATAAACAAAAAAGTAGGAAATAGGTGTCCTTGTCGGTGAAAGAGCTCCTCCAGGAGGCCCAAGAAGCGATGCTTTGCATTCTTGGAGTCGGATGCGAAAGAGTTGCGAGATTATTTATTTTTATTAAATGGGCCAGGTCCTCATCTGGCCAATTTGATACCACCTTAACTGGTGGTGACGAAGCAACCGAAGATGGAGCATGCCTGTCTAGGAACAGCCTATTAATACCATCTTTTAAAGCCGTCAAAATGAGAGAGAGAGTAGAGAAAGACGAATTGGATGGCTGAAACGGGTCTGGGATTTACAAACAGTATAACGACTATGATTCATAAAGTAATATTTAGTAAATTCTTCAGACAGAGTGCAGTGATTGTTAAAAGCAATGAAAGGGTGGCGGGGACATGGCGAGTTCTTCATTTTTACGGTTTAGTTTTATTACTGTCTTTATTGCTCTCATTTGGACAACCAGAACAGTGCATTGTAATGGAAATCGCTACCCATCGTTCCACATTTGATATTTCGCGAGATTTCCGAGCAACACATCTTGTCCATGTGATGTCAGCTGTTCATTGAGATCTAATATCGTTTTTTTTTACTAAATAATTAATGTCTTAAAATATAGTTCGATTTTATGAGATCACAAGATTGATATATCATCATTGATCTCTACACACCAGTAGTAAACAAAGAGACTTCTATAAAGGCTTTGATGATAGATACACTTCAGACAGTTTCCACAAAGTGAAACTACATCTAGACACGCGGGAGCGTTTCAAGCCAAGTTCAAAAATCACATGCTAGTCCTCTTACATTTAGCTGATCAACTTATTATCGTTATGTTTTAAGCAAGTTATTGTTTTTATATTGCAAGGTTCTATACTTATATTTATTTGATTTGCTGGAAAAAACTACCCAAGCCAAATATTGCGCTCCAATAGATCTTAAGTTATTTGCTTTGTGTTAATAATTCGAATAAGTTATATTTCAGTATTGTCTACAGAACTTGGTACCAATTTAGATCTCAATGTCAGTGAAGTAACCACACCATAATTTTAATAATATTGATCTCGGCTCCCATTTTCAAATTTATATTTTTGGTGGGATTGTTGACAAGTGGCACTGGGCCAGTGGCAGCGTATAGACTGATAACCACGATTAAGCAACGATCGTAGAGCAAAGGAACTGGAAAGCTCATCGCACGCAGCGGAAAGCACTCGTTAGGTGTGCCTCCTGATACCGTTTGCAATGTTTTGCAAACGGTTGAGGTCCGCTGAGGTCCCTCAGACCGTTTAAATAGTCTCTTGAGCCGATTATAGCATCCCATGACGATTTATTTATAGTTCTCACACACATTATTTTTATCTTAGAACACATTACCAACTCCAACTCCACTATCCTCGAGCTGCATTTGCAAATATTCATGAGGAGCAGCGCGGGGCGCAGGGTGCGGGGCGTTCGAAAAAATGTAAGTCTCGTCCCGGCTATAAACTGCACCTGCCTCAGCCTTTCATATAACGTGATAAAGCGCGAGTTTTTCCCTGTCCAAACTTGACTTTTGGCACTAAGATAGTTTTGGGCGACGCGGTCTGGATGGTGCGTTGGATGCCGGTTTCTAACAAGTACATTAGCGATTAAAAATGATTATTTTGTTGAGTTCCACCTGCCAATGGCGTACCACCATTACAGTATCATAGTGTATTTTCTTTCTTTTTCTTTCTTTTACTACAACTACGTAAACCTTCCATCTACTCGCTCCATCGTCGCTTTCCATGAGGTGAGTTGAGGTCAAATGCAAAGTAAATTAAAAAAAAAACCTCAACAGGGTATTTTTTTCCACGTAGCACCCTCAGGGAACTGTTGACAGTAAGTACAGCGAATTAAAATGAATGTGATCAATAAATTAAATCGTCCATTTCCAGGCTATGAAATCAAGAGAGGTGAGGATGGTTGACCTGGCTAGTCTAATAAAAAAAATTAGGATTTCAAACGATAACCAGATTCTTTGCAGACGCATGTTACAAACAAGCACTGAATTTCGTATCCCTGATTACTGTCTCCATATGGCGGATCACACGATATCGTCCGGTTAGTACCTCACAAGCTCGGCCGGCACCGATTGCGCTCCTCTTTGGTTGATTTTCTGGACGACACGCCGGGTCCACTAGTGGGATATACATCTTAAGACGTCCATTGCCAACCACACGACATCGCCTATCCACACAGGAATTGTAGCGGAAGGGGCAAACCCTAATACTTTACCGGGAGTAGTGCAGCGGGGGAGCGGCCGACACATGTTGTGACAATTTGTCCCCGGACAATATCGCCCAGCGCTAAACTACCGTTGGATTTGCGATTTATTCCTCCGCAGTGAGCGTGTCACGCTAGTAATAAGCTCGCTTGATTTGTGTGGAATGGTAGAGAGACGTTATTTAGAACCCCCGACGAAGAAAGGGGTGTTTAACCCCTGGCGAAAAATAGGGGTGTTGTAAGGTTGACGGGAGCATGTGTGGCTCTGTGTATGTATATGTCATCTTAGCTCTCGCAGGGATGGACCGATTTTGATGCGGTTGTCTATATTTGAAAGCTAATTTAAACAATATGGTATTCAGCTCAAAATTGGTTTCGCAGTGTAGAAAATATTTCAATAAATGTAATATTGGTCGGGAGCTATTCGTTTTTTCTGTCAGTCAAGTTATTTTTATGCAAAAAGTAAACAATAGCTTGTCTGCTGTGCCATAGAAAAAGCTTATTAAGATTTTAGTTTTGGACCTAAAATATGTATAATATACGGGATTTCACGAAATGAATGATTGGAGCAAAAAATCATCTAAGTATAATGTTTTCGACGAATCCTGTTTTCATTGATTACGATTCCAAATGTTGGTGGAAAATGCAATAGAATACAAAACTCTTTATTTTCACACCAAAGGATACAAATACAGAAACAATATATGTAGCAGGTCGTAAAAGTGTAAGTAATTAGTTAGGAAGGATCTGTTGGTGTGCAAAACAATGCATGTCATCAAGTTAAATCTATGCATAGTATAAAACAAAGACGAATTATAATGCGGTTTTCAACAATAGATAGAGTGATTCAAGAGGAAGGTTTATAAGCTAGAAAAAAGGGTAGGTAGGGGTAAAGTAGATGTACGCCAATGAAGTCACGCTGGGTCCACTAGTACATAGAATAAAACAAAGTCGCTTCCCGCCGTATGTGTCATATATATGTGTATGTATGTACGCTTAGATCTTTTAAACTACGCAACGGATTTTAATGCAGTTTTCAAAAAAAGGGGAGGTTTATAAACAAGAAAATAGGGTAGCCTATGGTCCGTTTAAACTGACTTGTCTTATTTGGTTCAGTAAATTATGTATATAAACAGATAATGTGCAGCAGTATTCGTTGAAATTCACATTATATGTGTCTCTTATATAATTCTCAACATCTATACACAATATACGTAGCGTGATTGATACGGCAAGTCGTGATTTTAGGCATTGTTTGTTCACCAAATAGGACAAGTCAGTTTAAACGGATCATACCTAGCCTAGGTAAAGTAGGTGTACGCGAACGAAGTCGCGCCGAGTCCTCTAGTATAAAAATAAAAGTCCGATGAAACAAACAATCCAGTGCTTTCCTTTCCAAAATAAACAGTGAATCTCAATAGAGATCGAGACCTAAATCCGCTCAGTTTGAATTTGAAAATCTTCAAAGAATGGATACCGAGCTCTTAGTTTCGAGCGTCGTGGATTCTTATTTTTATTTCCCCCTTTAAAGACTTCAACAAGCGTCTGATGTCATTTTACAGATTTTCTTTAATATATCTTGCGAAGAGAGCTCAGGTTTTTCAGTCTTATTTTAACGTCAACAGCTAGTTCAAATGCAATATCAAACTTAAAGGTATACGTAAATTGATGTAGATGTGGATAACGACGCGACGCCCAATACTCGGCGATATGGAGGACAGTGAGTCGGAAAGCGGATTCTGGCAGAAGCCGGGACTGACCGCTCGGACGATGATGATGGCAATTATTATTATTATTTATTTATTTCACAGTTTTACAGCATATACATTATTATTCAAAAAGGTGAAATGATGATTGCACATTTTATATTTTTATTTGGAGTACATTACATACATTAAAGTATATTATGAGTTATTAATTTAACTTTTGTATAAATCAATATATTCAAAGGGTGGTTTTTTATGTAATTATACTAGCCAGGCATTTGACCTGGCGGTCAGTGACGATACGGCCGATAAGCATGCCTGTCTATGAACAGCCTATTCACTAGCCTTGGAGCCGTAGATTATAATAATCAGGGAACAGTGTTCCCGGAACACACTCGCAGGCAACGCTTTCCAAAGCGGCTCGTGCGAAGTGTATTCTTCTTCCTCAGTCGTTCACTCTTGACAGAGTGGTCGTGGTTTCATGACGACGCGTCTTCTCTGGATAACGCAGCCCCCGCGATGCGCCTCCACTTGTTGCGGTCTTCAGCGTTACGGGAACATTCAACAATTGTACTACGTGTTGCAGCCTTTATTAGGTCTGTCCAACGCGTAGGCGATCGACCTCGTGATCGTTTGCCCTCCACTGTCCCTTGGACAACGAGTCGTTCCATGGAGTTCTGGTTTCGAACAATGTGTCCGAAGTATTTGAGTATTCGTATTTGCACAGTCGACGATAATCTTTCCTTGATTTTAAGCTCTTCCAAAATCGAGACATTGGTCCGAAACGCAGTCCAAGGAATCCGTAGCAGTCTCCGCCAGCACCACATTTCCAGGGCATCGATTTTGCGTCGGTCTTTCAGGCGAACCGTCCACGTTTCTGCGCCATACAGAAATATGGAGAAAACTAGGCTTCTCATCAGGCGGACTTTCGTGGTTTTGGTGATGTTGCGGTTGCCCCAGACTTTTTTCAGCCTATCAACAGCAGATCTTGTAATAGCACATCTCCTTCGGATCTCGTCCTCACATCCCCCAGTATTCGTGATCGTGGAGCCGAGGTACACGTAGCTTTGGACAACTTCGCAGTTGCCAATCCTTGAAATATCTGGTTGATTTAGTTCGGCTCGGTCCACGATCATCATTTTGGTTTTGTCTCTGTTGATCGCAAGTCCGAAGGAGAGGCTCATTGTCTCAAGATGCGCCAACAGCTGCTCCATATCCTCTCTTGATTGGGCGAGCAAGGTTGTGTCATCGGCATATCGCAAGTTTGACGTCTTCCGGCCCCCCACTGAAACTCCCTTGTCCCATTGCTCCAACACAATTCTCATTATACACTCCGTATAGATGTTAAACAGGAGTGGAGAAAGGATGCACCCCTGGCGAACACCAGCCCGTGTCTTAAAACATTCCGAATCGACATCGTCTATTCGAACAGCCGCAGTTCCGTCCTCATATAGGCAGCGTATGAGATGAACTAGATGGTTAGGAACTCCCATATGAATGAGTACGTCCCATAACTTATGCCATTTCACGGTATCGAAGGCCTTTCTAAAGTCGACAAAGCAGATATATAGTGGGCTGTTGAACTCTCTAGACTTTTCGATTATTTGTCGAAGAATTAAAATCTGCTCTCTTGTTCCACGACCCCTGACGAATCCTGCCTGCTCTGCAGCTATTTCAGGATTCAAAAAAGCCTGCAGTCTGGTGTTGATGATATGGAGGAGTACTTTGCTAGCGTGGGAAATCAAGGCTATGAGTCTGTAGTTGCTACATTTCTTTGTGGATCCCTTCTTGTGTAGTGGTATGAACACGGAGTGAGCCCAGTCACGGGGCCATTTTCCTGTCTCCCAGACACCATTGCAAATAGTATGCAGCATCTCAACTCCGTATTCGCCTGCCGCTTTGAAGATCTCTATTGGGATGTTGTCAGCTCCTACAGCTTTATTCATCTTTAAATGATTGATTGCGGCTCGGACTTCGCTCTTCAGTATAAATGGTTCCATAGTGTTACGCGCCGTTTCTGACAGTGAACCACTGTTATGTAACTGCGCCGTGCTGCTGTCAGTAAAAAGTTGCTTAGAATAATCTTTCCACACGCCCACAATATCCCTTATTTCTGTTACAGTCGCTCCACTTGAATTCTCGACAGCCCAGGTCTTAGGTTTAAATTGACGGGTTATACGGCGAATCTTCTTAAATAAATCTTTCGTTTCGTGGCGCTCAGCATTTTTTTCCAACTCTAGGCAGATGTTTCTGAGATGGTTATTACGATCTCTGCGAGAAGAAGATTGAATCTGCGCGCTCATCAAATTTAAATCCTGGCCAGGTGCACCCTTGGCTTTCATCTCACGACGTCGCTCCACGAGGCGCCAGGTATCGTCTGACATCCAATGTTGGTGTTTTCCTGTAGATCGAATAGGTTGTGTCGAGCTTAGAGTCTCTTTAAGTTGTTCCTTTGCAGATTTCCAGAGCGAGTCAGGGTCATCACCCAATGATCTCGACCTCCATGTGTTGTTGCCAGCTGCCAGTTGGTTCCTAAAAGCTGTTTGGTCTGTTATTTCGAGCTTCTTGTTAGCTTTACGAGGGATGGAGTTTCGTAACTTAATTTTGAGATTGCAAACAAGGAGTTGATGGTCAGACTGACAGTCAGCTCCAGGCAGTGTGTGTGCGTTCATAATTGAACTTCGCCATCTTGACCTTACAAGAATATAATCAATCTGATTCCTATGTTTGCCATCAGGGGACGTCCAGGTGTATAGCCGTCTACAATGTTGCTGGAATACAGTATTCATAATAGTGAGACTGTTGTCAGCCGCAAACTGGAGTAATCTCTCCCCTCGATTATTTCTTTGGCCGAGACCATAGTTGCCTACAATATGCCGCAAACCCGCATCCATTCTTGTGTCACCCACTTTAGCATTAAAATCGCCAAGTATTATAAGCAATTCCCTGTTTGGTATTGTTGCAATTGAAGATTCAATGTCAATGTAGAACCTTTCTACGTCTTCATCTCTTGCCGCGCTGGTGGGTGCATACACCTGTATAATATTCAAGGGGGTGGGTGATGCATCGAGCTTCATTGTCACAATTCTGCTGCTGACAGGGTTATATCCTAAGACTGCTCTAGTCCAATGTTTAGGGATTGCAATCGCCACTCCGGCGTAGCTGCTAGTATCATCTCCCGAATAATAGATGGTGTGTTTATCTAGGTTACGATGACCACTACCCTTCCAATGAGTCTCGCTTAAACCAGTAATAATGGTGTCGCATCGCTGGAGCTCATGATCCAAGATGTGTAATTTAGTCTCATCGAGGAGTCCACGTACATTCCATGTACCAATTCGGATGTTCTTGCGTAATTGGATTTGTGCCCTTCCAGACGCATGCTTTCCGAGGGATGCCTGGTTGCCTACATTTCCTCGGCCGGTAGCCCATTTAACACTTTGAGTCCCGGAAAACTCATAGCGCCGGTCGCTACGCGGGTCGCTCGGCAAACGTACTCTTGAATTATGCCGCATTTTCATCATGTAACTCTCGTGGGAATGGATAATGTAGTAGTATCCCGTTGCTTTCTACATCGCGGTACTACAGACTCAGTGTCTGTAGAATTCTGTTAGTGAACCGGTCCAGACTAAACTTCCTTACGCTTCACCACAGTACTGATGGCTACCGCTGCCCTCCATCAGGATCCAGGTACTACGCCCCTGTGGCTCGCCTCCTCCGCTGGTTTGGCCGTTCCGACAGCTGCTGTCTCCGCCCTTCCCCACCGTTGAGGTCTTCACCCGTAACCCTGGGCACGGGCTCCGCGCTATACCCCGCAGTACTGGGTCCCTGCTGAACTTCGCCATCTACACACTCCGGCCTACTAGAGTGTAAGATGCCCACCCCCGCGACGAGGACGCGCCAGACAGGAATTGCCCAAGTGAAGAGTAGAGAAGGTGACTCTACTCCTCCAGGGGCCGGGTTAATTGACGTGTATGACACCACGCCAAACACGCCAAACAGCTAAGCGTATATAGCGAAGTGTATATAGTTAGTTTAATATTAAATTATTTCCAAAAGAGTTTGTTCAGTTTAGACATAAAATATATATCGTTCTGTATACTTATCTGTGGTTCATCCACATCCCAGCTTCTTCGCGTCCAGTCGCCACAACCTATAGGTGTTGATTCGATGTATAGGTCTATCTGTCTATCCCTTTTCGAACTTCAATCGCTTCCCCACACAACAAGCGTGTTTGCCCATAAAAGTTTTCGCGGGTGCGAACTGTCTATGACACTTTGATGGATCCACCAACTTAGTTTTTTGTTCGGAATAATAATGCCTTGAACCCGGCCGGCACTTGTTTTTGCGAGTCGCTTTTGTTTTTGGACGGAGACTGTTCTAAACAAAACACAGTTGAGTTGGGCTGGTCGACTGTGTTTGCGAGAGTATATTAATTTGCAATATAATAATCATCTTGGCGTTGATGTCCCGGTTGTGCTCTCGCGCATGAGGGCTCGAGGTCCATCTTGCAGATCAGGTAATTACAGCAGAGCGACTGTCATCTGACTTTCATTAGCTGTTAGCATTCCCTGTTACCTGAGTAACCTGATAAGATTGGACCATGGTTACACTTTCAGTTGCTTGAATGAGCACGTTTTCTCATTTTCCATCACCGTACGAGCATCAGTTACAATTTAACTCAGAAAAAGTAATTGGTACATAGCGGCAGTGTCTTCCTTTGCATGAAGAACATGGGGTTCCCTAAAAGGCATGTCTACAGGCCTCGAAGGCCGGCACCGCATTCGCTCCCCTTAGATTGCTGATATCCTGGACGACGGTGCCCGCTTTCCATTGGGTGGACCGTCCGTCCGTGTGCTGCCCTAGGCAATAAAAAAAGAACTGTGGCTCTTACTCGGTATCTCACGCTTATGAGTACAAGTCAGACCCGCTAGCGCCCACCGACGCTTCCACAGAGTATAGTTCAATAATTTACATTTTATTCACTTATACGAGGCGGTTACCGCCATACAATGTCTGCGCTACGTGGCTGAACATCGTAAACTCCAATATAAACTTGTGAGCACAAAGAATGAAGATATTTATATGAGAAACACGCCCACGTGCGGCAGTCTCCAGCCCATAGACTCGTGAAATACACACACTTAAATTCTGCGCCAGCTTTTGCTGGCTTCGCCGACCTATATTTTTTATCTGCATTATCTGTTCTCTGGTCAAGGTGTTGGATTTTTACGGCAAGTGTGAATAGATAACGCCACTATTCAATTTAATTCATTCTTTGCATCCCCATTTACTATGTTAGTAATTCCTTAAAACTAGATAGGTAAGCGTGCTTAGATGGCATACGGCACTATAGTTCAGACGTACAATATTTTTTACTGTTCACTGTTACAACTGTTCTGCATTTTTGTTGTCTGCGCTATGGGCGACAATTACCGCTTATCATCAGGTGGGCTGCTCGTTTGCCACTGCGTAGTATTGAAGAATATTCCAGTAAATATTCCAAATACTATCAAAATTCGTACGCCAACAACGCGTGCCAGCCCTAATACAACCCAATTCACAAAACTCGATAGCTAAGTAACGCAAAAACATTTTGTACGACAACATCTCCTGTTTTTTCTGTAATGCGTATGCTACAGTAGTTCCTCGCGTAAATATGGATCGGATTTTTCTCGGGCCTTTTGCATTTTTGATGTAAAGACGCACGCGTGCCAATAGTAAAATATGAAGCACTGTCTGTTCTTACGCACGTGATGTTGGTATCAATAGGAATTAGGGTCCGCAGATGCCGGGCGGGTCATTGCTTTGGCATCTGAAATATCTGAATGTTTAATCGGATCGCCCTTTTGAGGAAAAGAGGCGTAGGTTTCTAAAGGGAGAATTGTAACACGGATGGTTTGGGAAATAATATTTGAGACACAAAGATGGCATTGACTTGCTTGGACTTTTTCGCTTGGGGCGTCGGTGGCCGAGCGGTTGGGGTATCCGACTCGTTACCGGGTTCGAATCCCGCTGCGGCATTGTACCAATGACTCTTTTCTGAGATGATGCTAATCTATGCTCTTATGGTGAGCGTAAACATCGTGATGAAACCTGCACATTCAGGCGACTGAATGTGTAACCATGATCCAATCTGATCAGGTTTCCCTGCTAGCAAGGTGACGAAGTTCAGGTGGCAGTCGCTCCACTATGATTACCTGATTTGCTAAATCCTGGATAATCGTCAAGGCGGACCCAGAACCTCGTACGCGAGCTCACAACCGGGACATTAACACCAAGAGGTTTATTTTTAATGATGGGGTCGACTAGGTGAAGTACAAAAATTGCAGGTATTTAAGCAGTTATTTCATGTAAATCTAAAGTCTTTCCAGCCCTTCCAATTCGAATATCCAATATCATATAATTTCCTTATTTCTTTCAACTTTGTTCGTTCACTAAACATAACATTGTCTTATTTTCGGTTCAGCACATTCTACAATAACCTTTCTCTCCATTTTCCACGAAGTATACATAAATACGGTCACGCCCTTTTCCAGTAAATTCCACATTGTTCCACTTGCTACGGTCCTGTCTGATAAATCTCTCTCTCTCGAAAATTATATTGTCATCCATGCAAAAGTGAAACTCTAGCTAGGCCATTAAATCCTTCTACCTTCATCGCATAACATGTGAATGTGCTGTCATTTCAGGTAACAATAACTATCATAAATCGAATTAACTAGAAATAGCAAAGAACTATTTTTAAACAGCAAAGTTTTCATAGACAACATATTTGAAGAGCTATATTTACATTTTTGCTAGAAACGGTCGTTCTAGACGTTGTTTGTGAAAAAGTAAATTTCATTTGCTTCATTCTTTAAAAATAGTTCATTGCTATTTCAAGACCTTTAATTGAACAGATCTTTGATAATTTCTCTGGTCCAAACGTTGTTACAAAATGATAAACAAGAAACCGTGATCACTCCTTTAAAACGTTAGGAATGTATGGGCTTCGCGAGAACGGAAAATAATACTGCCTATATTAAATACTTTTACACCACAACATCAACAATTTTACTTTATCCATACATATTCGCATGCATAAAGCGATTTCATTTACATAACACAGAGTATAGATGTGGCACAACAATATAGTGAGTTAAAATACGTCGCAGAATACAGGACTCAACGACCCTGTTTTAAAACTGACTAAATAAAACGGGGCAAGAGTGAGTCGGATTTGTGTACGGGTACATGACATTCCAGTAATATAAAAACATATAAAAAATAATCTTGGCGTTAATGGCCCGGTTGTGGTCTTGCGCACAAGGGCCCGGGGTCCGCCTTAACCATTATCCAGGATTATGCAGAGTAGATAATTACAGGGGAACGACTGCCATCTGACCTCCATGACCCTGCTACCAGAGGAACCTGACCAGATTGGATCATGGTTCAGTCTCCTGAATGTGCAGGTTTCATCACGATGTTTTCCCTCACCGTAAGAGCATCAGTTAGCATACAACAAAAATATGCAAATTTTTTGTCTGGGAATTGTTATACCGGTGTAGTGTGATAGCTTTTAACCCATGACGAAAATAGGCTTTGTGTGTCTGTCTGCGGCATAGTAGCTCCGGAAAGGGTGGACCGATTTGGATGCGGTTTTCTCTATTTGAAGGCAGTTTAATCGAGATTCTTCTTTACTTTGTTTCAGAAGAATCTATTTTGTAATTTAGAAATATTTCGGTTTAAGTAAACTTTTTTGGTTGGAATTAAATCACTTTTTGTACATTTGTTTGTTAAATATTTTTTGGTTGGGTTATCCGACTGTTTCTGTCGGTTAGGTTATCTGTAAAAATTCTAAAGCTTAAAAACGTAATATTATGTAGCTATTACCGTTCCAAAGTCAGACATCGGAGTAAAGCCCGTAATAGGTTTTAATCTTCAGTTACAGAACCCTAAAAACTGCGGACAATCCAAACCAGAGCCCATAAGAGCTACTTTTCTTTTTTACAACCCCAACCAATTTATGCCTTACTCGTGGAGGAATAAATGCAAATACATTCCAACTAAACGTGAATTTGGACAGCGATGTGTGGAAGTGTGGAATGGACGCGTCGTTGCTTCCAATTTAATTAAAGGCCACCAAATAATTTAAGCTCTGTAAGCGTCCAGATCAAAAGCAGCCGAATTTAGGACAATGCGCATGGCTGGCTATGCTTTTGTTGTATATTTAGTACATTGGGTGTGGTAATTGTAGGCTTTTTGTTCGCTATGTTGGACATAAGGGCCTCATTAATTATAATATCTTATCTACATGGATTTATAGTTGTACGTATTCATAATTTTTTTATTAAAATGGAATACGTTTATTCTAAGAGGGTAGATTCTAAACTGGTTTCCAAATAGACAAAACCGCATCGAAATCGGTCCATCGGTCCATCGGTCTACGATGTCACATACAGACACACACTTTCACACATACACAGAGCTACAGGGACACAGAGCTACAGATACACATATCAAACAACTAACACCCCTCTTTTCACATCGACCGATAGCATCAGGGGTTAAAAAATGCAACTGCATCCCTAAAATTGAAAACTACGACGTTAACTCTTCAAAATGGCGACGTACGCTGCCTTGTGTACCCTGTTTGCTACACAGCATCCTGTTTCTACAGTATTGTAATGATGTTTTGAATTCCGTTGTCAACCCGCTGCTTATTCCGTATTGCATTTATTTAAACTCCTTTGTGGGCACTAAGTCGCTTCTTAGTGTTACAATTTTCTCCTGCAGCAACGCAGTTGCAGGTCTCGAGTCGGTTCTAAGTTGTTTACGTTGTTGTCTACGTGAATGGTTTACGCTAAATTAAATAGTACTATATTAAACAGTATTGTGTTCCTGCCGGTGAGTAAGGTCTCCAGTGCTCCATGAGGTAGGGATTTGGGGAACCGTGGCTTTGGCAGTGGAGGGGCCTTTTTGCTTCTAGTGGTGAGTCCATTTTCAATATTTACAATGGCTATATTACTATTGTTTTTTAAAGTATATAAGTAGTTTATCAGTTATCTAGCACCCATAATACAAGCTTTGCTTACTTTGGGGCTAGATGGCGTTGTTTGAGTTTGTCCACGATTATTAATTTTATTTACTATGTTGTAGGTACCCACATTGTAGGTAAAAAGTACACAAGGCAGCATTTGAGAGGTGACGCGTTGCGCCACCTCTCAAATGCTGACTGAAAAGACCCAGCCGTTTCTCCTCAAGGAAACTACCGCTAGCACCAAAAACATTGTAAAGTGTATATTTCTGGCTTCAGAATAAAAAGTTACTCTCGGAGTCTCTGAATGCAGACAAGTTGCAGATCCACATTGGGGGAAATCGTTCTCGGCATACTGATGCTGTGCTATTATGTATTGTTGTCGTTTTCGTAAATGTTTGACGAGTCAATTGTGTTGTTGTAGTGTTGTCTTTCGTGTAGGTGCATCTGTATTTCGTTTCTCTCTACCGTAATTGGAACCATCGACAATACCACGCAAAGGTAAACTGGATGGCGAGCGAATAACGGAAGCAACGTACTGTACTTACCCTACGGTGTAATGTAATTATGTAATGTAATGAGTATTATGTTCTCATGATCGCATAAGACTAAAATTTGCACAACGAAAACGTGTAATTCTTTTTTTATATAAATTCAACTAAATTAGATACCTTTAGCAATTTGCAGATACGTTTGCACGTCCATATTCATCTGCTGTCGCCGCCCACCATCGGGCAAGCCGTAAGCTTGTTTACCACTTTAGCAGTATAAAAAAATCTACAACACGATTAAGCATACAAAATCAATTCGCTGACGACAGAACCGATAACGATAGAGCCAACACAGTACCGCCATTGAGCAGATTCAAAATGGCCGCCCAAAGAAAACAGAGTTCAAAGGTTCAAACAGAGACGTCTCGTAATGTGTTTACACGGGGCGAGTCAATTATCTTCAGCAAACACGAGTCACGAGTCAATCTGGGGCCCGTTAATTGTGAAGGGCCCGATGCAGGGACGGTAATACCCGATAATATTTGCATCGGCGCGAGGGGTGGGGTAGAGGCGCGGTGTGACTCAATTTTGGTGAAGATCGAGGCGAAAATATCGATTTTGTGATAGATCACGGTTTGACTCAATTTCGGGGAAGATCGAACCGAAAGGATCGATTTTGCGATGGGTCGCGGTTTGACTCAGTTTCATTGAAGATCAAATCGCTAGGATCGATTTTGTGGCGATTTTTTAATCGATTTAACCAAATCAATCAACCAATAATTATCACAGCCCATAACATCCACTGCAAGACTTAGCTTCTCTCCTCTCCGTGAGAGAGGAGGTTAGTGCCATAATCTCCACGCTATACAGGCGAGTTGGAGATCGTCATCTTCATCTTACCATCCGGAAGACGCCTGCTGCTGCTGTTATAAATATGGCAATGGAAAATGTTGCTGCCCATTTTGCAGTCTACGGAGATTAAAATTAATAATCAAAAAAATTATCATCTTGGCGTCAATATCCCGCTTGTGCTTATCCAGAATAGGACTGCCATATGACCTACGTGACCCTGTTAACAGAGGAACCTAATCAGATTGGATCATGGTTATATATTCGAGAATGTGCAAGTTTCAGTCAGGTGTGTGTCAGTAGATGAAACATACACGTCGAAAACTAAATAAAATTGATTTTGAAATTTGGTTGACCTTTGATACGATCTTCTGGAACTCCGCGGATTGGACCGATTTGTTGTGATCAAATACATTCAACGATACTTGGACGCAGCCCTAATACGGGAAACGGGGATTATTACGAGATATAAAAGGCAGAAGTAATGCAGACTGATCTGTCAGTACGTGCATATTTTATAAGTGCACTCATATATTGCATTAGGGTGGAGATATATTATATATAACTTAGGAACACTTAGGAGGAAGTACCGAGCTCGATCCCCAGAGCCGTCGTGTACAGTAAACTGCAGAGTAAAAGACCCCCCACCAACATTTAATACCTATGCTAGAAGATCAGTAGGCTAATTACGTAACTGTGTTGCTAACAATTATGTGATTTCAATAGGTAATTGAAAGTATTACTTTTGCAATGACGTATCATTTTTTCATGGATTCTGTTGCTAACAAAGTTCCATTGCAATAAACTGAAACTACTATTAAATCGATCATACGTAATTGCAAAAGTAACCATTTCAATCATTGAAATCAGAGAATTGTTTTCGATTTTCAATTGATCACTAATCGATGCTCTTACGGTGAGTGAAAACTTCATGATGAAACCTGATTCAGATTCAAATTACCTGAACTCCTAAATCCTGAATCAGGGTTTAGCCGGTTCTCGGGCCTTCGTACGCGAGAACGACTGCGATATTGACTCCAATATGATTAATACCGGAGATGAAAACTTTATCATACTTGAAACAACAATCTACAGAAAAGTTACAATACATTCAAAATCGCATACGAAGCATTGTCTCTGTAGAACTCGAGGCTCGTTTTTTATTACACTGTACGTTATCTTTCAACTGGGAACACAAAAAGGCAAGCATTTCGCTGCAGGAACTGATAAGGCGGCGATAGCGATCCTGTCGGACTCCTCAGGCTTGACGGGACCGAAGTCCAACTGCTCCCATACACTTAAGTAGGCTTTATTTTATCAGCCTCACACAAGGACGAAGAGACTAGTGACGGGCGATTGTTTAAAAAAGTAACGATCGAATTATTCGAATAATTTAGTAAACTATTCGAATGACAATTCGGATTTCAAATGAAAGGAAAATCCGTTCGGATGAGTTTTTCATTCGAATTAATTATTCACGAATGTTTACAATCGAATTTAAATAGCGAATGAATAATTCGAGATGTTTTTGTTTACGGATAGGTACAAAACATATGTATATTGTTAGTTTTTGCGCATCAAGGTTTCGGAGTTTATTAGAATTTGAGGACTAATCGTTCTTGCATCTTAATCTTGTTGCTAACCAAGAAATAATTTGTGTTAATCGTACGTAACCCTTTATCATGTGAGTTCGACTCGTACTTGGCCGGTTTTATTTGATTAATATAAATTATTTGAATAATTTGTTTACACGCCAATGATTCTTTTCCTCCCAAATATTTCGAACAGCACTGGTATACAATCGAATAATTCGAAAGGACCAACATTCGAATGAATCATTTCTACTCGCCCATCGTTAAAAGAGGCATACCTATATTTAGAGAGAACCTAGTCTCCGCTTAAGCCTGAAAAATGCGGTAATTTGTTTAGTAATAAAACCTCCGGCCAACGGTCAAGAGCTATGGAGGTCAGCGGGTATATATCACTAGTTTTTGCCTGAGACTGTCTACGCCCCAACTTTATGGCGTTGGGCTGAATAAATTTCTCGCAAAATAAACTCTCTGGCCTTTATATTTTTAAAGTTTGGACGTCTCACGCGAAAGTTGTGCTCTGCGGAGGAGGTGTAAACCGAAATTGGGTGCGAAGGTATAGTTAAGGTAATTTTATTATTAAAATTTGCATTAATACATAGTAGTGTACGTAACTCAATGAAAATCATCATATTATATTTAAGAGTGGGTCGGTGTCGCCACTCGCCGTAATATTAATAAGTTGAAATAAATCGTCCATTGGTCCCCGACCGCTTTCAAGTTTAAATTAATTTAACATTTGCACTACCCCATCCAACATTTGGCTTGTTTTTAACTTTTCAGTTTTTTTATTAGCAGTCGGTTGAACTACTTTTTTTATCTTATAGTTCGACGTGAAGAATGTGCCTTCATAAGAAACTATTTTCGAAAGTGTAATTGGAATTAAAATATGAGTGTAGATTATAGATTGTCTCCGCAATATCCTCCGCAGGCCGCATGGCATTCAGTTATGTTCGGAAACAAAAAGTAGAAGTTTTATCAAGTGGTAGGACTCGGTCAAGCCTGAGTCCGCCTGGGTGAGTACCACCGCCTCATCTATTTCTGCCGCCAAGCAACAATTGTAGCATTATTGTGTTTTGGTTTGAAGGACATGGTAGCCAGCGAAATTACAGGCTTGAGGCATTTCATCTTAGTCCTCACAAGTGACAAGCACCTACTTACTGCTTTTTTTGTGATACGGTTCTGCACCTAAATGAATGAATCATACATGTTATAGACGACAGTTACCATTAACCATCAGGTACCGCTTGTCACTAAGTAGCACAAAAAAAGCCTATCCTCAAAACTACATGCCAACTACAAGTGGACTGCAATTTCGATGCAGTAATGTCTACTGCACACAATTGGCACCTACCTATACCTACCGCAAATGAAATACAACCGTTTTGACCTTCACGACTCTCAAACCCGAGCCGACGAACAAATAGACAATTCCCAGATTCCCACATGTAACTCTACCCCGGATTGGGTAAATAAAAACGTGAAATACCCACAACGAGAGACGAGGCCAACCAGAAACAGCCATTTTGAAACTCTTGTAACCTGACGCTCACTGTTGCGAATGAGGTTATGCTTTCCACAATCGTGCGTGATATCTTCTAGCCGGTTATTTTATCTATGCATCTGATGGAGATGAGGTCAAATTAGGTATAACCTATCTTATTTGTAAGACGGTACGGTTTAATTTCCTAGCCAACAAAAGAGACACATTGCCTTCTAGTTAGGTGCAGAAATAATTTGGCCTGTTAGTACGTTAACTGATGTATTATGTTACTGAATGTGGAAGGAACATGAGACGAGAGGTTAAGTTTTTATTGTCTCGGTCACGTGGTTTGCTTTGTTGTTTTTGGGAGTGTCGTGGTATGTGGACACCCTGTGTATTTGCAGAATACGTTTTTTCTTAGTCTGGCTAGTATGTATCATCTCGGTGGTAATGTCCCGTCATACTCTCGCGCACGAGGGCCCGGGGACTGCCTTGACCATGATCCAGGATTTGGTTGATCAGGTTATTACAATGGATCGCCTGCCATGTGACCTTCGTGACCCTGCTACCAGAGGAACCTGACCAGTCTGAATGTGCAGGTTTCACGATATTTTCCCTCACCGTGAGAGCATCGGTTAGTATTCAACTAATGTACATAACTCAAAAAAGAGTCATTGGTACATGGCCGCACTGGGATTCGAATCCCGTCGCTTACGAGTCGGATACCATAACCACTCGGCCACCGACGCTCCGGGTCCGGTCGAGTGTCTGGCTATTGTTCACCGAATTTTATCGATACCTAGTAAGAGTCTGTAAGCTCTGCCTGGATTAGCATTCCGTTACAAGGTGCCATCCAGCTCCTGAAACTGTTCAACAAGTTTCAGGGTCCCCAGCGGAAGAACTTGGTCAATCTCGCCGAGACGACGGTGAATATCGTTAACCGCTACCGTCATGTGAATATATTAAGAGGCAAAGTTGACGAATGGCGAGCTTATTGTTGAAATTTGACCAGCCTCAAACTACGAAACGGTCACCCATCCCGTTCCCCGATTGCGTGCGTTGCTTAACTTTGGTTATCAGTCTCGCAAGCACACCACTAGACTATCCGCTAATGGATTGTCACGCAAGTAATGAATGAATGATACCTACCTCAAGGCTGACATGATCCAGGCTATAATCCCTTCCAAACCGGTCGCTATCTGGCCATATCTGGCCACATCGGGCCGCAGTAGGCCAGACAGATATCTGAACAGGGATCGCGCATTCAAATTATTTCCGGTTGCCGCGAGGCGGCCAGCGATCTGATCCTGGCGCAGACCGAGAAATGCGAGACCCCACAACGGTGTGGGAATTTGGTTTTATATCATGTTAATGTAGCTTTTCTAGAGGAGAAGTGTGCTTGTTTGTAAGTTTGTGAGTTTGTATGTTGGGGGAAATCTCCAAAACAACACAAACTATATTTTAAAAATTATTTCACTAAAAGGAAGCTATATTATTACCGAGTATCGTAGGGTAAAATAGTAGGAACCCCCGGAATACTTGAATGTTTACAGATATCCAAACTGCGCGCGGGTGATATGCGCGTGAAACAGCGACTGTATAAACAGCATACCAAAATTTGTAAAATTCCATTCCGTGCTTTGTTACTGTGATGACTATGATGAAATGCCTCATGCCTGTAATTACGCTGCTACTTTATCCTTCAAGCCGAAACACAACAACGCAAGCATTTATGCTTGGCGGCAGAATTAGATAAGGCGGTGGTACTCACCCAGGCGGACTCCTCAGGCTTGCCAGAGTACTACCACTTGAGTGATATTGCTGCCAAAGATAGCTTATTTGCTGTGGTTTTAAAAGAGTCTTGATTAAAGTGTAATCGTATCAATAACCTAACCGACTGAAAAAGTCGGATAAACCCCGACCAAGTTTACTTAAACTCAAATATTTTGCACATCTAAACCGATTTTAATAAAACAAAGCTAAGAACCAACAAACCAAATAGAGAAAACCGCATGTAACAACATGGAGTTCTTCAAGAAAGGGGTGAAAAGGTCGGCGAAATTTACGGGGTCGGCAACGCGTGGTTGATGCCCCTGGTATTGCAAACGTCCACAGGCTGCGGCGACTGCTTACCATCAGGCAGGCCGTAAGCTTGTTTGCCACCTTAGTGGTATAAGAAAGGACCATCCGTTCAGAGCTACGATGCCACAGACATATAGACAAAGCCACAGATACACACGTCAAGTTTATAACTCGCCTCTTTTTTCGTCGGTGTTTAAACAGCGCCATGCGCAATCTACGCAATCAACGGTCAGCTCTTAATCAAGATGTCAATACATCTACTCCAGCCCCGAGTCATCTCCCGTCCGGCCCCAGGATTACCATTTTTAATTAAATTAGCCCGCGCCACGCGATGCCGTGGGAGTGTTTATAGCGGAGGCCTAGGGATGGGCGAATGGGATTTATTCACCCGAATGCACAGCTTTACGAATTGTAAGATTTTTTGAAAGTACTACTCGATTTATTCGAATGAAAACGAGTCATTTGAGTAATTTTATATCAATTGAATAAAAAATATCACAATAATACAAGAAGAAAAAATAACATTTGTAGCGCCCCTGATGTTGCCGATGTCCATAGGCGGCGGAGACCACTTTAAATCAGTTTATAAAAGAAATAAGAAAAGGAACAAAATAAAGTCACAATTCTCGAGTAGCTTACGGTTTCTTTCACAAAAATGAACAATTCATCCGTTGTATTACGTGTTGTACCGTCCACGTAATTAAAAGACGTGTGAGTAATTCATTCGCTCTTTTATTCGAATTAACAAATTCTTGACAAAATTATTTCAGCTTCGAATAAGTTTTCCTCATTTCACACCAAATTGTTATTCGAATAGCAGTTAAATCATTCGAATAATTCTATTGTTATTTTTTTTATGCCATTGCCCATCACTAAGCATGGCCTCACTTCTGGTGTTTAGTTTTATTTCGGTTAGTTGCCCTTCTTTCTACGCCATTGAACACGAACTTTGGGTGTGCAAGCCGTGATTAGGTTGGATAAGGCCAACGAATGAGAGTACTTATTTCCCGGGCCTTTGCTTTTACATGTAAATTAAAATATTTATATATAGTTAGGCGTCAATTCGCAAGACTCCATAATTAATTTGTTGTGAATATTTTTATTTCCCGAACTCGTGTAATTTGTTTTATTAGCTTTATCTCACCTGAGACACGTGACTAATGAAAATATTCGTTTGTTCGAATCTTGTAAGCGAAGTGTTAGATGTTTAATCCCGAAGTCTTTCCTTTGATATATTTCATCCACACCATCTGTATGCCTGGCATTCAACTAATACACAGTCTTTTTATTAATAGGTTACTTCTATGGAGTAAAAATATGTTATTGGCTTTCTGTTATTTACGAATATCTGATGTAAAAGTTTTAAGAGCTGTTAATACTATGACCAATAAAAACAAATTATCCTCAATTTACCGACGCATCGACAAACAAGTTCTGACTTAAAAATAAAATAAAATGTGCAGTTCCTATCTCTAGATTAGTAACTTTGTCCGCGAATCGCGATAGGGATGCGCCAAAGTTATCGTTGAATCGATGAATCGAGTCGTAATGGATTGCAGCGAAATAAGTACAGCCATTACGTGGGTGGGCTCATGTTGTTGTTACAAAATAGATGTCTAATCATCACCATAAACTAATGTACAAAACTCATAAAAGAGTCATTGGCACATGGCGGCTGTAGGAACCTGGTACCTCTCCCTTACGAGTTTGATACCTTAACCACTACGCTACCGACGCTCTCTATAAATATCTATAATATATCGATGTCTCCATACTTATTATAGGTATATAAACACCGATTGGGCTAGTACTGTGAGTCTTGGCGCCGGGCGAGGGGCGTAAAACCAGTAAAAGTCTCAGCAATTAATTGAGTGACCGCGACCTGCACTCAGCCTAACGAGTCAGTAAGGGCCGGTGTGTACTCGGTGCATGGGACTGAGTAACGGCTTTACTCTAGTAGTCTTGGTACCTGATATAAAGATTACACAGGGTACTAGGGGTTTTTTTTACTTTACGAATATTTAAGAATACTGTGCCATGTGTCTGAGTGTAATAAATGTGTTTTACTTTACTTTACTTTAATTTAGGGAGCGTCGGTGGCCGTGCGGTTGTGTATTTGACTCGTAAACGCCAGGTACCGAGTTGGAATCCCGCTGCGGCCATGTACCAATGACTCTTTTGTGATGCTCTTACCGTGATACCTGCAAATTCAGGCAACTTAATTTGTAACCATGATCCAATCTGGTCAGGTTCCCCTGGTAGCAGGGTCACGGAGGTCAGATGGTAGTCACTCCACTGTAATTACCTGATCGCCAAATCCTTAATCATGGTCAAGGCGGACCCCGGGCCCTCGTAGTCTAAAGCACAATCGGGACGTTTACGTCAAGATGATTATTTTAATAATGCAGGGTAAAAAAGTCATCTTGGCATTTAGGATTTGGCACATCGGGCAATTACTGTGGAGCGACTGCCATCCACCGTTAACAGGGGAACCTGACCAGCTATTAGCTAACTCAGTTGCCAACTGAATTTGACATTAGATAATTCTACACTGCGTCATCTACCACCACCACTTGACCACTGGCAATAGCGTCTACAAAATTAGAGTAATATAATATTTTTTATGTCAAATTCAGTTGTCCACTGAGATAGGTAATCGCCTTTCAGATTGGATAATGGTTATACATTCAGTCACCCGAATGTGCAGGTTTAATTACGCTTATGATGGTTGTGCATTGTTCATAGCCACGCCATGCCATTACCCACGTGCCGCTGCCTAAGTACCACTAACCAAAGTACCACAGAATCAAATGAACTCATTAAGTATTCACCTCTAAGCAAAGTAGAAAGTCAAATACAACAAAAGATTAAAGAGCTTAATCTTGAATAAGGTTTTCTAATAAGTGGGTACAAAGTTTTTACAATGAGCCGCTTTCAGTAGATTGAAGAGAGCAAAAACCTCATGAGACAAGATCATAGTTCTTGCTCGTCTGGATCGATGCAAGGGTTTTTGTAGCTGTTCGTTTAGATAACTTTCCCAGCAAATTCTGGGTCTAGAAGATTAACTTTATTATAAATAGATTAGGGGTCTGATGCAAAAAGTTGGATCATTAGTCCGGGATTAGGTGTCGTTATTCGTTAGCGATAGATAAAAGCATGGACCAGAGACAACATTTGCTTATTAGTTTTGGTACTGTGTTTACTATTTGCCAAATTCTTTAGGATTCCGATTTCCGGTATAATAGAATCTGAAAATCTGACCGACATAATATTATTATGTCAGATTATCAATCAACTGAAGAGTGAGTGAACCCCCTCGCATACATTGTGGTTGTGGAGATCTAAGAAGCCTATTTTGATAGGTGTCATCATTTCCTTGTATCCATCGTCATCATCATCATCCCGGTATTAAATCCTCGTTAGTTCTCGCCTTCCTGCTCCTCTTGGTCCACTTTGCTCGGTCTTCGGCATCCTTGGTGGTGAGTTTATGGCAGAGTTTACGACGTCATGCAATCATTTCCTTATGTCCACGAGATAAAATTCATTTCCAATGGACTGCGACCGCGCATAATAGGAAATGAACTTTATGTCGTGGACATTATGACATCATTCTGTCAAAATGTACTTCTTAGGTTTTGACTCCATTAACTGTCAGTTCTCTCTGCAGATGACTGCTAGCTACATATTTTCAAACCTATTCAATTCACTCGAGCTTATCTCTAGGTGTGTCCCGCCCGAACGCCAGTAGTCCTGTCTAATTAAAACTCATTCCGTACTCATTTCAATATTAATTGCTACAGATTACGCCAACTGGGCTTCGATTCTGGTACGGATATCGTCTCAGTTGCAGTAACATTACAATTGCATCGCATGTCAAACGCGTGATTGTTATTCAAATGACAGATGTTGAGTTGCAACTTTCATGTGATTGTTATTCAAATGACAGATGTCGAGTTGCAATTCGTTTCCTGGTACTTTAGTTGCACTATGGTTTTATATGGCTGTTGGTACTCCAATAAATAAATTACTAAGTTGCATCTTTCTTAGTTGTCAAACTGCCATTAATTCTGTCAACGAAAGCGTGTCGAATGATTGATTTAATGATTTAAGTGCAATTAAACTAGGATGATGCTGCGATGTTATTGTGACTGACTCGATACCTGGACGTAGTAATAGTAACATCACAGTTACATTGCAACACAATAACAACTGCATTGCACACCAGAATTGGTACTCTGGAGCAAAGCTGTGATGGTTCAACCAGTCTCCGGGTCCCCAGTGGAAGACCTTGGTCAACCTCGCCGAGCCAAGGGTATTAGGAGGCACACCTAACGAGTGGCAAGTAGTGCTGAAGTTCGACTAGCCGCAAAATACGGAACGGTCACCCATCCACCTCCCGGACTCTGCGAGCGTTGCTTAACCTTAGTTATCGGTCTCGCAAGCATGCTGCTACAGGACAAGTACCGGTTGTTGTTATGAATGGTGTGATTTATATATTTGAAAATTGTGTAGCAACTCCTCCAGGAGCTAAAACCTCATAACCAAGAATGCCTAAGATCGAACGGAGTAGTAACAAGGAGAAGAAGAAAGGCGGACCCCGGCTCCTTGCGTGCCACAGGAGAGTACAGCCATGAAAAAAAATCGGTTACTACGTTCCGGACCCGTTTCCGTGGGAATCACATTGAATTTCGGGGAAAACTAGTTCAAGTTATTCTCTGATACCTAGGTGAACCAATTTTTGAAATCGGTTAAATAATTTTGAGATTATAAATTATAAATAAACAAACAATCCAATCCATACAAATAAAATAACTAATAAAATAAAATAGGTAAGTACGTAACTCAGAAAAGTCATTGGTACATGACGGCCTGCGGCACTGGGGATCAAACTCGATAACTCTCGCTTACGATACCAAACGTAATTAAGTATATAAAATAATTATCTTGGCGTTAATATCCCGATTGTGCTCTCGCGCATGAGGGCCCGAGGTCCGCCTTGACCATGATCCAGGATTTCGCAGATCAGTTAATTACAACGTCTGTCATCTGTCCTCCGTGACCCTGTTACCAGGGGAATCTGACAATATTGGATAATGGTTACACATTCAGTCACCTGAATGTGCAGGATATATAGTACGACTAACAAATGGCTAAGTACCTATACTTAGATGTTTATCCTGTCGTCTTTAACTGATATCTATGTTGGGCGCCATTGCTTGATCAGCAAGACTAACTTGTTACAAGTCGACACATGAGCTTGTTTCTAATTAAATTAAATGGGTGTCTCTGGAGACTGGTTGGAACGTCGAGCTCATTCGCGGGATGCGTAATAGTTATACTTAGTACACTAGAGTGTGACTTCTTGATTAAATTTGCTGAGGATTCTTGAATAAATTCATCAAAAATTTAGTATTTTTACCCCTCGACGAAAAAAGAGGGATTTTATAAGTTTAGCGTGAATATCAGTGGCTTTATATATTTGTCTGTGGCATCGTACCTCCCGAATAGATGGATCGATTTCAATGCAGTTTTTTCTCTTTGATAGCCAGTTTAATTGAAATGGTTCTTAGCTTTACTTTATTTAAATCGGTCCAGTAGTTTAGAAAATATTTAAGTATATGTAAACTTGGTCGGAGGTTATACGACTTTTTCTATCGGTTACGTTATTTACCTAAAAGAGGCAGAAACATCTTTCGCGTTTATAATATTGGTAGATAAGGATATTACCAGCTGGGCAGTCAACAGACTACTCTGGGGGAAATACTTACGTATTTAATACAGGCTATATTCATAAACACGTAGCAAAAGCCAATAAAATTAGCTAACAGAATCGCCGACGACGATCCAAGAGTTTACTACGCCATTAGAGCAGATTATTACGCCGCTTACTAACGGTATTATATTTAATATTACACAGCCAGTTCCGTCGCTAATAAAGTAAAAGTTCCTCAACAGAGCTGTAAGTAACAAACCGGGACCTCGGAACCTAATAAGGGATCCACTTAACTTTTGCTTAACTCGATACGTAGAAGGGTAAGTTTGCCGCTGCATAAACTTGAACAACCGCCGGAGATAACGCCTCTCCGCATTACGGGTCGAAAAACCGGAAAAAACCGGCAAAATCCGAACACATCCGCCGCGAACTGCCCGGGTTTAGTTATTTCCTGTCGCCGGGATTAAGTCTGCGTGCGAGCGGGATGGAGGGTAGTCATTTGATAGATTCTGATACGTGTTCCGGGCGAAAAACTCTGAGGGTATCGCATCAACACTTGAGTCTGATTAAATGACGGTCGGCCGTCGTTAGGTTTCGAGGGTATTTGTGGGCGTGTGGGCACCGCAACCGAATAGTTGTGATTATCGCTAGGCGTTCCGGGGAGCTGAAACGCTTCACGCAAGCACCACGGATCTGGAAAAAAAACATATAGATGCTTGCTTGGAAAAATACACACAATGATAACCCAGCGCAATGTAGTCCCAAAGTAAGCGAAGCTTGTGTTATGGGTGTTAGATAACTGATAAACTACATATGTACTTTTATTTTGTCAATACATACTTATTATACATACACTCAGACCCGTAATAGAAATTAAAATTATTCATTTCAATTTCTGCTCGGCCGGTAATCGAATCCGGGACCTCTGCGTGGTAGGCATGTTAACCAACTGAACCACTCAAGTCGTCAAAAAGAGGACGGATACTCTCTAAAATAATGAGTGAAGCTTGAAAATGGCCAATTTATGTGTGTGTGCGTACTTTGACACTGTCACTCGCGTGTTAGCGCAGTACAAAATCAAATAAAATGGCGGCGGATTATCAGTACTGGTGCATGTGTGCGAGTAAAAAACTATGTATTTAAATTTCGATCTCGATCGATCTAATATCGATTTCGATACAGGAAGGAATAAAAGAAGTAGTAAAGCAATAATACCAACACCTCAAACACATTTCAACAAAATAAATGATTAAGAAATTGTCTCACCTTGCATGCTTCACTTTTCTTTAGTGTGGAATGGCGTCCGTATTATTTTCCGGTCCGTGGCAAGCACATCCATTTGGAGGACGTCCAGACACTTGGGGACAGTTCTCGGCGAATTAGGTGCTAATGCATTAGACGCGTCAGCGATTCTCGCCTTTACGTACTTGCGATAAAGAGGACATTTTTTCGATTTTATTGTAGCAAATGTGTTGTTGGAGCCCGGGAAGAGAAATCGGTGGCCGTGTTTTCGGATTTGGAAAGTTTGTTTTAGATCGTTGGCACAAAATTTTGTCGAATCGTTTAGTTTCATCGTTGAATTAAAAGTAAAGTACTGTACAATTTGGATATAAGCTTCTGTCTTTAGCTCTGGCCGGTATGTATAGGCCCTGTTAGACATGTATAATTTAAGATTTTTTTGCCTTCGGTCAAAACCCGGGTGCGTTAGGTACTCAAGCTGTTAGGTAAATTATTACATCAGCCATCACATTTTATTGGATTCTTATCGGTAAAGTAAGGCAAAATTAATCTACATATTTACGAATGAGAACTAAATTATTCATTATTCGTAATAGGTATAATAATAGGTTACCGCGGGAAATTTGAATGAGAATTATTATTATTGTTATGTTAGCCTGAGTCATCCCACTGCTGGGCAAAGGCCTCCCCCGATTCATCCACTCTTTACGATCAAGTGCCAATGTCTGCCAGTCACTTTCGAAGGCCCGCAGCTTATCTGTCCAACTGTTTTTAGTTCTGCCGCGACGTCGTTTCCGAGAAAATAATCTAGACCAAAATATATATATATATATATTATATTTAAGGAAGTAATTATTTTAAAATGAGTTGATTTGTAATTGACAATATCTTCGAATAAATCAAATTCAAACTTTTTTATTTAAATAATTATCTACCTAAATAAGAAATTATTTAAATAACGCCCAAATCTGCATATCAGTTATAGTGCGGACACGCAAGAGGATTTACTAAAGAAGGTATCATTTTATTGTCTACTGCCGAGCCTTACCAACTTCCCAACTTCTCTCAGCAAAAGGGAAAAAATCACTATCTCTGCCGCCATTTTACTGCCCAATTCCTTCCACTTACCGGCATTCAATTACTCTCATGTGCAGCCATAAATTAGAAAACGCGTTAAAAACACCATCAAGATAAGCTCGATGTAGCTTAATGGAGCTCCTGATAAGCTCGTGGCCGAACGCTTTAAAAGCTCGAGACGTGTCCTCAGAGATAAAGTAATAAAACTATTATCTCTAATGCGGTACGGTGCAATAAAATGTGTAACGATTTCATTAATGCCCTCCCACGCGGTATACGGGATAAATAGGGATGTGCCAATCCTAAATCGATTAAATTGAAGATCGAATCGGAACGAATGTACGTTTTTTTGTGGATCTATTTTTTTTTATGATAGACAGTGTTAAGCGAGCAGACAGCCACCTAGGGAGGCACACAGATAGCACACCCGGGACATTAATGCCAAGATGATCGATCGATCGAGGTATACGATGCACCTGGTGGTGCGCGACCACCGTCGTCCAGAACATCTGCAAACTAAGGGGAGCGAAATGCGATGCCGGCCTTTGAGGTCTCTGTAAACATGCCTTTAGGCCTTTTGAAGAACCCCTTGTTATAATGCAAGGGAAAAGCTTCGGCAGGGAGCTCTTTCCATGTCTTGCACGTGCGCGGTAAAAAGGCTCTATTGAATTATTACTTAGTATCACCAGTATTGTATGACGAAAAGCGAATGGGATTTTTTTAAATAATACTCAACGTCGTCTAAATCCTACGCAAGAATGCTATTTAAAACGCGCTACATTAAGCACTCGTTTATAATCATTCATACCTTTTTAGAATACTTTTAGATCGCTATATCACCTGGTGGTAAGTAACGATGCGGCTGTAGAAATAGAAATATATCTCTAATATCTAATATCTAAATGAAAACACGTTTTTTATATATACATAGACATAGACGTATCTTTATTTGATCCATTCAAAAATATTCAAAAAACTTAGAACTAACAAAATAAGTTCATAATAAGGAAGTGGAGCCACGGCTCCAGCATAATGCTATGAATTCCACTGCGGCCGTGTTCCTATGACCCTTTAAAATAATGAGGGAAAACATCGTGATGAAAACACGTAACATGAAACGTATATCAAGAATTATAATATAGAAATAGAAATTGTATTTTCTTTACACAATTATTACAATCTCTAAAATATACTCTTACAAGATCGACAGCATGCAATCCCATCCACAGATCAGATTGGATCGAATCGTTGCGAACCATTACGATCCGATGAACCGATACAATGGAAATTGTGGCCCATCCCTAACATGGAAGTTTTGTAATGTTCGAAAGGTCTGAAGTTTCGTTACGTTGGCTGATGTTTCGCTGTGTAGGGTTTTATGATACGGTGAGCTCTGTTTAGTTGTGGTTTGGACTGTTAGGGAACCGTAGGTTTTGCTACGTCATCGAGTACAAGAAAAATTACACTTTGTAGCGATAGAGGTTTTGGTTTACCCGTGTTTAGCCTAGAATAATAATAGTAGTTTATGCAACTGTCATATAAAAGGGGTATTAAAACATAAGTGTATGTTTATAATATGAGGCGTAGCCGAGTATGATAATAGTTTGGCACGAGTTACATACACTACTTTATCTACACTCATATTTTTATGTTAAAATATCGTACTTATAATTTTCTCAACTTTGCTGGAAGTAAACTGCGAGTCAGTTCTGTTGTACCTACGTGTCGAGAATATCAAGCGGCGGGAAATTAACTTCTCTACCTTCACATTTATCTATTTATTTGCTTCAAACAAGAAAAAACATTTATAAACATAAATTACTACAATTAGAAAAAATATTCTGTTTAGTATTGTGTATCCTTAAGCATGCGGGCAAAGGATAGAGAAACTATTGAAGATAATTAAAACATCTGTAATACCTATCTCTTACAAATAAATATTTTGAATCTTTGAATCTTTTGAATCTTAGCGGGAAAATAATTACACACAAATATAAACAAGAAAATTTGAATTTGTCAAAGACATTTAGGTATGCAGCCTACATTTCGCCGTGTCTCGGCGCCCGACAAAAATTTAAAAAATAAAAGTATTGCATAATGATTAAAAAGTTATTTTATCTACACTCGTATCGTAATGTTCAAATTACATATTCGAAAACAGTCGCTTAAGGAGACACTTTTTTCACGCCAGTCCATAAAATTTTAAAAAATTACTTTTCGATACAGCATTTCCCATACTAATTTCATTACAGCTGTAACGTAAAATAACTTTTTAATCATTATGCAACACTTATATTTTTTAAATTCTTGTCGGGCGCCCGCACACGGACAAATGTAGGCTGAATACTTAGATATCTTTAACAAATTCAAATTCATTTTTAAATTTTCCTGTTTATATTCTGTGTAATTATTTTCCCGCTAAACAGAATATTTTATGTAATTGTTGTAATTTGTGTTTGTGAATGTTTTTCCTTATTTTAAGTAAATAAATAGATAAATGTGAAAATAGTTAAGTGAATTTCCCGCCGCTTGATATCCTTGAAGCGTAGATACAACAGAACTGACTCGCAGCTTACTTCTAGCAAAGTTGAGAAAATTATAGGTACGAAATTTTAACATAAAAATATAAGTGTAGATAAAGTAGTGTATGCAACTGCATATAATTAGGTATTAAAACACTCGTGTCAAACTATTATCATACTCGGCTACGCCTCGTATGATAAACAGACACTCATGTTTTAATACCCCCTTTTATATGACAGTTGCATAAACTACTATTACGTTACAGCTGTAATGAAATTTGTATGGGAAATGATGTATCGAAAAGTAATTTTTTAAAAGTTTATAGACTGAGACGTGAAAAAAGTGTATCCTTAAACAACTGTTTTCAAATATGAAATTGGAACATTACACTATGAGTTTTTTTTTTTTTTTTTTTTTTTTATTAAGATGTTCTACCTATTTGACAAGTAGGTAGAGCATTGCAATTACAATCTAGCCTAAAGACTAATAAGTAATTTAAATTTAACATAATTTGCTAGGTTAGAATAATATAAGAATGTGTCCATTAACACCTTTTCTTATTGTCTCTATTAAGGGGAAGACACATTGTTATTGTGTTCTTTGCAGTAAGTACTCATCGCACTACTTATCACTAATAATCACTACACTAACTCAAAAGGTTTTGTCCTTTTTAGTCTTCGCACTATGTTCGTGTTGTCAAGGAGCTGGATAGCCTCGACATTCACATGATGATGAAGCCTTCTTTCATGGGCTTCGGCGTGTTTTTTAATTATATTTGCAACAAGATCCACATTGAGGTCCCGGTGAAGATCATTGTTTCTAATGTACCAGGGCGCATTTACAATGTCCCTCAGTACTTTGTTTTGAAAGCGTTGTATCATCTGTGTGTTGCTTTGTTTGGTACAGCCCCATAGCTGAATACCATAAGTCCATACTGGCATTAGGACTTGTTTGTACAAAAGTAGTTTGTTGTGTACTGATAAAGAAGAATGCTTTCCAAGTAGCCAGTACATCTTTTTATAGCGAAGTTCTAATTCGTCGCGTTTCTTTTTGACATGAGCTTTCCAGCGAAGCTTTGCGTCTAAGGTCATGCCTAAATATTTAGCTGTGTTTTTGTGCGGTATTGCTTGATTGTTTATAAATACCGGATGATAAGACGGTCTTTTGTTAGTAAAATCGACATGAATCGATTTTGACTCATTCAGTTTGATTCGCCACTTCACTGTCCAATCAAATATAGTGTTGATAGCTGTTTGCAGTTTCGTTACTGCTTCTTCTTGAGTGGACCCTGTAGCCATGATAGCCGTATCATCCGCAAAGGTTGCAATGATGTTATTTTTTAGTTCTGGGATATCACAAGTGTATAATAAATACAACATCGGACCTAGGACGCTTCCTTGTGGTACTCCAGCTTTTATGTACTTAAGTTCTGAATATTCCTCATCCTGTCTAACTCGAAACATTCTCTGCGTAAGATAAGATTCCAGAATATCTGCAAACTGCTTCGGAAGTTTATGTCTTATTTTGTGCATAAGACCTTCATGCCAAACCTTATCAAATGCTTGTGCCACGTCTAGGAAAACAGTAGAACAGACTTTATTTTCTTCTAATGTTTTTTCTATTAAACTAGTTATTCTGTGCACTTGATCGATTGTTGAATGCTTCTCCCTAAATCCAAACTGATAATCAGGGATAAGCTTTCTTTCTTCTATTATGGGGCTCAGTCGTCTTAATAGGAGCTTTTCGAACAACTTTGACATAACTGGCAATAGAGAAATTGGTCTATAGGATGTTATTTCCTGAGGTGGTTTTCCAGGTTTCGGTATCATAATGATTTCTGCAACTTTCCACATATCAGGCACGTATTTTAGTCTAAACGAAGCATTGATAAGGGTGGTAAGTTTTACGATGGCTTTACGTGGAAGATTTTGGAGAATTTCGCCCGTAATTAGATCAAAGCCAGGAGCTTTATTTTTCTTTAAGCGTTTTATCTCATTCTGAACCTCTTTAGGGGTAACGAGTTTTATTTCTAATCTATCATTACAAGATGCTTCCTCCAGTTCTGTGTTCTCAGAGTTATGCATGTTAGGTTGGAATATTTGTTCCAGGTGATTAGCAAATCTAATAGCTTTTTGTTTATTATTTATGGCCCACCCCCCATTAGTTTCTTTAATGGGAGGTATGTGTAAGGTTGGCGTCTTTATGTGCTTTATAGTTTTCCACAAGGAGTAATCAGTTGTGCGATCACTTGTTAACTTTCTTAGGTAGATATTCGTAGATTCATCACGAAAGTTCTGAATTTCTTCCCTTAGTTTTTTTGTTAAGTAGTTTAGCCGCGTTTTGTCCACGGGATATCTACTTTGTTGCCATTTGCGTCTTTGCTTTCTCTTTTCTTTAAGGAGGTTTAGAATTTCGGCTGGATAGCAGTTACCTTTTGATCTCTTCTTCACTGTTGGTGTATTTTTCCAGGCACATTGCTGTATATTTGTAATGAATTTACTTAGATCTGTATCTAGCTCTTGTGGACTTTTTAAAGAAACATTAAGTTCAGTAATAGAGTCTAGATCATGTTTAAAGCTTTCCCAGTCGGTTTTCTTGTTTGACAGGGTAACATTGCTCTCTTTTAGTATTATGCTCTCACTAAGAGTCAAAATTATTGGCGAGTGATCTGAGCTCATTTCATATCCTTCCTCAATGTGAAGAAAACTAGTTGGTATATTTTTACATATAAAAAAGTCAATGAGGTCTGGGACTTTATTACGATCAGTGGGCCAATACGTTGGTTTTGCGGTTGATATTACGCCACAATTCATATATCTAGTAGCATAAAGAAGCTCTTTCCCTTTAGTTGTAGTTAATCTTGATCCCCAGTGGATGTGTTTAGCATTAAAATCACCTCCAAGTATGAATCTGTTACCTAGATTGTATAGAAGGTTTTTATACTGTTCGCGTTTTAGGGAATACTTTGGTGGACAGTATATGGCGGAAATGGTAACAGGGTAACGTTTAGTTCTTACACAAACAGCCACTGTTTGTATAGCCTGTTCCTCACATTTATGCTCTTCGTAATGGTAAATATTTTCTTTTATTATGACAGTGCTTCCTCCCCTTGCAGTGTTATCAGGGTGTAAAGCATGATAGACTTTATAGTCTTTGATTTTTATAAACGACTCTCTGGTGCAATGGGATTCTGATATTAGGCAAATATCAATATTGTTTGTGCTTAGAACCACTTGTAACTCATTTAGATGTTTTGCGAGCCCATTCGCATTCCATGCCATAATTTTGAGTCCCATAGTCATTTCCCTTGTTTGGATGTAGCAATTTTAGTGCTGTTTTCAAGTTTCTTTAACCTTTTATCAAATGAGGTTAAAATATCTAAAATTCTATTAATCTTTGAATCTGTATTGGAGCTAGCAGATGATGGATTGGAGCTAGACTGTTGAGACGGTTGGGCTCCCTTTGTAACTTGTGCAAATGACAGGCTTTTGGTGACCTGCTTGCCCATATGATTTTGGTCCATTGTCTTCTTGCTTTTATTGGTATTGAATGCTGGACCGGATGTAGTTGTTACATTTTTCTTTAGAGTTTTGTTTTTTAAAAACTGTAGTTCTTTAGCTACAATACACCCTCTGTAACTTGCCGGGTGAGGTTCGCCACAATGAACGCACTTTGGCTTGTCATCTGCTGGTTTATTACAGTCTTTAGTTAAATGCTTTCCTGTACACTTAACACACCTTGGTTCTTTTGAACAGTATTTTTGGGTATGACCATAGGCTTGACACCGTTTACATTGCGGTATGAGCTTGGATGTTTTTAGTGGTTGAATATCAACTTTGCAGCCCAGTATAGACCTTATGTTATAAATATTATTTATGTCTTCATCTTTTTGGAACGAAAGCATAAACATGTTAAGCGGTTGCTTATTTCTCCAGCTGAGTTTGTTGACCGCTTCGTTAATTTTATATCCCTTGTTATTAAGGTCTTCCACGATTCTTTCTGGAGTACACGACGAATGGAGGTTTTTGGCCATTACCCTTATCGGTCGGTCCAGTTTATTCTCGTAGGAGTGCCACAGGCACTTGTTCGCAAGCAACAGTTCGGTAATTGCTCTGTACGAGTTTTCATTATTTGCATTTATCTTTGCGGTGTCGCCATTCAACATTTTTATGATAAACGTGTCTTTGTTTATACTTGCCGAAAGGAGATCATAGAATTTCTGGTAGTTCATGATATTTTCGACAACTATGGGCGGAGGAAGTGGAACTTTTTTCACTTTCTCTTCTTTAGTGGTTCCGTCGGAATTGGATCCTTCTTGTGGTGGAGGGGAGTGTGTTGTGTTCAGTTTCCTTTTCTTACGACTAATTTTCCGTACCCACTCAGTTTCTTTGGCCAATTCCTCTTCATCTGTCTCATACTGCTTTTGGTGTTTGCCAGTATCAGTACTTACAGTGGTTAAGGATATCTGTTCCTGGAGTAGAATGTTTTGCTCCTGAGTCTTCTTTAATTCTAGTTGCAGAGTTTCTACTTGCTTGCTAAGGTCGCGTACCAAACTTTCGAATTTCTCACGATTACTTTTTTCTTCGGAGTAATGGTTGTATAACAGAAATTCATTTTCTGTTTTAAGTTCCATTGGACTTTTGCCAGCCATAATTGATCACTAAATTGATGTAACTTCGCCTTAATAATGATTTGAATTACACAACATTACACCGAACGTTTGTGATTCACGCACAATAACTGGGTCATCGCGGCCGTAGCCGAGTAGACGACGCGGAGTAGGCTGCAGCGTCAGCGCTTTACGCGAGCACGAAACTAGCGCAAGAGCGTCTGCGCAGCGACTATACTCGACGGAAGTCGAACAAACACTCCAAATTACACTATGAGTGTAGATAAAATGTTTTTTCAGTGACCCAATCTTCGAATTTAGGTAGCGATAGTACCTACTTACATATCTCTTGTGGAGGTTCTAGAAGTAAAAAAAACGTGATACCTTATCTTTGCAGTTTCACCTGACATTAAAGTCACCAAAGGTTGTCTGGGAGAGATTGCTTAAAGCCATAAGACCGCCTTTGCGCGCATGTATTTTATGCTAATTCTTGTATATTGTCTTGTAATATAGGCGCAATAAAGAGTTTTTTACTTACTTAAAGTCACCAAAACGAAAATTGAAAATCCACACAAATGGACGAGTACCATCGCTACGAAAAGTTAGAGCTTGGGTAAAAAAAATAAAAAAAAAATTGTGCCAATATTTTGTAGGTTCCTCAACCTATACTGATGGTAGAATAACCTACGGCGCCCTTACAGTCTATTTCCAGCAATTTGCCGCGATGATTTGGTAAAGTTTTAGGTTTCTGCGTTGTCGACTGTTTCTGTTGTTGAGTTGTTTGACATAATATAGCTGGTAATGACTATGAGGGTTTAGTGGAAGCGAAATTTCTGGGCTTATATTTAATTATTGAAAGAAAGGTAAAACTAAAATTAAAATTAGGTACAAAACAAACAACAAATATACAAATAAGAACAAAATGCAAATGATACAAAAATAAATACGATGTTTAAAAAACAAAGTATTGCTTAACTAGCAACCAGCAGTAACCTTAACAATTTAAACACCAAAATGTTCCTCATGAATCACTCTATCTATTGGTGAAAACCGCATGGGAATCCGTTCAGTAGTTTTTAAGGCTATAAATTAATCATCAATATCTCACCGTAGTCTACTAACAGAAAGTTACTGTTTGTGATTCCTACAGTCACCCTTGCCACTTCAGGTGTTTTAAAAAGTTTAACTCGTCTCATCTAGTTTTGTTTTGATTATGAATCCTCATCCTTAAACAGTTTAAACTAATGTCGCTTTACGTGTCTGTCTGTCTGTCTGTATGTCCGCTAACTCCTAAACCACGGAACGGATTTTAATGTGCTTTCCACAAAAAATTACATTTACTTGCTTTCAAAATATTTATAATACACACGAATTATAGTAAAGAAAAGCCGAGAAAATCCGAGCTAAGTCGGGGCGGGTCGCTAGTTATTGATAAAGTAACTAGAATGTATAGCCAAATAAATGTTGTACACGATTCTCCTCCGAGTAGAATACCTAGGTGTGCATAATCTAATTAGTTAACACTTACGTACATGCCGATGCATACTGGCCGATGGAGTAAAAAAGTTCTCGAGTGGCGACCACGTACCGAAAGACGCAGCATGGATAGGCCTCCCAAAAAGTGGACCGAAGACCTGGTAAAAATGGCAGGTTAAAGTATAAGTACAACGGGTGTTGTGGAGATCTCTGGGGGAGGCCTATGCCCAGCAGTGGGCGTCTTTCGGCTGATATAATGAATAACGTACATATTTAATAAAGACAAATAATACAACATATTTAAACAATCAATCAATTACAGCTCAAAATAAAAATTCACCAAAAATTCCCACCTCGGGAAAATGAACCCATATTTTATTTTCACGTAATATCCAAACTCAATTCCCGCGCCATTGGAATACGCGAATAATCTTGTTTAATATCATTTTTAATGAAACACCGGCTGGACTCATTAACGCGGGGCGTTACCGCGATAAATAACGCACCATAACGCACCGTAACGCGCCATCGCGCCACATGCCCTCGGGACGCGAAAACGCGGGGGTACTATGTTTACATGATAAAATATTAGTACAATTTCAGAACGTAATAATTGGAAGCGCATTTTACGGGTTGCAATAACCGCGGTGGCGGTGGTTTGCGTTTTTTGCCACCGACGAAAACAGAGGGATGTTTTAGGTTTGACGTGTGTTTTTGTGTGTCTGCCTGTGGCAACGTATGATCTGTTTAAACTGACTTGTCTTATTTGGACGACCCGAGTGGTTCAATGGTCAACATGCAAGAGGTCCCGGGTTCGATTCCTGGCCGGGCAGAAACTGAAATGATGAATTTTAATTTCTGTTACGGGTCTGGGTGTACTATGTATAATAAGTATGTATTTAAAAAAGTATTTAAGTAGTATATCAGTTTTCTAGCACCCATAGTACAAGCTTTGCCTAGTTTGGGGCTAGATGGCGCTGTGTGAATTTGTCCACGAATATTTATATATTACTAGCTGACCCGGCAAACGTTGTTTTGCCATATAAATAAAAAAAAATTTAGGGGTGGACTACCCCTAACATTTAGGGGGATGAAAAATAGATGTTGGCCGATTCTCATAGATACCGGATAAGCACAAAAAATTTCATCGAAATCGGTCAAGCCGTTTCGGAGGAGTATGGCAACGAAAACTGTGACACGAGAATTTTATATATTAGATTTAGTGAACAAACAATGCCCAAAATCACGACTTGCTGCATCAATCACGCTACGTATATTGAGTATAAATGTCTTGAATTATATAACAAATACATAGAATGTGAATTTCAACGAATACTGCTGCACATTATCCATTTAAATACATAATTTCCTGAACCAAATAAGACAAGTCAGTTTGAACAGATTATAGCTCCCGAACGGGACCGATTTCGATGTGGTTTCATTCGTTTGGAAGCCAGTTCGAGATGGTATTTAACCCCCAATGAAAAATGGGGGGCGTTATAAGTTTGACATGTGTATCAGTGTATTTGTGTCATGTGTCTGTCTGTGTCAACGAAGCTCCCGAACGGATGGATAGATTTCGATACGGTTTTCTTATTTATAAGCCAGTTTAATCGAGATAGTCATTAGCTTTGTTTCATTTAAATCGGTTCACAGTGGGCGCGAACGCACAGAGTTCCGACTGACCATACTCGAGTGGCGATCGGCATTTAGCGCACTCCACATGTGGGCAGTTCCGCGGGAACACGAGAATGTAGAGGGAGTATTCGTGTAGTCCTGTGCATGTTTGGCATGTCTCGCCTATTTCATAGACTAAGTAGATATAGTTTGTTGTCGTCTCGATTATATCGATTTTACATTTATAATCCTAGCGCTTTATCCCGTAATAGGTTCCGGCTACACTTGACCATGATCCAGGATATTAGTATGTCAAATATTTACAGTAGAGCAGCTGCCATCACCTCTGTGACCCTGTTTACAGCAGATTAGCGATATTACCCCGATGAATCGATATAATGTCGATGCGTTTTGACACCCACCACATCCCTAATAGGCGAGAATGTAGAGGCCGACCAAAGTTTCGGCAAACATGTGGAGCGCACTTTACGCGTCCCTCAAAATGAACGACATTGAGCAACCATAGAGCCATATTGAACGCAGTGCCTTTACTTACGCACTTTAGTGAAGTAGCGTTACTACTCGTCCCCGCAGGCGACAACTATCATAGTAACGATACTTTATTTAGACAAGTATTGTTTGTGAATACTGGTGTAGTAAACATAATCTTGATCACGCACGCACGCACGCACACTATATCTTTGCCCATTTAAAAATTTTTTTTAATGTTGCTAAATGCTAAATGTTCAATCAATTGTATAATGAATCAATACAACCTAGGATCCGGAGTGGGGCCTGGTGGCTGTAGTACAGATCTCGAATCTAGTTCGGTCTCCAGGCTCTCACTACATATTAAGTACCTAATATAATAATTTACCAAAATAATGTTACAAATGTTGTGAGAGAAATAAATAAATAATATTATTATTATTATTATTAATCACTAAAGAAACTCTTCATTTTCATTGTAGATAGTGTAGAACCCTATCGGACACTCCACAAAACCGTGATTCAATATAAACTTGAAGCGGTAAAACAATAAAGCTACAATGTTAACATAAGAGGAAAACTCTGCAAATCATGTCGCAGACAATGTAACAAAGCCTAATCCGTCCCTAGACCATTCCTGGACAGGATATATCTAGACTAGTGTCGCAATTTCAAGCTCAGTGTCCTATTTGCTTAACTCTGGACGTGTTGGACGTAAATTTTCCGTTCCTTACTCTAGAATAGTTTTCGTTTATGTATGAAAAAGTTAATGAATGTGGAAGAAGATAGAAGTGGGACGATGTACACGACACTGCCAACCCCTACGGAAAAAGAAATTTACCTAATGAATATAATGCCTAAAACTACAATTTGAACACCTTCCAAATTTCCACATTCACCTTTTTTTTTAATCGTACTTTTAAATGCATAATTATCGTAGATATTAAGGGCGACAAATACAAATACTTTATTGGTAACAGTGTTACAAGTCAATTGATAATGAATTATACGACATTATGTATATTACACAGTAACACAGTTGTTACTAATTACAATAATTATAACAAATAAAGTTAGTTACCGCTTTAAATAGTTACCGCTTACCATCAGGTAGGCTCGTTTGTCACTACGTAGCATAAAAAAAGTACATACACTCGCAGGAAGGCATCCTTAAATCGTTCCCAATGACATCATCGGTAGGTTCATCGATGGAGATTGTTAAGTAGGAAGCGCCTTTTGTTGTGTATTTTAACCACTGCAATCTCCAACCCGCCTGCCGATCGTGGAGATTATGGCAATGCCCTCCACTATTTGCTCATTTCCTGCAGAGGGCTGTGATGGGGTGTAATGATCACAAGTAGAACATAAGTAAAATAATCATCATCTTGGCATCATATCCCGTTTGTGCTCTCGCGCTCGTAGGCCCGGGTACCTTCCAGGATTTGCCAGATCAGGTAATTACATGGGAGTGACTGCCATCTGACCTCCGTGATCCTGTTAACAGGGGAACCTGACCAGATTGAATCATGGTAACGCATTCAGTTGTCTGAATGTACAGGTTTCATCGCGATGTTTTCTCTCACAGTAAAAACATCGGTTAGTATCCAACCAATGTTATGTACTCATAAAAAGTCATTAGTCAATGGCGTCACCAGGGATTAACCTCGATACTTCTCGCTTATAATTCCAGCCCGCTAGCCATCAGGCCACCGACACTTCTCTCTGTTGTTGCCATTTCTAACCTATTCTAGGTTAAACAATTTATAGGTACAGAATTCAGTCCCTTCAGCCAAATAGCTTCCCGACAGCTCACGAATTTCGATAGGATGTTATGAAAGAGGAAAGAGCTTATTTATAAATAACTGTGCGAGGAAAGGAGGTTGTAAATTAAAGGAATTAATGAGTTACCATTTAGGAGTTGCGTGACCATTTAGTATAGACGTCGGTAGAATGTTGTCGAAGAGTTATATTTGTTGTGATAAGATTCATTGTTTACCTTTTTATTGTTTTAAGAAATAGGAACTAGAAATAAGTTGGCGTTTTTTGGTAAATTATAACAACCACGAAATATTTTCATATTCGAACCGGGAAAATACGACGAATTTAGTTTTTTAAGGGCAGTCTTTTAGTTTTGTGACCAGTGCCGTTCGTCTAAAATGAAAAGAAATTAAATTAATTAAATAAACTAGTGCCTTTTTTATTAGCGGTTGATAAACAGCTGAACAGATTTAGATCAAATCTTTACTATTTGTTGGATGGCCTAAATCCTACCCGTACCTACATGCCGCGTTTTTTTTAGTTTGTGCAAAACCAGATTATAACATAACCGACTGAAAAACGTCGGAATAACCCTGACCAAGTTTACATATATGTACCCAAATATTCTTTAAACTACTTAACTAATTTTAATGAAACAAAGCTAAGAACCATCTGGATTAAATGGCTTTCAAATAGAGAAAACCGCATCCAATTCGGACCATCCGTTCGGAAGCTAGGATGTCACAGCAGATACACAAAGACACAGATACCTAGATACACACGTCAAACTTAAACACCCCTGTTTGTACGTCGGGGGATAAAAATGATCATTTCATTTTACTGTAGCGAAAACTCCATATCTTCGAGACAAGAACGTAAACAACTTAATACCGTCTCGGGACCTGGAACTGCGTTGCCGCTGAAGAAAACTGTAGCACTAAGAAGCGACTTAGTGCCCACAAAGGAAATATAAATAAATGCAAAACGGAATAAGCAGCGGGTTGACAACGGAATTCAAAACTTCATTACAATACTGTAGAAACATGAAGCTGTGTACCCCCAAGGCAGCGTAAGTCGCCCTGTTGAAGAGTTTAAGTCGTAGCCATGTTTTTTTTGCGCCCGATGAGAAAAGATGGGTGTTATGAGTTTGTCGTGTGTGTTCTATGGCTTTGTGTATCTGTCTATGGCAGCGTAGCTCCTGAATGTATAGACCAATTTAGATGCGGTTTTCTCTATTTAATAGCGAGTTTAATCGAAATGGTTCTTAGTTTTGTTTCATTAAAATCAGTTCAGTAGTTTAGAAAATATTTGAGTTTTAGTAAACTTGGTCGAGGGTTACCCGACTTTTTCTTTCGGTTAGGTTATAGTGATGCAGTTGCACTTTTTCATATTCTACGACAGATATACCTGAGTCACCTGACGGAAAGAGAAGAAATGGGAAGATATTGCTGATGGATGCAAATCTAAGAACCAACTCGATTAAACTGCCTTTACAATAATAAATAAATCCGTATCAAGGTAAATCCGTTCGGGAGTTACGATGTCACAGGCAGACACATACCTATATACATACATATATACACATATAACATCCCTCTTTTTTTTTGAGGTTGAAAATAAACGCGTTGGTTTCCTACTCTAAACGAAGCGGTTCAATACGGCGCCCCCACCGATGTTTGACATGTTTGTACAAAATTTTCCGCTCCCATCCGATATACGCATACATTAGGTTTCGTCCCCGTTTATACGCATAGTCATTCGACAATACAAAACGAAGAACCGGTCAAGCGCGAGTCGCTCTCGCTTACAAAGGGCTCCGTATCTATTGGTGGTCCAGAGGTCCCGGATCCCGGCAGAGCAGATTTTTTTTATGATATATGATAGGCAAACAGGCAAGCAAGGCAAATTATGAATTTTAATTCCTGTTACGGGTCTGGGTGTAGTATGTATAATAAGTATGAATTGAAAAAAGTAATAATGAAAGTATTTTATCAGTAATTAAAACCCATAACACAAGGTTTGCATACTTTGGGCTGGATGGCGCTGTATGAATTTGTTCAAGCATTTTTTGATACAACTAAGGTAGCAAACAAGCTTACGGCCTGCCTGATGGTAAGCAGTCACCGCAGTCAGATCACCCCAACTTGCCGACCCCATAAAATCTTTACCCTTATCTTATTTTTATATTTAATATTTTAAATAATATATTATAAATACTCAAGTATAGGTACATTTAGAAATCATGAATTCAGAAGAAAAGACAGTATTTTGGTCAAAATTTTACAGGAAACAACTTTTCCATGATCTTTCCCTTAATTTATTTTTCTGAAAAATACTTAATACATAATTTGATAAATTTCGGAAAATTACCCGTAACTAACTTCAAAAGAATTAAACGTATCTGCTATGAGATGCCATACTTCGAAGCGAAAACAAACTCCACCCTTCGCATACGTCCACGGAACCCTATAAAAATAACGAACGCCTATTTCGTTACATTCGTGGATGTGTCGCGTCTAAATATTATCCTGCAATGCTGGGGTTAATAACCCCTAACATGCTTTTGTGCGTTTTAATCTCTACGTTAAATACCCGATCCTTTTCATGTTTGAAGGTTCGTGATAAGCCTAATAAATGTATTTCACCGGCCGCTTCTACCTGTAAACAATACTGTGAATTATGTAGGCTTTGCCCCATTAATTATAAGTTGGGCTGATGGGGTGGTTTGCCCCGGCTTTACATAAGATGTAGGGGCAGCAAGAAATATGTACACGAAACCTACTTATCAAGTATCGCGGGCTTATGAAGAGAGCCTCTGGTGAATCCCTCGGGGCTACTTGTAGGGACGCGCTGGGTTCGGGCCCGGAGACTGGAGCTTAGTAATCATTGAAGACGATTTCTTGGCTTGGTTTATGGAGATAAATAAGAAGTTTCGGGTGTCCTATCGTGTACCTTGGTTTACCAGTACTTACTTAATATTTCGACCCAGTTGCATGCATAAGAGCTCATACAGTACGTACGCGATTTCTGCACGGCTTGTCCCAAATGTTTATGAAAATTTGGTTTTTATACTAATGACAGCAAGCTGATTATTATTTGTAAACAAACGCACTACACATTTTGAGTTTGATTGCTAAGCGGTGATTATGTATGCGACTCGTATGCGTTCTGTCCGAATTGCAAGCGGTGACGCATCAACGGGCCTACATGTCAAGGGCCGACAGAAATCAAGGTACCGCTGGATAACATTTACACGATAAGAAACCCGGAAAACACTTTAAAAATGCATATTACCGTTATAATTTAATTAAATAATTAGTTTACATTGCAAACCGACTGGGATTCGTAACTTCTGGGCCTTATTATACCCTGGGATCCTCAAACTGGTTAAAATGGTTAAAAGTGGTTCAAATTTTATACATTACCCAAAATAACTATATAAGGTTTATTCATAGAACAAGACAATGTTTTTTTATCGCACACTCCTCAATCCAGAACCAACTCAACCGCGATTACACCCGCAGAGAAGGGGTAAAAAATGAAAAAATAAAAAGCCTTCGGCTTCCTGCGGGCTTCGGGTTTTCGTCTATGTTAGCCCTATCCTACGCCAGTTAATTCTGTAGCAAATTGGGCGTTCCCTCGCTGAAGGATTTATTGAGAGGACACATGGTGTTTGGATGCGAGGGACGCGTCGCTTAGTTTGCAACCTTCCACGGTTTAATGAAGACCCGGGCCCAGTAATTGATATGGCTTGCGGCACGGGCTTCCATCATTATATGTGACAACGCAAACTAAATGTTTTGTCTGGACCGGGTGCGGGAGGGAAATATTAGGCGAGAGTTCATGCGGGTAGGGTTAAATTTCTGAACGGGTGTAGCGGTTTTTGGTTTAAAATGTTCTGTGCTCGATTTTAGAAAAGGTGTGCACATGCTTTTTAGGTGCGTGTGTCCGGCAAACTATAGATATTAATATAAATTATCGTGAACGTGACTTTCGAAGCAAGAAACGTGTAATCCTTAGACGCAGTTTGTCTATAAATAGTATATGTTTGTCTAGTTGTTGTTTTACTTTTCATGTTAAAATTGGTTTTCTTTTTTATTTGTACCTTGTGCTTTTTTAAATCACTTTATTTTTTATTTGTTTCATGGCTCTTGATTCAAGGCACTAACCTCTGATATTACTTGTAATGGTATTTAAATATGTTACTTACAACAAGATGTGTAAATAAAAACGTATGTATTCTATTAAGTAGGTATTAGAAAACCTCTTTGTTTCAGGTTTCAAAATTAAAATGTAACCAAGGTTACTCGTTTACAATACCGACACGCTGCCCACGACTGTAATCAAATTTTGTAACACAATACAATTTCAAACTACGAACCAAATTGACACAGCACCAAAATAGCCTCAAACAACGGCTGTATCTCTAAACCGCTCTCGCAAATTCTCACAATTGCGAACGACAAAGAGATTAATTTGTCAAAATATAATAAAGTCCGCGCACATAACTGTCGGACAATGTAAAGAGCTTTTGTTCTAAAGCGGCCCGGAGGCGGTAAGTCAGCTTCAAAAGGCGTCGGTAATTTAATCTTATCTAGTTGCGCCATTTATCTGGGTTATATACGAAATTGTACGGCGACGGGTGAGTAATTGTGTAAAGGAGTTTGTTGTAGCTCTGCTAGACTTTTTCTGACAGGTAGAGCATTGCAGCGGGGGCGTCGGTGGCCTGGTGGTAACGGTATCCTACTCGAAATTTTATTTCTATTTTTTTCTACGCAGTGACAAACGAGCAGACAGACAGACCTGATGGTAAGCGGTAACTGTCGCCCATAACATCTTCGATTCATGTATTTAGGATGCCGACAACAAAAATGCAGAACCGCCGGTGCGTTGTCACTGTGAGGACTAAGATGAAATGACTCATGGCTGTAATTGCGCTGCAATGCGAGAGGTTCATTATGACAGCTCATAATAGTCAACTGTAGGACTTAAGGCCTCTCCGATGATAGGGGAGGTTCTTGGCATAATCTCCATACTTGGCAGGCAATTTTATAAATATAACAATGGATAATGCTGCTGCCGATTGTCCAGCCTTCGGGTATTCTACTCGGACTAGTCTAGATATTTTGTCTCGAAAACATTAATCGCCTTATACGACACCTAAAGGGTTGGTGCTATTCTACTCTGCTGGACAGCACACGGCCGGAGAAGTACCGGGTACGAATCCCACCGCCGCCATGTACAAATGAGTTTTTTCACAGTTATGTACATTAGTTGAATACTAACCGATACTCTTACGGTATGAAAAAACATCGTGATGATATCTGCACATTTTGGCGACTGAATGTGTGATCATGATCCAATCTGGTCGGGGCTCTGTGAGCTTCCAATTATCTCGCGCGGGTTATATTTCTATTTTTTATACTAACCAAGTAGAAAATTCTGCACACGAAGCTCGCATCCAACTGTTGTCTCAACATATTATTGTCTTCTTATTAATTCTACGGTTCTACTCCACTATATTTCGCTACGGAATCGTGTTCCCCACCCGACTATCTGAACATCGATACGGCAATATCTGACCTGACACACAAATAATGATATTATTTCCTCAATAAATCGGGCTACATTGCATTGGCAAGGCTCATGAAGCTTGCCACTTATTGATACTGCTTCCTCAATAATATTTTACGGTGCCTGTATAGATTTTTATTAAGATAAAACAGTTAGGGGCTGGTTTGTGTCAGCGACTCAGCATTAATTACGTTGCAATCACGGAATCGGATACCGAAGCTTTCAAGACATTAAATATGGGAGCAGTTAAACTGAAGTAGAAATATTCATTTGGATTGTTGCCGTAAATGGGTCTTCTGAGTTATGTACATTAGTTGAACACTAACCGATGGTCTTACGGTAAAACATTGTGATGAAATGTACACATTCAGGTGACTGAATGTGTATCCATTTTCTAATCTGGCCAGGTTCCTGTGTTAACAGGGTCACGGAGGTCCTTTGGCAGTCATCATCAGATCCCATTACAGTCCATGGCAGGACTAAGGGCCTCTCAAACGAAAGGGGAGGTTATTGCCATAACCTCCACGCTTGGCAGGCGGGTTGGTGATCTCAGTGTTATAAATATAACTATGGAAAACGCTGCTGACCATTTTCCAGCTTCCGGAGATTCTAGATATTTTGCCTCGATAACATTAGTCGCCTTGCACCACACCCACGAGAGTTAGGGGTCGATGGCATGTCGCTCCACTGTAATTACCTGATCTGCCAAATCCTGGAGCATGGTCCCTGCATGCAGACTCCGGGCCCTCGTGCGTGAGAGTACCACCGGGACGTCAACACCAAGATGATTTTAGTCACAAAATTGGATATCGAAGCTTTTAAGACATCAAATATGGGAAACTGAAGCAGTTTTTTTTTATTGTAATAAGTTTAAAATAAGCCAAGATATCGTACGCACACAATGTCGAAAACATCAGGGAATTAATGTCATATTCTTTTTTTCCTCCTTAAGGATTTTCTTCGAACCACCCCTGAGGTTGACCTTCATATCACACACTTACTTCTATCTAAAAGATGCACACAATAAAACATTCAGTCGAGTTGAGAATATTTTTAAGTTGATTAGAACTGTTTGCATGTGGATTGTGCATATGTATCCACCGATCTACTTCCACTCGGCCGACCCAGATATCGTTAGATGTATGAAGTCCTGAAAAAACTACACACATCCTCGGTTAGTATGAGATGGCGCAGGATAGGAAGAGGGCGATCTCTGGTGTCGGAGACTGCGATACATTTTGGGTCACTGAGCCAGCACAATGTTAGTAAACAGTTTGCAAATCAGCTAAACATGTCCCACTACCCAAATAAGTAACAAACTATGACCACACGACTTGAACCACACGAATTACTATTTTATCCTTACAATATCTATAATTAGTTAAGATTAGAACGGAAGGTGGTTTATGTCACCCGTAAAAGGATACCGTGGTATTTTGTTACAATTTGGTCACGATTTGAGATTTATTACTTGGCTTGTGGTTGTAGTATGAACAATTGATACGAATCAATTGAATTAACTAACTGGGTTTGGTAATAATTATTGTCTTGTGGCTAGATAAGATTCAGCTATAGTCTGTTACGGTAACTTAATTTTTGAGTGTATTTTTCGCACGCTGAATGTGTAGGTTTCATCACGATGTTTTCCTCACTGTAAGAGCATCGGTTAATGTTCTACTAATGTACATAACTTAGAAAAGAGTCATTAACTCAGAACAACCTGAATAGTTCGGATGGTTAATAGTGCGACTCCGAGGTGCCGGGTTTGGTTTCCGGCCGAGCAGAAATTAAAATGATGAATTATAGTTTCTGTTAAGGGTCTGTGTGTTAGATGTATAATAAGTTAGTATTTAAAAGTATATAAGTAGTTTATCAGTTGTCTAGCACCCATAACACAAACTTTGCTTACTTTGGGGCTAGATGGCGCTGTGTGAATTTTCCAAGCATATTCATTTCTTTCTTGGCACATTGCGGCACTGGGGTTCAAACCCAGTACCTCGGGGTCCGAGTCAGACCCCTTAACCATGCCACCGACACTCCCAATTTCAAACACGTACCTAAAATAAATCCATCAACACAACCAAACACCAAAGCCCATAACTGGAAGTGGCTCCACAAATCTCAATGTAGAAATAAAAATATTTTTTCCACACAGCCATTAATTTCGTTTAAGCAGCGACCGTAAAACGCTCACTGTAATTACAAGCTCGTGGAATTCGTAATAAAAACGCTTTCAAAATGCAAGCGTTTTAACCCCTCAACTGGGCTAAAGGGAGCTCTCATTGCCGTGAAAATATATTATAAAAAACCCCTTGGCCGCGGTCAGGGGGTTGGGTATGGGCTGAGTAACGGCGTAGGCGAATTTTGTATTTTAGTTTTATTCTTCGCAGTA